>JANTQA010000015.1:1200000-2400000 GCA_027625915.1 Anaeramoeba flamelloides | reverse complement strand
TAATAGATGGGAGATAGTAATTTATGTTTTCGATTTATTTTTTACATACTTTATTATGTTAACTGTTAGATCAACTCAGAATCCTAAACGAACGATCCTGAAGAATGGAAAAATAAGATTTGTTTAAATTATCTACAATATATTTTTCAAATAATGGTAATTAAATTTTCTTCTTGGGGGGGTTTGTATATGCACACATGAAGTCCAAAATTCAAAGTGTGTAGTGATTTGGTTTGAATACTATGAGTAGTTGACTAGTTCAAATATTATCCCAAAAGATTCAATGATGATAATAGTTATAAAATTTGATCTCATAAATTCATAATAATCCTTTATTTTAGAGAAAAAAATCAAGAATTTTAAGAAAAAACTGTGTAGTTTGGGACAAATTTAAAGGTTGGATTAACAATATAAATAAGTTATATTTAAAATATATCTGTAATTATTTGTACAAATTTGAAAAAATTCGTAACAAATTCTTCTTGAGAGGGATATATTAAAATAATCTAGAAGAAACTTATCTAACTAATTTTCGAAACATGAACCCTAATTTTGTGAGTTATTTTTGGATGAAATTGTAAATTCTTTAATAAAACAATTGTAACTGTTAAAAAAAAAAAGAAAATAATAGGAAATAGGGTTTTAATTCCTTTTGATCATAAAAACTCCATGAATTTTATAATTCTTAATAAAAATTATAATAGTGGTGACCTCAATTAAATAAAAAAAAACATTTATCAAGAATACACCATTTTTTAAAAAGTTTTTTCCTCACCCCTTTTAAATTCTCACAATAATCGTATGTGCTAACTAAATAGATTTACAATACCATATTTTTGAATAATATTAATAACAAGTATAAATATACACCGTGGATTCAAATTTCTTTAACCCCCCCCCCACCACCACCACCGCTCCCTTTTTTTATTATTTACCGACTTTTTAAAAGACTAGTCAAGTGTTTTGAAAAAAACATTCAACAAATTTGAAAAATTCAAAACTATTTTAAATTAGTATTCAATTTCCTAATAATGATTTTTTTTTCTAGAAATAAAAAATAATTTTATCCCTAGAAAATTGATTATTTTTTTATCATTCTTATTTAACTTTTTCTCAAAATAAATATTATCTTAAATTTGTACCATAATGCAGATTAGTTGTTGAAAAGGTGTTTTTTTTCTGAAATTCGTTATAAATTATTAACTAAAGGACTATATTCCAACCTTATATATTGTTTAGTTATTATTTTTTTTTTACATTCAAATTCTAAAAAAGAATGATAATTCCTAATAAATTGGATAAAAAAATTACTAATTTCAAAGTTAGCATAAACAAAAAATGTAAATATTACAAATAAATTTTTGAATGAAAATTAGAAAAAACAAATAATAATAACTTGGAAGAATTTTTAAGAACAAGTTCAAATTTAAAAATATAACAAACTAGTGAAATTAATCGTAGAGAATATTTAGAAGGGTTTGAGAAATTTTTCTATGTCTATAGAATGAAAATAAATGTTTTAGTAATTGTAAAATCAAATTTTGATAATCTCAGATGTAAAATTGTCAAAATCGTTGGTATTATTAAAATATCCCATTTTTTTGTAAAAGAAATTTCCAATGTAAAATTTTAACTTAAATTGTGTAACTTTATTAACAAAAGATATTTTATCAACAATTTCAATTTTTTTCACCTGTAAAAGTCACTCTTAAGATATTTTTTTGGTGACTAATAATTAAAAAAATAATTTAGAAAATTTAATGACAAATCAAAAAAATCTTTTCACTTCCTGGATATCAAAAATAAACTTAAAAGTTGTGGCATAAAATACCAAACTTACTTTTATAGCTATTTTCCGAAATGAACTATTTTTTGAAGAGTTAGAACCATCTTTTTCTTTTTATGGATAAGTTCAAAATCATACTAAACTATTTTTTCAGTCAAAGGGGCCGAGTTGTAATGTGTAAAATACATGTGTTTAAAGGTTTTGCATAGATATTAGAAGAAAAATTTTATCTTGGAAATTTTCAAAATTGAAATTATTTTTTCATATTTCTTCACATTTTTGTTTTTTTTTTTTCGATTTTTTTTTTAAAACGTCATTGAGTTGCATAAATTTTTTTTTATTGCAAGCTCAATATTCACTTGGTAAAAATATGTTATTCTTAGGTTATTGAAACCTTGAAAATTATTGTTGAGAAATCATATTGTTTTCTATTGGAATTCTATCTGATCTTTGATCTTGATATTTGTTTAATAAATGTGAAAATTTTCCACTTCATTTTCTTTTCTTTTTTTAAATAGAGACCACAAATACCAACAAAATTAGTTTGGGGGCTTGACTTCTAAAAGAAAAGTATGGAAAATGAAGTGAAAAATGTTTCAGATTTATTATTCAAATACCAGTAGAAGTTCAAAACGAACATTGTTGTTTTTTTCAATAGATCCCTTAGAGTTTTAGTTTTTCATTTTTTAAGAAAATCTATTGATTAATTAGTTTTCTTTCAGACATATATCAAAAATTCTGGGATGTGCATTATGCTATTTATTACTTTTTCGTTCTTCAAAGATCAATTATATAAAACAATTGATATTTGAAAAAAATGTTGGGCCCCTTTGACTGAAACAGAGTTTATTTCTCAATAATTTAAAAAAAATTTTATTTCTATCAAAGAAGAAAGAAATCTTATTGTATATTTGGGAAGAGGCTATACAAAAATATAATTTAAAAAGAAAACTACAAAGTTCTAAAAATATCAGAGTATAAATAATCAATTTCATATCAAAAACAATTAAAATTCTTATTTTTCCAAATAAAAAAATATAATTTGTTTATTCAAAGAACAGTTCGAATCGATTTTTTTTTTTTGATTCCACTAAAAAATAAAAGAAAAACAAAAAAAAATCAAATTAAAAATCTCTCGAAAATACTTTGTTAAAACTGAAAAAATGAACTTAATGACCGAAAAGAAATACTTTTTAATTAGATTATTTTTAATTAATAGATAATAGTCCAATCTCAACTATTTCATTGGAGTAGTAATATTCTAAAGATTAAACTTATCAATGTATTTTACAATTATTTCCAAAATGTTTAAATGATTTTCCAACAAATAATAAGAATCCAAATTAATGATCTGAATATAAAAAAAATAATAAATAATATCAAATAACTGATTTTCATATTAGAACAATTCCTTGTTTGTCTCGGATATTTGAAAAGGAATGTCATCTAATCTTTTAAATTTCAAGAAATTTTATAAATAGTTGAAAATAAAATACATAATTAATTTTTTCTAATCTTCAATCGATGCAATTTTTGGTGTATTTTTCTTAAATTTTTCAAACAAGATTAAAATTGAAAAGCTTTTTCTTCATGTAAACTCTCAGTAATTTCAAAAAGTGAGATTTCATCAAAATCAAAAATGTTTTTTAAACTCTTTTTTTAAATCCGAAACAAAAATCGAAATAAAAAAGTATCAGATCTATTTAACTGCAAATTTCTTTTTGAGTAAAATCTACTTTTTTTAAAATGGTTAACTCAGATCTCAAAAGATGACAAATCATTTTGTTTATATCCGGGTTTGGTCCTATATTTGTTTTAATAATTACCCAATTATCTTTGACAAAAAAAAATTAATATGATTTACTTACCACATAAATCAGAGTGAGAAAATGATAAGTTGATCTTAAATTTACGAACAATTCAAACAGTTGGTTGTTTGGTCTATATAGCGAAATTCAATGTGAGTTTAACTTTACTTTTCAAAATGTAGAATCGTTTTTTTACTAAATAACTGCTCTTGTAAAAAATAAAGTATTCCGGATTACTCTTCAATAAAGTTTCAAATGAAAGCACTAAAGTCCAAACAAAGACTAATTCAGCCTTATAGAATTTTGTCAAAGCAAAGTATAAATGTGTAAGGTTAATTTATTCTAAAACCCTTAAATTGAGAATCTTCTTAAAGGATTTAAAAAAAAAAAAAAAACTTACATTTCCATAAAGAAAAGGAGGACGTCCCCAAGTCTGTGTATCGTTACTTTACAAGAAAAGTAAATTGTACAAATCAATTATTATAATAGAAAAACTTTTCCGAATTGTATGTGTAAATTGGAAGGAAAATACCATTGAAAAATATGTTAACTGATAAGTCCTGCAAAAAAAGTAAAAGAAAATCATCTTCTTTTGATTTTATTTTTTTTCAAGTTTGTATTTTTGTGTGACGAAACCACAGAAAAAAGAAAACGTGGGGATTTGATGAAATTCTTTTCTTTTACTCCAATCAAATCACCAAAATATGATTTTTTAAGCATGGGCGAACCATCAAAAACAACGCTGTGGAAAGAACGAACAAAAATCAAAAACGCAAAACAAATTGCGTCAATTGGTTGTAGCCAGCCATACTTCTTGGTGTTAAAATCCATAAACGAGCTCGAGCTCTACTCCTCAACTAAATTACAAAAATATGAGATTGAAAATGAAATTATCATCGACATTAGATCGGGTGGTTATACCTTTTTAATTTTGACAGAATCAGGGAACGTTTACTCTTTGGCTAGGCACGGGAAAATAGGCAAATATGTCGACATCGGATCAGAAATCCCCTTCGAAGATCCAGAAAACAGTAACTTTGATCAAATCAGGATCGTTAATTTTTTTTCAGATAATAATATCTTTGTCAAAGAAATTAGAATGGGTCTTTGTTCAAACTACTTTCTTTGCAAGGGTAACAAATTGTATGTTAGTGGGAAAAATAATGAAGGTAATTACCTAAAAACAAAAAAAAAAAAAAAAAAAAAACAAAAAACAAAAAACACCAAAAAACACTATTTGTTTTTTTTTTTAATTTCAAATTGAAAGTTTTTTAATCAAGATCTAATTTCATCAAAAGTTTATTTTTAGGCTAAACAAAAACGAAAATGACTTGAGTGTAATCAGAAAAGAAACATTTGAGATCAATCAAACAAACAAAAAAAAAAAAAGTTTTTAAATCAAAGAAGGAAAAACAATACCTAATTTTTTTCTTTATGAAACTTTGGTTTTTCTATTTGTTGATTTGCTACCGTAATTTTCCATTTAACAAATGAAAAAATTTTTTTCTCGATATAAGTGTGTAATCCGCTGTTGTTAACCTAACAAGTGTTTTTTTGACAAACTCATTTTGCAAATTAACATTTGTGTTTCTTTTTTCAAGAAGGGTGCTAAGTTAATTGGTAAAAGAGACTGACAATAAACAGTAATTAAATATAGCATTGACTTCTGAAGGATCTTTTATTTAAAAAGAAAATTATAAAAACAGGTTTAAATTTTTGCACAATTGAAAACGAGATTACTATTTGTTTCAAAATAAATTTAATAAAATTTTCATTCAACTTTCCAAATGAAGATTTTATAATCGTCTAAAATTTCAATATTTTTAATTCAGAAAAGATGCTTAAATTAATCATTTAACTTTTTAGAATTGGCGTGAATTTGATGTTTTACATTAATTCGTGAATGTGATTATTTTGGAAAGTTGAAGGAAAATTTTGATCTTTTTATTTTGCAATTAACAGTATTAATTGGTCTACTGAAGAATTAAAAGTATTAGGTCTAGAGTCAAAGATTTTTCTACAAACCAAAAAAATAAGAAAATCCTAATTGTTGGGAAGTTCAACAATATCTAAAAATTATAAAACAACAAAATTGCAATTTCAAATAGTCTAGTTGTAGAGTATCACTGAGTACCACCAAGTGCCGTAGAGTGCCTAGGTTTTCTTGAGGTTTACTGCTTTATTTGTTAAGTGTTCTAGGTTTTTTTGAGGTTTTATATTTTATTTCGAAAATCTAATGATTTTCTAAATAAATAGAAAACTCAAAAAAAACCTAACGAAAATGAATAGATTTTCATTAGGTTTTTTTTACTTTAGAAATAAACAGAAAATTTATTAAAATTTTCTGTTTATTTCTAAAGTAAAAAAAAAACCTAGAACACTTCACAAATAAAATAGAAAACCTCAAAAAAACCTAGGACACTTCACAGATAAATAGAAAAATCAAAAAAACTAACGAAAATCAATAGATTTTCGCAAATAAAATATAAAACCCCAAAAAAACCTAGAAAACTTAACAAATAAAGCAGTAAACCTCAAGAAAACCTAGGCACTTACGGCACTTGAAGGTCTTTCTGAAACTCTAAATTTATTTTTTAGAATTTTTTATTCTAGTTATAGTGTAGACAAAATTATAACCCGTGCGAGAGTGTTCCTTTAAAATGAAAAGGAAAATTTTTTTTCTTAACAAAGACAAGAAAAATAGAGAGAAAATCAAGAGAGTAAAAAAATCATAAAAAAAAAAGTAAAAACTTAATTTAAAAGTTTTTTTTTTTACTCTCCTAGAGTTAAATTAGTTGGTGGTTGTTATCTTTTCTGTCAAAAAATTTATGGATCACCACCATAATTTGTTTTAATAAGGAGGACTAACTATTTAACCAGCTATAGATCAAATGAAATAGGGTTCTTTATTAAGTTTAAAATTAGAACTTTATCAATAGATAATATCTATAAAGTTCTGATTTTTTCAGAATAAGCATTTCTTTTTGAAATTTTCTTTTTGATTGATTTATTTTTACTTTTTTTTTTTTTATAGTTTTTTTATTTTTTAATTTTTTTTGCAATTGCAATTGCAAAATCTTGTTTTCACAAAATACTAGTATAAAATACCGACTTAACAGCATTAACCCACTTCAAGCAACCTCTTGATAGATAGTATCGAAAGTTCGATTTGGTTCACTCCAATTGCTTTAGTTTACATCAAGTTCTCCAAATTTAAGTTTTGTTGATTTAAATTTAGGAAAAGATCTAATCAGATCAATTTAATTCGTTAAAGATCTAAGTCGTGAGCAAGTTTCTCAATTCTTAAAATGATTTTTTAAACTCTTTTACCCCCCTGCAAACACCTAAAAAACAAAAAGAGGATGAACAGAAGGAACCTAAACAACTTAAAAATGAGAATTTTGGAAAAATCAACAAGTCTAAAAAATATAAAGAGTTTATTTTTCAAAAAAATTCCATAGATCATAAAAAACAATTTTGCTTTTTTTTATTTTATTTAAAAACTTTGAATCAAAAAAATATATATATATTGCTTTTAAATTTGTATTAATTTCAAACACTTGTATTTACATTAAAATAAAAAAAATAAAATATAAACAGGACAATTGGGTACTGGAACTACAAGTGATGCACAATTGCCAATTTTATTATGCAATAATGTATCAAAAATATTTAGTTCAAAATTTATGGTTGCATTTTATTATATTACAACAGATAATAAATTATTTGTATGTGGTAATAATAAATATGGAAAGTTGGGAATTAATAAAAATATCAAATCAAACCAATTGGAAGAAATAAAAAACTTAGGCATTGACCACAATGACATTTTAGACATACAGACTAGCTTTTTCCATTCTGTATTAGTCACAAAGAGTGGGAAAATATATTCATGTGGCTCTGAAGATTTCAATGGAATGGGGAAAGATATATACACATTTGCAGAAATGCCATTTTTCAAAAACAGGGGTGACAAAATAATTAGAATTAGGGTTGGTGTTACACAAACCCTAGTTTTAAATAGCAATAATGAAGTATTTGGATTTGGGTTTTCAGAAACCTTCCTGCCAAAATTTAAAACGAATGAAAATAAAAACCAAGAATTAATAATGCCGCAAAAACTCAAACTTCCAGATCTATCAAACACAAACCCAATCAATTTTCTTATTAAAGAAGATTGTATATTTATTTATAATACAATAGAAACAAACACCTTTCTCCAAGATTTCCAAAAATTTTTTAAAAACACAAAATACTCTGATTCAACTATCAATTTAAATAACAAAACTATTAAAATACACAAACTGTTTATTGAATCGAGAATTGGTTGTAAATTAGATAACTTGGTTAATGTATTAAAGAAGAAATCCTCAAACGAAATAAACTCCTTTTTAAAATGGATCTATTTTGAAGATTCTTTAACGAATAACTTTGATTTAATAAAGGACATTTTCACTTCTTTAGATTTAACCTTCCCTCCAAATGAAAACGAGACTTTTAATGACCTTTCTCAAAATCTTAAAAATTATTTATTAAAATTATATCATGAACAAGATTCTAAAGATTTTTTTATAAAAATTCTAAAGAACGAAAACAACAATCATGATAACGGGAATGGCAATGATGATAATCTGGAAAGGATTGTGGATGGCAACGAAAATGAAAGGAAAAAAAACGAACAAAAATTTGATAAAATATATGTACATAAATTTATATTATTAGCCAGATCTGGTTTATTTCGAAGTTTGTATGATTTTATTGAAAATGAAAAAATTAATCAAATCAAAGACTATTCTAAAAAATCAAAAAAAAGCTTAGAAATTTTAATCAAATATTTGTATACAGATAAAGTTGAATTATTAGACAAAAATTGCAATGCAGAATTGATTATTGAGGAACTAAATGATGCTATCGAATATTATCAATTAAATACAAACCCAAATTTTAAAATACAATTAAACAACTTAAAAAAATAATTTTTATTTCATTTTTATGATGAATACTTTGCTTTCCTTCCACTCTCTATATATTTTTTTTCACTTTCTCTCTCTTTCTCTAATTTATTTTTTTCTCTTTCCCTTTCTTTCTCTAATTTTTTTTTTTTTTTTTTATAATTCTTTTTCTTTCTCTAATTTATTTTTTTTTCTTTTCTTTTTATCTATTATATATTCATTTTCAAATATTAAAAAAAGAAAATTTCAAAATTTTGATACATAAACTTACTATTAAACTCTATATTGAGAAAATGATCTCATCAATTAAATTCTTTCGAGTGTATTATATTATTTATGAAATTAAAATCCATTTTAACTTCTTGCTAAAATTTTTAATATTTTTTAGTTCTATAAATACAAGAGATCTCAAAATAAAAACTGAAAAAATTAAGGAATAACCCACAATATTTTATTCTTTAAATGATTAGATTTTGAATAAAAAATGAATTTTGTTTTCATTATTGGGTAATAATATCGTTGATTTTAATTGAATTTGTTGATAATTTTTGAAAATAACGTAGTTTCAGAATATATGTCCGTACGACTCAAAAAACACTAAAAATGGAAAACTGACCAAATACTTTCCAATAATACAATTAAAAAAACTAAATGAAAAAATAAAAATAAATAAAGTTTCAATCCAACTTTTTCTTGAAAACATTTTTTGCCAAAATCATTAAATTCACACTTGAAATTATGTATATTTTTAGATTCACGATCTTGTTTTAACTCATTTACTAAAACAAATTCTAAATTATGGGAATTTTCTTTTCACAAAAGGGACTAATTTGGTCTTCAAATGTTTTTTTTAGTTTTAAATGGTAAAATAAAAAAAAAGTTAAACTAAAAGGATAAACTTTCTGGAAAAGCATTCTAATTTAATTTATTAACCTATTCTTTGATTTCAAACTTTTCTCAACCCCAATTTTTCAAAAAAAAAATAAAAAAGTGCACACTAATTACAAAAAATATTTTCGATATTCAAAAGTTGAGAGTGTTTTTATTCTAAAAAAATTTATACCAGTGGTTAATTGAATTAAGTTATAAGTTAGATTTCGAAAAAAATTAATCAGAAAAAAATAGTGCTTAATTTTATTAAGGACATATTTTGAATTGTTGTAAAAAAGTTATTGTATAAAATATTGTGATTCTTCACACTGATATCTACTAATTTAAATTTTCAGAGTAAGGAGAATATTTCTTTTGTCTTTTAGTTTCAGTTTTGAATTATTAAATATTTTACAATATAATCAAATATAATTGTATTGTTCCTGTAAATACAACCAACTTTATGAAAATACAATTTCTGTATTTTTTTTGTATTAATATTTATTATCTAATTTAGAAGAAATCACTGATACCTTTTTCTGTAAAAAGTGTGATAAAAAAAACTTCAATAAAACCGGTTATTTTGACTGAGTCGTATTAGATTTAATTAAACAATACGATATACTTTGTAGAAACTAAATTATATTTCAAAAATTTTGGATCAATTTAAAATTCCACTAGAAGAGATTTTGTTAGATTTTATACTTTAATAATATCAAAAGAAATTGTTTTTTCTTTTCTTTTAATTGTTTTCTAATTTATTCAATTTTTTCTTCTTTTTCTTCTTTTTCTTTTTTTTTTTTTGATACTTTTTTTGGGAAAATTATTAAATTTCAAATTTGGTCAAATTTCAAAATTGGTCAAATTATCATTTTTTTCAAAAAAGTTAATTACATTTAAATATATTGACTGTAGGTATTTAAAAACATCTTTAGGGTAGGTTAGGACATGTTAGGGTGGGTTAGAGTATGCTGTAGTAGGTTTTTGGTGTTTGAATGGTATACTAGAAAATTTTGGGACGGATTTTGAAAAAAAAACGATTAAGAGAGGAATTATACTTTCGCAACTTGTTTTAAGGAGTAAAAAATTTACACTTAACTTTGGTGGTTAAAATTGGATTTCAAACAAATTTTTAAAAATATTTATTATTTATGATTTCAAAATTTTGGATTTTCTACAATTTAGTAATAAAATACTACCAATCGCAAAATAATCGTTTTGCTATTTCCTCCTACAACTATAAATAAAGATTAAAAACTTTCATACTAATGACAATAATCAAGAAAACCTTCAAAAATATGTAAAATTTCAATTTGACCAATTTTGAAATTTGACCAAATTTGAAATTTAAAAATATACCCCTTTTTTTGCAAAAGGAAATAAATTTTAAATTGTTATATTTTTAAAAGTTAATTTCTGAGATTATACCAAGAAAGAACGTTTTCAATATATAGTGATTTATTTAATTATATTTTGAATATTAATATAAAAAATATTTGAATTTAAGAAGAATATTAATAATTTATATTTTTAATATTTATATTTAATTTTTTTTCTTCCTTTTTACTTTTAATATGATTCTATATATATAAACCCGATTCCAAAAATTTCGAAACACCCAAAATCAAAAGTAGGCAAAATAAAACTCAATTTATTGTATTTTTGCAAACCTAATACAAAACCACAATTAAGTTACTCAGTTTAAGTGTTTTAATAAGTAATCATTTTAATCTAAATAAAATAAAAAAATTTAAAACTTAAATATAAAAACAGGTGTGTCAAAAATAATGAAACGAGCGGAACAAAAAATGTATTTATAAATTTGTTGAAATTTCACGAACAATTGTTGATCGATCAAATGATAAGATACCATCAATTATTTTGAGGTGATTTTTCCATTAAACGAATTCAACACTAATCTTCTAGCAAACATTGAAAAAAAATTTCAGATCTAACGAAACATATTATCTAATTGGAAAAAAGGAATTGTCAACAAAACAAAAAAGATAAAAAATACAAATAGTTGTAAAATCAAAATTCTTTCGAAATTGAATGTAAAGTACAGTATTGCCATTCTTTCAACTGTTTAAATTGTGTCCAAAATTTTGGAATATAGTTAAGATATTGAAAACGAATATAGGGATAAATTAAGCAAGGAAAGATCAAAAAAATAAGATCATATATAATTTTAACCTATTTAAAAATATGCTATTCATATTTCAAGTTATATAAAAAAATAAATAATTCTGTAAATTTCATTTTTTTCCTGAATAATTGGGCATCAAACTTTTTTAATTGTTTTAAATGTTTGCCAAATTTTAAAGTAAAAAAAAAAAATAATAACCACTAAAAGAAGTTATTAAAATATCATTTAAGTTTCCAAATATATATTTATATTATTAAAAAAGCTTTATAATCCGAATTTACCACTTTAAATATGAATACAGTTAAGCTAATACATTGAATAAAATAGAATTATGGTATAAAATAATTTAAGCCATTGTTTAAATTTAATGCAGTTTTATTATAGGTAATATTTAATAATACTAATTTGCCCAGAAATGATTATTACTATAAATTAATTTACTGATTTTTGTATAAATTAACAAAAAATTTGGTTATTAAAAAAAGACTAGATATAATTTATCTTTAATTATGATCATTATTTTGATTTTTATTTTTATTTATTTATTTTTTATAAAACTTGATTTATTTTTTTTCAAAAAGTATTATTTCTTTAATCAATATATATATATATATATATATATATATATATATATATATATATATATATATATATAATATTTTTTAAACAAAAGAGCACACTTCTCAAATCATCAATACGATTTAATTCGATTGTATACCGGATAATTGCTTATTCGCGATTTTCATTTTAATTATTCATTTTTTCATTTTTTGTTTTTTTATTTATGGATATTGAACCCTTAAAAAAAAAAAAACAAGATATGAAGAAATAAATTTGAAATAATTTACAAGTATAAAAATGGAAACAGTTTAAGTTTGATTTCGAATGAGTTAGATATAGTAATTAAGAAAGACAATTATTTCATTGATCCATAAAAAAAGAAAAAAGAAAATAAAAAAAAAATAATTTCAACAAAATACCCTATTGGATTACGCTTTATATTGAAAATATGACTATAAAAACGAAATTTAACATGTAAAGAAATATTTACTACTTCTCGTTGTTCAAAGTTTTTGTTGATATAATATATTTTAGACCCCCAAAAATTTACAAAACAAGATTTTTCATTTCAAATAAAAGTGCAGACCAATTTTTAAAATATTTAATTTCAATTTTTTATTGTTTTGTTTTAATGAGTTTTAAATATTTTTTTGAGTGTTTTTTATTTTTTTAAGAGTTTCTTAAATTTTAGAATAATACTACAATTAATTTGATTCATAGATAAATAATACTTGAAATTTTCTGTACATTTTTATTAATAAAAGAGTTTAAATATATGAAATAAGTGTGATTTGAAATTATCTTTAAACACCTCAACTATTTTATGAAAATACCTTTTAAACCCAATACTAAAATCACATCCCAAATTTATTATACTATCATTTTTTATATTATAAACGAAATTGAAATATAAATTACCAATGGGTTAAAGGATAATTGTGGTAATATTTTACAAAAATAAACTGAAACCGTGGAAATAATTTAATTTTTTATCTAGTAATTTGTATTTTTGTTTATAATAAGGAATGTTAAACTCATCGAAAAAAATTATTAATTTGAGTCTAAATTTTGAAATCCGTAATTCACATCTTCCCAACATAAAACAGAAAAAAAAAACCTATTATTTTTATTAATAATTTAAGTTAATTTTTGAAAATAGTGAAATATTTTTTTCGTTTTAAGTTCAAAAGTCTTGATTTTGAAAGAAAACTTATTATTTAGTTATTATATTAAATGATTTATCTTTCAAATACAAATCTTAGCCAATAAAACTTATTGAGTTATTGGTGATTAAATGAATGAAATTTTAATAGAATTTTAAAAAATATTTATCAATAAAATTTAGATTTATTACGGAAAAATTTTTTATTCTTTAAAGTTTCAAAAAATAGGTTTTATCTTTTTTAAAAAATGGACCAAAAATTGAAAATTAGTTTAAATTTTGAAAATTTTTTTTAACAAATTGTTTAGTCTTATCAAAAGAATCCTCATGATAACTTAATGTTGAGAGAAAAATCTTGGAAACAGAAAAATAGTTGGACACCATTTTTAATTTGGGAAAATTAGTAAAATTTAAAATCAAATCCTATTGATAACTAGGTGACTTTTATTTAAATCCATGTTTAAAGGCATCACAAGTTCATTAATCTAAGGTGTATGGAGAATATATATTTGAATGGTTGATAACTAAAGTAGATCATGCTATTTTAACAAAAATCCAAGTTTTAGTAAAGTTGACTATTAATTCTAAAAAATGGTAATTTTTAAACTTGTTTTAGATTATAAGAGATAAGGTTTTGAAAAAGTAGAATTACATTAATTCTTCTTCTAATAAGTAGATTATTGTTATTTTCTTTAGTTATTTCACAAACGAAAATAATTAAAAATCATTTTCAGTAATGTTCCCAATTAAAATTGCTATCCAACATTTTTCTCTCAACAGAAAACCTCTATAAAACTCTATTGTTTTTCAAAAAAAGTTGATCTACTTTGGCTATCAAACAATTACTTTGGTATTCTCAAGACACCACACTTTACTGAACTTCATGTAGGTTTATTACTATCTTCTTAAAAAATTGGATATTTATAAAAAGGCTATGAATGAAATTTCAAGAAATTACTCGTAAATTTTCCATAATGTTCACAATTAAAAATCTTGTATGGGATTTTTTTCATATCCAGTATTTTTTTCCTCAGTATATAATAAAAAATAAATACATGTTTTATTTTGGTATTCTAGTGAACAAAAATTTATACTTGATTTTTATTTTCCTTTTCCAATTGAGTTTTCCAAGAAAGAAAGATTGCTATTTGTGGTATCTATTTATTTATTTATTTCTTCTTTTTTTGTGTTGGCATGTGTTTACTGAACACAAAGTCCTGAATGAAACTCAGATTTTCTAATTGAAAAAAGAGAATAAGCAGAATTTGATCCAATTGGCATCTAGTGCTTTCAGAATTTAGACAAAAATTATGATTTAAAACTATGATTCTCAAATATTTTCAATAAGAAGAAAACAAAGTACAATTTTTGCCAATTATCAAAAAAATTGACTATTTTTTCTGGTTTTTTCCAAATAAATTATCTTTGTTTTTTTCTTAAAAAAAATAAAGGTTTTGGAGTCAAAGGAAAGGAACAAAAAAAGGAATGAACTCAAGAAATATTTTACATAAGGAACCACAAAAAACAAAAGAAAAAGAAAAAGAAAAAGAAAAATCAAAACAAAAAGAAAATGTTAATACAAATTTTTCAACTCAACAATTAGCCCAGCAAACTCATTTTACTGGGCCACTTTTTGGCTATTCAACTTTAATTTTTAGAACAAGTTTTAAAGAGGAAGAATGGAAATCTCAAATTAGGGTTTGTGCTTTCTTTCCTTTTCAATGCCTCCCATCAAAAATAAACAGAAAAATAAAAAGACAAAGAGAAAGAATTTATTACTAAAAATAAAATTATTCAAAAAAACATTCTTTTCTTCAACATTTCCAATCCTTCTACTTTACAAAAATGTAAAACAAAAAAACAAACCACCAAACAATTAAAACAAAAATACAAACCACACAAAAACAAAAAAACAAAAACCACAAAACGAAAACATGGCAAAACACAAAAACAAAAAAAAACAAACAACACAAAAACAAAAACAACCAAAACAAAAAAACAACAAAACCAAAACTCCTTTTTAGACCCGAACTGTATTAGGAATTTTGTGTGCATGTTTAAATATTGGGATCAATCCGCCAGGGATTGTCAAGCCTGATCCGTGTGCAACATTGGAGGGTTGGGTTGAACCAAAAAAGTATCCAAAAAAAGTAGCACTAAATATGGTTGGGAAGAATTTGGAGAAACAGTTTTCAAAATGCGAGCCACGCTCCAAATATAAGCAATGTTTAGATCCTCCTGTGAAAAAATTGAAATTGGTTTGCAAGTCGGGGCGTAAATACGCTCTTTCTGAAAGGATCTTATTTTACTACAATGGGCATGGTGTGCCAAAGCCGACAAAGAACGGCGAGATCTGGGTCTTTAATCAGCAATTTACTCAATATATTCCTGTCACGATTCAGGAGTTAAAATTGTGGCTCGGCTCTCCGTCAATTTATGTTTTTGATTGCAGCGAGGCCGGTATCTTGGCGCCGCGTTTCGAAAAGAAACCGAAAAACAAACAAAGAAACAGATCGCAGCAATTTACAGGGACCTCAACAACAACCACCACCGGCAGTAACACTTCAAATGAGTCTTCAACAGAAAGCCCCCCCTATGAAAAGAGTAAGCTTAAGGTTAAGAGCAAGAGTAGGAGTTCCTCTGAGGACAAAAAAGAGAAAAAGCCGTCTCAAAAAAAAAAAAAAAAAAAAAAAAGAATGAGAAGAAACTTATATAAGCTGAACCCAAACTCAAAAAAAATGAAAACAGCAACACTGAATGAGCTTAAGAACAAAAAGAAGCAAAATGAAAAGAAAAATAAATCACAAAAGCCGATCAAGACAATTGCGCTTTTTTCTTGTTTGGCTTATGAATATTTGCCAACAGATCCAAACATGCCAGCGGATTTGTTTACTTCTTGCTTAACTACACCGATCAAAACAGCGCTGAGGTGGCATATTTGTTCCAAATTTAGTTCCAATACCTTACTTGGCAACATCGACTTTGATTTCATTGAAAAAATCCCCGGCAAATTAAACGATCGTAGGACAATTTTGGGAGAATTAAATTGGATTTTTACAACAATTGCTGACACCATTGCATGGAACATTTTACCAAATGAATTGTTTCGGCAATTGTACCGACAAGATTTAATGATCGCAACATTATTTCGGAACTTCCTATTAGCGGAAAGGATCATGAAATCATATAATTGCACACCATTTACGATACCCTCAATTCCAGAAACCTATAAGCATGATTTGTGGAACAGTTGGGATTGTGTTCTCGATTTGTGTTTGTCTCGATTAAGATCGAATTCAAACCAATTACTAACAACCAAAAATGAAATTTTTTTAAATCTTAGCGATCCTCAAATAAGAAACAAAAACCTTGGGAAAAATCTGAAAAACAAAATCAATGGGAACGGAAATGAAAAAAGTAATGAAAGGCAAAATGAAAAAGCATTTGAAAAAAAAAAATTGAAAATGAAAATGAAAATGAAAAATGGGAAAAATGGGAAAAATGAAAAAAATGAGAATCAAAACACAATCAATATTCAAAACAATACCTATTTTTTTGATGACCAATTGACAAGTTTTGAGGTCTGGTTAAATTCTGGCCGCAATAAGGTTACCGGAATTTCAATATTGCCAATTCTTTTACAAGTTTTATTAAGCCAAAATCACAGAAGCAGAGCATTGATTTTATTAGCCAGATTTCTAGATTTGGGCCCATGGGCAATTGGAAAGGCATTGAATGTAGGAATATATCCATACTTATTAAGATTATTAAAATCACCAGGATCTGAATTAAGAACTGTTTTATTATTTATTTGGGGCAAAATACTCTGTGTTGATCGTACATGCCAAACTAATTTATTAATTGAGGAAAGCTTCTTATATTTTTTAAAAGTAATCGCATCAAATAACATCAATATTACTTACGAATTGCATTCAATAAGTACTTTTATTCTTTCCCTATTCCAAGATAATTTTGAAAAGGCGAAACTTGCCTGCCATAAATGCAATATTATTAAAATAGTTAAACCTAGAATAAATTCCAAGGAATGTAACGTTCGAAGAAATAGCCTTTTATGTTTAGCCAAATATTGGGAAGATTTTGAAAGGGGTCAAAAATTAGCAATTTCTCAATTAGATTTAATCCAATTATTAATTCAAAGACTCAAAGATCCTTATCCACAAGTTCGGGCTTCGGCCATTTTTGCTTTATCGACTTTAATCAATCAAAACGAAAAAATTGAAAAAAATGAAAAAATTAGCAATAATCAAGAAAGTGAAAAAAATGAAAAATTAAATTTCAATTTAGTTATTGGTTTAATCATTATGAAATATTGTTTAAGGGATATGTCGATTTTAGTTAGATATGAGTGTTTAATTATTTTAATTAAATTAATAATTTTATTTGAACGGTCCATGATTAAATTTTTAAAGAAATTAAGGCAATTAAAAAAAGATTTAAATTTAAAAGAACAATTATTTTTGGGAAAACAAAAATTTAAATTTTTTAAAATAATTGGATTATTAGAAAATAAAAATAAAACTAATATTTTGAAAACACACAAAAAAAAAAAAAAAAAATCATCAATTATAAAAGCAAATAATAAAACAGTTGAAACTATAGTAAAAGAAAAAATGGCTATGAATAATGGAATAATTGGAAATAATAATAAGAATGATGATGATGGTGGTGAGGATAATAATAATAATAATTTTATTATAATGAAAAAAAAAGATGATGAAACCAAAAACAATAAAAATAAAAATAATTTAGCGGGGAAACAAAAACAGAATCAAAAGCAAAAACAAAAGCAAAATTCCAAGCAAAAGCAGAATCAAAAGCATAAACAAAATGAAAAGCATAAACAAAAACAAAAACAAAAGGAAATTGAATTTGAAAAATATAAAAATAATTTAGATTTATTAATTAGTAATTGTTTTTGGAATTGTTTATTAAAATTATGTAATGATTCCTATCCAATTCTGAAATATCTTTCAACGGAAATTACAAAGCACTTTTTATTTTTTTGGGATGAATACAGACAGGAAATTAATTATAACAACTTTTCACAAGAATTTTCAATACTTTTTCAAAAATTAAACGATAATCAGATGAATAATAATTTAAATCAAGACAATATGATGGAAAATAGCTTTAAATTGCACAATATAAAAAATTTTACACAATCAAGATATAATTTTACCATTCAAGAAATATTGTTTAATTCGCCATTTGAAAGGGAATATAAAAAATTAAAACAAAATAAAAATAAAAACAAAAATATAAAAAAAGTTAATAAAGAACAATTAAAAAAATTAGATCAAAATGAAAATTTATCCAATCGAAGTATCAAAAAGAAAAAGAAAAAAGAAAAGCCACTTGTTAAACAATCAAAAGGGAGAGAAGATTTTGTTAGTTTGATAAATGTGGCGAAAGATTCTGGGAAGAGAAATCAATCTTTACCTTTGAAGGGGAATAAAATGAAAAGGGAAAAGAAAAAGAAAATTTGTCTTAATAATCTATTAAAAATTAACCATTCAAAAATTTTTTTATTTTGCATTAACGAATATTTAAAACCATTAATTTGTATTGAAGAGAATGATGATGAAATTGAAAATTTAGAATATGAATTGCCTTCTGAAGACTCTATAATTATTAAGGAAAAATTAAATTTTAGTAATATTATCGAACAAAATAAAAATTATAGATCAAGCCCAATATTTTCTAATACCTCGACTGTTATTAATTTGGTTATGAATCAGCAGAATTTTGGAAAAAAATATGATTTTTTGAAATATAAAAAAAATAATCTCGACAAATTAAAGCAAGGGAATAATAAAATTTTTTTTAATAATCCTTATAAAAATGAAGAAGGTAAATTAATAGACAGTTATAATGGTGAAGGCAAACTCAATTTTAATCAAAAAAACAAAGAGATTGGTTTAAAAGATCGAATGAAAAAGAAAAATGATTTGACCTTTCATCAAATGGGACAACAACAGAAGCAAACACAAATACATGATGGCGATGGTAGTGGTGGCGGTGATGGTGGTGATGATGATGATGAGGTGGGTGAAAATGATGATGAAGAATTACAATTTCCACAAAGAAAACAGCAACAACAGCAACAACAGCAACAGCAAGGGCAAGAGCAACAGAAGAAGCAGAACCAACAAGGCAAAACGCAACAACAAAACATTTCACCACATTATAAATATCATCAAAAAAAATGGAAAAAGCAGATTATTAAAAAAACAAAAAATGTGGCCGCATCTATGATCCCACAAATAAATACCAATACAATACAATTCAATCAACAAGTAAAATTTATCCCGTCGGTTTTAAATAATTTAGATGATTTTGTTTTTCATAATTTTGACTCTTTAGTTTATTGCACAAATGGGAACAAAGAAATTGCAATTTGTGATTTAGAAGATGGCTCTGGTAAAGTGATTGGTAAAATTGGTAAGAAATCTTTAAAAAGGGTTAATAATAATAAAAAAAAAACAAGCAATCAAAAAAAAATTACTTCAATTGAATTAATTAATCAAGAAAATGATTCGATGCTACTAGCGGCTCATGATGATGGTGTTATAAAAGTTTTCTCAAACGAAATGATTTCACCTAATCCGATAAAATCGATTGGCACCTGTTCATTGCTTTCAAATTTTGGTATTCCGGGTTTAAGAACGTTTAAACTTGAATCGTCGGGCACTTTAAAATCAGGAAACAACTTCTTATCATCAACGTCATCACAATCCTTATTATCATTTCCAACGCCAACGTCATTGCCTTCAACATCCACATCAAAATCCACTTTATCAGCATCATCATCACCATCATTGTTATCACAGACCAATACAGCGGGGACATTACCGTCATCGTTGTCTTCGTCGTCGGCGTCGTTGTCATCATCATCATTGTCGTCATCATCAATTAATGCCAATTTGCCATCAAACATAAAAACCGCATCGCCATTATTGGCATCATCTGATCATACTGTTTCATCGTTTTCCTCTTTAAACGAATATCAAAAAAATATCGAATATAAGGAAATAGTTACCTCGTGGGATGCCTTTCATGAAATTAAAAATCATAAGCATAAAAATAACACGAATAATAATAAAAATAAAAATAAAAATAGCAATAGGGTAATTGGTATTAAAACGAGTTGGAACCAGCAAAATGGATTGTTGGCCATTGGTGGCGATTCCAAAAAAATAAAGGTATGGGATGTACAATCCCAAAAAATTAGATGCCAATTTAAGATCGATGCAATGAAGCCAATCACCTGCTTAAAATGGTATGACCAAAACAACATTTTTGTTGGCAGTGTCGACGGATCAATAAATCAATTTGATATAAGACAACAATCAAATTCTCAGCCAATTTTCCAAGGAAACGAACACGAGTCGTGCTTAATTAATTTGTGCTTCCCGAAATTCCACCCTTATTCAATTGTTTCGGCTTCGGAAAATAGATTGATAATCTTTTGGGATCTAAGAAAAATACAAGATTATCGCTCTTTCCTTCCTGGTAAATCTGGTAATTTGCTATCCTTTGACCAGCACAATTGGTTAAACGTTTTTGCAACATCAACTAAAAAAGAAGGTATACTAATATATGATTGGAATTCTAACCTCATATCGAGATTTAGAAATTATAATACCTTTTCCACTTCCAAAATTGGCAATATTAAAAAAATTAAATTCCACCCTTATCGTCTTTTATTAGGTGTCGCTTCTGAATCTAATTTTTCAGTTTTTTCACCCACTAAAAAGAAAAGGAAAAAATAATTTAAGGAGAACCATAATTTCATTTTTTTTTTTTTTTTTTTTTCTTTTTTTTCTTTTTTGAATATTTTTTTTATTGTTTTTGAATTATTTTTTAGTATAGGAAACGAAAACTTAATTTTTTCATATCTTTTTTACTATTGAAATATATGGTGTTTTGGAAATAGAAAGCAGACGAAAGGTAATTCAAAAAAGAAAAAAATAATTTGGAGAGTTTAATATTTTTTAATCTCCTAAATTATTATTTTATTGAATTTTTTTAAAAAAACTTCATATTGTTTTTTTTTTATTCCTCACTTTTGATGGGATTCTCAATTACTATATTAATTACTTTTTAGTAGACACTGCCGTGATTTATATATATATATATCAAATTTTGATAATGATATAGATTTTGAAAAAGTTGGAGATGAGAATTAGAAAGTTGATTTTAGTGTTAATGAAAAAAAATTTTGGAAAATAATTGTGTTGTTAGGCCAAGTTTCTAAAATATTGGATATTCTTCTTTTTAATCCTACGTAAACATATATATATATATAAAATATTAATTTAACTTTTTAAAATTTTTTTATCAAAATTTTTAAAGACCTTAACTATAATTAGTACAACTTTTTTTGAACATATTTTTGAACAAGAATTCAGGTAGAATCAAATATAAATTTTGGTACAAAAATTTGAATTCGTTAAATATAATTTGTGAAAAAAATCTTGTAAATGGTGCTTTAATTTGAATTTTTGTTACTTAGTGAGTTTGTTCTATAAAAGTGAGACTAACTGTATTTTTTTGTGAGATTTTTTCAAGATTTTGTTATATGCATTTATTCTTTTTTTTTACATTATTTTCAATAGATTTTTTGGATGAATGAGCCATAATATTTGTTTACTTGGGGCTGAATAAAATGTTTTTTCTTTTTGACTAGAAAGGTTGGAAATGGTGTAAATAATCAAACTTTGTTTAAAAAACAATTTCAAGAACCAAATTATTTTGTTTTTAGTTTTTATTAATAAAAAAACTAGTATAAAAAGATAAAATTAAAAAAATTTATTTAGATAATAATAATGCGTTTATTAACCTTTCATACTGAACAAAAAAGTTTATTCAAAATGGAATCATAATTTCATAACTCCAAATACATGGGGTATTGTATTTATTATTGTTAGTTTAACCAACTTTTTTAAAAGTTCTGAGTTGCGAAAATAAGCTTTTTTTCATGTAAAAAAACCCAAATAAACTGAAGAATGAATTATAGTTGAATTCAACTCGGAGATATTTACTTTGATAAATTATAATAAATTATTTTGAAATTTTTTTACTTATCTCATAAAATTAAAATAGCGAAAAAAATCGTTATGATAATTATTATCAGGGTCCTAGATTTTCAGGATTCATTTGAATCAAGTAAAATCATATATATATATATATATATATATATATTAGACTATTCTTTTAAATTCTGAAAAAACTCAGGAAATTTTACGCCGGGTGTGTTTATTATCGAAAAATCGAAAGAATGGAGAAAAATCTTTGATTTTACTCAATTATTTTGAATTATGGAAAACCTAACATTAAGTGTCCGCCAAGTGCCTAGCTTTTCCAGAATTTAAAAGAATTCGGTAAAATCAAAGATTTTTATCCATTCTTTTTAATTCTGGAAAAGCTAACATCGGTTTTTTTCCTTTTTGAAATAAACCGAAAATTTTTATAAATTTTCTATTTATTTCAAAAATTAAAAAAACCTAAAAGTAAAAATCAAAAAAAAAATATTTTTTTCAATTTATATCAATAAATAATTCTTTAATAGTCAAAATAATTTTTTATCAGTTTGAAAGATATTCATTAAATTAAAAAATAATTTTAAAATATATCATAAAATGAGCTCTATCATGTAAATATATATATATATATATATATATATATATATATATTCGATTTTTTTACAATTAAATTTGAAAAAATCTTAATAGAACCTGGAAAAATTGAATTTTCTAACTTTAATTGGAAAATACATCGAAAAATAATTTTTGATCAAAGATCTTAATTAATCAATAGTGTTTAAAATAAGTAAAGTTATCAAAAAGTAAAAAATTAAAAAATGTTTAATTTTAAAAAAAAAAGGTTTTCAGGATCGTGAAATCCCATTTAATATATATATATATATATATATATATAAAGTCAAATATGTTCTCTTTTTTTCTGGGAAAAAAGAAAAAATAAACTGTTTAGAAAGGATTTCAAAACAAGAAAAAACAATTATAAATGAAATAATAACAATTTTTTTTTACTACGAGTGTTGAAATAAAAAATCTTGGTATTACTTTTCCAATCTTTTTTTTTTTGTTTTTATTATTTTCCAAAGAAATAGATTAGGGTTTATAAAACTTTATTATTTGATTGTCCTTTTTTATGTACGTGGTATATTGTGAAAAAATAAACCCAAAGAAAAGGAAGTTATCAAAATTGATAAAAAACCAAAAGAATCATCTGAATAATATCCCTATTAAATTTCAAATAAAAAAATCTCGCATTGAGAAATATCAAAGGAGGGTTCAAAATAAGTCACTGTTAAAGCCACTCGGCTATGTACAATTTGATATTTGATAGTTTTTGGAAATGTCCTAATACGCGGATAAAGAAAGAGGAAATAAAAACTATTGAAAGGGTCGATCTAAACTATATTCCAAAAATTTGAACATAGTTTAAACAGTTGAAAGAACATCAACACCACACTTTAAATTTAATATGAAAAGAATTTTGATTTTACAAACTATTTCATTTCTTGTCTTATTTGTTTTGTTTTCATTTATTTTTTTGCATTTACGTAATCTGTTTCGTTAGATCTGAAATTTTTTTTCAATGGTTGCTAGACGGTTAGTGTGAGTTTGTTAAATAGAAAATTAACATACAATAGGTTGATGGTATCTTATCATTTGATCGATCAACAATTGTTGGTGAAATTTCAACAAATTTACCAATACATATTTTGTTCAGCTCGTTTCATTATTTTGGACACACTTGTTTTTATTTTTGAGTTTTATATTTTTATCTTTGATTTGGATTAAAATGATTATTGATAAAAACATTAAAACTGGGTAACTTAAATGTTGTTTTATATTAGGTTTGAAAAAATATAATAAATTGGGTTTTTTTTTTGCCTATTTTTGATTTTGGGTATGTCCAAATTTTTGGAATGGGGTTTCGATTCTTCTCTCATATTTAAACAAGGGTTTGTCTCCAAATGATGAAAATATAAAATTTGAATATGGTGTTTTCGATAACTTCACCGCAAGAGAAAAAGATGATTTGGAGAAAAAGTTATTCAACGTACCATTAAAAACATCAAATTAGTGTTTAATTTCTTTCTTGTTTAGTATACATCATTTAAAGTAAGATCCTGGGTTCGAAAAATAAACAAGAACTAGGTTGATTTTGTTTATTCAAAAAAAAATAATAAAATAAAACATTCTAATTCTTTACAGGGATCTTCTTCCAAACTTAAACAATGATACTGATATGGGCAAAAGATCATATCATTCTTTTTTTTCGAACTCAACAATATCATCTTATATTACTTCAAACAATATCGTTTTTTTTTATTATTATTCCGGGCTGAACTCAAATTACAACAAGGGGGGTGTTCCCAAATCAAAACAGTAAAGAAAGGCAACGGTTTTTTGAAGTATTATTATTATCAAAATAAATTCAAAAATGAAAGATTACATAGATAATTGTTCTCAAAAAAAATAATGTAAACCCTTAAATGACAATTTTTAACTTGAAAAAAAAAAAAATTCCATATAATTAGTAAAAATTATTAAAAATTTAAAATAAATTCCATTCCTAGTACTAATTTTTTTTTTTTTACATTTCAGGTATTTTCCTTTTAAAATTAATTAGAGTCAGGAATAATAGTAGATATTAAATTGAAACATAAAAGGTTTTTTATTCTGTTGTTACTTATTTTTTGTTATCGTTTTAAACCAAGACCCCTATTCTATCAATAATTCTTATATTACTATTAGGTTTTTTCAAAAAAGTGGGGCATTTTTTTTTTTTACATTTCATAAAAAATCATATATTTTAGTGGTACTATTCGTTAATTGACAATATTAAATTAAGTTTAATATTAATACCAATTGAATCAATGACTAATGTATTTATTTCAAAATATTTCAGATGAAATATTTCCAAAAAATGAAAAAAAAATTTCATTTTTTTGGAGAAAACAATGTAAGACCAATTTCAATAAAAAACTGCAAATATGGAAAGGGTACTAATTATTTTTTAAATAATCAAAAGTATTTATATGTTTTCAATTCTACTTAAAATTTGTTGAAATTAATAAGGTTATGGAAACGTGTTTTTTCGATTAAAAAGAAAATAATAAACACTATATATTACTCCTAAAAAATATCAGATAAAATCAAGATCCGAAAATTTAATATCTTTTATTTATGTAATACAATACTAAAATAAAATTGAATGATTAGCAAGAAACAAAAAATAGTAGTTAATTATTTTGTATATTTACATACTTTTTTGAAGATTGTGTAGAAAAGATTTATTTAAACAAAATTATTGTTTTTTTCTTTCTTCTTTCAATACAACATCTTATTGAGCACCGTCCAAACATTATACCTAATTTCGAATCAATTTTTAAGGTTAGCTCCTTGATCTATGAAGAAAAATTGAAATTTGGAATGTAAGTTGTTGAAAATTATCTCTTTTTTTTTGAAGATATCTTTGGTTTTAGTGTTTAAGTAATTATTTTCTTCTAAATTGACCCTCTTTTTTTGAGAAAAAGTCCACAATTTGATCCTTCATTTATGAATTCATTTTTAATAATAGAGAATGTAGAACCAACACCAATACTTACTTATGATTTATTTTTAGTTTCTGTGATCATTTGAGGATTATTCTTCTAGAAATATAAATTATTTTTTTTTAAAAAATATGGGTTAAACTTGTCTGATGAGGTTATTTTGATAACAGCAAACACCAAAACACGATAAAAAGAAAAAAGTATAATTATAAACCTTCCTGAATTTCAACACATTGACTACACTCTTTGAATTAATCAATTTAAGTTTCCCAATTACACTCTTAATAAATCACAAATAAAATAATCAAAATTATTGATTTTTTAACAACTATCCTTCAATTTATCATTTTCAGATTTTGATGGAGTTGGGTGTCCACTCTCTAAAAAAGGTTTTCTGTTTCATAAATTTTACTTTTTTCTTGTTACTTTTTGTAGGATTTGATAATAAATTATCATTTTTTTTAAATTATTTGATAAATATAAAATGAATTGGTTAGTATTTGGACAAGGAAACCTGACCCAAATTTATAGCTCTGGCAATTACGATCAACCAAGCCACCCAACCTTTTTCAAAGACAAAAACGTCAAGTCTTTTTGTTCCTCTTCATCAAAAATTGTTGCAGTTGACGAAGAAGGAAAACTGTTTGACTGTTCCAGTAAAACAAATTTTAACGTTGAAAATGAAACATTTGAATCTGTTGTTGCGGGATCTGGGCATTACTTAGCACTGTCTACCTCTGGGAAATGCTATTCATGGGGAACTGATACTTCAACAGGAAATTTGGGACATGGTAAAAGTGGCGAAACCCTTAATGCACCAAAAAATATTGAGGCACTGAATGACAAAAATGTAGTAAAGCTGTATTGTGGTAATTATTTTTCAATGGCTTTAGCTGAAAATGGGGACTTATACGGTTGGGGTCATGCTGGGTTTGTCTACCACCTTCTTTTATTCTTTTCTCTTTTTTTTTTTTTTTATATTTTTTTCTCACTTTATTGATATTTTTTACTTTTTTTTTTTTTGATTGATTTTTTTTCATTAAAACCAAATACCTGAAAAGAAATGGAGATCTTGGATCTGGCTCGAGAACAAACATCCACGTTCCAACAGTTTTTCATAAAGGAGTTGAAAAGGCTTGGACAGGTTTTTGTTGGAATACTTTTATCAAATTTCTAGATGGGAAAATTACAGGACACGGATAGTAAGTTTTTTTTTCTTCTTTTTTTTTTTTTTTTTTTTTTTTTTTTTTTTTTTTTGAATTCAGTTTAGAGGAGTTTTTCCTTTTTTAGAACAAAACCATAAAATTTTTTTCATCAAATCCGAAATAAACAACTAGAAATTTTTTTTATCTTTCTAATTTTTACTTCGAGAATGAAAAAATAAAAATCAAAATTTCAAGTTAGAAAAAACGATGGCTTTAATTAACATTTTGTCCTTGTTAATAAAGTTTATTTACAATACAGTCAACACTTCCACAACATAAAAATCTTGAAGCTATTATATTTATTGTTGTTAGTATTACAACGATTTTTAAAACTCGCTTGAGTCGATACAAAATGACATTTTTGGGGTAAATAAAATTTCAAAATAGATGTACAAATGAATCTTAGTTGAATTCAACTTTGAGGCATTACAATCTTACAGTTGAATTCAATTTTTATTTTATTGTATTTTCAATATGAAATAAAAATTTAAAAACATTCCAATTTGGAATTAAAAACGAAAAAAAAATTTAATCTTAAAAGCTATAAAAAAACTTACAAACAGTTTTTTAATAATGAATAATACATTTTTGAATACACTTCAACTCTACTTATTGTATTATTTCATTGCGTATCTTCGTGCTAATACTTTGCTATGTAAAATAGATTTAATTTGACAAGATCTTTTGTTTTATTATTTTTGCTCTTTCTTTTCTTTTTTTTTCTTCTTTATAATCATTCTCATATTTTATTAACAACTACTTTTGCAATTTACCAAATTCTCTAAAAAACTTTCTGATCCAATCTCATTTAAATTGTGAAAGTCATGCTTATGGGCATCTCAAATTGGATCAAAAAATTATTTTATGTGTTTTTTTAAATGAAAAATTCACAAAAAATATTGAGATACGTAAACTTTAAACACCCTTATTTATGAAATGTGAGAATGAAAAAGAAGAAAAATAACCGAAATTTTTTATAGCCTAAAAATGACAATCATTGACAAACACTTTCAACAAACAACTCTAACTTTAGAAGATCGCATTGTCTATAAGTTTTGAATGTTGAATTTCTTGAATTGTTTCGTTGTATTCAGAAAACAAAACAATTCTTCCAAATAAATTATTTTTTTGTCTTAATTTCTCTGTGTTGGTTATTTTTATTTTTTCTTTAAATGAAGTTACCATCAACACTTTCATGGATAGTATTTACTCTATTTGATTTTTGAACAGAATCCCTATTACCAAACTCCCAAAACATTTGGCATATTTTCATGTTACAATTTTTTTTTTTATTTTTTTTATTTGTATTGTTTCTCTCAAAACCCAATACTTAGTAACATGAAAATTTGAGTTTAAGTTACGTGTGGGGAAAGCTTTTTAGGGAATTTTTCTTTTAAAGATCTATTAATTAAAATTTTCTAAAAATACTCAGTGTTTTGTATTTAAAAAAAAAATTTTTATTCCTTCGATAAAAAATGATCTTTATTTTCAATAAAATTGGGATTTTGGTGAATTCCACACATTACAACTGAATGTTCATTCCTTTATCAAAATTTTAACCTGTTTGGAAAAGACTAAGAATATTATCAAAATTTGTACAATTTTCCTTCAAATTGATCTCTTAGATGAAAATTTATAACCCCATCAACCTAACCCACAAATCAAAAAAAAATAAAAGTTACTTAACAACAATGTCCCCGAATTTTCCATTTTCACCTAGGAACTAAATTTTCTCAAAAAGCTGTTTTTAGCAACCTTCATTTTCATTTTTAGATATCACAGAAACGACTCTGGAAAATTCAGACATTTTTTAGAAAGACAGAAAAATTTTGGAAAAATATTTAATTTTTTTCATTCTCCAAAGATCTCACTTAATAAAATTTCGTGAGATTTACCAACGATCAATTCCACTTTCTAAAACATACTAAACATTAAATATCGATTGCAAATGTATTCATCAAACAGCTTATAAAATCATTTTTTTTTTTTTCTTCCTAAAAATTGTCAAATTTCTCATTAAAAACTTAAAACAAAAAAAACAAACAAAAAATTTAGTAATGGAAATGGATCTTTGGGTGTTGGTCACAGTAGTGAAATTCAAACAACGAAAGAAATTAACTTACCTTTTGATAATTCTAAAATCAAAAAAATGACAACTGGTTACACCTTTTCATTTGCGCTTACTGAAGATAATGAACTTTATGGTTGTGGCGACGCTAATAATCTTGGGATGGTTGCTTGTAATACCTTTAAAAAGCATACCTTTTTCAACGACAAACCCGTTATTGATATTGCCTGTGGTAATAATTTTTCCACAATGTTATGTTCAAACGGCGACATTTATGTGACCGGAACCACAAACAAATCAACAAGCGGAAAACCTGCGAAAATTCAAGGAAAAATTGATGTAAATTATTCCGAATTCTTTGCAGGGTATAATTATAGTATTTTTACAAATTTGTCCTCAAGCGTTATTCAAGAAGATCTCTTAGAATTATTAGAATCTGAATTTGCGACTGATTTTGAACTTGGAGGCAAGAAAGTTCATAAGTTTTGGATCAAAACAAGATTAGGTTCGGAGTGTAATCAAGATATGAGAGAATTATTTTCAACATTTTCAAAAAAGGATTTGCAAAAGGTATTAGAGTGGATATATGCTGACAAATTAACTAAAAACGAGGCAACCGAACAATTATTCCAAAAATATCAAATAAACCCTAAAGAAAGGACAATTGAAAATGATCTCTTAAAATTATATAAAGATGAAGATTCTAAAGACTTTAACATTATGGTCAGGGTAGACGAGGACTCAGACGAAGACGAGGAAGACGAGGAACCAGAAGAAGAGGAATTTGATGAATTGCCAATCCACAAATTTATTTTAATCGCGAGATCTGGTTTATTTAGAAGTATGTTTAAAAATATTGTGCAAACTACAAATGAAGTTAAAGACTTTTCTGAAAAATCAATCGAATCTTTAGAAGTGTTTGTCAAATATCTTTACACAGACATACTTGAACTTACCGCAGATTCTCTTCCAGAATTCGTTATAGATGATTTATCAGATGCAGTTCAATATTTCCAATTAAACGAAAAATCTTCTTTACCAAATCAAATTGAATCTTTAAAAAAACAATTAAATCTTTAAAAAATTAATAATTCTCTTTAAATATCATTTCTTAAAAAAAGGAAAATTTTGGAAATTAATTCAATCATGGTAATTAAAATAATAATTATAATAATCAAAATTTCAGAAATTTCATATTCTTTTGTTAGCTTATTATTTAAAGAATAAAGTAATATTATATCTTTCAAAAAATAATAATTGGGTTTTTTTTTTTTATTTTATGATTTTTTTTTTTCCAAATATTAAATAGCCAATTACAAAATTAGTTAACACTCTAATTATTTAATCCGAGATAATAATAATTTAGAAATGAAACTTATCCTAAACCAAGAATCTGATAAATTTGTATTTTGTAAACAAATTTAAGGTTTTATTTACTCGAAACGATTTTTTAATTAAACAAATTTTAACTTTTTTTGAAAAAAAATTTTCAAGAAACGCAGAAATCACAGTAATCACAGAAATCACGCAAACCGGAAAGAATTTTTGGGATTTATATTTGAAATTTTATTTAAAAAATAAAGATGGTTTTCAATAAAGAAAAATGGATACTATTGAGGTTAATTTTTTTTTTTTTTTTACACTTTTAAAAGTTTAAAAGAAAAAAAATTTTGAAAGGGGATTCATTTTTAATGAAAATTTGTAAATTTGAGTGATTACGATATTTCTCAAAAGGTATTAATTGGATGCAAACTAGATTACAATCTGAGTGATTTTGAAATAGCTATATTGAAAATTTTTTTAAAAAAGTAAAATCAAATATTTTATTAAAAAAATAAAAAGAAATGATGTTTTCGAATTTAAAAAGGAAAATTAAAAAATAAATGAATTTGATTATTTTTAGATAAATTAGGATTTAATTAAGAAAAACTTTCAGAATTTTTGAGAAATAGTTTATTTGTAAACAAAATTTGAAAAAAAAATAATCTCTCTTCAAATCTCTAGAAAATAAATAAAATTTTCCGAATAAATACTATATAAGCTATTTCTAAAACAATTGGGGGAAATGTTTTGAAAATATATTAATTAAACCAAATCTTCAAAAAACGTATTTAAATATACAAAATCATTAAACACCATTGATAAATTCTTGGGTATAATTCAATTTGTCTCTTAGTATTGTATTGCATAAATAAAAGATATTAAATTTTCTGATCTCTATTTTATCTGATATTTTTTAATATGATGAATGGTGTTTATGATTTTTTTTTGTTTGAAAAATTCATTTCCAAACCTTTTTTCGATAACAACAAATTTTAAAATAGAATTGAAAATATATAACTGCATTTGATTGTTTAGTAAATCATTTGACCCTTTCCAAATTTCCAGTTTTTTATTGAGATTAGAAGATCCTTTTCTCTCCAAAAAAATTACTATTTTTTTTTCATTTTTTTGGAATATTTTATCAAATATATTTTGAAATAAATACAAAAGTCATTGATTCAATCGGTATTAATATTAAACTAAATTTTGTTTTGACAATTAACAAAGACCTTCATGAATAAAGATGATTTTTTAAGGTAAACAAAAAAAACCGCCACACTTTTTCGGAGATACCTGGGGTTATTTAAATGAATTCGAAAAAATATACTGATTATAATACTTAATACGTGATATTTTAAAGGTCACCTAGAGAGATTTATAATCAGCCTATTTTTGAGAAATCAACAAAATTACATGGGTTATTCTTTGAAACAGGCTATTTAATATCAATGATTAAAATAATACACAAAGAAAATAAAAATAATAAAACAAATATATTTCCTATTTTATTCTCGAAAATAAAAAACAAAAAATGTAAAAAATTCTCACAATTTTTTTAATAATTTTGAAAAATTTTCGCTCATATACAAAATTTCCCAAAAATCATCTTGAAATTATGAAACTCAAACAAATTGATCAATTAAATCTCTAGAAATTTTCAACTTGTATTTTTTTTTATTATTGTTTGTTAAAAAAATTCAAATTGGATGAATTAGATGATTAAAAGACTTTTTTAAGTTTATTTTTTTTTGAAAATTAGTATATGCTGTTATATTTGATCTATATAAAAATTTTATATTTGATTTATCTAAAAAATCTTCTAATTTTGATAATTAGAAACTCTCACGATCATCCTAAAAAGTTATTTTGAATAAAAAAAATAATAATGTAAAATTTGAAAATAGTCAAAATTGAAAGAGTAAGCAAAACAAAGAAGTTGATATAAAATTTAAGCTAATTAAATCAACTTTTTAGATATGTTATTTTTGATCATTTTTGTAGCCTAGCTTAGAATATAAAGATAATTGATATATATATATATATATATATATCACAGGTAATACGTGTTTTCGTTTGAAAACAGTGAAAGATTTAAAAAATCGTGTTTTTTTGATTTTTTTATATGTTTTTTCATTTCATTCGTTGTTTTCGTTTTATGTTTTTTAAAAAAGTCCTCGAATTCTTTTCAAATCACACTTTTCGTTTCTGGGATATGAAAAAACATATCGAAAAAACTTACAAACAATGAATGAAATGAAAAATATATACACATAATATATGGACAAGTTGTAATTCCTTTAAAAGTGTTGAAAAATAAGGAAATTCACAACTTCCAATTCATGTGGGAGATTTTGTATTTAAAACATCATTGGAATAGTTTGAATTTTGATTTTTGAAAACTACAAAACAATAAAATTATATTTTCCATTTAAACTCTTGAAAATTATAAAACCTTTAAAGACTGGAAAAAGGATTATATTTTTTTTATAAAAAATCACAATTTGAGTTCAAGAAAAGTCGTAAAAATTTCACATTTTTTCCCATTCCAAATTAGTTCAGCTCGTAAAATTTTTTTGTATTGTGATTTTACCCCTTCTAAGGGGTGTTTGAAATAGTCCCGAAAATACCCGAAAATTTTTTAACCACATAAAAACACCTTATGGACAATTTCTAAGATTCCCTAGTACCAATATACCCATTTTAACAGTAAAATAACACTTTTGTTTTCAAAATTTTTTTTTGAATTTTCTACTTTAAACCACTCTAAAGAGGTTTTGGTATCTTTTGAGTATATTTGTGTCATTGTTGGTTCTTATTAGGGTAAGTGTATGGGATGTGTTAGGGTACGTGTATGGGTTGTGTTTGTATGTTTTGACAAAACCAGTTCCTTTTATGGAATGGGAAGTTTAAATAAAGTTTGGCTTACCTTGTGTAGGGTATGTATAGATATTAGATATTAATCTGTTATTGTTGGATTATCTTTAAGATTACAACATTATGATTAATGTGGCACAATTAGAAAATTTTCTTTACAAGTTCATTTTCTCTCATTTATTATAATACCATTTCGAAATGATCAGAAATGTTACAGTCATCCATGATACTTATTCCTTTCACACAAAATGGGTTGAATACCATTCCCTAAAATTTACTTTTTTTGAATTTTGATATTTTCAGAAAAAAAAATTTTTTTCAAAAATTAAAGCCAAATTTACCTTTATACTGAGTATATTGGCATTAGGGTTTCTTAGAAGTTGTTAAAAAAGTGTTTTTTCGTGGTTAAAAAATTTTCGAGTATTTTCGATTTTCGGGAATATTTGATAGATTCCTTCCAAGTGAATTTTTTATTGATCACAAAAAAAAATGTTAAAAATTATTAACTTAAAAATTTTTTTTTTTCACAATTCAAAATTTGTAAAAGATGATCACTAATTTTTTCATCATGTTAATTCCCCGTAATCTTATCAGCTCGACAATACTCTTATTTTGATTTATTTTTTTTTTTTGATACTATAAAACCTGTTTTACCTCTATTTTATTAATCCGTTATCACATTTTTCACAGGTCTATTATTTCTTAATATCTTTTTCATTAGGAACCCTTTATTATATTTTGTAAAAAGATAATTTCATTTTTTATTATTTAACTTTTTTTAAAAATTGCTTTTAAACAATCCCTATGTAATTTACTTTGTCAAAATGACAACTTTTTATATTTTTTAAAAATATCACACTGCTTAAATGGTGGAAAAAATTAAAGAATATGCCAACACAAGTAATAAGTCTCTTCACCTCTTTATTAACTTTGGAGAATTATAATATGATTTCGATTTTAAATTCAAATGTTCTATTATTATTGTTTTTTACTACAGTCAGTTTCACTTTTAAGGCACAAACTTTCAACGAAATTTAAGGCACAAAAAAATCTCAAATTAAGGCACAAAATTTGGAATTTTTTTTTTTACAATTTATTTTTACTAGAATTTGAATTTTGTGCTTTAATTTGAGATTTTTTTTGTGCCTTAAATTTCGTTGATAGTTTGTGCCTTAAAAGTGAAACTGACTGTATAACATAACAAGGGGAATTTTCTGAATCAAAAAAAAGATAAAATTAAAATACTCAATACACGCGCAGAGAGGGATAAATTAAACAGTCTGGTAAAATTTATTTAAATCATTAGTAATTGATGTGATTTACTTTTTTGTTTACACTTTTTTTTTTTTTATGATAGATCAAAAAAATTTTTTTTAAATGTGTTTACATTACACCAAAATAAATTTTAATTCAAAATTTTCTGATAATTACTTATTTTTTATCAAGCCTAATTTAATATATACAATAAATTATTCTTCCCATTATTTTAAATATTTGGATATTTAATTTATTATTTTTTTGTATTCCTTTCAATTATGATGTATTTTTGAGATATATTAAAAGAACTAAATACATCTTTAGTAAACAAAAAATTGAAAAAAATGTTTAGTCTACACGTACGATATACATGGATTTCATACTTTTTTTAATTTTTCATGTAAACAAAATTTTATGACCTATATATATATATATATATATCCTGTGATATAGATATCCGAGAAACGAATTTTACGCGTCGCTCACGCGTGCGCCAACGCGTTTCATTACATCAAAAAAATCTTCATACATGTGATATATATATATATATATATATATATATATATATATATTGTGTGTGTGTGTGTGTGTGTGTGTGTGTGTGTGTGTGTGTGTGTGTGTGTGTGTGTGTGTGTTCTACCAGTGTAAATCTAAAGACGAAAAGAAACATATTAATTATCAAATCATCTCAAAAAAAAAAAAAAAAAAAAAATAATTTTTTCAAAATTATTATTATTCAATAATTTAAGACTCTTGATATTTCGTCTCAAAATAAATAATTATATTTAAGTAATAAAATATAATTTAATTGGTTTTTATAAATTTATCCTCAATATAAGCTTTGATTCAATCAAAGTCCCGTTTTTTTTTTTTCAAAAAACAATAATTTTTAATAACTGACTACAAAGTAAAAATAAAAAATAATAGAATAAAGTATATTAATGAATAGTTTATATATATATCTGAATAAATCTAATCAATCAAATATATTTTCTGAAAAATTGAAAAACCCCAAATTCTTATATTTCTTTTGAGAAAAAAAATCAATATTCATTTTGATCTTCAATCGAAAACCAAATAAAATTCCAATAGAAATTAATATGAGTTTTTAACAGTCATTTACACCCTTTCAGTAACATATTAATAGTAAAAATTTTACTTAGTGTTGATATAACTTGAAATTAAAAGGTATTTGGAAAACAATAACTTTGTATCAAAAAAAAAAAAAAAAAAAAATCAAAATGAGAAAAAATCTGAATTAATGCTTTTAATTTTGAAATTAATTATTTTCTTCTAATATACATCCGAAATATTTAAACATGTATAATTCATACACTCATTACTGAACTTCTTTGACTAGAAAAGAATTAATTTTAATTTTAATTTTTTTTAAATTTTAAAGAGGGAATTAGAAATTAAATTTTCATATTTTCTTAAAATATAATAAATATTGTAATTTCAATAATCTAGTTTTCAGAAAATAATTTTAAACAAATAATTATTAACAATATTTGATTCTTTATAAAAAATTAAGAAAACTTTAAAACATTGATTTTTTTTATTGTTTTTTCAAAGTGGAAATTTTTACTTATTAATACTTGATATTGTATTAATTTCCAAAATAACAATAATACAAGTTTATTGATTTTCAATAATTCATAAATAAACTTTTTGGGTTCTTTTTTGTGATATTTTGAGAGAAAAAAACAAGGTAATGAAAGGTTTAATTTTAACTTTAATTTTTTTATTAAATATCTTGTTTAATCGTAGGATCCAAGTCTTGTATCTTATTCATTGAAATCAAATCTTCTTAATCTTTCAAAAAAAAAAAAAAAAAATGGTATGATTTTTATTTTTAACAATAAAAAGGTATTTTAAGTTACTATTTATTAACGTGGATGAATAAGTAAGATTTTAATCTCGGTTAAAACTCCAACTATAAAATAAATTTATTTTTAATTTCAAACAGCAAATCTTCTAGTTTATAATAATTATAACGTTTACTATTTTGAAAACAGTTTTTATAACTAATTCAGAATTGGTAAAACACTAAAGTGGCCCAATTGTCTCTTTATAAACAAAAATTATGAAGTTAGATAAATTTTACGTCTTAAATTTTATTTTTTACAATTAAAATAAAAATATTCCATCATCTTTTTAACTTTTCAAATAAAAATTTCAGAGACCTTTTCTTTTTTATTATTTTAAAAAATGTTTTATCGGGTTTAATTGGTTATTTAAAAGAACAACTTGAAATTTTTATATTTATAAAAAAAAACATTTTCTTTTTTCTCTTCTAACTTTCTGAAAGTTTTAAGTTTTGTAGATCTCAATCCTTTTTTACTTATTTAAGGTTATCAGCTCATTTTAATTTGCAAATGGATTTTCTTTAATTGTTTTTCAAAAAGACAAATTAAACTTTCTTCCAAATTCATTTTCTAATAAACAATAACAGTGGGATAATTATAGATGAGACAAAAAAAAATGAATCTCAGGATCTTTTGCCTTTGTTCTTTTATTTTAGAAGACCCGAAAGTTCTCCAATGAGTTTATTCATCTTTATGTAACTCGAATCTATTTGTAAGATTAATCGAGATTTGATAATTTGTTTTGATATATGTAACACCAAAGAGAGAAATTATTGAATAAATCTATTATTGAGCTCTAATTTAAAACTTTTCATCTCTAGAAATAGCAAACTCTGAAATGGGAAAGTAATAGATATTAAATTTCTCCTTAGCAACATTAAAAGTCATAATTTCCTAATTTTCTTTCCCTGGTGACTATTTTCTGAATAATTTCTTGGAATTTGTTGTGAATTTTCTTTTAATATCAATCTCCAAATAGGACAAAATATTTCATTTTCAAAATTTGGACAAAAAAAATAGTAATGTATTGGAAGAAATATTTCAATCTTTGTATTTATAGAATTCAAAGTTCAAAAGAAAATTCTAAAGAATAATATTTTATTTTTTTTAAGCTAGATTTCTTTCTTTTAAAAAAAATATTAAAGAAAATCTCGAAATGGAAATGGAAATGTAAAAAACGTATATAAAATTATTTAAAATGATAAATAAATAACAAAAAAAAAAGAAAGAAAGAAAGAAAGAAAGAAAAAAAAAAAAAGGAAAATTATAGAGCAGAAATTTTCCGACTTTTTGTATATCTAATTTTATGCAAGGTATTTAGTGCATATTGATAACATTCCAAATTATATTTCAAATTACTTCTTTGGATAACAATTTTTTTGTCTTCAAGTAAAAGTTTTTCAAATTTATTTTCGTCATATAAATTGGTTACCAAATGTGTTAAAAGTTCTTCTTGGCTTTCGTTGACTAGAAAGCAAAAAATTGCCTTTATTACACTATCGCATATTTTAATTTTCAAAATTTTCAACATATTGTCCACCATTTTTTTAATTAGTATTGCGCTTGTAATTTCATTGTTGTCAATGGGCTCCCCTACTGTTAAAACGGTTTTTGGGCGTGGCAAATTTTTCTGATTGACTTTCCTCCCGTTTTTATTCACTCTATTATTTGATGGTTGTTTAACTTTTTCAATTTCGGGATGTTCCCTTTTAATTTCTGTTAATAATGATCCTGTTGATTTAAATTGCGGGTGCTTAATATTGATAAATGCAAGTTCAATGTTAATTAAATTTTCAATATATTTTTGTGTTTGTTCAATTCTTGATCGAATTAGGTTCCTTGAATATGTGTAAATGGCACCCTTTAATGGTGGGAATAACTCCAATTGTGGTATTTTTAGCCCCTTTAAAATACGTTCCAATTCTAGACTGATCATTTCGACGCACTGTAAGGAAGGTTGTAAAAAGTCTTTAATTTTCTTTTTGACCAAGATTTCAAAGCATTGATCGGAAAACAGGATAAAGGATCGAGTACCAGAGAGATTTCTCATCAGAGTTCTTATTTCCTTTTGGCTCACCTCGGATCGGATATCCAATTCATTCAGGTATTTGACAAAGACATGATTCAATGCATGATATATTCTGGCGCCGCCACTAATTTCCACCATTGATATTTCTGTTGAGCAGCCATCGATCATATTTTGAAATTCGGAACTGAATTTTGTAAAGATGCCCATTAAAAATGCACCTTTATTCCCGCCTAATTTTTTAAAAGGATCCGAAACTTTTTTCAATTGCCTTTCAATTTCCCTGACATAGATCTCAATTTCTTCTTTCACTCCTGGTAACGTTCTATGGATATGCCTTAATAACAATTTTGATAATTGATTCGATAAGTGTTTTGACCCGCATTTATTTGCAATGTCAGAATATGCTTTACTATCTTTAAACCATTTGCTTTCCTTTTTGATACATCTTTCAATTGATGTTTTTTGTTCAATGTCGCGCTGACTTCGATTAACCACTGGTATGTACCCTAACTTAAGTGGGAATAGCTCGCCTTCGAGAATATCTAATACATCTGTGCCTCGATCCATGAGATCCAATTTTGTTAGCACACCAAGTGTACGAATTCCTTCGGGATCGTATTTTTTTGCCAATTTTAATGCTTCAGAATTTGCAATATCAACAGTGGACTCGGAAATTGCTAGAATAATTGAATTTGGGTTTTTAATATAACTTGAGACTAAAGATCTTATTTGTTCCGGTAAGTTTTTTTGTTGGTATTTGGTTGCATTTTGGGTTAACCCTGGTAAATCAACAAGTGTTAAATTAACTACATCATTTGCTACAATCTATTTTATTTATTATTTTTTTGTTTTTTTTTGAAATTATTTATTTTTTTTATTTTGTGAAATTATTACTTAATATTTGGAATTTTTTTTATTATTTGGAAATTTTAATTTTTTTTCTTATTTTGAAATTTTAATTTTTTTTCTTATAACTTTTTTGAACTTTACTTTTTTTTATTTTTGAGTTCCCTCTTCTCCTTTCTTTTTACTTGTTTTTTTTATTTTTTCGTCTTGCACTAAAGTTGAAGCGGAAAAGGCATTATATAAATTTATTTATTTTTTGTGGCCGCGATTGAATCGAAGACTATTGCCCTTAGATGAAGGAAGTTTTTTAAAAAATTGATTTGAATACGTATTTATTGGTTTGTGTATAGATTTGTAATTTATATCAGCTAGTAGAGTATAAGTATTTTTTTCCTTTATTATTTTATTTATTTTTTCATTAATTTTCTTTTGAAGTTTTTTATTTTTTTCTTGAATTTCCGTTCTTTTTTTAAAGTTTTAGGTATTCAATTTTGACTACGTCTTTAAACCGCTCTGCCATCACTTTGTTAGAAATCATTATATAAATGGAAGATGCAAGAAGGTCTAAATTGGTTCGAATGATGGTGGTTTTGATTTAAATTCACTTTAAATATGTTTAGGAAAGTTTTCTTGTAATGGAAGGTATCTAACTTGGTTGATTATATTCAAATTCGATTTAAATCTGAAAAATCCTGGTTATGAAATTTGTGGTTATTAAAATAAAAAAAAAATCTCGATCATTAATATCTCGAAATGAAAAATAATTGACAAACCAAAAAAAAAATGATTATTTTCCAATGGGTTGCAAGGTTTTGTGTGCCTTTTCTTTGCATTTAGAAACTTGTTATTCGAAAATTTTTCTTTTTTTAGTTCCAAGTATTTTTTTTTTTATTTCTACACTTGGAAAGAAATAAAAAGTTATTCTTTCCCTTAAAAATAAATCAATCAATCAATAATTTTAAATTTTTTTGAATTTTTATTCAAAATATTTTATAGTATTTACATAAATATTACAATATTCTTTTTGTAGAATTCCCGAAAATTAAAAATTTTATCATATTTTGATTTCTTGATCTAAAAGAATAAACCCAAAATTTTCAGTGAATTAAAAAGAATTTAGAAAATAAACCTAAAGATATATATCTGTTTTAAAAAAGTGCGATCTAAAAGTTTTATGAAGTGTTATCCAAACTAATTTAGATGGGTGAATTAGACAGTTTGAAGGGCCACTTAGCAGAACTATTAGTTCTCACTTTTTTAAAACAACTGTATTCAGCTTGGTTAACTTGAATGTAATTTTCTTAAGAATCAATGTAAAATATGTTAATTTTGGATTTTGGATTTTGGATTTTGGATTTTGTCTTTGGCAAAATATAAAATTTAATTTAAGGCCAGAATCATTATAATTAAAAAAAAAAAAAAATTTTTTTTTATTATAATTTAAGGAAGGAGTTTAGAATTCCTCTTGTTTAAAAAAAAAATTTTTTTGAGCTATTTATGAATGTTCTTAATTTCAATTAAAAACAAACTAGCAGATGATTCCTGATAGATTTCTAAAAATCAACAATTGAAATCGAGGCATATTTTTAGAATAAAGTAACAAATAGTAGCCGTAAATTTCAAATTTAAATTGATGTGAATTCTTAATTGTGAATACAAACTGTGGTAGTTTCTAAGTATTGCTCTATTTTAGTCTTTTTGAGATCTCGAAAAAGATTTTTTTTTTACATTTTCAAAAATGAGTTTACTTGTGTACAAAAAGAATCTAACAAAATCATTATCCGGGGAATCGAAAGAGTTTTCGAACAACCACGAATTAGATCAAACCGAATTAAATCGATTTTATACTGAAAGAAAACAATTGGTTTCAAATGAAGAAATTTAACTATTTGTAAAAATAAAACAATAAAAAGATTAGAGCAGTGAAAAAAATACCTGGACATGAAAAAAATCCCGGACAAGATTTTTAATTGTGAATATTAGTAAAATTATTGTGTAATTTCATTTATTTACAATCAAATTCCTTTTTTTAAGAATCGAACTTTTTCAATTATAACTCCCCCACTTATTAGAATGATGATTGATGAAATCACACTTGTTCAAAACACCATTCAATCAATCAAAAAACAAGAAGAAAAATTATCATTTTCCAAACTCTAGTAAACCTCAATAAAACTCGATTGTTTTTCAAAAAAAGTTGATCAACATATGGCTATCAAACAATTACTCGAGTATTCTAGAGACACCTTACTTTGATGGACTTTAGGTAGGTTTATTACTAATCTCATAAAAAAAATGGTTATTTATAATAAGGATTTCATTGAAATTAGACAAAAATTTTACTAATACTCAAAATTTAAAATCTTGTCCGGGATTTTTTTCCCTACTATAATTTTTTTTTTTTAAATTTGGATTTTTGTTATTTGAGAATCCTTTGTTAATTTTTTTAAATTTGGATTTTTGAAATTGATAACTTTTTTTTGTTTATTGTATTTTTTGAATAAAGGATTCTTTGAAATTTTTTTTTTGTTTTTTGATTTATTTTAATAAGATCCTTTTTATTTTTTTTTGGTTATTTAGGTTTGTGTAATTGGGATTGTTTGAATTTTATTTTATTTATTTGAATTTGTTTCATTGAGATCCTGTTAATTTTTTTTGTTTGTTGTTTGAATCATTCTTGAATGTCAGTTGAAATTTTTTGTTATTGAGAAACTGAGGAAATGTTTTTTTGGAAAACTTTGAAATGTCATTCTTGAAACATTTTTGATTTTTAAGATCATTTCTTTTGAATTCTTTCAACTAAAAGAAGAGCTCCTTTACATTATCATTCCAAAGAGAAAATCGCTCTAAAGAATAACTTAATTGAGATTAAGGGTTTATACACTTATTGTAGATTTCCTTCATAATCAAGGGGTGGATTACCCACAAAAAATGATAATACGAACACCCAAAAGAATATTTCTATGTTTACTTTTCCAGAAAGCGATTTTGAAATTAAAATGAGAAAATCATATTGGAAATTAATTTCTGTCTTGTAGCAATGGATAACTCATAAATACATAAAATAAATCCTCGTTTTATCACCCCCATCAACTTTGACTTTCTCTTTTCTAAATTTATCTCTACTCTTGTTATCCAAAATAAAAGAAAATTATATTGAAAATTTAAATCCACTTTTCAGAGGAAGTTCAATTAAATACCTTCAAAGAAATCAGCTTGAATCCAGAAAAATTAATTTGAAAAACAACAATATCCACAAAACTTACAAGTCTTTAAAAAATATTTACGGGTTCGAAAAGAGAAAATAATTTATTATTGTTAAAAATTAAATTTTTTTGTTTAACTTTTCACAAGCTGTCTTAAATTAACAAACCGTATTAAAAACAATAAAATAATAATAGTCTTTGAAGACCATTTATTCTAACTGTTCAAAAGAATACAGAATATTTTTAGTACTTTTTGAAAAAACAAATCACAGAATCCTGAATCTCAAATATTGACTAACTTTTTGATTTTTATTTCTCATGTGAAAATTCAGTCAATTTTGGTGTTTTGTAAATGCTAAATTTGTTCTAATGAATCTCTGAAAAATGATAAACTTTGAAATTATCGTAAAATGGTAAGATTTTTGGTTTCTGTGATTTCTGTGATTTCTGTGATTTCTGTGATTTCTGTTATTTGAAAATAAATTGATTTTCCCTGCTCGAGTTTTGATTGGTAGAAAAATAAAAAAGAAGATCGGAAAAAAACAACTTTTTTAAACTTGTTATACTACATTTTTTCACCAAAAATACTGTTTTAAGGTCAAAAGAAAGTTTGTGCTTTTTTTTTTTTAATGAAGAATCCAAATTTCTTATTTAAAATTGTGTTTGTGAAAAAAAGTAAAAGAAAAAATAGAAAATGATTATATTACACCCATGTTCTATTTCTCAATTTTTTCCTTTCGTTAAGCGGTAGTCAAAAAAGATATTCTTGGTACCAAAAAAATAAAAATAAAAAAAAAAACAAAAATTCAAAACAAAAAGGCCATAAGATCTTGACTAAGAAAAAGATCTAGGCAAAGCTTACATTTAAAACAATTGGCTTGTCACTAATATTTTTTTTTCCTGTAATACGTTCTGTTTCATCGTCAATTTCCTGTCTGACTTGTTCGAAGTCATAATATGTTTTTCGATTGTGTTCAAAACGAGCATAGGGCTTGATATTGTTGCTTTGAGGATTTGTGAGCTTGATGATAATTGGTCTACGTGTTACCATATTTTTACCACGCGGTAAAAAATCTCTTTTCACGATCATTTCTAAAACACTTGACTTACCGCTTGATTGGCTACCAACAACAACAATTTGCGGAAGGTGGATCTTTTTGTCAAGTTGTAAAAGAATGGTGTGAAGCTCGTTAACAATTGAAATTAAATCTTTGTTCATTTTAAATTAAAACAATTATAGCTTTTTCTCTCTTTCGTTGAAATGAAATAGGTTTCGTTAAACAAATAAAAATTTATTTTTGATAAAAGAGAGGGATGAGAAATAATGATTTATTATAACCTTTAAAATTAAGTTCATTTGTTTTGTCAATAAACGAAATATGGTTTACTATTTGTTTTAAAATAAATGGAACAAAATTTTCATTCAGCTATCCAAAAAAGATTTTAATAATCATGTTACATTTCGAACTTTGATTTCAAAAAATCAGATTAAATCATTAATTTCCATCTGAGAATTGGGGACTTTTGATGTTTGATATTAATTATTGAGAGATGTGTTTTTAGGAAAGCTAAATGAAAATTTGGATCTTTTTATTTTGCAATTAACAATAATTTAAAAAGCTAAAGAATTCTCGATTTTAAAAAATACCAACAAGAATTGATCTAGATTTATTACACAAAGATCTTTTACAAAACCCTGAAGACTTAATTGTTCATAATTATTTTAAAGGTTTACAAATAAAACTAACAATTTGTTGAATCTTTCAAGGATTTTTATTCCAAAAATAAAAAACCAACCTATTAAAACCAATTTCAAGAGTTTATCAGATGTAAATTTAATTTTTTAATCTGAGAAATAAACTCCATTTTTCCAAAAAGAAAACTTGGCCAAGAACACAGATATTCTTTTTGAGGTAATACAATTGATAAAAGTTTCATTCAACAAGACACAAGATTTCAAAACTCTTAAATTATAAAATCTCTTCTATCAAAAATTATCAAGTAATTTATAGGAAATATGATTTGTCTTGGGGGATAATTACCAGTTTGTGGAAGAGAATTTTTATGATATTCTAATAAAAACCAAAGAGTAACATGAGAATTAATTATTAGGCTCTGATAATAATTGCAATTTATGTAGTTTTAAAATGCTATTGAATTAATACTGATTTTACATTCAAAAACTAAACACCTTGTAAAGATGGTTTGTAGTTATTTTTTATTTTGTTTATAATAGAACTTTGATTTCAATCAGTTTTGTTTATAATTTAACAAAAAACACGTTTATTATATTTGTTTTTCAAAAAAAAGTTTTTTTACTCTTGGTTAGATTGAAGGAATAATCAACATAGAAAAATTTCGTTTGATTTGTCTCAAATTGATGTAGCTTTTCAGAAAACAAGGGAACAGAACCATTTAATTCTAACATACTCAAGGAATGCAATTGTAAAATATTCAAAAAATTGAAATTATTTTCATTTTTTTTTTTTTTGCTTTCTTCGATACTCTTGACGACGATGAGCACAAAAGAAACTCTTGAATCAATTCTTTCATTTCTTCCATTCTCGTTATGGATCAATGTATCAATCTTATTTGCTGGTCTCTTAGTTGTCTGTCTTCTGATTTATTTAATCATCAAGCTTTTTGGGCGCATGAAGAAGTCAGGCGAACCTTCAATTCTAATTGTTGGCTCGATGAACACAGGCAAGTCATGTTTATTTTATCAACTGAACGAAGGGGAATTTGTTGAAACACAACGATCGATGAGAGAACAAGAAGCAACATTTGCTATCCACGAGAAATATGTCAAAGAAAAGGATCCCAAAGCACAAGCAAAAAAATATCATTTTATTGATTGGCCGGGCTCACCATCACTTCGGCTAAGGTTGTCTGATTTTTATCCGGTTACTGACAAGATTGTGTTTGTTGTTGACGGAACAGAATTGGACGACGACACTTTTGAATTATTTTATAAATTGTTATCAGCCCAGAAACTAAAAGAAAAACAAACACCATTTTTGGTTGTTCTTAACAAGTCAGATCTCGTGGACTCGCCAGATGTCAAACCAATGAAAAAATTGTTTAACAGAGAACTCGCTCAATTAAATAAAACTTATGGTTCCACAAGCTATACAAAAGAACAAGAAGATGAAACAGAAAATGCAATTACACAATTACTTGACGAGTCAGAAGAGTTTTCACTTGAAAAACTTCAAAACCCAATTACATTTGTTAAGTCTTCTATCAAAAATGGACAAATCGATGACATTATCGATTTCATTACAAATTAAACGAGAAAAAATTTCTGATTTTTTTTTGTTAACATCATAATGAAAAAACAAACAATTTTTTCTACAACAACAAAACAAATTTAAAATTAGATAATTTTGAAATAAAACCAATCTTCGATTGAATTTAATTTTTTATGTTTTTATTGTTTTCTTATGAGACTAGTAAATCTCTTTTGTTTTTTTGCTGATAAATTCAAAATAATTTCAAATACTTTTGAATTTACATTTTTCTAGATCCAATCACTTTGTTTTTATTTGAATATTTGCTTTTTAAATTCTTAATTTTGTTTTCTCTGTTCACTTTATTTACTCTTCATTTTTTAATTTAGATTTGTTTTATATATCGAATCCACATTTAATCTTATATCACTACATTAGATTTAAAATTTTTCTGATCACCAAGCTGAGACACCAATCAAGCATTCACCGCCTTTGATTTTGAAGAAACAATTTTCGATACTTCGAAAATCCCTAATTAACTAATTATTAGCTTTTTTCACAATTAACTCTTAATAAACAATTCCTCAAGCTATTCTAAATATTTTTTTCAGTTACTTTTAAAAAGGTTTGAAATGCTGGCAAATTTGAGCTTGTACTTGAAAACCCCTCTGTCCAAAGCCTTGGATTATTTAAAAATTTGAATTCAAAGAAAGTTTAATAATTGTTTTTTTTTTTGTATGTAATTTAAACTTGGAAATCTCGGAAAACCATATTTTTTTAGTAATTTTAACTAAAAGATCTGTTTTAATTTTTTTTATAATTTGTTTGTGATGTAATAAAATTATCATTTTTTTTTATCCAATTTCTTCCGAAAGAAAATTCTTTTTGAGATGCGAAAATAAAATAGCACAATAACTCAACACCCTCCCGTTTTGGAAATTCCGTCCTTAATATTTTTATTTTTCTTTTACAAGTTATTAAATTCGTACAAAAGTATCAGAACTTTTTTCTGGAATTTCTTATTAAAAAAATTCTTTTAAGGGTCAAGTCAGTATAGTTAAAAATAATTTTCTCAAAATAAAAAACTTTTTTTGTAATTTATTAGAGTACCTAATAACACCCAAAAACTAACATACACATGAAACGTGATTGATCTCGAAAAATCAACAATCAAAAAAGAGTACATTTTTAGAAAAAGAGCCAAAGAGAGAAACTCAATTTCCAATTAGAATGGTTTCGAATTATATAATTTTGAAAACAATTGTGTTGATTTTGAAGTGTCACTTTTTGAAGCTTTTTGAGATCTTGGTGATTTTTTTTTTCATTTTTTACAATTCTCAAATGTGTTATTATTTTTTCAAGAATCTTACACAATCCTTACTTTGTCAAATTTATAGAGAGACAAAATGACCACAAATTAGTTTAAATCGAATTAAATTGATTGCGAACTTCAAGAAAGCAATTTGTTTTGATTTGAAAATATTTCATCCTTTGGAAATTTAAAAAAAGAAATAACAATTAATTTTTTTTGAAAATTTGATTTTTTTGACAAAATCTTGTGAATTTGAGAATTCTGAATGTTTTTTGAGGAAAATTGAATTTTTTGATATAGTGAATTTAGGAATGCTTTTAAACTTTTTTCTTGATCGAATTTGATTCTTTGAATATGAGATCCCTTTAAGATGTTTTTTTTGTTAATTTGAATTTTTTCAATCAAAATAAGAACAATTTCACAATACCCCTTTTTTGGTTTCAAGTCACTCCTTGAGTATGGAGCAAATCCACGGCAAATGATTAGGCCCTTAAAAATGATAATTCATTTCTCTAAACTTGATAAAGGTGCTTTTTTATCGGGTTTGATTGAATTTATTTCCAAATAAGTGCTCTACTGATATTGAAAATTTAAAGAGGATAAAATTTCATTGCTTCTTTTCATTTTTTCAATTCTGAAATTCTTTTCATTTAGACTTATTAGTTCACATAATGCACACCACTTAAAAAGGGAACAAACAAATAAGTACAGATCACAATTACAACTTATTTCTTTGAAATTTAATAGTTGGTAACTAAAATGTTAAATGTAATGGAAAAATTATTTCCATTTACTTTCAAATACCAATAAAAATCCAATTTTTTTTGTTATCGAGGTTTTACTTTGATCAGTTGTGTTTGTGTGAAGGAAAGAGAAATTAAAATGTAGATCTTATGATAAAATTATGTAAGAAAAATATCTTGTTTCATGATTCTGATTCCATGAAGAGTTATTAAAGAGATAGAAATTGAATTAAAGAGCGCATATTGCTTTTTTCACATTAAACTATAGTCTATTGAAGATCTCAAAAGAATCAAAAAGAGGTTATTAAAAAAAAAGAAAAAGAAAAAAAAAAAAAAAAAAAAGCAAAAAGTAAAAATAAAAAAAAAAGAAAAATCAAAAAAAGCATGAACTTTTTTTTCTTTCTTTTTTTTTTGAAAGGTTATTTATTTTTACTGGAAGAATACTTTAAAAAGTTTGAAAACTTTTTCTATTTTCTATTTAAGAATTTTTTTTTTTTTTTAATTTCACTTACATAAAATGATGCTTAATGATGATTAATTTTGTTTGTGGTGTAAAAAATTATCTTACTTTAGAGATTAGATGGGTACATCATTACTCTAACTTTTTTACCCATGGCGATGGCAGGAAGGTTTCTTTTAAATTTTGCACGGACAATACCAGAGTTACCGTGTGCGCTGGTGATCTTTCCCCAAATTGTTCTTACGTTGGATCCATCGTGATGACGAGAGGCGTTGTAAACATATGCAACTTTCTTTCCAAGGTACCAATCTGATTCTTTTCTTGTGGAGACACCAACAATTTTGATTAATGATGTTCCTGTTTTTTGTGTTGTTAACCCTCTTCTATAACCCATGAAGATTCCGTCAATGTGTAATCTTGGGGATTTGTTTTGTTTCTTTTTTTTTTTGTTTTGTTTTTTTTTTGGCTTTATTACTTTTTTTTGTTCTTGTGACATTTTTAGCAGATGAAATGAATGAAAAAAAATGAATTTGCTGGGATACTTTTTGAGTAAAATACTAAAATGGTTTAAGTGTAACCATAGGGTTTTCATTAATTTCTTTCAAAAAAAGATTCAGTATTCACGAAATTGTAAAAGTTCTCGAGTTTTTTATTGGGATCAAATTTTCAATGTGCTCTTTTTGGTTGAAGATAAATAATCAAAACAATCTCTTACTCCCACACAAACGCTCATAAGTAACACACCCTATAATATACTCACTCTCTCCATCCTTCTGACAAAATTGTCTCTTTCTTACACAAAAATCAGATCTTACAATAAAATTTTATTGGAAAGTCGAAGAAGGAAGATAAATATAATTCTTAGAAGTAGTATCTGTAATTGATTTTGAAAAAGATCACGAATGTTTTTTTTTTCAGAAATAATTAGGAGATTACAAATAAAAATTTACATTTAAAGCCATCCGAATAATACCTTTTGAACAAGATATAATTCGTTTTTTCCAAATATAATCTGTGCTTTTTTTTCTTCTTGTTCAAAGGCAACATATAACTTCGAACCTAATAGTATACCCAAGTTCAAATCAATTTTGTATGTCAATTCCTTGATATTTTTCATAAATTTTAAATTATGAATGCAATTTGTTTAAAATTGTTTATATTTTTCTCATTTTTTTGAACTTTTTTGTTTTTTTGATATATATAAATTTCTGGAAAAGTAACTGTATTTTTTGAGAAAAATTTTGTTAATTTGATCTCTTTATTTTTAGAATATCTTTTCAAATAATAGAACTTAACGAAATCAATAATATATTTAATTCTGGCTTATAGTCAGTTCCTTTGGTTGGTTAATGTTTAGGTCTTTGATCACAAAAAAAAAATGCTTTTTCTTTTGAAACAATCATTAATCTGTTCGACTAACATTATGTTGGTAACAATTTTAATTGTAAAATGATAATATTGTTTTCAGATTAAATCTTTTGGTTCTAATTTTCATTGTTTTTATATGAAGTTCGAATTTATGATCCTTAGAATCTTGGGATGTTAATGATATAATATCCGATGCTATTTTCCTTGGTTTATTCAAATAATGTTTTACCTTACCAAAAACAATAATTACAATAGTCACTCGAAAATTTTACAATTAAATAAAATAAATAAAATACTTTTAAATTGTTTTTTTTTTTTGAATAAAATATTAAACTTAAAAAAAAAGTTAATGTTTTATGTGAAATGATGAGATGAATTGTATAGATATTTTTGAAAAAATGTAGTAATACTTGAATTTAAAATTAAGTTGAAATTTTTATTTTATGATTTTAGATAATTCTTAAGGAAATTTTTATTAAAATTAATAAAATCTCAACAAATGAAGTTTATTTGAAATTATATTGATAAAAGTTGAACCTTTCAAACAGAAAATTGTTTTAACAAATTGTTTAAAATTTTACTGAAATAATCAAGATTTTACATAAGATACTTTTCTAATGTGTTCTACAGAACAACTTTTTCATAATATGGATTTTGTAATATAAATTAGAAAATATCTAAATAGAACTTAGGTTATTTTGAAAAATTATAAAAAAAAATTCTTGTAAATTAGCTTGAGAGAATTTTTTATTTCTTGTAATTGTTTGAATAGTGGATCAAGATTTACAAAACAAGTAAAGTAAAAAAATTTCATATTTCCAATATCAATAACAAATTTTTATTTTGTTAAACAACATAAAATGATATCAAAATTACAGCCAGTTTCACTTGTAAGGCACAAACTTTCAATGGAATTTACAATACAAAAAAATCTCAAATTAAGGCACAAAATTTGTAATTTTTTTTTTACAAATTATTTTACTAGAATCGAATATTGTGTCTTAATTTGAGATTTTTTTTTGTGCCTTAAATTTCGTTGAAAGTTTGTGCCTTAAAAGTGAAACTGACTGTATTTAAACAGTATAGAATATTGAATTTTATTTTTGATTAATATTAGAACCCCCGATCCTCATACCATCCTATATCAATAACTAGAGACTATAATTTTATTTTTTTTTCTTATTGGGAAAATTGTAGTAATTCTAAAGAGGACTACTATCCTTCAATATTATTTATAACTGATTATTGATTAATAAACAGGAGTTGGTAACCTTCTTTTTAAAAGAAATTATACTAATTCGATGATAATGAATACTAAACCAACGCTTATTATTCAAATGATGATATAAACTATTTTCTCAAAAATTTTGAGTCACTTAATAATTATGTTAATGGAAGTTTTTTTGAAGTATTTATCCCCTTATTCTCATCAAAAAACTATTTTCAAATTTTTGGATCAGAATTATTTTTTCTTATTTTGGAAATTTTTGTTTTTTTCAATTTTTGCTTGATTTTGCTGATTTTTTGTTTTTCTTTTTCTTTTTCTTTTTTTTTTTGCAAAAGATAACTATATGGAAAAAAAAACAATAATCATTAAAAAGACAAATACTCACTAAGAAAATTTCGACGATCTAATATTTTTTATATGAATTGAATTATAAGTAAAAAATCTTGTTGTTAACTTTTTTTGAGTTAAAATTCAGTTATAAAAAATCTGTAATGATTATTTGAATAAATTTTTCTCACTTTTTTTTAGTTTTTGACTTTATTCTTTTTAATTTGCAATATATCAGATTTTAAAATATTTGGAATGATTTAAAAGTGATTTATAAATCATATTTGATTATTTGTTCTTTAATACTAAAGGTTATATAATTTTTTTCTATTTATTATTTTGGTTGAGTGATAATTTTTGAAATAGTATTTACTTGTAACTTTTCACACATATTAGTATCTTTCTACAGAGTATTCCAATCTTTTCCGTTCTCTCTATATAAATACACCTACACCCCCCCAAAAAAAAAAAAAAAAAAAAAAAATAAAATTAAAAAAAAAATAAAAATAAAAATTAAACTGATTAAATCTGATTTATTTACTTGATTCCCAGAATTTCTTAAATACCGACACCCTTAACATTTTAAAAGTTTCCCCTTATTTATACTTTAACATCTGCAACTTTCAAGTTTTATAAGTTTGTGAATATACCCTTTTTTGTTCAATTTCTTTATTGATGTACAATTCATCCAATAAATATTAGTAACAAATGTTGATATCATTGCTCAAGTACAAAATTGATAAAATTCGAAAGATTTCTCTTACCCATACTATAAACACTACCGAACCCACCTCAGTAAGATATATCTATAATCAAACACAAGTATAAATTGAAAAAATTGAATTTATAAATATTGGATCTCTGGGCGAATTACTCATCGTTCCAAAATCAAAATAATCTGAAAAATTTATTTTTCAAGTTTAGAGCTCTTTATCTCCTCTAGTTTAGAAGTTATTCTCAATTTTCGATTTTTTATCAAAAAAAATTTTTTTTTGAAATTTTGAATTTTTCATTTTTAAAAAAGGTACATTTTAACACAAAAATAATTTTTTTTGGTATTTTAAAGATCATCTTACTAGTGTAATTTTTGATTAAAAATGTTATTTTGGTGAAAAAAATTGAAAAAATTAAGGTTTAAAAAAATTTTTTTTACTACTCTTTTGATTTTCCCATTTTTGATTTACTCAAATTTTATATTTATAATATATTTTAAACTACAATAGTTATAAAATTTTTAATTTTGAAATTTTTTTTTTATTTTTTTTTTCACTTTTATCAAAGTTAATTATAAAAATACATAAGTTACTGTGAATATTAGTTGATAAAATGAAATATAAAAATCTATTTGATATAAACAAAAATTTTTTTTTTAAATTTTTTATTTTTATTATTTTTGTGAAGTTTTTAAATTTAAACTTTATGAGGTTTAGAGGTTTCGAAAATATTTAGTATTTAAAATGGGTGTTTTTGACTTTTTTCAAAATTGAAAATTTTAAAAAATGTATATAAAAAATTTTTTTCAAAATATTTTTTAAAGTGCTCAAAATTGGGAACTTTGAAAAAAAAAAGTTATTTTTAATGATCTCAAAAAAATGATTTTTATTTTTATTTTAACTGAAAAACAATGTTTAAAAAAATTTTTTTTTTTTAATTGGAAAACTCTAGTAAATTTTCATTTTTTTCTAATTTAACAGAAAAATAATTCACATTATCAATATTTTGAAAAAATCTTTATTAGACCTCATCTTATTTTATCTAAATATTCATTTTTTCAAATTTTTGAAAGTGTAATCACTAGAAAAATAAAAAAAAAAATGCTAAAAAAATTCAAAAAATATTTACTAGAGTTTCCTATTAAAATGATTTTTTTCAAAAAAAAAAAAAAATTATATAACTTTTTTTCAATTCAATTTTAAATTTTTTAATTTTTTTACAATGAAAAAAAAAATATATATATTAGAAAAATTACTCAATTAAAAATTCAATTTTATTATCTTCATATTTTTTATAATTTTAAAATATCCAATAATTACTCATTAGCTCAGCGGTAGAGCACCGAGATCTCAAAATTTGAAAAGTGTGTAGCCGGAGTTCGATTCCTCTTAAGATGAATTAAATTAATAGTTTTTTTTGTTTTTTTTTTTAAATTTTTTATATATAATTTGATCAATTAAAGTGTACATGTTTGTTACCTGAATTTACCTTTAAATCTTTTCAAAATTACTTTTTTAAAAATTCAAATCCTCTTAAGGTACCAAAATTCGTATAAATGCAGGTAACTAAGTAGTTTTTTCTGTATGGGGAGTAGAAGATTTTAAATTATTTATATATACTAATATCTATAATTAAATTTTTTTTTTTTTTTTTTCAAAAAAAAAAACTTTAAAATTTATTTTAATCTATGGGGGTCACTATATAAACAATATAAAAACAATCTCAATTTTTCATTTTTTTTTGGGGGTCTTGCATTTTTCGAGTTATTGTCCAAAATAGCTGTGAAAAAGCACAATTAAAAAAGTTGTATATAAAAATCGATTTTGGGCAATATCTCGAAAAATAGACGTCCTAGAGACTTCTAAACACCAAAAATCGAAATTTAAGAAAATTTTGAATTTGTTGAGTAATAAAAATTTTTTTGATCCCAATTTTAAATTTACTCTTGTGAAACAATCAAATGTAAAATATTTATTTGATTGATAAATTGATTAATCTACCCTATCTGATCTGGTCCAAAGATTTTTGTTATTTTCGAATAAAATCATCAAATTTAACTTCAGTAAAATTAATTTTTTTATTAAAAAAAATTTTTTATTAAAAAATAATAGTTTAAATAAAGATATATATTTTTAGTGATAAATCTGTATGTAAATAGTTTTTGAACAGTGTTCTCAACTCAAAATTTCCTCATTAATCTTTGAAAAAATATTTTCTATAAAAAAATGTAACACAATATTTATAGTACAAAACAAATAGTATCAACGATGAAGAAAGTAATATTGTTCACAAAATACAAATTCTAAAAGAAAAAATGAATAAAAAAAACTTTATCATTTCTACAAAATTATTTTTCAATATGAGAGGAGAAATAATTAGTAAAAAACCAATAAATATTTCAAATAATTTCTTATTTATTACAAATTATCAAAAATCTCTAATATTATTACCCCTAACACAACCAGTATCGTTATTTTTAATATGATAATTTTCAAAATTTTAACTGTCTCAAAACAGGTTAAACATTTATTTCATATGATTTATTTAACTAAATACAACATTTATGAATTTAATATTTTTTCAACACATTCTAAGTGAAAAGATAAAATACTCTTTCCATTTTTAATTATTAATACCAATTCAAAACTTTTAACACACTAAAATTCATTTTTTTGAAAAAAATATTTTATTTAATCAATTCTCGAACAAATACCAAATTAGAACCATTCATTAATTGAATTGTTAACAATTATTTATAAATCACAATACTCACCAAACAAAAAATAAATAATTATCAATACAAATAAATTATCATTGTGTTGAAAATTTTGAAGAGAGAGAGCAAAACTAATAAATACATTGATAAATTTGTTTAAATTATTTTTGGAATATTGATCGATCAAAGATTTAGATACTACCAACTAATTTTATTTGAGTTCTTCTATTTGGAACAACTCAACTTTATCCTAATATCAATTGTTGAAATAAATTTTGATCAACTGAAAACAGTTACAAAATTTAAAAAAATGAAATGAAAACAAAAACTAAATGATGAAAAAATGATCTTCCTAATTTACAGAAATCAAAATTATTTTGAATTTGAATGAAATTTTATCATTGTGATTGCTTGGGAGGTTTAATTGTATGAAAAATTTTGAATTTCAGTTATACTTATATATCTATATATTGTACTAAAATTAGAAAAACCATTATCAAAGAGAAATATTTTAACATTGTTCAAAAAAAAAAGTTTACATAAAAATAAAATGAAAATCAATAAGCTATCTAAGAAGGATTGTTTTATGTTTAAATAATTTTTTAGAGTTGAAAATATAATTCAATTTTAACATTTATTTCGATTCAAATATATTCAAGAGTCTTGTACTAATTTTGTAATTTTCTCAAAAATTAAATAAAAAACTTTAGGTTTTTAATAGTAGTAATTTATTTTTTAATGCAGTAATCAAAAATATTTGTACTTGTTTTCAGAAAGTTAATAAAAAAGAATTTATCTTTACGAATATGTTATTGATATTAAAAAAAAGCAAAAAAAAATTTACAACAAAATTAAAAATCAACAAAAAAGAAAATATCCAATTTTAAAAAATAAACTAAAAAGATGTAAACAAAAAAGATAGATTAATTTAAAATATTTTATATATTATTAAATCTTGAACAAATAATTCTCAATCGCTATAGATTTAAATAAAAAATAAAAAAAAGCAGAAAAAAAAAAAAAGATAGGATCTATAAAAAAAAATTAATTATTTAAACAACCGATTAAAATATTGGTTGCATTCTAAACTCAAAAACAAAAAGAAATGAAGGGAAGAAAAATTTTATTATTATTATTAGATTATTATAATCAAATACAAATCAAAACAAGTATAGAGCCTTTTTCCTTTTTCTCGTTGGCGTTCCACTTTCATTTGAATTTACAATCAAACAATTCTTTTCAAAAAAAATAACTACTTCATTATATTCGTTATTGGAGCGTAAAGCATTTAATAATTTAACACAATATTTTTTCTTTAGCAACGTATTAAAAATCTTTGCAAGATTAATAAAAGGAGCACCATTATAGTCGTTGACATAACTTTTAAATAAACGCGAAAATCTAGTATAATGCAAGGAATTGATCATAAAATTAATAAAATCCTTTGTATCCTTTTTAAACGATTTTATTGGATTGTTTAAATATTTTCTTTTATAAGAGATATGGTTTAATTTGAATAATTTTGTTTGGAGCGAAAGCATTGTGAGTAGTTTATTAATGTAATGCAGTTGATTTACAACACCGATGCCGGATGTTACTGAAAGTAATGAAAGAAAGTTTGTTAATTGTTTATTTTTAATTAAATGAGCCATTGTTTCTACATGGTATAAAATCGAATGATAAAATATTTTCCAAGCAACTTTATTGCATTTATAATACTTGACATCCGAGCATATTTTAATTATACTTCCAAAAAATAATCCATTATTATAAATCGACAAATAGATGGTTCTTTCTTTAATTAACTGGGATAAAGATAGCAGCATTTGCTTTTTAAATTTGTATGAATTTGAATTCAAAGGAGAATTTTCAATCAAATTGATTATTTGCAATAACCTGTGCTCTTTAAACATTAAAATACTTTTATACTCCAAATTCCGCTGTTGCCCCGAATTTAGACGAAATAAATCACCTGCTGAACCCGCTGAACTACCAGAACCCGTTCTTGATGTTCTATGCAACCCACCAATTGTCTTTTTCTTTTTTCTTTTTACTTTTGGAGAGTTTTTTTTTTTAAAATTTTTATTTGAATTAGATCCTATTACTCGATTTGTTTGTACTAAATATTTGATCATTGATTTTATAAATTTCCCAATTAAATTTAACGTTTTTCCATGATAGTTTATATTTTTTTTCAAATTGCAAATTAATTCATTATAAAAATTTTCAGATACTAAGATTGTATCATTTAAATTAATTATATTTTCTTTTTTCAAGATCTTTTTATAAATATAAAAAAATAATTTGCAAATAATATCTACTTTTGATGGTGAGATTAATAACAAATTGTTTCGATTTTTATTTTTGCACCCAAAATAGGGTTTTTCTACATTTTCTATAATTGGTTCATCAAATGCCAATTTTTGTAAAGAATAAAAATTAATTATTTTTTCAAGTGTTTTTGGATTATTTAATAAATCATTTTTTTTCTTTTTATTTTCGTTTTCTTTTTTCATTTCCCCTTCTTGTCGGTTATTTTCTATTTTAATTTGTTCTTTTCCATAATAATTACTATCATCATCATCATCATCATAATCATCATCATCAATAACAACAGCATTGTCATCACTATATTCTTCAAAAATTTCTTGAATTTTTTCTAAATTAAATTTTTTTATTTCCTTTTTAAAGTTAGTAATTTGAATTTCTTTGATAGAAAAACTAAATAAAATGTTTAATACAATCTTTGAATCTTTAGAAATATTTTCAACAAAGCATGAAATTAATTTTGCTTTTTTTAAACAATGAATAATCACTTTTATTGCATTTATTGAATGATTAAAATTTGAAGAAAGAGATTTTATAAATATCTCCTTCAGTCCCAACTGATTAATATCCTTATTGAATTTGAATTTTTGAAATAAATTAAGTAACCTTGAATATAAAAATAAAAAATAAAATGAATATTTTGTTGACCTATTGCAGATTCCTTCAGAAAAACTTTTTTTTATAATTGAATTTGAATTATTTAAAGTTTCAAAGATTGATTTTTGAATGTTGTCAATTATTTTCAAAAATATTTTCTCATGTTTATTAAAATTTTTCATATTTTCATTTTTTAATTGATGATAAATAATTTCAACATAATAATATAAATAAAGATCATTGTTTAGTTTTAAAAAAATTTCATTATCTTTTGGTATATTCTATTGTTATTAAATAAGTGAGATAGAAAAAGAAAGAATTAAAATTTTAACAGAAGAGTTAAATTTCTTATTGATATTGTAATTAATTTACAACTATTTTATTTTTAATTTTTAATACGTTAAATCATGAAAAAAATAAAATTCAAAGTATTATGATAATTTCCAAAAAATATGAATATCCATGAATAAATACACACACACACACACACACACACACACACACACACACACACACACACACACACAGATATATAGATATAAAAAGATACATTTCACTCAAAGTGCCCAGCCTTAAATGAAAAATTCTTTTTAGTTTTTTTTAGAATCAACCAAAATAAGATTGTTTCAAAATAAGAGAAATAAAAAACTTCGGATTAGAATCGATATTCATAAAAGAAATACCCGAAAAAACAATAAATATCTTAATAAAATAAATGTTAAAAAAATTTGTTCCTCTTTCATTAAAATGTTGATTCAAAATTTCTAAATTTGTATGGGAAATTAAAATTATTTCACTAAGATTTTTTAATTGTAACTGTATGAAATTTAAAAGAAATTACAAAGCCTCAATTTTCTTAATGTTAATTTTGAGTTTCAAAGGAATTTTTTTTTTTCCTTTCGAATCGACTTCTAAAAAAAAAAAAAAAAAGCAAAAAGAAAAAACAAAAAAAAAAATCGACTGAATTAGAAAAAATGATCTTGATCTAAAAATTAAAAATTTATTTTGAGAAGAATATTGGAATAAAATACATAAAATATGTTCTATTTCTTCAATAAAACTCGCCCCTTTGGGTGAAAAAGAGATCATATATATATATACATTAGGAGATTTAGGCGAAAATATTTTTTTTTCTAAAAATTATCTTTTTTGTGTGTATTACCATTTTAAAGATTAGTTTCTGAACACCTTTTAGCACAAAACCAATCATTTAGACACTATTTCAAAATATTTTATTAAGTATATTTGTCTTTAACCCCTTATGATTGTTAAAAATATTTAAAGAATACAAAATAATTGTGAAAAAAATAATTTCAAATCTTTCATAAAACTTTTAATTGTAGAGTTATTTTTCTATAATTCTTCTTGTTTTTTTTTTTTTTTTTAAATCTAAATGAGATTGTTCTCATTTCCAATTTGAGAATTATTAATAGGTTCATTGAAATAATAATTCATTAAAGTAAGGAAAATCATTTTTTTTTTTTTGGTCTTTTAATTGTACAAAATAATAGAAAAAATACATCTTTTATATCAAACTAAAAAAACTGCTTAAAATAAAAACATTAAAGAAAAAAAAAAAGATTTTTTTTTTTTTTAATAAAATTAATTTAATTATTGAATAAATGAGAAAAGTAATTTTAATTTCATTTTATATTTTTGAAAGTTTTTCTTTGATAGTTGAAGTCAATGTATCAACATTCAATGATATAAAATTTCAATCAAAAATCAATTTTCCTATTTTCAATTCCTTAAACTGATAATTTATTATATTTTTTCTTAATTGAAATTATTTTTAATTTCTTCTTTTTCATTTTTTATGTTTTTCTTTTTTCTTATCAAAAAGACAATGAGGATAAACTAACACATAAACTATTGATCAAAAACAAGTTAAATCTATTTTACAAAAAAAAAAAAAAAAAATGATGAACCTTAAGACAATTATCTAATGATTTTTTCAACCAACAAACTTATTTTTTTTTTTTGATAGAATTTCCTCTTTTTGGAATCAACAAAAAATGTTCAACTTCATCGATTGTTTTTGATCCTTTTGAAAATTCAACTTTAAATCCATAAAATTGAAAAAGTAAAACCTTTTTTTTGGAATAGTAACTCAATTGTAGAAAAATTCGAAAGATCAACAAAATATTATTTTTAGTTACTTCTATTCAAAAAAAATTTGTTTTTTCAAGTAAACTAATGAAAAATACTTTATTGCTTAAATCATATTATTTGCGTTACTGGTAAGGCCAAATTTCTTTTTAAAATCGATTTTTACATTTCAATAAATTAATTAATTTTATTTTTTTTCACTTTTAACCAAAGATCTTGTATTGTATCTAAATACCACATTTTAATTAGTCGAGATTATTGAAGATCTGTTTGTTTTAAAGCTTAATTTATTTCAAAATTTAATAAATATGTTTTTTTCAAAAGTAACACTTTTGTTAAATAAAAATAACTAAGTAGTAATGAATAGTTTATCCCACAATCATTATATTGCTTTTTTGTGAACAAATTTTGAAAATTAAATATTTTGTCCTATTTGGAGATTGATATTAAAAGAAAATTCACAACCAAAACAAAGAAATTATTCAGAAAATAGTCACCAGGGAAAGAAAATTCGGAAATTATGACTTTTAATGTTGCTAAGAATCTATTAAAAATCCGTTACTTCCCCATTTTAGAGTTTTCTATTTCTAGAGATGAAAAGTTTTAAATTAGAGCTCAATAATAGATTTATTCAATAATTTCTCTCTTTGGTGTTACATATATCAAAAAAAAGATATCAAATCTCAATTAATCTTACAAATAGATTTTAATTAAAAAAAGATGAGAAAACTCAAAGTCGAATTTTCATGTCTTCTAACATAAAACAACAAATGCAAAGGCAAAAGGTCTTCGAATCCTTTTTTGCGTCCCATTCTCAAATCATCTCACTGTTATTGTTGAATAAGAAAATGGAAATTTGAATTGGAAAAATTTAAATTCATTTTTTCGCGAAAATTCATCAGAATGCCTTCATAAATTAACCTAAAAATGAAATGCGAATATTAAAAATTGAAAAAACATTCAGCTCTACAAAACTTTAAAGTTTAAAAAAAGTTTGAAAAAGTTGAAAAAAGAAAAAAAAATAATTTTTAAAAGCAATTTTTTTTCATTCTTTTATCAAATTGACTTATCTTGACAGACCAAACTCAAAAATAAAATAAAAAAATAAAAAAAAAAAAAGATCTTTTAAAGATCTTTGTTCTAAAAGTTAAAAAGAAGATATTATTTTTTGTTAATTTTTTCAAAAATGTAATCACATAAACCCAAATCTCAAATTTTGATAACCTATTAATTTTTATCTCTTGTAAGCCAATTCAGCCACTTTAATGTTTTACTAATTACAAAATTAGTTCTATGAGATGTATATAAAATGATAAAATTTGAAATTATCATAAACTAGAAGATTTTTGGTTTAAAATTGAAAATAACTTAGTTTTCTTGATTTTATAGTAATAGTTTTGATGTGTGTAAAATATCATGTTTTTCATACTTGTTAAAATACATTTTTTTGTTAAAAATTCTTATGCTTTGTTTTTTAAAGAATTTTTATATCAATTTTTTTTGTAAGATAAAGAAGATTTTATTTAAGCCAATAAGATAAACAACATTGGATCTTTGGAAAAAAATGATAGCTAATAAAAAAATTAAAGTTAAAATTAAACCTTTCATTGCCATCATTTTTTTCACAAAATATTGAACTGGAAAAATCCAAAAGTTTAAAAATGAATCATTAAATAAAAAAAAAATTGATATTTTTGATATTATGTAGATTACAGAAGTAAAAAAGTATATAAATTTAAATAGTTTAAACTATTAAAGTTAAAAAAAAATAATGATCTAAATTATTTTTAATTCAGTTTTTATAATGAATCAAATATTGATCATAATTATTTGGTTATATTGTTTTCAGAAAACTATATAATTGAAAACTATATTATTAAATGATGAGAAAAAATTAAAATTTAATTTTAAAATTCCTCTTTAAAATTAAACAAACAAATACAAACTAAATTGAAATGGATACAGAAATAAAAATAGTTCAGGTAATAAAAAAATATTTTTTTTTAGGTTTTTTTTAATAAATTTTTAAATTTTAATGTTTAATACTCCTTTAACCAGCCAACTAAAAAATGTGTTAAAATATTCTTTTTAAAATATACATATTATTTTTGTTAATTTTTCAAAAAATCAAATGTCTGTGTTTGATTTATGAAAAATATTTTTTTATTTTTTATTTTTCAATAGTATCATTTTTAAACTATTTTCAATTCTTTCTGTTTAATGTTTGGAAAAAAATGATGGCAATGAAAGGTTTAATTTTAACTTTAATTTTTTTATTAGCTATCATTTTTTTCCAAAGATCCAATGTTGTTTATCTTATTGGCTTAAATAAAATCTTCTTTATCTTACAAAAAAAAAAAAAATGTTATAAAAATTCTATATAAAATAAAGTATAAGAATTTTTAACAAAAAAATGTATTTTAACAAGTATGAAAAACATGATATTTTACACACATTAAAACTATTACTATAAAATCAAGAAAACTAAGTTATTTTCAATTTTAAACCAAAAATCTTCTAGTTTATGATAATTTCAAATTTTATCATTTTATATACATCTCATAGAACTAATTTTGTAATTAGTAAAACACTAAAGTGACTGAATTGACTCATGAGAGATAAAAATTCGAAAGTTATCAAAATATGAGATTTGGGTTTATGTGGTTTGCCTTTTTTAATTGGTAATTGAAAATATTCTGATTTCTTTTTAACTTTTTCGAAAAAGGTCTTTAAAAGGCCTTTTTTTTTTTTTTTTTTTTATTTATTTATTTTTGAGTTTGGTTTGTCAGAGCAAGCTAAAAATTTTCAATTAAAACAAAAAAAAAATACTCTATAAATTAATATGTTGTCTTTTCTGGAACTTTATCCACCTTTTTTTATATTTTAAAGTTTTGTAGATTTTCTGACTTTTTAAAAATAATTTTATCATTTCAAATTCGGGTTAATTTATGAAGGATTTAATTAAATTTTATTTAAAAAAGTGAATTTATTTTTTCAGTGTGATTTCATTTTATTTCTAATAAAAAGAGTCAGGCTATTTTTTTAAAAAAGAGAGAAGATATAATCATTGGACATGCTTCGCATTTATTATTATTTTATTGTACAATAACTGAAATATCTAATCTAATTTTATTACCTCAATTGGTTATAACAATTTTTGGAAGTAAAAATGAATTTATTATCTTTTTTTGTTTGATGATAACGGCCTTGAGTAAAATTTATTGGAATAATAAGTGAATTGAAATGAAATATAAATTATATTTTATCCAAAAAGAAAAAAGACAAAATCTAACAACGAACATAGTTTAAATTGATTCTTAGCAAAATTAAAATTGTGTTAAGATCTAAATAATTTTTAACTTTAGGCTTTTTTTTTATTCTTTTTTGGATTGATTGGAAATATTTGATTATGATATTTTTCTATCAAAACAAGTTTTAAAATATTTAATTTTTAGAATTTGGAAACGAAAATTGTAATGAATATAATAAACATTCTGTTATTTAGAATATTTATAGTTATAGAAAATATGGAATAAATTTCCAGGGTTAATTGTTTATTATTTTTGTTTAATTTTTTTTTTTCTGTGCTTTTTTTTAAAAAAAAACAACAATTACTGTTAAATTATATATATATATATATATATAAACCCTGTTTCAGTCAAAGGTGCCCAACGTTTTTTTCAAATATCAATTATTTTATATAATTGACCTTTGAAGAACAAATAAGAAATAAAGAGAATAATACACCTCAAAGAAATGTTGATATATGTCTGATTGAAAACTAATTAATCAATAGCTTTTCTTAAAAATTGAAAAACTCAAATTCTTAGAGTCCTATTGAGAAAAACAAGGATGTTTGTTTTGATCTTCTACTGGTATTTGAATAATAAATAGGAAACATTTTTCACTTCATTTTCCATACTTTTCTTTTAGAAATTAAGCCCCCAAACAAAGTTTGTTGGTATTTGTGGTCTCTATTTGAAAAAGGAAATGAAAATGAAGTGAAAATTTTTCACATTTATTAAACAAATATCAAGATCAAAGATCGAATTGAATTCCAATAGAAATCAATAGATTTCTCAACAATCTTTCCATGGTTTCAATGACCTTAGAATAACACGTTTTTACCAAGTGACTATTGATCTTGCAATAATAAATTTTTTGCAAATGAATGACGTGTTTAAAAAAAAAATCGAAAAAAAAAAACAAAAATGTGTAAAAATGTGAAAAAATGATTTCAATTTTGAAAATTTGCAAAATAAAATTTTTCTTCTAATATCTATGCAAACCCTTTAAACATGTGTATTATACCATTACAACTGGGCCCCTTTGACTGAAAAATAGTTTATATATATATATATATATATATATATATAAGAAACTTTTTGCTTCAATTTTCATTTTTTTAAAATTTGAAAATTCAGTTTTGAATAAAGAATTTTTATATTTAAAGTCATGTTAAAAACTTTATAAATTTAGTTGAGTTTGGAAATTTACTTTGAAATGAAATATTTTGAAAATATAGAGAAAAGATTTTTAAAAAATGGAATTTGAATTAAAATGTTTCTTATATATATATATATATATATTTGAATTTTATCACTACTTATAAAACAAGTTTAATTAACATTCTTGATGAAATATTTTGCATTTTTATACATTTTTCTTTATTAAATATTTTTTTTTGAAAAGTTAAAATTTTCTCCCAAGTTATTTCTTTCGATGGGATCTTATTCAAAAAGAAAAAAACAAACCATCCAAAATTCTCAAACTTATTTTTTTTTTTAATATTAGCAACAATTCCTTAATTTATAATAAATATTTTTTATTTTTAATTTATTCAAAGTCACAAAGTCTTGTAAAAAATAAATATATCTGAAAATAGTTGTATTTTTCAACAATTATTTTAAAATTTTCAAAGGATCATTTTTAATAAAAATCATTCTATGATATATAACAAAAGAAAAGAAAGAAAAGAAAAAAGAAAGAAAGTAGAAAATGAAGAAGAAAAAAGATAATTAACTTACAATTTTCATCAATTCTTCCATTTCAGGAATAATTGGAAACAATTTGATTGGGATAACATCAAAATAAAGTAAAGAATAAGTAATTAAGTTTAAGAATTTTAATTTATATTCATTCACATAATTTTGAATAATTTTTCTACCAGTTCTTGATTTGATAATTTGTTCTACAAAATAAGACAATTTTGCATGTATTAATTTGTTTGGGGTTAAGGTAAAAATATTTAATATTTGATTAAAATTTGATTTGTTAACTAACGAATAAATTTTTTTTGTGAATGCTTTATTTTTTTTTTGAAACATTTTTTTGAAACCATTTAAAAATTCATTGTTCATAATTAAATTGATTAAATCATTAATTGTAATATTATTTTGTTGATAAATTAAAGTTTTCTGTTTTTCCATTTTTTTGTTAAACTATAAAATTTGTTTAAAGTTTATATACACGGTAAAAAGAAAAGAGAAGAAATGTGGGGTTTGAATCAAATTAATTATTAAATAAATTTTCTAGTATTAAATATATTTATACAATATAAGTTATTACCAAAAAAGTTGTTAATATTGTTATTTTTAAATATTTTTATCTATTAAATCCTTATATAATCAAACTAAAATTCAAACATTTTTTTTTACAATTAAAAAAGTTAAAATAATAATAATACAATTTCCTGAAATTTGGAAATAATATTATTTTTTCCAAACTATTGGTACAATTTTTTAATTTTTAAGTTTTAATTTTAATTCCATTGTTATTAAAAATGTAATATTTTTATGGTAGATCTGGATTTTTTTTTTTTTTTTAGATTGGTTTATATAAGTTATGGTTGAACTCTTTAATAAAAAAATTCAAATATAATTAGTTGAGAGTATTTTGCCTTTTCATCGATCAATTATTGTTAATTAAATTTAAACAAATTTATCAATATATTTTTTATTGTGTGCTTACCCCAAAATTTAGAACACATATTTTTTTCATTTTTATTTATTATTATTAATATTATTATTTATAAGAGACATAAATCATAAACAATTGCTAAGATTCCAATTAACTAGTAGTTCTAATTTAGTTTTTTGCAATAGAATTTATTTCATAACCTTTTTTTTTTTTTTTTTTTTTTTTTGAAACAAATGATTTTTGGTATGTAAACACTTTTGAATTGCAATATATTTAAAAATCAAAAATTGTTATTCATCATTTATTAAATACTTAAATTAAAACAAAGTGGTTTGTACATATATAATCACTTTAATTAAATATATAATAATATCGAATATCAATTTTATTGGGTGTTTTTTTTTTTTTACTGAGTGAAAATTGTTGGCTGATTCTTTTATTTTTTTTTTACATAATCATTTTTTCCAAAGATGTTTAATCTCACATGATTTTAGAATAGGAAGATGAAAATCAATAAATTAGTTATTTTATTGTTTAAAATTATCATTTGGATGGGTACCATATTGTTATTTTTTTAAAAAATTATACTAGTTAATTTTTTTTAAAAAAAATGAAAATGTGTTTTTTCTATTTTCGGAAAATTTTTTATGAACATATTTTGAAATATATTCAATATATACAATTAAAATTGAAATCAGGCATTTACCTTCGGTTTAGATTATCAATTAACAAACAGAATCATAGATTTAAAAAAAAAAAATGAAAAATTAGAAATTCGAAAACAAAAAAAAAAAAAGAAAGTTATAATAGGGGGTATTACACTTGGGGGGAATTTCGCAATTTGGTAACTTGAAAAAAATTTTTTAAATCTGTAATTACAATCCAAAAAATTGATTGAATTATTAAATATTTTATATTTATTACTTGATTTTAATATTTTCCAAGGTATTTCTTGTTTAATGTCATACACTGGGATAAAAAAATCAATTTTAGTTGATTCGATTTTCTTTTTACATATATATTTTCTCTCTTCTGATATTCTCTTCAAATCACACCTACATAAAATATTGCCATAATAATCATTGAATTTATTCTTTATTGATGTCTTTTTCTATTAAATTAATTAATTAATTTTTTTTTTAAAAAAAAAATAATAGGAAAAAAATTTATAAAAAGTTTTAAATTATGAAATATTAAAATTTCAAAGTTTTTAAATAATTTTGATTTTTAAAAATACACTTACCATTGACCTTGGGGTATATCTCCCAACAATTGGGGAAGTATTTGATACATAAATTGTATTATTTAGCTTGATTTTTTCCAATAATTTTTCAAATATTGAATTAATACTATTTTTACATTCCAATGTTATGGATTCCGAAATAAATGATTCTGGCTGAGAAGTGAAATGTTTTTTTCTTTCTTGTAGAGAAAAACACGTCTTATTAGTGTTTTGTAATAATTTGAAAGCAACGACATTTAAATTTAAAAAAATTTTCATTACTTTTCCTTTCCAGGTTGAATAATCCCTAAAAAAATCTGTTTTGTTTTGTTTTTTTTTTATAATTTTTTTTTTATAAGGCTTTAATAAAGCCTGTTTTTCGAATTGTCTCGAATGCATAGGTATTTTTGTAAGCCCTTTTAAAACAATTTGATACCATCTTTTACATGCTCTTTCATATTCTTCAAAGGTTAAATAATGTTTTGGATTTGGCTCTTGAGCAATTAAATTTGTATACCATGGATCTTTTTTTGTTAAAACTTTTTTTAAATCAATTTCATTCACATTCCCATTTTGCTGCTTGTCACTTTAAATTATTTTTTTATGAAAATATTATAAATATTATTATAATAAATAAAGATGTAGATATATTAGTTAATTAGTTCAAATGGAAATTTACCGAATATATATATATCCCTTAGCACCCCAAATATACTAAAAACATTTCAAACGGAATTTTTAATTTGAAATGTTATCAAAGGATTATAAGATATAGAATTGATAAAAAAATCATCTTAGAAAAAAAATTTTATAATTAAAAACTGTATAGTTACTTATAATAAAAAAATAACTTGAAAAAAAATATCCAATATTGGAAAATTTTTTTTCTGGTTATTGAGATTTTATTATTTTTTCAAATTTTGTCAAAAAAAAAAATATTTTTTTTTTTGAAAAGTTTGTCTAGACATAAAAAACCTCTTAGTTTTAACGATTAAAACACACCACACTTTACTGGAAATTTTTGGGGGCCCTTTGCACCCCAACATTGCCTAAAATGCTTGATTAAATAATTTATTCATTATAAAATCTATTTTGGCATCACATAGAAAATTTGTTTTATCTACTGATAAACTGTTCAATATATATATATGTATGTATGTATGTATCTGAATATTTTTAAAATAAAAACTAAAATAAATTTACAAAAAAAGAATAATATTTTTTTTTCCTTGAAAAATTTGTGAAATTTTTTCAACAAAGAATTTTTTTCAAATTTAAATGATTTGGCCAATAGTTCGAGTCAGATTAATATTTGATTTTTTTTTTAATTTTTTACTATTTTTTAATTTTTGACTTTTTAAAATCTAGATATAAAATAAACAATATTATTGAATTAGAGACCATATATCAGAACTCTTTTACAAGATCTGGATTAATTTATAAAGGAAAAATTCAAATTTCGCAAATATATTATTCAAATTTTACCAAATAAAAAAATTCAAAAAAAAAAACTTGGTTTCATAGATTATTTTATTATCTTGGAATAATATTTAAAAGTATATTTTTTATTTTTTTTTAAATTTAGGTATAATTATTTTATCCATTAAAAAGTAATTTATATTTGTTTAATACAATTTAATAAATGAAATTATTTTAATTTTTTTTTTTTTTTTTTTTAATTCAATTATTATCTATTGCTTAAATACAAGTTTTAGAAAATTAATCATATTAAAAATTTAATTTTGACCTAAAGAAATGAATTTCATTTTTCTCTTGATTGGATATTTATTGAAATTTTTTCTAAAAAAAAAATAAAAATTTCTCATTATTGTCTTTTTTTATTGATGTTATTTATCATAAAATTAACAATATTGTTTGATTATTATTAATAATAAATCAATGTGTTGAGTTTTGAATTACTATTACTGTAATAAAATTTCTGATTTAAATAGTTAAAATAAAAATAAAAATCTTTTAAAAAAATGTGAAAATGAATAATTATTATTATTTTTTCCAATTTCAAAAAAAAAAAATCAATAACTTAACTACTTGATCTTTGAACTATTTTGACTTTTTATTATAATTCAAATCTGGATTAAAGATAAATAAGAAAATTAATATATTAGTACACCAATACCACTTTAACTCTTTTTTTAAACACTTGATGAAATTTAGGCAAATCCGGGGTGCTAAGGTATATATATTACAACGATTTTAAACAAAGTTAACAATACTGTTAGTCAAAGTAATTAGAAGAGCCAATCCATTCATTGAAGTAAAACTTTTTAAACAGCTGTACAAATTTTAAAAGTTTTGTAAAATCATTTTTTATAATTTATTGTGATCGCATATTCTTTACTTCTGTTTTTTTGCAGAAATAATTGATGATCAAACAAATTTGGGTTTGTAAAATGTATTCAATTGATGATCAATAAATTTATATTTAGACAATTAGAGTATGGGATCTTAAACTTACAATCATTAACTATTGTAGATTTCTGTCTTAATACTAAAAGATATTCTTTAGAATTCCAATGAGTTTTTTATAACAAAATTTATAATGTTCATTTTCGAAATTGGAACAACTGATTTTTATTTTTCGTGTGTAATTTTATTTTAAAGAAGGAGTCAATGCTATTTATTTTGGTCGTTCACCGATGTTTCTCTACCCGAATATAGAAATTAAATCCTGATTAATATTATTTGATATTAGATATGAAAATTTTTTTGAACCTTTTTTTTGAAACGGAGTTTATATTCTATTTAATTTTTACTTATATAACAATATAATTATAAAATTTATTTGTATTTCTTTTTACTTTTTTGAACTTTCCATTTTTTTTATTTTTGAGTTCCTCCTGATTTTTTTCTTTTTTTTTATTTTTTTATTGTATATTAAAGAGGAAGGAGAAAAAATCATTATATACATGAAAGATGTAAGAAGATATAAAATGGTTCAAATGGTAGTGGTAGGTTTGATTCAAATTCATTTTAATTCTGTTTAGAACAGCCATCGTGTATTTGAAGTTATCTGATGATTATAATTGCTTTGCTTTGGATTTAATTTTTGAAATCTGGATGAATGTAATTGGTGGTGATTAATATATATATATATATATATATTTCATTTATATTCTTAAATGGGAAACAAAAAAAGTGATTATTTTTCAATGGGTTGTAATGTTCTGCATGGCTTTTCTATATATTTAAAAACTTAATATTTGAAAAATTTTCTTTCCCATTTTTTTTTTTTTTTTTGTTCAAAATTTTTTTTATATATTCTCCCCCCACCGCCACTTGAAGCCGATAGGAAATTATTATTACCTTAAAAACCAATCAATCAATAATTAATCTATTTCCAAAAAAGTGGGGAAAATTTATTTTTAATATCTTTTTTAAACTCAATGGTTATAAAACGATTTAAATATGCAAAATCATTAAAAACCATTTATTGATCCATAATAATAATTCAATTTCTTTGTATTTAGTATGGTATTACGTAAATAAAATATATTAAATTTTCTGATCTCGATTTTATCTGATATTTTTTAGGGGTAAAAATTGCTATTTATTATTTTTTTTTTGATCGAAAAAATCGTTTTCAAAACTTGTTTAATCTCAACAAATTTTAAAATAGAAAGTAAAACTTTTAACTACATTTTCTCCATTTAAAAAATCATTTGTGTTCTTGCCATATTTCCAGTTTTTTATTGAAATTGGATCGTATAACTGTTTTCACCAAAAAAAGTACTATTTTTTTTTTTCATTTTTTGTAAATATTTTAATGAACACATTTTGAAAATAGATACTATAGTCATTGATTCAATCAGTATTAACATTTAACTTAATTTGTGTTTGCCAATTAACGAATATATCAATTACAAAAGAACATTTTTTATGAAATGTAAAAAAAAAATGCACACCTTTTCGGAAATACCGTATATAATTTCGAAAAAGGTATTTTTCTACTTACTTTAATGTTAAATTTTCTTTTTCCAAAAGCCGATACAATTCCAACTCTTCATTATCATTCAATAAAATTGTTTCGTCTTCAAATCCAATCTCATCAATATTTTCTTCAAACCCCCCCTCTGTTTCGGTGACGGTGTTAGTTTCAGTAACTATTTCAGTTTCCGTTCCTAAATCGTTTTCAGTATTTTGTTCTAGGCTTTGTGTTTCGTTCTTATAATTGATTGGAGAGTTATAGTGTTTATTTTATTTGTTTTTTTTTTTTATTTATATTTGATTATATTTGTTTATATTTATTAATTTTTATGTTTCAAGATTTCAAAATAAATCTTTGATTGTTGTTTTTATCTTATTTGATAAATTTGAAATCACACAAATATAAATTTTGGCATCTCTAAAAATAGATTTATATATAAAACTCCTTTTTTTTGATTTAGCTAGCAATAATGTGCCTTATTAACACATATAGATAAATCTTGAATATACCATTAAAACATAAAATCATGTGTACTCGATTTTTGAAAATAGGATGTATTAAAAATGATAAAGTATAAATATTTTCATAATATCTTTATATGCAACTTAAATTCATGAAACAAATTAAGTGATAATTCTTTTAAGTGTGTACCATTTAGAATGAAAAATAGGTTGGTTAAAATTATTAATTTTATTACTTTGTTGAAAAAAAATACACTTTTGAAAGTAATTTTCAAAAAGTGGAAAAAGAAAAGTTTTTATAACGCAATACCAACCTTTTTGATTTTAGTAGTTGAATGATTTTAGGAATATTTATTAAAAATATTAAGTTTCATTTTTTGAAAATAGTGATAATCATATTTGATATTCAACGAAAAATTTTTTTCATCTGGTTTGTATTTTTCAATTCTAAATGTTTTGCTAATTGAAAATAACAATCAAACCATAATATAATGTAAAGATACAAACAATAAAATTTTTCCTTTCTAAGAAAGCGGATAGAATCTATTTTGATTTCTTTACTTTGGAATTTATTCTGAAGTAAAAAAAAAATAAATATAGTTGAAAATGAAGTGGATTTTTTTTTTCCTTTTTAAATTCAAATGTCAACATAATGTTTTGATTTTTTACTATAATGGAAATAGGATTTTGATATTTTTGAATATTCTATCCTTATTATTTTATTCTTTCTTTTTTCTTATTTGGAAATAATCGTGGGTGTTTTGTTTAGTGTTTGAATTAAAATAGTAAAAAAAAATACAATGAACAAAATTTCATTTCGAGATTAATGTTGGAAGAGTAAACATTACTGATAATATTTTTCCACTTAAGGTATTAACATCACATTAGATTTGTCTTTCATCAAAGTGTGATGTAATTTGATGTGAAATAATATTGGTAATCTATAGTAATCAAATAAATATAAAAACTCTATTATAAAATAATATTGAACAATAAATTATTAGATTTTTTACTAATTACCACAATAAAAAATTATTTCAGTTTGAAAAAAATTTTTTTAATTACTTTTCCAAATCTAAAGAGAGAAGCCAAAATATTTGTATTCTGGGTAATTTGAGTAATTCATCTATACAGTACCTCCAAAAGTAATTATTTTTTCAATTTTTTTAATTTCAAGATTTATTTAATAATTATTAACATTAAAAACTCAAAGTTAATCATTTTTATTTCCTTTCTATTAATGGTAATTGTATTTTAATTATATTTCCAATATTTCAGAATATTTATAAAAATAATGCCTCAGTTAATTTTTTAATTTTTTTAAAATTCGATCAAGATTTTTTTTTGCATATAATCTACATTTTGAGACAAATTTAAGAAAGATATTTTTCAACTTTCAAGTCTGAATATTGAGAATTCAACATTTAAATTTGTGGCGAAATGCAGATTTTTTTTCTAAAATTCTTGGAATTTTTTTACAAACTATTTTTGAAAAAAAGTGAAATAAGGAAAAAAAAGTATCAAAACGATTTTGAATTGGTAACTTTATTGAAAATGAAAAGTAAGATCAATTAAAAGAAGAAACAAATTAACTTGGAAAGAATAATTCAATTTATTATTTTTAATGAAATCAACAATTGAAATTTAAATCTCCTTTTTTGTCAAAATATGAATGAGTAGTTTTCAAGTTTTGAAATAATAGGATTTATCCAATAAATTTTTAATATAGATCAACCAAAGAAAAACCCACTCTAAAAGATAGAATTAAAAAACTGTTATTGGTAACCCTTCGTTTTGTCTTTAATCATTTATTTTTACTCATTAATTGATCTTAGTTTTTCGTTTTCAATAAAGTTACCAATTCAAAATCGTTTGATACTTTTTTTTCAAAGGGCAAGAAAAGGATCATTTTTAATTGACGAGATCAACATATATTACTACTTTACTAATAGAATTTTTAGAGAATTTGAACAATGTGAACATTCGCGTAATTTATAGATCCTATTACCACAAACTTTGGTTTTAGATCTCTCCTTTGTAGATGCTGTTCCCTAAAAGCAGTATTTTTAAAAATAGCTTTTCATTACAGGAATTTTAAATGATGCAAAAGAGTTTTAGAAATTCCAATCAATTACAAATTTAAGGGAAGAGTTTTCAACCTTCATAATTTTGTTCATAATTCGAAAAAGAAAAAAATAAAGTAATTTTTTACGAAAAATTTGCAATTTGGAGACTAATAGATAATAAAAAAAGCAAAACGAAAAAAAAACGAACTTTTATCCTTTCTTTCATTTTGTAATAATACCCACCAATTGTTTTTGGTAACTGTAGCGTTCCAATTGAATTATAGACTGTGGTTTCCCATTGGTTTGCAGCGTCTTCAAATTCTTCAAAAGTTTGATAATCATCAGGATTTGGAAATTTTGGTATTTGTTTCAGGTTTTTACAAGAAAGCCTTTGAATAGTTGAGAGGTGATCTTCATTATTTAAGATCTTTTTGCTCATATAATCCAATTCTGAACGAGAGTCAAAAAGGGTTTGTAAATTAACAAAATCATAAGAAAGAAAGTTGCAACAATGAAAATTTTATGTGGACTTTTTTCTTTTCTTTTGTTTTTTTTTTGTTTGTTTGTTTGTTTGTGATAAGATTTAGTACCTGTAATTTTCTGAATTGCTTCTTCGTTCTGATTTGGAGATAAAGGCTTGTCTTCGATGGGAGTGTAATAAAGATCATATAGCCTTCCTGTTGAATCCATATAAATAGGTACTGATTTACTGTTTTTAATTTCTAGTTTTGTTGGTGAAATAAGGTTTTCTTTCGAATATGGACCAGTGTAAGAAGATCCTAAAATTAATAAGAAATTGTTTTTTTTGGTTTTTGTATTCCAACAGAAGAGAAAAAAGAGCGAAATTTTTTAAATCAAGTTTTTTGGAGATTGTTTGAAAAAGATAAAAACTTACGAAACCCTTCATAATTTTGGCAATTATATGAAATTGTTGGGGATCCGAAGTTTTTTGTCATAGGATTAAGGAATGAAAAAAATGATTTTAATGTCTTTGTGTTTTTAACTAAATATTCAGAGTGTTGTCAATGGAAAAAAAACTCTTAAAATTATTTATTGTGAATTTTGAAAGTATTGAAGAAGTTAATTATTTTTCCTTAACAAATAATGTTAATGAGTTTTGTTATTAAATTTTATCATTTATTTTCGCAAGTTTTTTTTTAATCGATTAACCACTTAATGATAACTTTTTAGAACACAAATTATGCAAGGTTTGTGTATTTTAAGAAATCTATACACAATGCAATAAGTTTTTCAAATCTTTTCAAGACTAATAAACAAGAGGACTAAATAAATTCTTCAATTTTAATAAAATTTCAGTTTTTTCCTTCTTGTATTGTATATTAAGGAATTAGTTTCAAAATAGATTTCTCTCGAATCAAAGTATGTTGTAATTGGATGTAAATGGTATTAGTACACCATGGCTCAAATAGTTTCTGTGACTCTAAAAAATCTATTATAAATCTTATTGGAAAAAATAAATTTTTACATTTTTTACAAATGATCACAATTAAAAAATTTTCATTTTCGAATTGTTTTTAATTCCTTTTCGAATTGAAAAAATAGAAACTCAAAAAAATAGTATTATTTGGGATTTAATAATCCATTTTAAGAACTTCCAAAAGAAACTATTTTTATAATTTTTTAATTTTCCAAGATTAATTCAATAATCATCAACATAAAAACCTAAAAACTGATATATTTCGTTTCATTTTTATAAAGCTAATTGTAGCATCAATATAATTTTCAATATTTCAAATATAATTTATCAAAAAAATATATTGGTTAATTATTTAATTTTTTAAAGAACTGGTAAGGGCCAGTGGAAACACAACCCAGTGTACAATCTGAAGGCCAGGGTTCTATTCCCTTAACCATTATTTCTTATTGTTTACCATTTTCTCAAATAGCCACCACGGTGTAATTTTAATTAAAAATCGGGCTTATGCTTCTTAGAACCACTAATTCTTTGAGGAAATCGTTTGGCCGAATTGAATCTTTTTGACTATTATAAAAACTGAACGGAATTGGAACAAAATCCCTCTCAATTTATGGAGCGGATCCGATTTTTGGGAGAAATGACCAGCTCTCACTTGGTTCAACAATATCTCTAATTCAGATTAGGGATTCGGGCAAACAGGTGGACTTTTAGTACCCACTCTTTAATGGAAAAAAAAAAAAATTATTTAATTTTTTTGAAATGAATTTTTGAGCTATATATCTACATTTCGCCATATATTTAAGAAAGATATTTTGCAACTTTGGAAGTCTGAATATTGATATCCCATCCTTTAACTTTGTGATGAAATGTAGTTTTTTTTCGGGAATTTTTGTGTTTTTTACTACACAAGGTAAATAGGAATATTGTAAAAAATAGATTATTTACAATTTTGGAGATAAATAAAGAGTTCAATACAATTACCCACAATTCGGTTATAGTATTTATAATATCTGATTATCTTAATGGACTAATATTAATTTTAATCCATCAATTATTTGGTTAATACCTATTGTTTAATTTTTAAAATAAAATATTTTTCAAACAATGTATTGGTTTTATCAAATGATTTTATATTTAAAATCCATTTGTACCCAAAAATCATAACAGAGATTTCTTTTACTACAGTCAGTTTCAAATTTAAGGAAAAAACTTCAACGAAAATTAAGGAACAATAAAAATCTCAAATTAAGGCACAAAATTCAGATTCTAGTAAAATAATTTGTGTAAAAAAAATTACAAATTTTGTCCGTTAATTTATTATTTTTTTGAGCCTTAAATTTCGTTGAAAGTTTGGGTCTTAAATTTCAAACTGACTGTAATACTAAATTGTGGATAATTGCATTGAACTCTGTATTCATCTCCAAAATTGTAAAAAATCTATTTTTGATAGTATACCTTATTTACTCTTGTGTATTCCTTGGATCATTTTTAATCGATGAGATCAACATATATTACTACTTGACTAATCAAATTTTAGAAACATTTGAACATTGTTGTGCAAATATTTTTAACCCCCAATAACAACATACTTTAATCTTGGGCTTCTTCTTGATGAGCTTTAAAACCTTAAACATATTTTTCACATCAAGTCAATTCGCTACAATAATTTGTGAAAAAAAAAAAAAAACGTGTACACTTATTATAAGTGAATCCGTAATAAAGCCGGAAAAAAAAGTTAAATAAATCAAAAAAAAAAAAAATTAACTCTAAATAATAATCTGTGGGATTATTTTCATTGTAATCAACTAAAAAAATATTTAAATCTCATTCATTGTCAAAATCTCATGAGTAATTTTGGAGATCTTTTAAATAGCCAATTTTTTTAATAAATTTGAATTAAGACCCATTAAAATTAAAACCATAGACAAATGATAATTTTCTAAAAACTTGTATTGGGTTTAATCCTCCATTTTGTGATTTTTCAATTCTTTTTTCTTTTTAGACTTTATATTATTGTTTTTCTATTTTCAGTAAGGTTTCCAATTAATAATCCTGTTCCCCCCCTACTACTTTTTTTTCTAAAACCAACATTAATTTTTCTGTTTTTTAATTCGGTTTTATTTTTGAAAAAAACCTTTATTATCAATAAAGTCCAGAATAAAAGATAGTACGTTTGACAAAAGATGAGTTTTTTGTTTTTTTTTAAAATATCAAGTCCGGAAAAAATTAATATATATTTAAAAAAAATGTATGTTTCTTGTTACAAATGTTATACATTAAATAATCAAATAAATTGTCAATAAACACTAAATAAAAATGTTAATTATTTCTTAATGATCTATTATTAATAATTAACTTCTAAAAATGAAGTATCAAATTTGAAAATTTATCGCAAAAAAATAGATCAACTTTGGAGAGAAATATTTTGACAAATAAAAAAACACAAAAATTTCAATAAAAAAATGGAAATATGATAAAGCCACAAAAGATTTTTTAAGGAAGTAAGTACATTTTTCAAAAATTTATAATGTAAAAATTTATGTGAAACTGAATTCTTCAAATCATTTCTTTAAATAACTAAATTGGTATTTTACTAAATACTGGATGGGGTTATATCCAAGTATAATATATTTTCATAGCAACTAAAAAAAATGGAATTCAAAAAAATGAAAAAATTGATCAAGATAAAATTAATAATTTTTTTATTGATCTAATTTATAACATTTTGATATAATTTCTTATTCTTTATTTGAATTTGTTTTTAATTCTTCATGGAAAAACTTTTATTTCTAAAAATTTTCGAAACAAAATTACTTTTTATTTGTATAGAATTTCCAAAATGAATTTTAAAATCGGATATTATTTTTTATTCATCTAATACTACTTTTGGTTCATAAAATGGGAAATTTATTGAAAATATCTTCAGAAATAAAGATTTATTGGATTGGTTCGTTTGTTTTTATAATTAATATTTTCCATTAATTTGAGAATAAAAAATAATTCTGAATATAATTTAAATTTTTTAAAAATTTTTCAATTATTTTTAGTTGAATCTTTTATAACTTTTTTTGGTTTGGAGAATTCTATAACATAATTATTTACTTTTTTGAAATAGATATTTTTTATTTTAGTTTGTTTTTGTAAAATTATATGAAAATAGAATTTTAGAAAGTAAATGTGTAAAAGAAGGTTTTGTAAATAATAATTTTAAATAGTAATGGGGTGAGAAATTCAAGGGAAAAAATTATTTGTTTATATACAAATTAATAAGATAAAGAAAACTAATCATCGAAGACTAAACTTTATCAATTTTTTTTTTTATTTTTTTTTTTTTTTGATTTCAACAAATTTATTTGGAAAGATGATATTTCATGTTTGGTCTTCAAAAAAGAAAAGATTAGTTTCAAATACACAATTTTTCAGATGAATTTTTTTTGGTTTATACTTTGATTAATTTCGATTATTCGTATAAACATATTTCTAGATCCAAAACCAAATTTAAGAAAACCTTAAATATATTCAAAATAAAAATGTTCAAAAAAGCAAAAAATTTCAAGATCAAACTCGAAATTATTTTAGCTTCACTTTCTTTTGTCAAATAAAGCAGCTGAATTTGATGTTTTGGTTGCAAAGTTTTAAGATCTGTTGGCACTGAAAAAAATATTTTATATGTACTGTTGTTCAAATACAGTCTTCAGAAAAGTTTAATCCATGTTTCAAAATAAAAAGTGTATTTTTTGTTATAGAAGACCTCAACCTTAACCGATCAAAGAAACCAACTATAAAACCTAAATAAATATGGTGTTGGTTTCTTTAAGTTCTATTATCAAAGAAATTCTAAAAATAAAGGATTAAATTGCAATATTTATCTCAAAAAAAAGAGTAAATTTTTAAGAAAATTATTAATCAAAAAAAACAATAGAAATTTCAAAGAACACAAAAAATTATGAGAAATTTCTAACTAATTGCTTTCCTAATTTAAATTTTACTAAAAATACCAAGGTTTTGACTTTCAAAATCAATTTGAACTTAGGAATTCTATTGTTTGGTAAATTGGATGTTGCCTCGGAACAAGAAGAAAAAAAAAAACGGATTATATTTTTTGAAACACGTTTTATGTTGTTTGGGTACGTATTATTTTGATCACATTAATGTTTACACAATTAAAATTTTTCAAAATGGTAAAATGTACTTACTTCCTTAAAACATCGACGACTTACCTTCAAAATTGTTTTGAACATAGGTATACTACTAGCTATTGAATTGGATGTTACATTTGTACAAGAAGAAAAAGAAATCACTGATTTAGATTTTGAAAACACCAATTATAGTCGTTGGTAAAGTTTTTTTTTGATCGCTTTCAAAATTAGTCAGCCATTTTCAAATAATTTGAGGAGACAATCCAAAAAAAAAAAAATTCCTTTGAAAACTTATTCTCAAATTGGCTTGTTTTAGTGGAAAATTTTTTACTTTGAAATAAACGTTACCAAAATTTTTTATTTTTTTGAAATAAACTAATAAAAATGATTATCAAAATTATTGGGCTAACTGGTGACTTTTCTGATACAATGGAAGTCGACGAGAACATGACTATTTCGAGATTTAAAGTTAAGATCCAAAATACCTATTGTGTGGAAGCGCGAGTTATCAATATCCAGTATGGTGAAAATCTCCTTGAAAACGAGGACAAAACTTTCAAAGAATATGGGATCTCTTCAAATGACACGATCGTAATTGTGAAAAAATTGTTCACAAAGAAGCATGTTGAGGGGTGCATTTATAATAAAAATCAGAAAAACTATATTCAAACGGAATGGTTCCAATGCAAAACATGCTTGCCTTTTAATTCCAGTTTAGGGTGTTGCTCAGAATGTGCAAAGGTTTGCCATAAGGGGCATGAACTTGAGCGAAGGTATGGTCAATTTTACTGTGATTGTGGATGCTACGGGCACAACTTTATTACGTGCACAAACCAAACATTTGACGAGAACAGCACTTATTTGTTACAGCCTCTTTTTTTTTGTAAAGATTGTTTTCCATCTAACCAAGAGGCAACCTATGGCTGCTGTTATCAGTGCAGTGTTCAGTGCCATCATGGACATAATGTTAAATCGATCGGAAGTTTTGAGAAATTGTGTAAATGCGAAAACAAACTGAACAAAAACAAATGTTTATGTAAAAATGCTCTCAATGAAAAAAGCATAAGACTTGAAAACGAAAACGAAAATGAAAAGGAAAATGAAGCAGACAATAATTAACTTGTGAATTGGATGGTGTGCATCTCACAGATTTGGTTTTGGTTTTGTTGAACCCTTTTTAGTCTTTGAGTCCAAAAGCACACACACTCTAATTTTCAATGTCTTTCTTAGTTTTAAAATCTTCATTTATATTCAATTTCTGATTGGAAAATCATTTATTTTTATGAACTTAATTCTGAAGCCAACAAGTTTAAATTATTTTTCAAAAAAAAAAACGATTATTTAAAATAAAAGAAAAGATCAAAATGCGCACTAATTTTCAAAATAAGATTATTTGATTTTTTTTTATTATTATTGTTTTTCTTTTTTCTTTTATTGTTGTGTTGTTGTTTGAAAAAAGTGTGACTCAAATGTTTTCAAAAAGTATCTCGAAACTAGCTGACAAACTTAAATTGAACTATTTCAAGGTCTTTTTGAGAGGATTTTTTAGTTAAACTCTTTTAAAATTACCTTAAGGGAGTAGCAACACAAAGTCTTTATTTTCGCTTTATAACATTTTCCAAGCAGACGAGAAAACAACTTTTTTTTACTTTGGTTGTATCTCGTTGCTTTTTTAGGATTTACAGACATGCAAATAACCCCTGTTTTTTATTTTAACCCATTAGTAAAATTTAACTCATGCAAAAAATATTGTCTGACTGTAGAAATACAAGAAACAAATCAATGGGTTGAAAACAGTATATAAACCAGAAATAGGGTTCTTTAAATAAATATTAAAAAAGAATTATGAAGATATTGAAAGATTAAAATGTAATTTTTTGACAAAAAAAATGAGTAAAATTTCATTTTTTGAATTTTTTTTATAAAAAAATCAATTAATCTAACCGAAATTTTGTAAATATGCCGAAATTTTTGAAACAAAAGCATTTAATATTATTGAAAATTTTCAATTAATCAAAGAATTAACCTCTAAAGTCAATTTGAATCAGAACCAATAATTGGTATGTGTGTTCCTATCTTTAAATACCCAAGTCTGAAAAAAAAAACTAGTTAAAATTTTGTAATGGGTTATAAAGCTTGTTTACACAGTTTATTTACACCACTATAAAGTACTTTTTGAAAAACAATTTGTTAAATTTTAATTTAGACTTAAAATTAAACGACATAAATACATTTTAAGTTGATTTATTTGGTCTACTTTGGAGAAAAGTTAAATGGTCAACTTTTATTCTTATCTCAACATTCTATTGTGGCATTTTTTTTGTTTGAAAAAAAATTTATTTATTTTTTTTTACATTAAATACTAAAAAGATTAAAAATCAAAAAAAACCACATCAGAACTAAATAAACAAGACATTTTTAATATCTATATTGTAAAAAAATAAAATAAAAAACTTTTGGTGTTGTCTTCTGGTACCAGACTTTTACTGAAATTGAACTTAACCTAAAATTTAAAAGGAACAATTAAGATTTATAAATAAAAAGTAAAAGAGAGCCGATAAAGAATCTTCAGATCTATCATCAATGTTAAACCTTTTTATAGAAATTTTTTGAATTTAAATTGTTGTGACAAAATCTGGTTGTGTTGTGTCAAGCGATTGTTTTAATCAAAGTGAAACAAAAATATAGAATATATATATATCGAGATCTATTATCTTGGGTATTTCTTATTATTGGTAAATCTATTATGATAGTAAGTTCAGAATCAATACTTATTTCTTAATTGATAATTATTGTCAATGTAAAGGTTCAATTAATCTGTCAACTAAATTGATACCAAAAAGTAATTATCTTTTGATCTGATCACTGATTTAATTTCAATTTTTTGTGTTATTTTTACAAAATTAATTGGTTTTTAAGATCTTTGTTTAATTAAATTATTATTTTTCGAATTCTTAAAAGTGTTATATATGCTGAAAAATTATAAATATTAAATTGGAATTACTTTTTAATACTATAACCATATTATTTTAAATTATTACACCCTTTTCAATTTCAATTAGGAATTGAAATAAAAAGAATAAATTAATCTTATATATTCGAAAGAATAATTAATTTATATTAAAAGATTTTTTAAAATACACTAAATAATTATTTTTAAAGATTGGGAAAATAATACAAGATTTATTTGTTGGTTTTATTATTCGGGTATACTTTGGAATATTTTTGAGTTAACTTGAGTAAATATTTCAAAAAATATTTTATATAAATCATTAATAGTTTAAAAGTATTAAATAAAGATTTATTTTATTTCTTAACATTCAAAAGAATTCTCTATAATATAAGATTCTGGTAATTTCTGAGATAAAAAAATGGATTTATGTTTTTTAATAATAAATAACTTTCGAAAAAATTTCAAAAAAGGTTAAAAATAAAGAAATAGAATTTTTAAACATAAAATTGTTTATAAATAATAAAATTCTATTAGCGAAATAAAATTAATTATTTGTTGAAAGATATTATACTGATAAATAATAAAATATATAAGGAATACAGTAAAAAAACCGAAGTTATCTTTTCTTAAATATATTTTTTCAAAAATATTAATTATTATTTAATTTCTTTTTTTTGATATTCTCAAGAATATTTGGATTTTCAGAATATTTGAAATTATATTCAAATAATTTCTAAATATTATATAAAATAAATTAAAAGTAAAAAGCTGGGGTTAATTATTTGAAAGTTGAACAAAAATTCTAAAAATAAATTATTAAATTTCTCAAAATTATTTTAATTTCATTTGTTTTTCAAAATATTATTTTCTTTGAAATAGTAATTATAGATATTAGTATAATTAAAGTTTTATTATTTTATCGTGTTGTATAAATCCAAATGTTTTTTTTTATTTGAACAGAATCAATAATATCTCTACTTCTAGTCTAGATTACAGAATTGTCATTGTACTCCACTAATTTCAATCAATTAACCAACAGATAATCGGAATCTAATAATAGTAAATTATGGTAGGGAATATTTATTTAAATAATATACCCCCCACTTTCATAGTTTCAACCATTTACAAATTATTCTCAGAATTCCCCCCTCGACAAGGCTATTTAATTTCATAAAGTGGTCAATGCAAAAATCAACGCAGTAAAATTACGAAATTTATTGTTCTTGTTGAGAATTTTTCATCAAAGCTCGTATGGTTAGAAAACTTAAGGTAATAAAGAAAAAATGAAAATAAAAAATTGAAAATAAAAAATTCCTAAAATAATTGTAAAATATATACAAATTCGGGTACATAGTGTCACACTTTTCCGAGTCGTGCCAAGGTTTTTTTTTAATTTGTAAGAATTGAGCAAAATCAATGAATTTACTCCATTCTTTTAAATTAAAAAAAACTAATGAAGGTGGAATATCAATTTATTAATCACAGTTTGTGTAATCTTATTTATTGCTAATAATCTTTCTATCGGGTTTTTTACTCCTCCTGTTTCAGTGGAGGTGTCTTCAAGTGTTGTTGAGTGCCTAGGTTTTCTTGAGGTTTTCTATTTTATTTGTGAAGTGTTCTAGGTTTTTTTTGCTTTTTGAAATAAACAGAAAATTTTAATAAATTTTCGTTTTATTTCGAAAAGTAAAAAAAACCTAACGAAAATCTGTAGATTTTCCAAATAAACAGAAAACTTAAGAAAACCTAACAGAACTTTTTTTTTAATTTTTGAAATTTTCTTTTTATTTCTCAAATTACAAAAAAAAGCTAACTATAGTTTTCCAAAATTCGAAAGTATTTTACTCATTTCTTTCAAATCCTGGAAAAACTTAACGGCAGTTGATAATTTTTAATTTGATCATATAAATGATATAATATTTTTTTTACTTTAATATTTTAATTATTTTTCTTCTTCTCTTTTTTATATAGGAAATTTTCTTTGATTACTCCTTTCTCACAATAAATAAAAAGTATAATTAAAGATTTAAATTTTTTTTAAGAAATTTTTTTGAGAATCTAGAACTGAAGAAAATCAATATAATTTGGTAAAAACAGTCAAGTGTTTCGATTCCAGTGATTAGTATAGTGCTGTCATCCCGTTAATAAAAATTATTAATTACACCCTCGAAAAAAAGAAAGGGAAATTTTTACTAGTACTGGGAAAAGATGTTTCATAAACAAATTTTTATAGTTTCTGGTTTCTGTGATTGTGTGTACACTGTTGTTAAAATAAACTGCTGAAGAATTATTTAATATATAGTTCTTAATAACTGTTATGTTTCTTTATACTAAGAAGTCTTCACATTAAAAGGACAAATAAAGCAACAACAAATGATTCGCAAATATGATACTGGTTTCTTAAAGATTTTCTACTTTTAAAAAAGAAATAATTAAAATGAAAGATCGAAGGAAAATTTTTTCTCTATGGGGTGGATGTTTGAAATAAATTTTTCAGATATCCCACAAATGTTAACTTATTATTTTTGTTAATATACTATAAAGATTTAATTTAGATATTAAATTAAATTTTTCCTACAAAATAATGTTTTTTGATGTTTTTTGTTGTGTTTACAAAATAATGCCTGTTGTAAAGTTTAATAAGTATTTCAAAATAAAAAAAACAGTATGTTTCTTCGTTTGAGAAGACTTATTCGGTTATCCCTCAAACGAAACAACATCAAAAGATATCTAAATATTATACAGTCGTTCCAGCCCTACCACGAAATCTATGATAAACATAAAATTCATTTTCTGTCTCAAACTGCCCTTTGTATGACAGGATTTTATGGTTTTGTGATAGCTGATTGGAAACCATAAAATTTTATAATAGAACGAAATTTCCCTTCTAGAAAATAGTAAAATTTCAATTTTTGATTACAAAACTTCTGAATGATCTATAATTTAAAAAAATTTTTTGGTTTTTGGTGGATCCTAAATTTCTAAAGAACTTAAAATCAAAAGACAAGACCATTTCTGAGAAATAATCAAATTCGATCTTCGATCTTTATAAGCTTTTTTTTTTGAATTTTTGAATTTGTTTCCATAAACACAAAGATTATTTTCACAATCTTTCAAATAAGAAATTTTTTTAAAAAACTTATGTCAAACCATAATATATATATATGATAGCGTATAACCGAAATTTTTTTTTTGTATTTAACTGAGACAAAAAGTTCATTTCTATGTCTCTCAAATTTCATGGTGGGTTTGGAAGCGCTGTCTGATTTCTTAAATTTCAATTATTTATAAATAAATTCTAGATTGAAGGATCAAATTACTAAATTTTATATAAAGCAAAAGATTTTATCTTTGATAGAATTTTTTATTATCAAAAAAAACAAAAATTTTCATAAAATGAGAAAATAACAAAATATTTTCATCAAATTGATTCCTAATTTAAAATTAAGATAAAATATCAATTAATTTATGTTCTAAATTGATTTCAACTTTGGTATACTATTAGTTAGTGAATTTATTTTCCATTAAAAAAAAGAAAAAAAAAAGGCGAGATTTTATTTTAAAATACCAATTATAGTCGTTTGATATATATTATTATGTCTATTATACAATTGTAAATCCTATCTGGTTATAAATAGTTATGTAGAATTGTATTGGTTGGGGAAAATTTTACAGTTTTACTAAATTATATGTACTTTTGATGGAATTAATGGGTTTTTTAAAAAAAAATATAGTAATAATAATATTCTTTTGTCTAATTTTCAGTATTTGTATAGAGGGTTAAAGGTTTACAATATCTGAAATTTGAATAAAAGATTATCTTGTGTAGAATGAAGTAACATGTTAATTTGGTTCTTATTTGATCGATCTTGTGTTTGGTATGAGTTTTAATAGTATTACAAAAATTATAAAAAATGACATTTTTTTTTTTTTCCGAAATCCGAATTGAAGTTTGCAAGACTAATTTATCAGAAATTAAGTATTAAAAAAATGTGTTTTGTGAATTTTTGATTGAGATTTATAATTAGATTTGGTTTTATTTAGAGTTTTTTCCAAAAAAATTTTTTCATTTAATTTAATTGACAAAAAAGTAAATCAAAATTTTTTTCTGAAACCCAAAAATTTAAATTTATTCTTAAAAAGCTACCAATCTATTAATCTTTCACTCTTCAATTCGGATTTCGCGAAAAAAAAAAAATTGTTATTTTTTTAATTTTTTGTAATACAATTAAAACTCATGCCAAGCACAAGATCGATCAAATAAGGATTAAATTATCAAATATCAACACCTAATACAAGATAATCTTTTTTCAAATTTCAGGGATTGTGAACCTGATTGAAAACAAAAAAAAAATAATAAAAAAAAACGATCCAGGTAGGGCTCGAACCTACGACCTTCTGATTAGAAATCAGACGCGCTACCACTGCGCTACAGGACCGATGTATTAAATTGACTTATATTATTTTATGATATTAAATAATATCATAGAAAAGACAAATTTGGATTAAAATTTCGAATTTTCCAACAAAAGATCTATAAATATTTAAATACATAACTATTAGTACAACATATACAATACATAGAATAATAAATTGTATCTCTTTTCTATTACAAAAAAATATAACCCTTAACAATTTCTATTTGCTCACAATTTATTCTCAAAATCAGACAAAAAAATAAAAATACCAAAAACACATAAAACAGTTTTCTACAAACATCCCATAAAAAAACTTGAAAAATAAAAATCAGATCAAAAAATCAATAATGAAAACCAAAATCATGGACCCAGAACAATAACACGTTGCCGAATAGTTACTATAAATAAACTTTATTTGATTAATTTGTTATTAAAAATATGATGATTCTTAGATCAAAATTTTATACAAAATTGAAATTTTACTTGATAACCAAAACAAGAATTGTATTTAGATAATCAAAGAGATCTGAATAATCTTTGTTGGTACAATATAAAACAATATAATATATTATTCTTAGGAATTAATTGTGTTTCTTCTCTTTTAATTGATTTTTCTTCATTTTTTCGGTAAGTTTCTATTAAAAATTGGGTTGTACTTTTTTTTTGCAATGATCAATTTAAAATTTCGCCTTCATTTTGCTTTTTACAATTTTTTCACTCTGCTTCAAAAAAATTTTTCTTGGTTTTAAAATTCAACTTTAAATCAAATGTATTGATGTTTAAAAATGTTTTTGGTGATGAAGTCAATTGAGAGTAAGATCTTCAACAATTCTAAAAAAAAAAAAAAAAAGAAATTAAGAGTCAAGTCATTAAGGTTTTAAAATTATTTTTTGATATGTAAAAACAATAAATTATTTTTAAAATTTTAGGAGTTTCTAATATTAATTAAAAACAAAAGAACCGATGAGTCATACAATCAGTCTCAAAAAATCAAAAATGAAAAACGAGAATATTGTTAGAAAAATTACGACAAAGATCAATACTCAGTTTTCAATTTCAATCTTTCTGAATTCAAATTTTGAAAACAACTGTGTTGGTTTTTAAAGTTTCACTATTGGGCACTTATTGAGACCTTGAAGATTTGTTTTTTTTTTTTTTTTTTTCATTTTTCGAATCAGTTATTTACATCTAATCAAAAATGTTTTTAATAATACTTAATCTATAAAATTGTGAACGTTGGAAAATAACCACCTATAATATTAAATTAAATTAAATTAAATTGATTGTGTACTTATGGAAGTTATTTTTTATTTAAATTGAAGAAATCTAACACTTTAGAAAGATAAAATAAGAAAAAACGGATTTTGTATAAAAATTTGAATTTTTTTACAAAATATTGTGAATTTTTGGATAATGAATATCCGAAGATCTAATGAATATTTTTATTTGTGAAATTATATACTTAAAAATTCAAATAAATATCTGAAAATTTTCACTTTATTTTCCACTTTACAATTTTTTTTACACAAGCTTTGAAGAAAGCATTTTATTCTTTTAAACGAGAAAAAACTTTGTAAAATGGATTGTGCTTCAAAATATTCTTTACCTTGAGTTGTTTTAATAGTTGAGATGTGCAATTACAAAATGGGAAAGTGAATTAAGAATTTTTTTAAATATATTCGAATTTATCAGTATCTAAAAAAGTGCAATTCCACAAAATATTTTTTTGTTCGCGTCACCACTTGGGTATGGAGTAATTCCACAGGAAATGACAAGTGCCTTCAATAAAAAAATTTTCCAAAGTATCTGAAAATCATTGTTTACTAAGGATAGGGTGGGAGTACATTATACAGTTAGTTTCACTTTTAAGGCACAAACTTTCAACGAAATTTAAGGCACTAAAAAAAATCTCAAATTAAAGCACAAAATTCAAATTCTAGTAAAAATAAATTGTCAAAAAAAAAAAATTCCAAATTTTGTGCCTTAATTTGAGGTTTTTTTGTGCCTTAAATTTCGTTGAAAGTTTGTACCTTAAAAGTGAAAATGACTGTATAAATTTTTATTTGTGTTGTTTTTACCCAACTTGAGTATTCAAATATTTTTTTTAATTGTGTATATTCATATTTTAATAAATATGTGACCAGAATATACCCCAAATATTCATTTTTTGCCTACCCACCAAAAAAATGGAAATTCAAAAAAATTAAAAAATTGATTTATAAAAAATGAAAAAAAAATCTTTTATTTTAAGATAATAGATGTTAATTTTGATTTAATTGCTTTTTATTTACCTTATTTTATTATTAATCATGGATTGTAATTTTTTTGAATGGGAAATTTTTGATTTGCAAATTACCTTTGATTTTTAAATATTTTTTCAGCAATGAATTTAAATTTCTATTTTTGTTACATTTGTATAATCTTGGGTTTATTTTCAGACAATAGGGTATTTTTTTAATTGTTATTCTTTATAATAATGGTTTATTGGATATATTTGTATGGGTTGATAATAATTTATTAGGGGTTAAATGGAGAAACTAAAAATTTTTTTGAATCTAGATTGAAATTTTTTCTAAAATTTTCTTTTATTTTGGGTTGAATCTTTTTAGTTTTTTTTTGATTACCAGAATTAAATCACTTTACATTAATTTTTAAAAAATATTTTCTATTTATTTTTTCTTTTTGAAAAAATAATTGAATTTTTACTTCTCTTAAAAGTAAATCAATCAAAAAAAATTTTTCAGTTAAATAATAATAAATAGAAATTGGGTAAGAAAAACAAGGATGTATCTTGGTATAATTCACAGAAATCAAGAATATAAAGAAAAACTTGAAATTTTTTTTTTAATATAATATTTTTTTAATTTCATTCTTGATTTCAAGAAATTTATAAGGAAAGGTGAACTTTCTTTTTTGGTCTTCTCAAAGAAAAGATTGTTTTCAAATACATGTCCCCTGGTTTCTAATTTATTGGTTTATTATTTGATTAAATATAAGTATTCACATAAACGCATTTATTGATCAAAAATCTAATTTGATAAAACCAAAAATTTCATCAAAAAAAAATTTTCAAAAAATTGAAAATTATAAAGAATAAACTCTGATTTAACTTTGGTTTTTTTTCTTTTCACAAATAGAGCAGTGATGGGTATTTTAATTTCAGTATTTCAATATCCCATTGTACTCAAAAATCTTTTTTCTAGATTTTTTTATAAATTAAAATTTTTCAAAATAGTATATTGTGTCTATTTAAAAAAAAAAAAAAAAACCTTTCGATAAGCATGGATTCTTTAGGTTTTACCATGCTATCAAAAATTTTTATACGTAAAAATATCTAATTCAGTTCAATAGACGTTTCTCAAGTTGTTTTATAACCCTCTACATTTTGTAGAGTAAGTATTTTGTCAAATTTTTTAAAAATAAGATAAAAATATCTCATTTGTGAATTAAAAAAAATAAAAAATAAAATCTTTAATTTCTTAAAAAGTTCCAAATAAGAAGAATTTGGAACAAATAAATTGTTTTTAAAATTAAATCCACAGTTATCCAAAGTTGGTATTGGTAATTGTTCTTTGGGTTTTTTTTTCTAAAAAATCTCTCCTTTTCCATTATTTGTTCTTAGCAGATAGACCATACAACACTATTTAGTTTATTTATATCATAATATACAGGTTAAATAGTCCTCAAAGGTTTTATTTTAAATTCCCTTTGTTATTTTTAATGGTAAAAGGCTAAACACTAAACTATCTTAGGAAAATTCAAAACTAGCCCAAAATAATTCCTAAGATGCTTTAGGATCAAAACACATCTGTATTTTGAGATTAAAACTAGAAAATTTTTTACCACCATGAATAATTAAAATATGGTATTCTGAAAAAGTATTTTCCATATTTTCAAATCGGTACTTTTTTTTATTTGTGTTCGACTGGAAAATCTAATTCGTTTGTCAATAGTATACCTAAGTTCAACTCGGTTTTGAAAGAAACCCCTTGGATATTTTCAGTAAATTCATAAATTAAGTAGGGAATTTTTCATTATTTTTCAATTGTTTATGTATAAATATTTTACTTTTGAGAGTTAAAAGTTTCCATCAAAGAATAACTTAATTTTGAGTTTAATTTTCCAATTTGATCCTTTATTTTTAGAATTTCTTTTTTCATAATAGAAAAAAAAAAAAAAAAGCCACTTTTTTTAGGGTTTATTGTTGGTTTCTTTGATTGGTTAATGTATAGGTCTTCTATAAATCTAAAACAATATTTTTAAAATGAAACATGGATTAAAATTTTCATTGTGGATTATTTTGACAAGTTTAGGGGGGCTAGTATCTCTTATATATATATATATATATATATATATATATTCCCAAAGGTAATAGGGTAATTATCCACATAAGGGTGTAATTAAACTGGTTATGCAAACTCTTTTGTTAACTTTAGAGAAAACTGGGTGATAATTTTTCAAATATTTCATTTTTCTCAATTAAATTGTAAGTTAAAAGATCTAATCCTGTATTGTTTGGATTTTTGGCTCAAATTAGAAAAAGACAAATTTGCAAAAAAACAATTCTTTTTATATTTTGAAGTAATCTCACTTGTGATAATCCATGTGAGTCTGTATGAACAAATAACCTTGAAACTTTAATCTTCTTTTAAAAATATTATAAAAATAAATTAAATATTGAATCCTGGAAGATCTAAAAAAACTGATCATCTATTTTTTTCACAAATATTTCTTACATTTCTTGAAATTTAAAAGATTATATAATGTTCCTATTGAATGATCAAGAGTATAAACAAGTAACTATTTATATCAAAATCGGTTATTTGATAATTATCTAATTTTTTTTTTATTATTAGAATTATTACTTTACATTTGTTTCTTTATTGATTTGAAAATCTTTACAAAATTAAGAAATAATTGTAAATTATATTGATACCATTAAATCTATGGGTTATCAATAACTCAATGGAAAAAATAAGATTGGGTTATTCATTATTCATTATTAATAATCAAATTAAAAAATATTTCTTTATATTATACTGTAGTCAAAATAAAGCTTGCAAAATAAATTAATACATGTTTCAAAATAAAAATCCTGTTTTTTTGTTATAAAAGACCAATACATTAACCAATCAAAGAAACTGATAATAAACTTTAAAAAATATAGTATTGGTTTTTAAAGTTCTATTATTTAAAAAGGAATTCTAAAAATAAAGGATCAAATTACAAAATTTATCTCAAAAAATAAAGTAAATTTTTGGGATAAGTTTGTATCATCAAAAAAACCAAAAAAATTCAAAAAAAATGAGAAAAGTAGGGAAAATTTTCAACTAATTGCTTGAATAATTTAAATTTTACTGAAAATAACCAGACCTTTACTTTCAAAATTGATTTGAACTTAGGTATACTGTTTGGTAGTAGATTGGATGTTTCCTTGGTACAAGAAGAAAAAAAAAAGTACAGATAATATTATAAAACACCGAGTATAGTCTTTGTACACACATTATTTTGATCACTGTAAGTTGATTTTTCCATAGTTTTTTAAAAAGTATTTTAGGGGACTGTTTTAATTTTTTTTTTAGTTCTTTTTCTCAGACATTTTTTTTGTTCAATAAAAAGAAAAAAATGATTGGAACTGATCTTTGAATTAAAAAATTATATTTTTTTAAAGTTTAAAATAATTATTGTTATACAAATTTTTGAAATTAAGGTGGTTTTTTAACTGGGGTTATTCGAGAACTTACTAGTTTCATTTTTAAAGTGTATTTTGGTTCACTTCATTTACAAAACAGCAAGATTTCTTTCTTCTTTCTCAAATATATAATTTTTTTTTTAAATATATTTCAGAAATATGTTGAATTTTGAACTTTTTGAAAATAAAAGAAAAATGGATCAATCTTTTAATAACAATATTTCATTTCTGAAAATAACTTTGAAAGTAAGTTTAGTTTTGTAGTAATCGGGTTTAAACTTCATTTTGAAATTTCATGATGTGGTAAAATTTTTATGAATATACAATTTAAATTTACCAGAAGTTTTTTTTTGATATTTACAAGTCCCTTAAGTAATAGAATCTTAAGGGATTAGCGTCTACCAAGGATAATCCTAGGATCAAAGTATGTTGTTATTGAACCTAACCACATTAGTGCTACATGGTTCAAATGTCTCTATAAAATTGATTAGTAAAGTAGTAATATTTGTTGATCCTCATCAATTAAAAATGATCTATGTATTAGTAAAAAACCTCAGAAATTTCAGAATAAAATCTGCATTTCGCCATAAATTTAAAGGTTAAATTATCAATATTATGACTACAAAGTCATAAAATATCTTTCTTAAATTTGTGGCGAGATGTAGATTAGTTACTAAAAAAATTCATTTTTTTTTAAAAAAATTAAATAATTAACGAATAAAGTTTTTTTACAAATTATTTCTGAAATCATGGAAATATATTGATGCTACAAGTATCTTTATCAGAAGCAAATAAAACTAACCAGTCTTTGTGCTTTTATTTTGATGGTTATTGAGTTAAGGACTACGTTCCCACCCTTGAGGGGGTTGAGTAATTGTGTTATTTCACTTTCGCTTCTCAAAAAAAATTTTCACACCGAAGAAATTGGACAAAAAAAAAACATTTTTTGTCATCTTTACCCTTTCACGAAGTATATTTTTCTTTGTTATTCAATGAAAAGGAAAATTTTAAATAACAAAAAAAATAATTGCAAAAAATTGCTTTTGGGGATTTTCGGGTGCATTTTAAATTTGAGAACATTTCAAACTTGTAAAAGTAAATTTAAAAAATATGTAGAACAGCTCTAGAAAATAGTGTGAGTTCTGAAAGTTGAAATGGAAATTCTAAAATATTAAAATGAAAATTTGGCATGATCTAACAAGGTAAAAATTCTGAAAATTGTTGAAATTGTGAAAATTTCACATTTTTTCTCAAAGAAATTCTCCTTGGACAAATATTACTTGGATTACATAACTTATTCAAGGGTGATTTTATCGATTATTTCACTATTTTCACCTAAAAACGTAGTCCTTAATCTTTGAAGTTCAAAAATTAAAAAAATAATTACTTTTGGAAGTTCTAAATCTGAATTATTAAATACCAGAATACTGTATTTTGGGTTTCTTTTTTTTTAGATTTGGAAAAGGAATTAAAAAAAATTTTTTCAAAATGAAATTTTTTAAGGGGGTAAGTACATTTTTCATTTTTTGAGTGCCACTATTTATGTAAAACTGAATTATTCAAATCATTTCTTTTGCCAAATACATTGACATTTTCATAAATACTAGAGTGGAATATATTCTAGTAATAGATATTTTCATACAAACAAAAAAACGCAAATCAAAAAAATGAAAAAAGTGATCAAAAAAAAATAAATAAAAATCATTTATTACTTGTTCTTATCTATAAAATTTTACACAATTACTTATTCTTTATTTGGTTTTATTTTTAATTCTTTATGAAAAAATTTTAATTTGAAAATTTTTGATAAACAAATAACTGTTTATTTTGAAAGAATTTCCAAAATGAATTTAAAAATCCTATTTTCATTTATGTCATATAATTCTGGTTTGGGTTCAGAAAATGAGAGATTTTTTTAATTCTTCTTGAGGGTGAGGGTTTATTGGGTAAATTCGTTTGAATTTATAATTATTTATTTTCCATTAAAATGAGAACTCAAAAAAATTCTGAATCTGATTGAAATTTGTTAATGAATTTCAGAATTGTTTTGATTTGAATCTTTTGTAACTGTTTTTTGATTCCAAGAGTTCAATTTCTTTATTTTAATTTTTGAAATAGTATTCCTCGTTTTGGCTTGGTTTGAGAAAAATATTTTAAAATTGAATTTTGAAAGCAAATTAGTCACAAAAGGTTTTTTAAAATAATAATAAATAGTAATGGGGCGAGAAATCCAAGGAAAAAAATAGTTTGTATTCAAGCAAAGTAAGAAGATTAAGAAAACCAATCTTCAAAAATAGGCTTTTATCGATTTTTTTTTTTTTCATTCTTGATTTCAACAAATTTATTTGGAATGTTGATTTTTCGTGTTTGGTCTTCTAAAAGAAAATATTTGTTTCAAATGTACACCCTTTCGTGTATATTTTGTTGTTTTACTGTTTGGTTAATTTCGATCATTGATATAAACACATTTCTAGATCCAAAACTTTATTTAATAAAACCAAAAATTGAATCAAAAAAAATGTTCAAAAAATTGAAAAAATTAAGATTCAACTCTGAATTACTTTGATTCTTTTCACGAATAGACTAGTGGTTGGTGTTTTGGTTTCAAAGTTTCAATATCTGGTGGCACTCAAAAAATATTTTTTCAGTAATGTTAACACAATTAAAAATTTTCAAAATGGTAAAATGTACTTGACTTTCTTAATTGTGATCATTAATAAAAAATGCAATAATTTATTGTGCAATAAGATTTATAATAGATTTTTTAGAGCTATTTGAACCATGGTACATTAATATCATTTACACCCAATTACAACATACTTTGATTATAGAGAAATCTATGGTGACAATAATCCCTTAACAGATTTACCAATACGTAGAATAACGTTTTACAAGTGTTTTATAAAAATATAAAGGAACTAAATTAATCGTACCTTGTAAGTTTAGCCAAAATTAAAGGCTTTTCACTACTATTTTTATTAGGACAATACATTCTTCTTCAGGAATCAAATCAAAATGAAAATATTCTCAAATAGAACAAAAATCCACACAACAGTTCTACAAGATCTGAATTTAATCTTGAATAAACCAAACCAAGAATTCATTTTTATTTTTTTTGTTATTCAAAAAATTTTCCTTTTTTCAACTAAAAAGTATGGACACTCTCTTCCCAAAACAACTTTTTTTTTCCTGACTTAGTTCCCCAACAAGATTTTTTTTTTTTTATTTATTTCATAAATAAACTTTTTCTTTAATTTTTTTTCTCTTTCTCACACATTTTTTTTCTTTTTTGATAATAATCCTTTTTTCTCTGAAAATAACAAACGGAAATAACAAAATTACTTTCGGAAACAAAACACAAAAAATAAAATAAAAAAAGATCTATTCCCTCTAAATGAAATTTGCTTATCTTCTTATTGCTTTTCTTGTTGTTGTTAGCGTCTCTGCTTCATGTGAAAACAACAAAGGTTGTAAAGAAGAAGACGCACCATGGTGTGTAGATGAGAAATGTGTTGAATGTAGTAGTCATGAACACTGTGCAGTTGACAAATACTGTTACAAAAGTGCATGTAGAAAATATAGCGACGATGAAAAATTTGGTGAATTTTGTAATTCACACACTTGTGATGACGCAGATACCGCGGAGGTTTGTGGTAAGTGTAATGAAGACGAATCCAGCTATTCTTGGACAGGTGCCTGTGTCAATTTTAAATGCCAACCTTGTCAAATCACTCCTCCTATATTTGTAGACACTTATATAGGGTAAGAATTTTTTCAAAATTGTTTTTTTGTTATACAAAAAAAAAAAAATATTTAATTGTTAAATAACAAAACTTTTTTTTTTTTTTTTTTTTTTTTTTTTTTTGTGTATGTGTGTGTGTTTGTTTGTTTTGTTCTGTGTCTGTTTGTATTATGAAAATTTAATTTATTGTTTTTTTTGTTTTCATATTTTTTCTTTTCTTTATTTTTGTAGAATCCAACACCCTGATGCTATGTGTAGTCCACAAGGCACAAGTGGCATTAAAGGTTCAATTTCCAAACAGCAAACAGCGGGCGAATCACCAAATTACTTACTCCAATCCTCCCATGCAATTGGTTTTATGTGTTTTGGCTTTCTTGTATTCTTTATGACAGTTATGCAATGTTTCATTTGGTTAAAAATTGATTCCTAAATGATGAACAATTCTTTTTTTTTATTTTTTTTTCCACAAATTTCCCAAAAATTACACAAACCTTAAAATTGTTTACTTCTAACTTATTTATTTTTTGTGCAAAAAAAAATATTCTTTTGTTTTTTTTTTTTTTCGTTGTGTTGAGTATTCTTTCCTTCTTTAAATATTTTTCCTTTTTATTTTTTTTTTTTTATTAATTTTTATTTATTATTCTTCGCTTTTTTTTTTCCTTTTTTATTTTTACTTTAATTTGAACCACCCTTTTTTTTCTTGTTCTCAACACTTTGAAACAACTGATCTTACATCACTTTTATCCAAAAAAAAATATTTATTCAAACAAAAAAAAAAGTTTTTTTTTTATCTTTATTACTCCCTAAAATAAATGATTTTCATGGTACTCATTTAACTTTTTAAATTTTTTGTTACTGGTCTTGAATTATTTATTTGATCCTTTTGTTATTTGCTCACCACTTTATTATTCGTTTGTTTTGAAATTTATTCCATACTCAGGCAATTTTTCTGTTCTCCTTTATAAATAACCAAAAATGCAAAAAGATGGAGTAACCTTTGAACGCAATTGTGTATATTAACAACACCAAGAAACCATTCATTTGATTGGGTTGGTATTTGAATGAATTTTCTCAATAAGGGTTTAAATTTACATTATTTTGAAAGATCGAATTTTTTTTTTTTTTGAATGCTTGACTGTCAAACCGAAAACTTTGGAATTAAAAAAACCCATAAATTCCATTAATGTGATCAATTGAAAATAATTTTAAAAAATCGATATTTTATCCACACTTTCAAGCTCTAGTCCCAATATAAAAGCAAAAAATGGTCATTTTTTTATAATTAACTTTGTTGGAATATATTTAAGTTATAGTTTTGAACCAAGTATTTGTAGAGGTTTGATTAGTAATCGTTTTTACATTTCAGGTAACCTTTTTTTCATGGTGTTTTTGAAAAAGGAGATTTGAAGAAAAAAAGACAAAAAAAATGGACATTTTTTGATTTTGCTAATGAATTCCATAATGTAAAAAAAAACATTTTTAGTTCGGTTTCCAGTTTTAGAAATATGATATCTCAACTTTCAAATCATTTTGTTCAAACAAATGCTGTTGTGTTATCTAATTTCAAAAGTTTCTTAAAATTTAGATCAAGAAAATTCCACCTTCTTATTATTTATCCAAAGCTTATATAAACTTTATTAAAAAAGGGAAATTGAACTCTAAAAATTTTGCAAATATATTTGTGAATTTATCAGTATATGGGTACTATGGCCTTAAGATACAAGTAAACAAAAACAAAAATCCCACGTGATCAATTTAATACCAAACTCAACAAAATTTACCTTAAGTTGAAATTGAAAAACCAAGTAAGAATATTTCAATACCACAAAACCAAACCTACTTTTAATGCTATTTTTTCGAAATGAAATTGTTTTTTAAAAATTTGATACATCTTTCTCATTTCACGATCATTAAAATATTTTTTCAAAAAAAAATCAAATATTTACACATTTTACAATTTTTAATAACTTGAATTATAATAAACACTATTGGGGAAATAAAAAATCTTTGATCAAAAAATATTTTTTCAAGATGTTTTACAATTTAAGTTGAAAAATCAAATTTTCCAGGTTCTATTAAGATTTTTTTTAATTTAATAGAAAAAATTAGAAAAATTTTTTTGTTGGCAGATAAGACCAAAATTTATTATATTTTAAAAGTATTTCAATCTGATAAATATCTTTCAAATAGGGGATCAATTATTTTGAATATTAAAGAATTATTTGTTCTATGTATTGGAAAAATTATTTTTTTTTTTTTTTTTTTACGTTTTGATTGGAAAATCAATAGATTTTCTTAAGGTTTTTTGTATTTAAGAAATAAACAGAAAATACCAAAAACTTTCTGTTTATTTCAAAATGTATCAAAACGTTTTTAGCCTTTCCAGAATTTAAAAGAATCAAGTAAAATCTTTGATTTTTCTCCATTCTATTGGATTTTGGAAAAAATCCCTCAGGGTTTCTTGTGTTTTCTGTTTATTTGGAAATTCAAATATTATCGTTAGTTTTTTTTTACTTTTTGAAATAAACCAAAAATTTATTAAAATTTTCTGTTTATTTCAAAAAGTAAAAAAAAACCTAGAACACTTGACGAATAAAACAGAAAACACCAAGAAAACCACGATAAAGGTTTTTTTCTAATTTAAGAAATAAACCGAAAATTTATTAAATTAAGAAAAAACTAAGCACTCTAAGATACCCGATGACACTCTAAGGATACGTTTCATTAGGTTTTCCAGAATTTATAAGAATTGATCAAAATTTTTGATTTTTCTCTACAGCCAGTTTCACTTTTAAGGCACAAACTTTCAACGAAATTTAAGGAACAGAAAAATCTCAAATTAAGGCACAAAATTTGGAATTTTTTTTTTTACAATTTATTTTTACTAGAATTTGAATTTTGTGCTTTAATTTGAGATTTTTTTTGTGCCTTAAATTTCGTTGATAGTTTGTGCCTTAAAAGTGAAACTGACTGTATTCTAGTGAATTCTGGAAAACCTAGGACATGGAATATCTATCATCAGTTATTGTTTTTCTATTATTTGTTTTTTTTTCGATTATAAGAATGTTTTCAAAATTATATGTTAACATTTATTCAAAAAATATATATATATATATATATAAAGTTGAATTTAAGGAAAATTCATTGTCCAATCCATTTAAAAAATTTTTACTCTAAAAAATATCCTTTCTTTACGACTGGAGACTTTTAAAAAACATAGTGCCATTAACAACAAAAATATACAAAAGAATCAAGATTTTCAAGAACTGGAATGTTGATAATATTGTGAATAAACCCGCTTAACAAGGATGAAATAATAATTGTAGTAAAAACCTTGTCAGACTATAAACATTCAATTTTATTTTTTCATACAGGTGCAGTAAAATGCCAATTGGAAAAATGTTACATTTAAGCAAATAATATTGATTTTTTTATCAAGTCCAATTAAAATAAAAAATTTATCGCATCATTGAAAAATATAATAATAATCATTAAAAATATGTTATTGTAAAAAAAAAAAAAAAAATATTTTTGAAGCTTTCTCATAAAGCCCAAATATTTATTAAAATATTTTAAACAATAATTTTGTTTAAATTTTATTCTTGATAAGTATTTATTTGAAGGTTGAAGTTAATATATGAACAACGGAGGGAAAAACTTTGGATATACAACTAATTTGCCTATTTTCAACCCCTTAAACTGATAATTTATATTATTTTTCCTTAATTGAAATTAACTTTTCATTTTTTCTTTTTCATATTTCGTTTTTCATTTTATAATATATCTTATTGTAAAAAGAATGAGGGAAATCAAAGTCATAAAATAGTCATCAAAAACAAGTTAAACATGTTTTTTCAAAAAAAAAAATAAACCGATGAACCTAGAAAAAGACCCATAAAGACTTGTCACCGAATAACTTTTTTTTCATTTTTTGTTTTTTTTTATAGAATTGTTTTTTTTAGAATTTCAATAAAAAAACTTGAACTTTATCAATTGTTTTAGATTCTTTTTAAAATTCAAATTTAAGCAGATAAAATTGAAAAGTAAAACCCTTTTTTGTAATAGTAACTCAATTGTGAAAAAAAAATGGAAAGATTAACAAAATCTCATTTTTTAGTCATCTATAACAAAAAATTGATTTTCAAAAAAACGAATAATACTTTCTTGCTTAAGTCATATTATTTGAGTTCCTCATTTATAAAATTTCTTTTTAAAACCAATTTTTACGTTTCATGAAATTTATTTTTTTTATTTTTTTTTTTTTTTTCCCAAAATCTATTAATCTTAACATAAAATTGTTTTGGTTATTAGAAATTGGTTCTGATTTGTATTATTCTTTTTGATTCAAAAAACAATTAATAGAAGATTTGATTTTATTTTTTTTTTAAATATATTGACTGAAACATTCCAGATAATAGATACGGGAATAAAAACCAAAAATTATTCTGAAGTATTTTACCCAATTTTTTTTTTTTTTTGTTTCTTGATTCTTCTTTTATAAATTAGAGAACTTTATCTTTGGTTATTTTTGTAACATTTTGCACTCATATTAGAAAATATTTTACTATGAGAAAAAAGTTTAAAATATTAAACAACCCTTTGATGATAAAGATTTTTGTTCTGAATTAATCAGTTTAATAATCCTTTCATGATGTTAAAAAGAAAATCTGAAAACAATAATTTCTTTTTATATTTAAAGGAAATATTTAAAAAAGAAATGAAATAAAAGAGAATTCAAAAAGAGAAAAAGTTAAAGGTTATGATATAAATTATTTCACAGAATCATTTTCGGGGTATCTCTCTTTTTTTATATTAAACCCTAAAAAAAAAAAAAAAAAAAAAAAAAAAAAAAAAAAACAAGCACTATTTGATTTATTTAATGATTTTAGAAAGTTTCAATTATATTGAGAAATACTTTAATAAAAATCCAATTATATTAAATATTTATGATAAAAAAATATAATTTTGTTTAAAGATTTTTTTGAAAATTAAGAAACATATTATTACTATTAATATCACCGCTAATTACATTTTGTTTTGAAATTTCAAACATGTTTCCATTTAAAAGAGAAGATAATATAATATAAACAAATAATTAAAGATTGTACAACATTTTAAAAGAGCAACCAGTATCAATTTGAAAATAACCTAGTATATTTTTAAGTTGCACAAATTGTTTTTGAGTTAAATCAATTGGCATTTTTCGATCATTATATAAATAATAAATTAAAATTTGAATCACATCCATAGATTTTCCAGAATAATCATTTATCTGCTTAATTTCAGGATCTTCGATTGATAAAAACATTTTTCGATATAAACCACTTCTGCATTGTAAAAGAAATTTATGAACTTTGATTTGACCAAAATCTACTTTTTCTTCATTTTCGTTATTATTATTTTTTTTGAAAATTATTGAAAAATCCTTTGAATCTTCATCTAAATATAATTTTCGCAAAAATTGTTTTAAGTTATCATTGGCTTTGGCATATTTTAAATCAATATCCAATTCCAAAAATATTTGATTTAATTTATTTATTTTTTTCATTTCATTTTCATTTTCATTTTTATTATCATTTTCATTTTCATTTTTGTTATCATTATCATTTTTAATTTCAATTTCATTATAATAAGCCCATTTTAAAAATTTTATAATATATTTATTAGAATATTTTTTAAGAACTTTTGTTATATCTTCAATAGATTTATTTATCCTTTTTTCTAGTAAAAATTTATGCATTTTAATTCCATTAATTTCAAAATCAGTGAATTCTTTTTTTTCAAAAAAGTTTTTAAAATCATTTTTTAAGGAATTAAAGTCGACTGAAAATAATTTGACAAACCTCTTCCTTTCTAAATTACTCACACGCCCCGCCCTTCTTATACAGAGGAAAGATACAGTTTTATTATTATTCTATTAAAATTATTATATATATAATATTAGTAAATTAGAGTATATTTGATTTTTGAATAAAAGAATATGATTAAATTAGTAGCTGGAAAAGAAGAATATATATATATATATATAATGAATGGTTGATCTTTCAAAAATTAAGAGTTCTTTTTTTTCTCAAATTAATCGTAAAAAATCAGTACACATATAACAATGAATAATTATATTTAAAATTAATATATTTATAATGTGAGATTGAATATATTAAATACCCACATTTTTTATCAAATATCAATAGTTACAATTTTCACAATTAAAAACTATTAAATGATTAAGGGTGTAAAAAAATTGCCATTTTTTTGATCATAAAGAGAAAAGTAAAAATTACAAAAATAATGGAAACATAAATCACAGAATCGTAAAAATTATAAAATTTTAAAAAAATTTTTAATTTTATTATTGATTTAGGTTTTCTAAAAAAAATTTTTTTATAAATATTTATTCAATTATTGGTTTAAAAAAAACAGTATATTCGTTTTATATATTTGAGAAAAAAATATAGAGTTTTTTTTTTTGTTTAGCCAATCGAAAAAGCAAATATAACTTATTTTGATTTTTAAAAATTTTAGCCCTGGCTGAATCTTCTTTATATTGGGAAGAAGAGTTACAATGTAAAAAGACCAAGTGGTTACTTGCTAATACTGTGACACTGGAACACGGAAGTATGATTAACTTGAAAATAAAAACTAAAAAGCAAAGTCAAAAAATGACCAAAGGTTCAAAGCAAACAAGATCAAAAAAAAAAAAGAAATTATAACAAATAAACAATGATCCCCAAGTGAACAATCATGATTAATTATCAAATTAAAATTAAATCAACCAAAAGTATTGTGGCTGTGATTTTTGGGAGTCCTTAATAAAAGATAGCATTGATTTTTTAATTTTTTTAGATTTTTTACCAATTGCTTCTTATAAACCCTTTTGTAATTTCTTTTTTTTTTTTTCTCTTTTTTTTTTTTTCTTTTCAATTTTTTGCTTTTGCTTTTTGAACATAAAAAAATTGGGTGTGTCTTTCCCTTTAAAATTCGTGAAATCTATGATTTTACGCTTAAATTACCTTTAAGGAAATGTAAGTAAAAGGACATTTCGAGTGTAATTTACACTTCTTCAGTAATAAAAAAAATAAAATATAACCTATTTTTTTAAAGATAATACCCCTTTAAATACCTTTCCATGTGTTTTTAACACTTTATATTGATTTAAAGAGTAATTTGAAAATTTTATAAATTTCGGATTTCAATTTTTTGAATTTTTTTATTTTTCAATTGAAATTTCTTTAAAATGATAAATAGAAACATGAAGGAATTTGACTACAAATAAATTATTGATTACAAATTGTTATTTTGTATTTTCAAAAGTAAAGATGTAAGTATTTAAATTTTGCAGAGTGAACAAGAGTAGGGTTTAAAAATGTTGGGTATTATCTTTGCTGCTTTTGGGATTAAATATGGTGTTGAAAATATAAAAAGTTCGAAAAAACAAAAAAAATTAAAATTGTTTTAAAGAGAGAATAGTTGAAAATGGCAAAGTAATAATAAATTCCGTAATATTGGTAACAAATCAAATTTTCTTGTAACTATTTCTCCAATTAGAAAGATATTTCACTTTGTGAACGTTTACACCAAACAATCCAATCTAATACTGAATGTGATTAAAAGGAATAATAAAAAATAAAAATTGGATTTGATGATGATCAATTATGAAAATAAATTCGAAAATCGTTTTGTTTTTTATAATAGAAAAATGTGATAACTTCTATAAACCTTGCTTTTGGCAGAGGTTTCAAATTTTTTTTCCAAAAATCCATTATTTTGTATAATTAACCGTTGAAGGAAACAAATAAGTAATAAATGGAATAATACGCACTGGAGAGACAGCCAATATACATATGGAGTAAATCTTATCAATCAATAGATTTTCTTAAAAATTTAAAAAAGGAATTCTTAAGGCAACCATTGAGAAAAAAAACAAGTTTCATTTGAATCTTCAATTGAAGAGACAAATAAAAGTTCAATAGAATTCAATATTATTTTTCTACAATCATTTCCACGGTTTCAATAACATTAATATAGCTCGTTTTTACCAAGTGATTATCGATCTTGCAATAAAAAAAAAATTTACAAAAGAATTAGGTTTCAAAAAAAAAAAAAAAAAAAAAACAGTAAAAACAAAAATTGAAAAAATGATTCCAATTTTGGTATTTACAAAATATATTTTTTCTTCTAATATCCAATCAAACACTTTAAACACACGTGATTCTACCTATTACAACTGCCCCCCTTTGAATGGAAAATAGTTTATATATGATGAAGACTTTGCCCATTTACTTTTTTTATTCGCAATTCGCATTTCTTGGAATAAATGTTTACTTTCTTAAAATCATAAATCCTCATAAGTAAATGTGAAAAGAATGTATATTATCGAGGATGATAAATATTTAACAAGAGGATAAATTGACGTTTTTTCTCGTTTTTTTCTCATTAGTTTGTGTGGTTTTGTGTTTGATTATTATCATTTAGGATAAATTGGAAATTTGTTTAGTTTTTTTTTTTTTGTCTCAATTTTATCATATGTGATAGATATTTTTTTCCATTGGTTTATCAAATAAATTACAGGTATAAAGATATCACATACACAAATACACACACTGTTATTATTATTGGGGGTATGGATTGTGTATCAAATAAAAATATTATTCAGTTGATGGAAAGAAGGGTTTCAATTTGTGAATTAAATATAACACTGTGGCACTAGTTATTGTTATTCTTAAAAGCATCTAAAATAACAAAAATTGTAATATGAAAAAAAGTTTAAAGTTATAATTACTATTAAATCCAGTATTAAAATTAAAAGTAGTTATCTGAATAATAAATATATTGAAAGGTAATCTGCGATTGAAAATATTTTATCGGTTATTGAAATTATAGATATAACATAAAAGAATAAAAAAGCTTCCAAAAAAATTTGAAAAAAAAAAAAAGAAAATGTTAAATTTAATAATAAACACCTTTTCAAACAAAATGGCACACCACTCAAATCATCAATACTATTGAATTTGATTGTTAATAAGATAATTACTTATTGGTGATTTTAATTGTTCATTTTTTCATTTTTTGTTTTTAATATTTATGGATATTGAACAGTTGGAATATAAAATAAGAGAAGAAGAAACCAATTTGGAAATAATATGCCAGTATAAAAATGGAAACAGTTTAAGTTTGATTTCGAATGAGCTAGATATAGGCATTTAAAAATACCATTATTGGATTGATGTATGGAACAAAGGAAAAAGAAAATAAAGAAAAAAAATTTCACCAAAGTACCCAGATGAATTACTGCTTTATATTGAAAATGAGACTTTAAAGAACAAAAGTTTGACCTATAAAGCGTTATCAATAAAATGTAAAGAAATTTTTCCACAATTTGCCTTGTTCAGCAATTTTTATTGATTTTATATTTTTTTTTCTTTTCAATTTACAAAACTAGATTTCTCATTTCAAATAAAAGGGCACATCAATTTTTAAAATATTTAATTTTAATTTTTTATTGTTTTGTTTTGATGAGTTTTAAAGATTCAGTTGAGTGTTTTTTTTATGTTTTAAAGAGTTTCTTAGATTTTAGAATGATATTAGAATTAATTTGATTCAATTATGAATAATTCTTGAAATTTTCTATGCCCTTTTATTTGAAAAATATTTTAGTTTTGCATCACCATTTAATCTCTTTGTTACATCCATCAAATTAAATTATTTTTAAAATAAATAACCAAAGTCTTGCCATTTCTCCATAGAAATATTTATTACTTTTCTTTTGAATATTTCAAAAAGAAATATATAAATTTATTTTTGAAGATGTGTACTGTTAAAGTGTTATAAAATTATTAACAACCAATTTTAAAATATATAATTGGGTAAAATTAAGGAAGGGAAAAAAACAAAGGGAATGTTTTTTGGGTTTGATCAGTTCTTTTTTTGGATTTTTTTTTCAATAAAAAATATTTTAATGCTTTCAAGAAAAAGAATGTTAAAAATTAATTATTTTTGCCCGGTGTGAATCTTAGTATTCAATTAGTTGCGTTATATATTAAGGAAAGATTAAATTGTGTAATCATCAGTAAATGAGGAATCAAAAATTAAGAAAAAAAAAAAAAAAGTCAAAATAAACGAAATTTTAAATCAGAAAGAAATCCATTAATCTCAAAAAAGATCAAAAAACAACAAGTATCACCCAACATCTCATTAATTTTTACTTTTGCTTGTTTCATAATTAGAAAGTAAGAAACATTATTGACAATGGAATAAACAATAAAAAATTTAAAGAAGATATCAAAACTTTTTTACTATTTAAACTCAATTATACTTTTCTGATCAGTAAAAAAAAAAAAAAAAAAAAAAAAAAAAACAAGAAACTCATGAAAACATTCTAGCATTAACTCAAAAAACAAATTTGTTCCAAACAAATTAATTTTAATTATAAAAAAAATTGAGCAAATTTTCATTTTTTTGATTTTTTACCAACAACAAGAAAAGGATGAAATAAAAATAAAAAAAAAAAAAAAAATTAAAAAGAAAGATGATTAATTCTTACATTTTTAAGGTTAGGATCAGCATTATTTTCTAAGAAACATTTCACTATACCATAATCAATTGCTCTATTTTTCATATAGAAATGAAAATAACTTTCATTATTTTTATTTGTTTGATTAGGGTTTATACCGTGCTTTAATAAAAATATCAAAATAGGAACTGTAAAGGATACATTAGCAAATAAATGATGTATAGGTGTCAACCCATCTTTGTCCTCCAAATTAAAGTTTGCGCCATTTTTGATAAAAAACTTTATGATTTCTAGAGTTGTATTTCTCGAGCACACATTATGGAATGCGGTTTTCTTGTTGTTATCTACAGTATTGATATCTACACCATTTTCTAGAAAGAAGGAAAAGATCTCAAGGTTTATACCGCCTGATTCTGCAAAGCACAATCTATGTAAAAACGTGCGCCCAGTGCTATCTGTGCGCAGTAAATCCACACCCTTTGAATGGTAATATTTGATCAACTCAAAATTTGGGCCTTGCATTTGAAACAAATTGTCAAAGGGGCTAATTTGGTTGCCATTTAAAGCGAAAATATCAATTTTCATTTCAAATAAATAAACCAAGATTTCCTTTGAGATGCAACTTGAACCACAGAAGTTGTGTGCAATTGTCGACTGGTATTCGTCTCTGTGGTGCACGTCAGCACCCTTTTCAATAAAAAATTTAATTAAATCGAGATCAAACTCGCGTGTGGATAAATAATAAAAGACGTCGCCACCCCAGCTGTTTCTTCGGTTAATGTCCACCCCATTCTTTAACATGAATGTGACCAATTGCTTAAGCTGTGTGTGATCTTTGATGTGCTTATTTGAAACAAGGAAATGGAATGGAGAGCTGCCCATTCGATCTTCGGCATCTATTTTGGCACCGTTCTCGAGAAAGTATTGCAACAACTCGATCGTCGGGTAACCATCGCACAACTCGTGGAATGTCGTTGTCCAATAGTTGTCTTGCGCGTTGATTGTAAACCCATTATTTAGAAAAAATTCAACCTCCTCGATTTTCAATTGCCTTCTTTCGCACAAAGCAAAAAAGGCATTTTTGTCATAGCAATTTACTCGGAAAAGATCGATCTGCAATTCGGTTTTTTTGTAGAAAAAATATTTGATACATTCCCATGGCGCATTCTCGTTCCGAATTAAAGTGAAAAAGACATGCTCGTATTGCCGATCCACACTGCAGACATTGGCTCCCTTTGCAATGAAGAATTCCAGCATTTCCAAAGTCGGTCGGCCACTGCAGTAGTATTGCAGCGGTGTTGTTTTCCCATTTTTATCCTTTTCATTGATTGTGGATCCATTTTGCAAACACAGCTCGATTAACTCCTTGCTCAGCGTTTCGTTGTTTTCGTTTTCACACAGGATTTGAAATGCAGTCATACCTACTTTTCCACGATAGAGCACGCTCTCCTTAAGATCAGCTTTATTTTCGATCAGATATTTTACAATTTCAAAGCTTGGTGTTTTTTGTGTTTGGTAGAGATACTGGAACGGCGTCATACCTGCAAAATCCTTTTGTTTTTGAGAATATTTTTTCTTCAGAAACAGCTGAACAATTTCCTTATCAATTTTTTTGACCAATTTGAAATAGCTGTGGAACGGGTACTGCTCTTCATAAAAATATTTCAAATTTTTTTTGAATTTAGATTGATACAGCTTTTCAAAAATAAACTCCATTAATTTGAAAGTTGGTTGGCACAAACAAAGATACCTCAATTCTTTTTTTCTTTTTGTTGCTACTTCTCTTTCGGTTTCTATTTCATTTCATTTCCATTCCAATTTCAAATTGTTATTTGTTTTTTGTTTTTTGTTTGTTTTTTTTTTTGTCGTTTCTTAAAGAGAAAATTAGAATAAAAAGTTCATTTTTGATCCGAAAAAGAAGGAAAATACCTTGGAGTTGAAAATAGTTTCTTTCAAGAAATAGACCGTAGTCCATTCCAAAAAGCCACATAGTTTCATTCATGTGAACTTTTTTAAAACATTCCAAACAATATAAACAGAGATTTGTTGAACAATAGATTAGATTTTCCTGAGACGAACATTCCACACACGAATAAACCTCTTGTTTTAAATTAAAGATCGAAGGAAATTCCTTTAAATATTCCATTTTTAGAAATAAAAAGTTAATATAAAAAAATGAATCTTGCTTGTTGGAAACACCAAATTTTCTCTGAAAAAAAAAAAGTAAATTTTTTTCTCATTATTTCCTTTTCTTTTTAATAACAAACTGAATAAGTCGGATTATTTTTTTTTCAACGATCTTTGAAGAAATCGATGATTTATTTCTTGCTTTTACAAAAACAACCTAAAGTACTTCAAGAAATACAATACTTGCCTTTAGCTGACTACAAGAATATTTCATCTTTAAAAGTATTTACATTGTGGACTTTTATAAATAAAAAATTAAAATACTTTTTGGATCTTTGATTGTCTGAAAACCAGTTCTCGGTTTTCAGAAAACAGTCAACTCTTTGATATTTGTAAGTATTGAAAGTTTTTTAAACCTTAAAAAGGGTAAAAAAAATTGTTTACGTAAATAATAAAACTTTGAATTAATAGAAAATTTTTTAAGTTTTTGAAATTTACAAAAATTTGAAATAAAATTTGTGTCTTGATAGGATCAGAAACTATCACACTAAAAGTTCCAAAAATCCTTTAATATATATATACCTGAATTGTGGTATTCTACTAATGTCTTCTGGACGAATAATTAAAAACTAAACCGAAATTTAGGGAGAAAGATTGAAATTTGTATTCAAAGACAATTTTACTTATTAAACCTTATTTTATATGAAAAGTAAAATCTATTAATAAATGGAAAAATTCATGATTAAAGACAAAACGGAGAACTCTAATGTAAACAAATTTATTAAATACTATCTATTTGATATAAACTTTTTATATGATTTAAAGAGAATTAAAAATAAAGTCAAAAAATTAACTAACCATGTTTAAAAATGATTTCTGAATTTTTCAAGGTGTTCTTATATCAAAAATGTTGATTTTTCTTTAAATGTGATACTTTTCTGATACTCTGGCAAGTAATAAATAACTTGGTTATATATTTGATGTGTTAAGTAACACCCTATTGTATTTAAAAAAAGAAGGGATGTGGTTTGGTCTAGAAAAATCAAGAAAAAATCAAAAATACTTTTTCAAAATCAAACAAATCCTAACATCTCCAATAGTTGATTAATAAGAATTTGGTGTCATTTAAAACTTTAAATAACAGATAAATTTCCTGGTTCTTGTTGGAAATATCAGAAAAGTATCACATTTTAAGAAAAATCAACATTTTTGATAAAAGAACAAATTGAAAAATTCAGAGTTCATTTTTGAACATGTTTATTTTTATGAACTTAAGGGATTAACCTCGCCCTAGATTTCTCTAAAATAAAAGTATGTTACAATTGGGTATAAATGATTTTAGAACACCATAGCTCTAATAGCTCTAAAAAATCTATTATAAATATTATTACAAAATAAATTCTTACCTTTTTTACTAATGATCACTATTAATAATTTTCATTTAGAAATTTTTTTTTTTAATTCCTTTTCCAAATCTAAAAAAAAAAAACCAAAATAATAGTATTACAGTCTGTAATAATTCATATTAAGATCTTCCAAAAGTAATTATTTTTTTAATTTTTGAATTTCAAATATTAAATCAATAATTATCAACGTAAAACCCCAAAGAAAAATTACCTTTATTTCCTTTTGATAAAGCTAATTGTACCATCAATATATTTTCCAGTATTTGAGAAATAATTTGTCAAAAAAATCTATTGGTTAATTATTTAATTTTTTTAAAAAAAATGACTTTTTTAACGATTAATCTAACATTCTCACCGCAAATTTAATAAAGATATTTTGTAACTTTGTAATCTTCAGATTATTAATTCAACCTTTAAATTTGTGGCAAAAAGCAAATTTTTTTCATAAATTGTTGGGTTTTTTATTAATACATAAACCCCAATTCAAAATTTTTAACACACCAAAATTCAATTTGTGAAGAAAAAAACTTATTTAATCAATTCAAGAAGATTTACCAAATTAGAACCATTCACTAATTGAAATTTTAACACTTCTTTATAAATTACAATACACACAAAACAATAAATAAATAATTATCAATACAAATAAATCAAGGGTGTGTCAAAAATTTTGGAGAGAGCAAAACAAAAAAATACATTTGTAAATTTGTTAAAATTCTATTAGGATTATTGATCGATCAAAGTTTAGGTACTACCAACTAATTTTATTTGAGTTCTTCTATTTTAAACAACTTGGCTTTAACCATAATATCAATCGTTCAAAAAAATTTTGATCCAACGAAACAAGTTACGTAATTCAAAAAATGAAATGAAAACAAAAACTAAAAGATGAAAAAATGATTTTCATATTTTACAAAAATCAAAATTATCTCCAATTTCAATGAAATTGTATTATTGTGATTGTTTGGAACGTTTCAGCTGTGTGGAAAATTTTGAATTTTAGTTTAGATCATTTTTAATTGATGAGGATCAACAAATATTACTACTTGACTAATCGATTTTTTAGAGACACTTGAACCATGTTGTACTAATGTTATTAATAACAATAATAACATTCTTTAATCTTAGGCTTCTCCAAGGTAGACCCTAATACCTTATAAACCATTAATTATATTTCTATAAAAACAGAGATATAAAATGTAATTGTTGGTTCGTTTGATAATAATCTAATGAAACATTCTTTAATGTTGATTTCCTAACCTAGCCTAATTAAAAAAAAAAAAAAAAAAATTACTGAATGATAGATGATAATATTTAAAATTGAACCAAGTAATGGTATTTTTTTTTTTTTTTATTGTTCAAATTTCTTCTCTTTTTTTTCTTTTAAAATTTTTTTCTTTATTTACTCATTTCTTCGGTTTAATTAAATCATTCAATTACAAATAATTTAAATTGACTTTTTATTAAATTCAATTTAAATTTTAATTTTTTTCGTAAAGTATCATTTATAAAATATTCAAAAACGAAAGAAAGAAAGAAAAGTTTTGAATTGGAATTCTTTACATTAAATATTTTTGTTTTAAAAACAATCAAAAATATTAATATTTATTTTATTATTATTTGAAATTAAATAATAAAATTTAGATATTTAATATACATGGCATAAACAATAAAATTTGTGTCATAATTTAAAACATAACCGTATCAAAAATAATAATATACCTATTAATACACTCACACTACCAAATAGGAAATAATAACGATGTACAATTCTTATTATTTCCAAAAATTTTGAATTTAATTCAGCTGTTTCTTAATTTGATAAAACAAAGTCATGTTATCACCCATCCACACAAATAAATCCAAATATGGCTTTAAAAATCATTTCGAAAAAAATAATTGATACGATTCTAATAGATCTTGTTTATATTCCATAGTATTGCCGGATTAAATTTCATATTATTTTTTTGAAAATTATATTGTAAGAATTGTTTAATTATGGAATTGCTTTTTAACTCTAGGTGTTCTCCATGTGGAAGTTTTGGCAACATATTCAACGGAATTTGACATTATTTTGGCACCATCAGTAGAGCTAACCCAAAAATACGAATCGTTATATGTTATTTCATCTGAAAGGGGGTGGAAGTTGAGAACAACAACGTTTCCATATTTTAATTTTTTTTTTTTTTCGCAAATTAAGGGTGTGCCATCATTCCAGGTAGCTATTACTCTGGAACTTTTTTCAACTTTTTTGACTTTCAAATGGCTGGAATAGTTCCCGCCGTCAAAGCTTTTCACCCCCTTTAATATGGGATGTTCTTTATCAAATTTATCCAGTTTCCTTCGAATCTCTGCTTCCCATCTAGACTTTTTTAAGGGTAGAAATCCGCCGGTTATTATCCTGCCTTCAAGATCAAAATCCCTTCCTTTGCTTAATGCCTCTATAGCAGAAATAACAACCCCGCCACCAGATTCTACAAAGGTGGCTATTAGGTCGCCCAATCGCACGGGGTCTTTAAATTTGTCAAAGGAATAAATAAATAGGCAATCAAATCTTCGAATCTCCTCATAAGTTGGCGTACGGTGGTGCGCTTTTATGATTCTAATTTCGCTAATCAGATTAGACTTTTGTAAGGACTTTCGGACGTTTTCTCTGCAGGATTCGTTACTTTGAGCTGCAATTAGCAAGACTCTAATTTTCCCGTTTTCAATATTTGGACTTGTATTATTATTAGTATTATTATTATTGCCACCATTGTTACTGGCGCCTTTGTTATTGTTATTATTATTTGAATTCCGGTTGTGATTATTACTGTTATTTCCATTATTTTTATAATCATTATTATTATTATTATTATCACTATTAAAGCGATCATTTTGCTTCGTTTGAAAAGAATTATTTTTGTTCTTATAATTATGGCTTCCGTTCAGATTTTTATTCAACGAACCTATTTCGCGATTTTCCTCTCGTTCCCACCATTCGTCATCAGACAATTCGGATTCGCTAGTTGAGGATCCGTTTGTTGTTGTGGCACTGAAGTTGTCTGTAAAGCTTAAATCAGACCAGTCTCGAGGAGTAAATTGGAGGTTTGTTGGAGATGCGTTGATCCCAACAAAGTTTTTCCTCTCCCGAGACAGGCTGCCTCTCGCCTTGTTCCTCCTGCTGCGTCTTTTACGCGTCAGCGCCAATTCTTGGCATTTCAAATAAATTGGATTCAAATCAACATCTAGCATTTCAAAGGGGTCATGCAAATGCGAAAAGGGCTCCAAATCAAATTCATTTAAAGAGTTCTGGATTTTGATAAAATGCCTGGCAGTGAAAATTGAAGACAAATTGCTTGGCTTTTTTTGGTTTGTATTCTCATACCTCTCGATCTCCTTGTTGGTATCAAATTTCAATAAGCAGTCTTCAAATTTTGAAATGCTTTCCTTTAAAGACTCACACTGCAATTGGATCATTTCCTCTTTGTCATTCCTTAAATTGTCAATGTCTTCAATCACTTTATTCTTTTTTTGCTCGATCACGGACAACAGGTGATCAAAGGACACAATCAGCTGCTCCTGCAGCCTGCCAGAATTCCTTCGAATTTTGGAGTTCAATAATTGCAATTGGTTATGCATCTTTTGTGAAAATTCTAAAGACGATCTCAATTTCTTCTTGTTTGGCTTGGCCTTGTTTTTGTGCTCTTGAATGATTTCTTCAATCGTTCTTACATTTTTATGTTCACGATGAAAATTATACAGGCACAACGAACACAAAAATTTTTTGCATTGGAAACAGTAAAATTCGATTTGCTTGTCTGAATGTGTTGAGCACATGTGCTTTGTTTTTAAGTGTTTTAGTAGTTTTTTGTTTTGGGATGTTTTGTTTTCTTTTTCACTGTTTGGATCTTTTTCTAGTTTGTTGAGATTTTGTTTTTCTTTTTCCTTTTCTTCTTTTTGGTTTTTGTTTTCAAGATTAATACGTTCATGTGATTTGTTATTCTCTAATGAGTGTAATATTTCGTCATGTGTTTTGCACAAAATAGCTGGACAATCCTTACATTCAATTATACCTTCTCGGCTACAAAAGGCACAAATCGGATTATTAGAACTCATTGGAATTATCAAATAATAAAGCTTGAGATACAAAAGTATATTTGAGAAAAATGAAGTTTTTGTTATATAGTTTGAGCTCTGAACTTAACATTTTCAATATTTTATAGTTCAAGACTTGACAAAAGATTTTTACTTTTTATTCGAAAAAAATTACTTTATTGTGCATTTATTTGATACATCTTGGAAAAATTCTTAATTTTTAGCTTTTGACAAAGGACACTATTCCATACAAGACATTTTCCTTAATTGCAATGATAATGAACAAACATACTTTTTAAATGATTAAGATCTTGAATTTTGTTTTAAGTGGTAACAATTAGGAACCATTTATAATTCAGTTTAACAACTTATTAAAAAAGAGTATTTGCTATTAAAATTCTTCTTGTTTAATACACCTCATTCTAAATATTTTTATTCAAGTTTGTTCTTTCAGTATTAAAACTAATGTTATTAAATTTAATTATTTTAATACCCACCAAGACAGATTAATTTTTTAATTATTTCTCAAAAAAAAAAAAAATAAAGTTTTTTGCAAATTTTTCATTTTTTTTTTCAAAAAATGATTTTTGAATTGTATCAAATTAGATTCTATCGATAAAATAAGGAAGAATTTAAAATATTAATCACAAGTTTATTGTTGAATTGACCAGTAAAACTAGTTAAAGCTAAACACAAATTTTTTTTGTATTGATGAAATCTTTTGGAAGAAGAATTTTGATTGTCTTTAAAATGATTGTTTATGTTGATTTTTGTTTATAGTTGATATTTGTAAGATTTTCTCCTATTTTGTTCAGAATAATCAATTTTTATGTTTAAAATAATAAAAAAAGATCTTTCTTTTGATCATAATTTATATACATTCTAAATTCAAGAAAAAAGATCGATTATAAAAATATAATTTTGAGATCATTAAGAAAAGTTTAAAAACTTTTATTTAAAATTATTAAATGTTTTTGGGATCAAAATTAAAGAAAAGAAAAAGCCATTCTAATAATGTTCATTAAAAGTACAAACCAATAATAAGATTTAAGACGGAAAAAAATTAGAATTTTGATCCAAAATTCGGTTTATAGTAAAATAAATGGTTTAAAAAAAAAAACAAAAATTAAATTGATTGAAAATTTTTATGTCTCAAATATAGGTAAAATTTTAAACCTTAAATATGGCACTGAATGTAAGATTTCACTTTAAAATCCCCTCTATAACCGGACAAGTGTTTTAAAATATTTGAATATTAAACTACTATTCATCATACCTTTAATTATTCCTATACACAAATTTAAAAAATTTTTTTTTTGCTTTTTCTGAGATTAGTGCCATCCGAAATTCTTATTAAACGAAAATATTCTAATTTTAAAAGTTATATATATATATATATATCTATATATTAAAATATTCAAATTATCACCCAATATTCCATTTTAACATTTTTTACATTTTTTATTTATGATTACATTATAAATTATCATTTTTTTGTTTTTTTTTTTTTATTTTAATTTGTTTCGATCAATATTTCAATTATTTAGTGATTTCAATTTTTTAATACATATGTGAATTCATGATACTAGAAGAAGTTTCTTATTTACCCATTTTTTTTTATTACATTATAATATTTGGTTCAAGAAATTATTCTCATGATTCAATTTTAAATAAACTCTGATATTTAAAATTATTAAAAAGTTCCAATTTCCTTTTTTTTTTTTTTATTTTGAAGGGGGAAATTAATTTCCTCTTACAACTGTTAGGTTTTTTTTTGATTTTTGAAATTCCCCGAAAATTTATTTAATTTTCAGTTTATTTCTTAAATTAAAAAAAATCGCCGTTAGCTTTTCCAGAATTTAAAAGAATCGAGAAAAAATCTTTGATTTTACTCAATTATTTTGAGTTCTGGAAAAGCTAGGCACTTGAAGACATTTTCACTAATTTCGAAATTTTTGTTTAGAAATTTCAATAAAGAATCATAATTCTCTTTATCATTAACTAATGATAAAATAAATAATAAGTCTTTATTTCATATAATATCAAGAATATTATTCTTTAATTTCTTATTATTTTTGTTTATTTGAAAAAAATATTTAATCTAAATTGTTGGGTTTTTTTTTCATTGAATGGACAGCCCCCTTAAAAAGTTTATATTTCGTTATATAAAATAATTTTAAGAAAAAATAAACTGGGAAAAATACAATCATCTGTTAGTTAAATAAAATAAAAATTTAAGATAATTGATTTTTAAATTATTTAATTCATGATCCTAAGATACAAATTCTTATTTTTGATATCATCTTCGTAATTTAAAATTTTTTTATTTTTTATTTGGTTACTGGATTTTTTAAGAACTCCCCAAATTTTATGTTACCTCGGGATAAAACATGATGTTGCAAAAAAAAAAAAAAAACATTTAATTGATTTCATACTGAAGAAAACACAAAATATTACAAATTGTAGGATTATTTGTTTTTTTAATGGATTTTACAAAAAAAGGAAGACAATAATTTGTTGATTATAAAAACTTTTCAAAATTCTCTAAAAACAAAAGGCAAAATCAAAATCATTTTTTTACGCATATTCCACTTCCTTTCTACTTTAACTAATATGACACTTATATCCTTACACTATACACTATTATATTTTAAAATCGGGTGGATAGTAAATGTACTAAGAGGATTTGGATTTTCAAAGCTGATAAAGTTAAAATTTTGAATTTGTCTTGTAAAAAAGTTGTTTCTGTCTTTGAAATTTTCTCAAAAAAACACAAATTTTTAATGTAAACAAGATCTCTTGAAACAACAATTTTAAAATCCTAAATCTGTTGTTGGTCATAAATTTAACCCATTAGGATCTAAAATATCGGATAGATCATTCAAGAAAACGTCCCTTAAAAACATTGTTTTTGATTATAACAAAAAATAGAATCAATAATTTTTTAATCAAAAAAAAACCAAAAAAAACTGAAATAGAAAGTTAAATCTTTAATACACAAACACATGTTTTGAATAGTACATTTTTGAAACTAACAAACCACAATTGATAAAATAAAAAAATTTCAACATAAAGGAAATTTATTCAGAATCAAACATGTAAACCATTTTCTTCTTTTTAAGTTTTAAAATTAAACATTTTTGTTTTAATTTAAAATCACAAAAAAGAACTTTATTTTAAACCCATGGGTTGTTGTTCAAGTAGAAGATCTTATTCAAGATATAAGAGGCTAATTAATGCTGTTTATAGTGGATCAAAAAAAGAGACTTATAACCGTGTGAGGGCACAAAAATTCATTGAGTATGCAATTTCAAATCACCCCCGACTTGAAAAAGTTGCAAAGTATCTGTGTAAATTAATTGAGAGGGATCTAGAACGAAGAAGATCTGTTTCTCGGGTTGAAGTTGGTTTAAAAATTACAGACGAGCTATTAAAATCTTGTGCAAGTGAAATTAGGATTTTTGGATCGCATGTGCTGAAAATAATTCAATTAGTGATTAAAACTGATAAAGAAGAGCTCCAAATTCTTGGCGTTGACACATTTATTCTTATTACAGAAAAATTAGGTATGTTTTATTCAAGGGTTTTGTTTTTCCTTTTTCGTTTTATTGAAACCTAACTCTTTTTCTTTTTAAACCCGAAATCGGAATTTTTTATTTGTCAGTGTTTCTACATTTCTCTGCCCAACAACTTTTTATTTTTTTTCATTTTAATGTTAAATCAAATCTGATCCAAAAGAAAAACAAAAAAAAAACAAAAAACAAAAAAGCAATTTTTTTTGAACACAACACAAAACTGTTTATAACTAAAATTTAAAAATTCAATCACTTTCACTTTTTCGGTTTCGTTCAACTTAAATGATCGTTGTCTTTCTCAATCCCTTTTTTTTTTTTTTTAATCTCTCAATAATGGTCTCATTTATTAAATACTTTTGAGAAAATTGTTTCTTAATAAACAAAAACTTTTTAATTCAATTCTCACTGATATTTTGAGTTGTCCACAAATCAAAATGACAGTCTCTTACTCATAATTATACCATATGTTGCGAGTGAAATTTGAAAATTATTCTATTTCATTCCATACTGATAAATTCAAAAAAATTTTTAATTTCCGTTTCCGTTTTTGTAAAACTTATAACCCTACTTTTAAAAGATTCCATTATAAAACAGTTCAAGAGAAGGAACATTTTGAAGATCAACTTCTTTTACAAATTCTCTTAACACTTAAACCAATAAAATTGCTTTATTTAAAGCTAAGGTTAAAAAATTTCCAACATGAAAAATGTAGAGAAAATTTTCAAAAAGGAAAAGACAAGCTAAAATTTGAAAACATTTATTTTAATTTATTAGTGTTAATAAATTAAATGGAAATTTAAATTCACAAATGCCATTTAATTCAAATTCAACAACAAGTTATTTGATTTTAAGCCTCAAGCCAAATAAAGGTTTTAAAATATTTGTTTTAAAAAACCAAAAAAATGCAAAATCGATGTTCAGAATTTTGCAGTATTCATAATATAAAAAAGGTCTTTTTTTCTAAATGAAGCGAAAAAAAAGTAAATACAAATACAATGATCAAGTAAAATTGTTTTAAAGTAAAACGAATTTGAAAATATAAAAGGGATCATTTTACCTACATAAATAAACCCTTATAATAATTTGAATATGTTTGGAAATAAAAACAAAAAAATTCCTCAAGTTGTGTGAAATAACATAGAATAATTCTCAACTTAATTTATTTTATTATCAAAACAAATAAATAAAAAAAAAACCCAAAAAGATGATGAAACACTATTTACACGTAGATTGCTAAATTTTTTAAAACCATTTTCAAAAATGTGTTTTAATAAAACAAAAAATAATGAATTACAAGAAAAAACAAATATTTCTGGATTAAAAGGTTTAAGGGCACTTTTGCTAATTGATTTATCAAGTATGGAAATTTCTAAAATATATAAGCAAATGATACCAGCATTATTGACTCATATTCAAATGGGAATTATTGAGCATCAAAAAAAGAAACAAAAAAAAATTAAAAAAGAACTAAGTAATATATTTTCAGAAGAAGACGATGATGTTGATGAAAGTGATGAAGATGAAATTTCCAATGAGAGGGAAATAGAAGATGAGGAAGATGAACTTGAATTAAAAACAATTAAAAAAAGCAAGAAAAATAAAAATAAAAAAAATGAAAAAGAAAATAACAGAAAGTCAAGTAACAAAAATAGCAAATCAAAAACTAAAAGTGGTGTAAAAAATAAAGATAAAAATGAAAAACAAAAAGAAAAGTCTAAAAAAAATGAAGACAATGATGAAAAAAGTAAAAAGAAAAAAGGACATGATCAAAGTGATCATAATAAAAAAGAAAAAAGCAAATCACAAACAAAAAAAACTGGAAAAGAAAAAGGAAAAGAAAGCAACAGGGAAAAAGAAGGAAAAAAAGAAAAAGAAGGAAAAAAAGGAAAGAAAGAAAAAGAAGGAAAGAAAGGAAAAGAAGGGAAAAAAGAAAAAGAAGGGAAAGAAGAAAAGAAAGAAAAAGAAGGAAAGAAAGAAAAAGAAAGAAAAAAAAGCAAAGAAAAGAAAAATATCAATAAAAAAATCAATACTGATCAAAATAAAAAAAAGAAGAAACAAAATTCCAGTGAAGAGTCTATGATTTCTGAATACAAATTAAGTCTCGATTTTGATAATTCTGAAGAAACGAGTTTTAATATTGCGCATGAATGTTTAGAATTAATTTCACAAAATATAAATATCATGGTGATGGATTATGTCTTAATACCAATGTTTAAATTTTTTGATGACAATTCAGGGTGGAATTATATTTCGTTTGTAATTGAATGCTTTAAAATTCTCTCCCCAGATGACGAATCTAGGATAATCATTATTACAAAATTATTAGAACATATTGACACAATCACTTCTTTAACTTTGCAAACAACCATTATTCAAACAATTGGCTTGATGGTTAATGAATTGCAAAATCAATCTTTAACTATCAATTTTAATTTGCATTTAGAGCAATATTTGAATTTATTGCTAGTTAAGAACATTAAAAAAAAGGGGTCTGAAAAATACACGATTTTAAAAGACAAAATAATTAAAACTATAGAACTGTTTTCCAAAAAGATCAATAACACGACTATAAAATCTAATTCGTATTCCTTTTTAATTGACAAAGTTGAAATCAAAAACGAAGACAATTCTGAGGTAATTTTAAAATTTATTTATCCATTAGTTGATCACATTTCAAAGGCAGAATTGGAAACCAATTTCCATTTTAAAATCTTGTTAAAATTATCGATTTTATCAAATTCTAGTATTAGAAAATTAACGAATAAAATTTTTATAAAATTATTTACACCGATCAAAATATTGAATTATAATAAACAAAAAAAAACCAAAAGGAATGGCATGCCAATTGAAGGCTGGTTACTTTCAAATAAATTTCTAGAAGAAAATGATGATAATGAGAATGTGAATGAAAATGAAAATGAAAAAGAAAATGAAAGCAATAGCGAATCTGAAGAGGGGAAAATGAATTTGGTCAAAAAGAAGAAAGAGAAAAAGAAAAAGAAAAAGAAAAAGCAAATCAGATATAAATGGAATACCATCCAGCATTACTTAAACCTAAATTCAAAGGGTAGGATTAGTATACCAACAAAAAAAAACAAAAAGGATTACATTATACGGGTATGGCTCAAGAAAATAACCGACAATCTATTTCGACAATATTTGATCGAAAATAATACATTGGAAAACTATGTATCCCTCTTCGGTGTTTTAACAGGATTATTAAATGAGTTCAAGGAAATGTTTTTGATTGGTGTAGTTCCGATGCTATTGTTTTTACAAAGCCACATCGGGTTTCGACGAAGAGCAGATGATATATCAACTGTCAATTTCTATTGTGTTGAAAGTTCAATAACCGCATTTTTTTTATATATATCACAAGCGTATCGGGACAACAAGCTTAAGGAATATATTCTTTCCGAAATTGGAGACATAAAAACTTGGAATAAAATATACCCCGGTTTGAATATTGAAATTGAGCCAAAGGTGAAACTAACAAGGCAAAAAAACTTTACCTTATCTAAAACCAGCAAAAGAAAACTAGAAAAAATGAAGCCCATCATTGAGAAGGAAAAAATAATTAAGTGCCTATTAGCTGGCTACGACGAATCAAACAATTGGAAAACTGAATTAGAAAAGCAATATTCGTTAAGCAAATCTGGAAATAAAAAAAGAATCGTGCATAGAGCACAAAGCAAACAGTATTTGAAAACGGATCATAAAGCAAAAAAGCGAAGAAACAACAATAACAATCAAAATAATGATGACAATTCAACCTCCACCAGCTCAGAAACTTCAAACTCGAATTTGGAGAGCGGCAAACGCGAAAACCATTGGATAATCGGTTCTGAAACGGAAGAAAACTTTAACGAAAGCGAATATGAGCTATTAAGCCAATCGGAAAGAGACGATTACAGCTTTTATGAAAACTCCCAAGTTACAGCAAATTCACTAAGGGGGATATTAGTCGATGAACAAGAAAATTCACACAGGAACATCAAGAATTTGGACATTTTTGATTCACACCAAGAAATGTCAAAAAAAAGTTACAAAGAAATGAAAGAATTTTGTCAAATAAGAAATGATTCATTGGAATCTGGATTAAACTTTAATTTTGATTCAATAAAAATTAATGATTATAACCCTTCGCCTTCAATTACCAAGAAATTAAATAAAATTGATAATAATGATAATGAAGATTTGTTTGATTAAGAATTGTTTTTTAAAAGAATATTGAACTGAATTTTACTTTTTTTATTTGTTTTGCTTAGTTTTTGGTTTTTATTTTTTTTTTTTTTTACCATTTTATTTTTTATTGTGATATTTCAATTTTCTTTTTTTAAATTAGAATTTATTTTGCATTTTTTGTTTATTTTCAAAGACGGATTTTTGAAATTTAATATTAATTTATTTATTTATTTATCGATAGAAAGTAGTAATTATTGAAAAGTTAATCAAAATGGAAAAGAAAAAGAGAAGAAGAAAAATAATTAAAATATTATAATAATAAATTTCTTATTCAAAGTTTCGTAAAATACTACTTACAATTATTGTTCCAATACAATGGTTAGACACCGATCATCTGATTTTATTTATTTTCTTCTATTTTATATTACAACTTCAAAGATAAAATATATTGAAAGAATTTGTTATTAAAATCCAATTTACAGCTGAAAAAAAGTGTTGAAAAAAATTGAAAAGTAATAGATTTTAATTAACCCATAATAAAACATTAAAACCAAGCTATCTTTAATATATTTTTCTGAAGGTAATTTTCTTTTAAATTACTTATAAAAAAAAAAATAAAAATAAAAATATGAAATTCAAAATTATAAAATCTTCTTTTAATCTAAATTCAATTTAAAAATTTTAATTAAACAGTTATTTAAATTTGAGTTATTTATTCATGTGTACTCAGATTTGTTTCAGTTAAAGAGGTCCAACATTTTTTTCAAATAGCAATTATTTTATATAATTGTCCTTTGAAGAAAAAATAAGAAATAAGAAGAATAATATAAATCAAAAAAATATTGATATATGTATGAAATTAAAACTAATTAATCAATAAATTTTCTTAAAAATTGAAAAACTCAAATTCTTCATGATTCATTGAGAAAAACAAGAATATTTAATTTTGATCTACTACTAGTATTTGAATAATAAATATGAAACAATTTTCACTTCATTTCCCTTTTTCTTTTTTGCAAAACAAAGTCCCCAAACGAAGTGTGTTGGTATTTGTGGTCTCTATTTGAAAAAGGAAATGAAAATGAAGTGAAAAGTTTTCACATTTATTAAACATATATCAGTATCAAAGATTGAATAAAATTCGGGTAAAAATCAATATGATATCTCAACAATCATTTCTAAGGTTTCAATGGCATTTAAGTAACACATTTTTACCAAGTGACTATTGATCTTGTAATAAAAAATTTTTTGCAGCTGAATTAGGTCTTAAATAAAAAATCGAAAAACAAAAATGTGAAAAAATGATTTCGGTTTTGAAAATTTCCAAAATAAATTTTTTCTTCTAATATCAATGCAAACCCTTTAAACACATGTATTATACCATTACAACTGTGCCCCTTTGACTGAAAAATAGTTTACTTTCTTTTTTTATTTGTAGATATTTAGATATTCAAAAATATTTCTTTAATCTCAATTAAATTATATTTATTTAAAAATGTAATTCAGTTTAATATATCTTATAAATGTAATTATTTTTGGTTCTTGTTTTTATTATTGAATCATTAAATTATTTCAATATTTTTTAATAAAAAATTAATTTATTCAATCAAATCTCTATTCTTTTAATATGTTGTAGTATTTGAAGGTTTATAAAAAATATTTTTCAAAATTAGTTGCTTAAAAAAATATTGTAAAAAATATATTAATTATTTATTTATAATGGTGATAATGTTAAAATAAAATAAAAAGATATATTTTAAATATATTTTTGATTTATCAATTTTTTTTTGTTTCTTATTTTTTTATTATCGTTTTTTTCTTTGGAAATTTATTGTTTTTTTTTTAAAAATATATATATTGAGATTTTTGTTTTAAAAGATGAGTTAATCTTGATTAAAATGAGAAACAGCCAATATATTTTTAAAAATAAAGATTTTTTTTTTAAATATTGAGGATGATTTAAAATGATTTTTTGGTTGAAATAGGAATTGGAAAGCGAATGGGAAATGGAAATCGTTTAAAAACATTTTCTATTGATGATTTTTGGTCCATATTCATCATATTCTCTGTTTGTGACTAACATTTTTTTGAAAGTGTTCAATGATGCAAGAATCGACCCACCAATCCAGGTTGAATATTTACGTTCCTTTGGTGCATAAATGCTTATTTTGATTTCTTTTGGTGCAATTTCTTTTAATTCGTTCAATAATCTGTCTCCAAATCCTCTAAACAATGTGTTTCCTCCAGACAAAACAATATTTTTATATAGTTGTGATCTTAAATCAAGATCTGTTCTTCGAATTGAATTTTCTAACATTTGATGAATCCCTTCATCTTCACTCCCAATGATTTCGGGATTAAATAATATTTCTGCTGCCATTAACCTTTCATTTCTTATCTATTTTAATTGTTAATTTATTGTTTTGTTTATTATTATTATTTATTATTTATTTTATTTTTATTTATTTTGTTTTTGATGTTGTTTCGTTAAAATAAAATTATGAAGTTCAATTATTTTGAATATTGATTTTGGAAATTTTTTTGATTTTTTATTTAAAGTCTTTATCAAAAAGTGAAAAATAGTAAAGTTTTAAAAAGTATTAATAAAAGAGGTTTTAACATTTTAAAGAGAACAATTTGATGATGGATTCATTAAAATTTTTGTTTTTCGCTTTTTGAAAATGTCTTTAATAAAGTAGTTTTTGTATTTTTTTATTGTTAAGGGTTTAAATGTTGGAAATATTTAATCTGGTAAAGAGTGAAATTTACAAGTGACTAAAGCTGTATATTTAAATTCAAAGAGAGCATATGCATCTAGGCACAGTTATTAGAAGTATTCGAAACTTGATTTAGTTTTATAATAATTGAGTCGTTTAAAAATATTGTGCAATAAAGTTTTTTTTATTTAGTAAAGCAATAGAAATAATTTTCTATTCAAGTTTATCATCTATTTTATAGATATTTTTGAAAACTTGTTTGTCGCAAATTTTTAAAATGGCAATATTGTAAAGAAATGTAAATAATTTGAAAAATTAATTATTTGGGGTATTATTTTTTTTGAATATTTTTGGATTGTTCAAAATTCAAAAAATAATGTTTTTTAGAGATATTAAGAAATAATTTTTTAATCTACTGTTTTTATAGTTTATTATTATTAATTAAATAGTATTTTTTGATTTAAAATTTTGGGATTATAAAAAGATTTTTCAAATAACTATTGGAAGTAAATAAAAATTAAATGTTTCTATTATTAATTTTTTGATATTTAATGTGATTTTCAAAATCAAAAAATAGTTACTTGACTTTAAAAAATAATACAAAATAAAATAAAACAAAATAGTGATATTTAAGAAAAAAAAATTTAATAAAAAAAGAAAAAAATGAAAAATTTACTGTTATTTCGTTTCCATCAGGGAGACGGTAATGTAATTGTTGTGTTTTTTTTTCAAATTCGATTTCTTGGTCTTTTCGTAAGTTTTCAGAGATTTCACATGCATTTTCTTTGATGTATCTTACGATTTCAAATTCTGAAGAGGTTGTGAAAGAATATCCTGCCTTTCTTAATAATAATTGCAAGTGCTTTGTAACATCTCTGCCTGCTAAATCAATTCGAGAGATTGCGTGTGGGATTGCAAATCCTTCGAAAATGGGGACAGCGTGTGTCACACCGTCTCCTGAATCTAAGACGATCCCTGTTGTTCTTCCAGAACTGTATAAGGAAAGAACAGCTTGTAAAGAAATGTAAAGTGCGGGTACACCGAACGTTTCAAAAAATATTTCTGCATTTTTTTCACGATTTGAGGTTGGGTTTAATGGTGGTTCAGTTAAAAGAACTGGATGCTAAAATGTGAAAGATATAAAGAAATATATTAACAAAAGATGGGTTTTTTTATTGCACCAATGTTTGGTATATTTATTATATTTGTTTAGTTGGAACAATTTATCAAGTAAAAAATTTTTTATAAAAAATAGAATCAAAGATCCAAAAATAAAAAGGATTTTTACTTCTTCACGTTGGATCTTTAAAGTTGAATAAATGTAATGCCAGATCCTTTCCATGTCTTCCCAGTTTTTGATAATTCCATGTTCCATTGGATATTGAAGTTTCAAAAGACCTCTGTTTTTTTCTGCTTGTTCTCCAACAAAGGTATCACCTTCAAGCCCTCCTGCCATAACTTTCATATATTTAACTTTCCCAACACTTTGTTTTTGAAAAGAAAAAGGTGATTGGAGTGTTTTGTTTACAGATTATTTTGAAATTAATTGGATGGTGGGTGTTATAAAATAAAAATGAAAAAGAGATAAAAAATAAAAAAAAAAAAGAAAAAAGAAAAGAAATATTTTTTTTTTTATTTATTTTTTAATAAAAAAAAGAAAAAAAAAAAAGGAATTTTTTACTAAGAAGGAAAAAGGCATTTTGGAGTGATATCTCCAGCAAGGCCAGCTTTTATCATCCCAGACCCATTGTCTATCACTAAAGGAATGTTTGCGAATACAGTTTCTTGATTGGTCATTTGTTTGATGGATAAAAAAGAAAGAGAAAAAAATGAAAATTCTCACAAACATTTCCTCAAATGAGTACAATTGAATAGGTTGTTAATCATTAATTAAAGAGAATAAATTTTTTAAAGTCCCTTTCCCAGAAAAACACAAAAAATAGAACTTTAAATAAATTCTTAAATTTCACAGACAATAGAACTATTCAGAAATAATATTCAATTTATGAAAGTGTTTGAAGTTTAACTTAACTTGGATCTTTTAATTATTTTTTGTTTAGTCGAATGAAAAAATTTCTAAATTAATTTTTCACTTAACAATTCAAATAACTGAAGGGTCTTGTGTCGTTTTGTAGAATTGTTCTGTTCTTATTAACTTGATTAAAAAGATGAAATAGGAGAAGAATAGAAATTGATTTTGAAAAAAAGAAAATAATAAAAGTCATGATTTGATAAAAAATGGCGAAAAATGTCTATAAAAAAAACTATTTAAGAAATAGCATTGTTTTTAATCAACTGAAAGTTAGTTGTCCTTGGAATTATACTCCCCACTTTATTTATTGATATTCTCATCAAAGTTCTTCAAAATTTTGGAAGAACATCGATAAAAATAATAGTTTTGACTCTACAAACCCATAAACTAAACTTTCTCACCAATTTCTTGAAAAAAATGTTTAACATTCAAGAATAATTTTTTTTATTTTGTTGAAATTTCTTTGTTGGTATTTTCAGAATAAATAGGATAAAATTTTCAATATCTTTTTGATTTTACGTTTTTTCTTTTGGTTATGGTGGTTCACATAGAAAGACATTATAATTTGTCTTTAATGGAATTTATTTATGTTAGGAACTTTAATTAATCTATTATTAATGAAGCAAAAATCCAAAATTAAGGTTTACAATCTCTGAAATTACAAAAAAGGATTATCTTATGTTAGGTGTGAAGCTGTATAATTTGATGTATTAGCTGATCGATCTGGGATTTGGTATGATTTTTGATCGTGAAACAATAACCATATATCTTTCAATTTATTTTTTTTTTATCCGAAGTCCAAATTAAAGAGAGTAAGACGATAAGAATGGTAGGTGTTTAATAATCAATCTTGATTTTTGCGTTGTAAATTGAAATTTTTAATTTTGATTTTTGGGCTGGATTGAAAGATTTATATCTCTTTTCTCAATTAACTAAAAAAGAAATACTGTTTCTTAAAAGCTCCAAATTAAACAAAAGATACTGAACAAATTTCAACTGGTAACATAAAAATAACATTTTTTTAACTTAACATCTAATCTATTGGCCTTAGACCTGTAAAATCGGATTTCAGAGAAAAAAAAAATAGCTTGTCAAAAACTACTCTTCTTTAACCACAATCAAAACCCATACAAAATACAAGATCTATCAACAAAAGAATCAAATTAACAAGCCAACACACCCTGACAGAATATAATATTTTTTCATATTTCAGAGAGTGTAAACCTTAAAATCAGATTTCAGTATTCGAAAAATAATATAAGTCAAAATTGTAACCTATTTAAATTTCAAATAACGGTCATAAATTGGACAATCATTAAATTTCACAAATTGCTTAGAAGTTTGTTCTTCATCATTTTAATAATTAAAAAAAGAGAAGAACATAAATAACAATAAACTATTATATTGTATGATAAATTGAAATATAAAAGTGAATATTTTTTTCATTTTTCTTTATTTTTTTTATTTTTTGTTAAAAACAACATTCGAAATATGACCGATCAAGAAACTGTATTCGCAAACATTCCTTTAGTGATAGACAATGGGTCTGGGATGATAAAAGCTGGCCTTGCTGGAGATATCACTCCAAAATGCCTTTTTCCTTCTTAGTAAAAAATTCCTTTTTTTTTTTTCTTTTTTTTATTAAAAAATAAATAAAAAAAAAAATATTTCTTCTTTTTTCTTTTTTTTTTTTATTTTTTATCTCTTTTTCATTTTTATTTTATAACACCCACCATCCAATTAATTTCAAAATAATCTGTAAACAAAACACTCCAATCACCTTTTTCTTTTCAAAAACAAAGTGTTGGGAAAGTTAAATATATGAAAGTTATGGCAGGAGGGCTTGAAGGTGATACCTTTGTTGGAGAACAAGCAGAAAAAAACAGAGGTCTTTTGAAACTTCAATATCCAATGGAACATGGAATTATCAAAAACTGGGAAGACATGGAAAGGATCTGGCATTACATTTATTCAACTTTAAAGATCCAACGTGAAGAAGTAAAAATCCTTTTTATTTTTATAGCATTTGGAAAAGTTTATTTAAAAAAATATTTCAAAAAAAGTGTTCCGAAACAGCCAACAATTATTCTACTGGAATTTGAAATTAAATTGAGAAACACTTTTTAATTTATTCTCTGAAAATTATTATGTGGTTTTCGAAAATCAAACAAATTACATTTTAGTAACTCGTTCCAATTGCATAGAAACCTTCAAAGGCAGACAACTAAAACTTTCGTTGGGTGTTTAGTGCAACACTTCTAGTGGTATATCTAAAGACAAAAGGAATTGAAATGAAGAATTTGTTCCATTAACGATTTAAATATTAGTAATTAAAATGAAAATGAAACAAGCTTAAAGCCCTAATACCAGTATAAAAGCAAAAAATGTCCTATTTTTTTAAACTAACTTTTTTGGAATATCTACAAGTTATAGTTTTGAACCAAGTATTTGGCTAGGTTTGAATAGTAATCATTTTTACATTTCAGGCAACCTTTTGTTCATGGGGTTTTTGAAAAAGGAGATTTAAAATAAATGACAAAAAAATGGCCTTTTTTTGCTTTTATATTGGTACTAGGGCTTTAAATGTTCTTCTGAATAAAAAAAAAAATATTCCTGACTTTTAACATGAAATCAAAATCTTTAAAAATTTTAAGAGGTTAATTAGAAACATAAAATTTTATATACTGTTAATTGAAAAATAAACAGATACAGCAAATCGGGTCAAAGTTGACCCAAGAAGTGAGTATTTTGAAAGAAATAACTTTTTTTTTTTTTTTACGATGAGGAACTTACTTTTGAGTTACTAAATTGATTGTCAAATTTCATTTGTGATATTTAAATAATAAATGGGAAAATTTTTTCACTTTGATTTTCTTATTTTTCTTTTATAAAGAACGATTTCAAAGAAATAGAGTGTAACCTGTGTTTTATATTGAAGTATTTCCTCCTCTTGTATATTTGGTGAACTAAGAACCCGTAAATGAAAAGCATTTCAGAATAGAAAAAAAGTTAATTAGCTAAAATTTTATCCCATTATAATTTCAAATACCAGTAATCAAAAACAAAAAAAATGTTCAAAAAATTAAAAATTTAAAGATTCAACTCTGATTTACTTTGGGTTCTTTTTCTTTTCACAAATAGAACGGTGAATGGTAGTTTGAGATCAAAGTTTCACAAAAGTTTAATTTACTTAAATTAAATTGCCTCTTCACCAAAAAGACACAATTGTGCCAGAGGAGGAAAGAAGGAGATTTTGAAAAATTTTTTCATGCCTGTAAAGCACTAAAATTTCCAAATCACCAAGTACGTGCTTGGCTAATGACTTTAAGGAGCTTATCTAATTGGTAAGTGTTTTTAAGGTGTTTTGTGTCTGTAAAATTAATTTTCATTTTTTTTTTTTACATCTTTCAAGAAATATTATTAAGAACATGTTGAGAAAAGACAGTCATTATCAGAACCAAATACATCTCTAGCAGTTCCATCAGAAAATCAAAATGAGGAGGAGGTCACAAGTAGAAGACATACTGTAATCAAAAATAAAAACCAACCCATTACTAAAGTTTTAATTTAAAGACTAAATTGAAAGTTAGAGTAAAACTTCAGCCAATTTATTAAAATTGTTCAGATTTCTTACATAACATATTATCACTTGTAAGAAAATAAATGCCAAGAGCAAATAATTACTTAGATCATGTTCTAAAACAATTGGCTCAAGAATTTATTTTCTTCTCAAAGATAGCTTTAATAATTTTCTCTATTAGATCCTTTCTGCAATTATTTCAATTAGAAACTTCAAAAATCCCTTTAAAAGTGCAATTCATGGATTTTTTAATAAATTTCTATGTAATCAAATAAAAGAAATTATTTGGTGTCAAGATTTATTTTTTTTTTCATCATATTGCAAGAAATTATTTGCTTTTAGCATTTATTTTCTTGCAAGTTATGATTTGGGAACTAACAAATCTGGACAAGCTAGATAAATAGGCTTTATTACAGTTCATCAGAAAAATCGAAATTGAGAATGAGGGACTTGAAGTAGAAGAGATACCCTGATTGAAAAAAAACAGAGTTATTGTTTCCAGTTTTAATCAAAATACCGAATCGAAAGTTCGAGTAAAATAATTCTCTTTTTTTTTTTTTTAAATGAACCACCATTTTTCTCAATTTTCCAGCAAACACACTTTTCACAAATAAAAATTTTTTTTTGGTTGTTTTGATAATTTTCATGTGCTTTTTGTATTTTGAACTTTTTGTTTGTCTCTGAAAATAAATGAACAAAATTTTGATTCAACTTTTGGGAAAAAAAAAAATAGCAAGAATATAATCAAATCATTAGAAATCTCTGTTCTAAAAGGCATACTCACAAACATAACTAATTTAAGGTATTAATAAGTTTGTATTTTCCCAAGATCTTCTAATTTTTTTTTTTTAGAAAGAGAAAAAAAAATTTTGTTATATTTTATTTTACAACAAATAGCACACAACATTTTCAAATTTATGAACCTTTCACAAATATTCACAAAAATTTTTAAAAAAAACCGAAATTTTGCTTAAGGAAAAGAATAACCAATTTTTTGTTATTTCCATGATAGAATAATACATGACCTGAAAATGAATATTTATTTTTTTTTGAATCAACAATTTCATATATTTTTACATCTCTTTTTCAAAAACTAATAATCACAAAAAAAAAAAGGAAAATTTTTTCAGATTATTTTGTGAATTTTTATGAACAAAATTTCTTGGCCACCTGTTTGGATTTAATAGAGTGTTTAAACCATTATAAAAATTTATTTTTAACTCTCTTGTTTTCACAAGTTTTTCAGGCAAATAATTTTTGAATTGGTAACAAAATTTCACAAAATGATGAAACAAGGGTTGAAAGTGGGTAAAATTATTTGTATTATCAATTATTAAAAAAATCATTTTTTATTTTATTTTATGTGAAAAATTATTTTTTTTTTGTGAACAGTTAAAATGAAAATGGTGTGTATTTCTTCATCTTCGAAAGCTCTTTTAGAAAAGTAAAGATGCAAAGTTTTAAAAAGTGTTGCTCAAACTGTTTGAATCACTTTTTAAAATAGTTTTATTCATACTTTTTAAAACTTGGATTACTCATATTTTTAAAACAGCTGTATTCAATTTTTTGGTAATTACTTGAACAAATTTTATTTAATAATTTAAAACTTTTTTCCTTTCAAATCAAGAAAACTAAAATTTAACACATCAAAAGAAATTCATTTGTACAATCAACAGCGATATCAATTTTAAAGATCAATAGTGACACAATAAATGAAATTAAAAATCATTTCTTACAACATTCCAAGAACATTCTATTCAATAACTATTTTTATTTCAACTTAATCCTATCATAAAACCCATCTTTTGTTAATATATTTCTTTATATCTTTCACATTTTAGCATCCAGTTCTTTTAACTGAACCACCATTAAACCCAACCTCAAATCGTGAAAAAAATGCAGAAATATTTTTTGAAACGTTCGGTGTACCCGCACTTTACATTTCTTTACAAGCTGTTCTTTCCTTATACAGTTCTGGAAGAACAACAGGGATCGTCTTAGATTCAGGAGACGGTGTGACACACGCTGTCCCCATTTTCGAAGGATTTGCAATCCCACACGCAATCTCTCGAATTGATTTAGCAGGCAGAGATGTTACAAAGCACTTGCAATTATTATTAAGAAAGGCAGGATATTCTTTCACAACCTCTTCAGAATTTGAAATCGTAAGATACATCAAAGAAAATGCATGTGAAATCTCTGAAAACTTACGAAAAGACCAAGAAATCGAATTTGAAAAAAAAACACAACAATTACATTACCGTCTCCCTGATGGAAACGAAATAACAGTAAATTTTTCATTTTTTTCCTTTTTTATTAAATTTTTTTTTTCTTAAATATCACTATTTTGTTTTATTTTATTTTGTATTATTTTTTTAAAGTCAAGTAACTATTTTTTGATTTTGAAAATCACATTAAATATCAAAAAAATTAATAATAGAAACATTTAATTTTTATTTACTTCCAATAGTTATTTGAAAAATCTTTTTATAATCCCAAAATTTTAAATCAAAAAATACTATTAAATTAATAATAATAAACTATAAAAAACAGTAGATTAAAAAAATTATTTCTTAATATCTCTAAAAAACATTATTTTTTGAATTTTGAACAATCCAAAAATATTCAAAAAAAATAATACCCCAAATAATTAATTTTTCAAATTATTTACATTTCTTTACAATATTGCCATTTTAAAAATTTGCGACAAACAAGTTTTCAAAAATATCTATAAAATAGATGATAAACTTGAATAGAAAATTATTTCTATTGCTTTACTAAATAAAAAAAACTTTATTGTACAATATTTTTAAACGACTCAATTATTATAAAACTAAATCAAGTTTCGAATACTTCTAATAACTGTGCCTAGATGCATATACTCTCTTTGAATTTAAAGATACAGCTTTAGTCACTTGTAAATTTCACTCTTTACCAGATTAAATGTTTCCAACATTTAAACCCTTAACAATAAAAAAATACAAAAACTACTTTATTAAAGACATTTTCAAAAAGCGAAAAACAAAAATTTTAATGAATCCATCATCAAATTGTTCTCTTTAAAATGTTAAAACCTCTTTTATTAATACTTTTTAAAACTTTACTATTTTTCACTTTTTGATAAAGACTTTAAATAAAAAATCAAAAAAATTTCCAAAATCAATATTCAAAATAATTGAACTTCATAATTTTATTTTAACGAAACAACATCAAAAAACAAAATAAATAAAAATAAAATAAATAATAAATAATAATAATAAACAAAACAATAATAATAATAAACAAAACAATAAATTAACAATTAAAATAGATAAGAAATGAAAGGTTAATGGCAGCAGAAATATTATTTAATCCCGAAATCATTGGGAGTGAAGATGAAGGGATTCATCAAATGTTAGAAAATTCAATTCGAAGAACAGATCTTGATTTAAGATCACAACTATATAAAAATATTGTTTTGTCTGGAGGAAACACATTGTTTAGAGGATTTGGAGACAGATTATTGAACGAATTAAAAGAAATTGCACCAAAAGAAATCAAAATAAGCATTTATGCACCAAAGGAACGTAAATATTCAACCTGGATTGGTGGGTCGATTCTTGCATCATTGAACACTTTCAAAAAAATGTTAGTCACAAACAGAGAATATGATGAATATGGACCAAAAATCATCAATAGAAAATGTTTTTAAACGATTTCCATTTCCCATTCGCTTTCCAATTCCTATTTCAACCAAAAAATCATTTTAAATCATCCTCAATATTTAAAAAAAAAAATCTTTATTTTTAAAAATATATTGGCTGTTTCTCATTTTAATCAAGATTAACTCATCTTTTAAAACAAAAATCTCAATATATATATTTTTTAAAAAAAAACAATAAATTTCCAAAGAAAAAAACGATAATAAAAAAATAAGAAACAAAAAAAAATTGATAAATCAAAAATATATTTAAAATATATTCCTTTCTTTTTTTTTATTTTAACATTATCACTATTATAAATAAATAATTAATATATTTTTTACAATATTTTTTTAAAGCAACTAATTTTGAAAAACATTTTTTATAAACCTTCAAATACTACAACATATTAAAAGAATAGAGACTTGATTGAATAAATCAATTTTTTATCTAAAAATATTGAAATTGATTTGTTTAAAAATTGCACACAAAAAAATTACCCATTTTTTAAACATTGTTATCTTTTGTGAATCCTCTTTTTAGATTTACAAATCATCTGTTAAAAATAATGTTAAAGCTTTTTATAAAAAATAAAATTTAAGATTTTTTCAAATACAATATCAAACAAGAAAGAAACATCCAGATATTTTATTCAGACTGAATTTCTCATCTTAAATTCCTTTTTGAATGATCTTTTTAACTTTTTTTGAGAAAACTTCTGTCAGAAAGTTCTTGGAAAAATATTAAATTAAAAATCAAATATATAAAAAGAAAGGGTTTTTTAAAATAACGAAGATAAGATTGTTTAGAAATTAGAGAAATAATAAAATTCAAATCCGAGTTGATATTCATAAAATCAAACCCTGAACAAAAAAAAAAACTGTTAAAAAAATAAATTGATTAAATAAAATTTTCATCAAAATATCAATAGAAAGTCTTGAGCAAAAATTTCCAAATTTTTTTAAGAAAATAAATTGTCAAAATAAGATAATTACATGGCAAATATATTCATTTATAAAGAAATTATAAATCATAATTTTCCTTAAATTAAATTAGATTTTCAAACATTTTTTTGTAAATCTGGCTTTAATCAAAAATAAGAAAAAAAAACGAAACAAAACAAAAAAAAAACAAACAAAAAAAGAACAAATAAAAAAAAATAATTTTGATCTTTAAATTGGAATATTATTTTGTAAATGATATATGATAATAATCATAGGATTTGTTCTATTGATTCAATTTTTCAATTCCAATTTCACGAAAAAAGAGTTTTTTTCAATATATACTTTATGAATATAAATGTACATTATTTTTCAAATCAAAAAATTAGAAATTAGGGAAGTTCCGTAGAGTGCCAGGTTTTTAATAATTTTAGAAATAAACAGAAAATTATAAAATTTTGTTTTAATTTTTAAAATCGAAAGAAATATAACGGTGCTTTTCCAGAATTCAAAAAAAAGAGAGTAAAATCACAAATTTTACTCAATTATTTTAAATTATGGAATTAAAAAAAAATTAATCAAGCTCTTGTTACGGTTTTCTGTTTTATCTGTTAAGTATTCTAGGTTTTTTTGAGGGTTTTCTATTTTATTTATAAAGTGTTCTAGGTTTTTTTTTACTTTTTGAAATAAACAGAAAATTTTAATAAATGTTCGGTTTATTTCTAAAGTAAAAAAACCTAGAACACTTCACAAATAAATAGAAAACTCAAAAAAACCTAACGAAAATATATTGAAAATCTTGAATAAACAGAAAACCCAAGATAAGCTAACAGCTTTTGGAGGAAATTCGCACCACCACCCCCTGTTCAAAATAATGTAAAATAAATGTATTAGTGTATGTAATGTAATGTCTCAAAATATTGAAAATTCAGTTGTATTCTGGTTTGATTATTTGTCCAATAAAAATTACTTTAAAAATCTCTCAAGTATAAAAAAAATAAAAAAAACACAGTAATATTATGTATGAAATATTTTAGAAGCAATAAATAACAATTCTCGATAAATTGTTCACAAAAAAAAAAAAAAAAAAAAAAAGATTATATTTATTGGATTTATTTCTCAAAAATTAATAATTAAATTTTAATTTTTTTTGGAAAAAAAATATCTTTTAGATTTGACCAGAAACCTTGATAATAAAAACTTTTAAATTTTTTTGGATTTAATTGAAGGATTTTTTCAATATTTTCTTCCCAATGCTGGATTAATTTTGTTTTTTCAATTTTATTATTTAAATTGCTTTTACCCTTTTCATTTTTTATATTTTCTTTTTCTTCAACAACTTCAACATTAATATTATTTTTAGGAATTTGATTTTTCTTATTGGAAGGGCCGTTTTTTATATTTCTTTTTCTCACATTTTTTGATTTACTTTCATTTTTTTCAATACCTTTATTGCTCTTCTCTTCTTTTGGTAATTTTCCCACGCCCTTTGTGTCCACCTCTTCTTCCCCTTTCTTCTTGAGAGTTTCCTGTAATTGATAATTTCGAATGAAACTTTTTAATTCATGGATTTTGACTGATTCGTTTGTTGTAGTATTTTTCCAAATGAGCCTGAAATGATAAATAATAAAAAGAAGAACGATTACGAACAATGAAATTAATAAATAGCCAAAGCCTAAGATATGTGGCTGTGATCCTTTTAAATAATCCATCATAAAAGTAAAGCCAATGTCTAAATCGTTTCCATTTGAATCACGATATTTCAATTCAAACATTTTTGTATTGATCACCTTTTGCTCAAGGACACGAACCACTGTGTAAACTCCAAACGAAACAAGAAATAAATTTGCAAACAAAAATAAGATAAAATATCTATAATTTTGCTCTCCCATTGTATTCATGAACCATGCACAATAATGATCATAGCGCGCCACGCATCGGTTTAATACACGGCAATGCTTGGATCTCGCAGGTTTGATGAATTTACACGTCTCACATTGCTCCTCAAAAAATAAGATTTCATCAAAGAAGTATCTTTTTAAATATTGCTCATTATTCTTGTCTGTAACAAAGCCTGGCTTTGTGAAAACTCCCAAAAGAAAAGTGATCATCACAAAGAAAAGATAGAGACACAAATAGAGATTCTGATATGGGTCAAGCGATTTTGTTGTTGCAAAATTCGGTGTAACATTATCGAACCAAAACTTGACTAAAACACTCACCATTAATAAATAGAAAATTAGGATCATAGGGTTTCGATTATACCGAATTTTGTTCCCAAAAAAATCAAATACTTTTTCAATTCTCGATCCAAAGATTTTTATAAGCAAGTTTCTTGTTGAAAGAAGTTATTGATTTGTTTTTAAAAAAAATAGTCACCCTTGATAAATTGTGTTGCTTTGGAATAGTGGTTTTGAAAAAAAAAAAAAAAAAGTAAGAAGGTGGTGTTTGGTTACTTAATACGAAGAAAAATTAAGGACGTTAGAACAATGTACAACTGACCAACTGTCCCATCTTTAAAAGTAGCAGTTTGTCCAAATAATAAAATAAAAATTATGCTTGCAAATAGAATCAAAGGAGCTAACATTCGGTCGGAAAAAAATGAAAAAATGACTCAAATTCACAAAAAAAAATCTAAAGAATTTTCAAAAGATTTTCATTTATACAACATATTGCCCAGTTAAAAGTGTTGGAAAGTATTTGAAAGGATTTTAATTTGTATGTAAGTTATAAAAGTCTGAAAGCTTGATAAAAGTTATGTGGTTTTTTGTTAAGTCACAAAAATCACACTTTTGTTTCAATGTATTTAGCTTCGTCAATATATTTCAGAAATCAAAGCTTTTAAATTTATTCAATATTTTTTGACTGAGTTAAGAGATTAGGGCCACCATAAATACTTCTATAATCAAACGCTGTTGTAGTTGGATGTAAAAGGTATTTGTGCTGCATGATTAGCATGGCTCTAAAAAAATCTATTATAAATCTGATTAAACAATGAATTATTCGATTTTTTACTGAAGATCACATTTAAAAAATTTTCATTTTGAAAATTTTTTTTAATTCCTTAACCAAATCTAAAAATAGAAACCCAAAGTTAATAGTATTCTGGTATTTAATAATTTAGATTTAGAAACCATCAAAAGTAACTATTTTTATAATTTTTGAATTTTTTTTATTTCAAAGATTTATTCCATAATCTGAAACATAAAAAACCCAAGAATGATTAGTTTTGTTTTCCTTTTTATATAAATAATTGTAAAATCGATATATTCCAATAATTTCGGAATAATTCGTCAAAATAATCTTGTGCTTAATTAGTTATTTTTTAAAAAATATTTAATTTTTTCGCAACTCATATATATTTTTCCACAAATTTAAGAAAGATATTTTGTGACTTTGGAGTAGTAAGATTGATCATTCAACCTTTAAATCTGTGGAGAAATATAGAATTGTTTTGAAATTGTTGGGGTTTTTTACTAATATTGTGATCAAGTTAATTAGCCGGATAAACAAATAGTAATACCATACTAATCAATTTTTTTGGAGACATTAGAACAATGTAGTACTAATACAAGACCTACCCAATAAAAATACTCACTTTGATCTTAGATTTCTCCTTGGTAGTTGTTAATTCCTTAAGAGTGGATTTTTTAACCCCCCTTGTATACCGTTAGTTTTTATAGGATTTAAAAGAATTTAGTTAAATTTCAAAGATTTTACTCAATTCTTTTGAATTCTGGAAAACCTACTCACTTTTATTTACTTTTTTTTTAATTCGAAAAATAAAAAAAAAATCTGAAATTTCCTTTTGATTCCTTGTTTGAAATAAAGTAAGGTACATTACAGTAATTTATAGTACACTCAACTAAACTCAACAATACTTTTCTCATTTTTATACAAGGGTAGTAAAAACCCAATAAAATATTTTTCAATACTAATTAAAAGATCCTCGTTCTAAGAGTCTAATTGATTGTCGGTTGTTTTTAGTTGTTTTTTTTTATAATTTAACCGAATAGGGTACAATCAGAAGTTTTACTCAATTCTCAATATATATATATATATATATATATATATATATATAGACACTACCATCTCAAAGAGTGGACCTATACTTATCAGTGTTTATATATATATAGTTATATACTATTTACAGTATTTTATGTTTTCAATTGTATATTATTATTTTTGCATTCATTACCACAAGTTTTCTAACCATTATAGCTTTGATGAAATTTTCTCCGCAAGAAAAATTAAAACCATAATGATGATTATTTCTATTAAACATTTTTTGAGTATTTTTTCCCAAGAATAACTATAAAACACTATTATTTTTTTAAATTTTTTATTAATATTTTTATTAAATTTAGTTATTTAATATTTTTTACTTGAGTTGAAAAAAAAATTATATTAAAAATTTCTTTGAAATTCATGAATTGATTACCATATTATCATTTCTACAAATTGGCAAACCACTTTCGCCTTCTCATAAAAATAGTTAAATAAATTTAAATTTTATTCCAGAAAATTAAAAAAAAATCAGGTGTAAAAAAAAAAAAAGGCATTTCTAATTTTTTTTTAGTTTTATTTTTTGTTGTCACTTAAGAATTTTGAAAGAGAATTAAAATTAAAAAAAGGTATTTTTTTCCCAAAAAAGTAAACATTTTAAAAGTAATAAGTATTTTATCTGATTAGGATCTTTTGTAAATAATAATAATAAAAATAAAAAAGTTTTTTCAATTCATTTTTGTTATATAATTAAATAACAATAATATAACTATAAAATTAATTTTGAATTATTGTTTTTCAATTTTTTTTTTTTTTGATTTAAATTGTTACTTAACAAGTGGAGTTGATAAACTATCATACTTAGGGCTCCTTTTCTTCTTCCTGATTAAATAAATAGCAACCAGAACGATTGCAACAACCACTATAATAGAAACAGCAATTATGGCCGTTTTTCCTGAAGAAGAAGACTCATTTTCACTTTTAGAACATTTGTATGTTGTAGAAACTCCATCATCAGATAATGGGCATGGGTAGTTCTTTTTAATTGATTCTTTAACTCCATTTTTATCCCCTTCTAAACACCAACTGTTTTAGATTATATAGTAAATATATATATATATTCCCAAATAGAGAAAAAAATATAAAAGTTAAAAGAAAAGAACAGTTTTAAAAAGAATTCAAAATAATAAATATTTAAAAATTTGAATTTTTTTCAAAAAAAGAGAGATATTTAAAAATTAAGTATAAATTCGAGTTTCAAAGTTATACACACACACACACACACACATATATATATATATCATATTATTAATTTTCAATGAACAAATATTTTTATATTATTATAAAATTATATCCAAAAAAAAAATATTTTTTTTCTTTTTATTAATTATAATAAATTTCAATTGATCAATTTATTTAATAATTAATAAAAAACTTATTGTGGGTAGTAGGGACAAGAAAAATATATTTTTAAAATGAAATAGATAACATTTTAACTGTCGCTAAATTTTAATCTTATAAAAAAAGAAAATATACATTTAGAATTTAACTTCATAATATTCATTTGCGTATAAATTCAAAATATCATTAAAAAGGGATTCTGTTGACATAAATTAATATACAATATAATTTGAAAAGTGTTTTTTAACAAATAATTTCTTATCAATATATTTTTTTATTCATCTTTGTTTTGTTTTCACAAATAAAATCTAATATAATAATTTTTTTTTAAGAGTGGGAGAAATTTTAGAATATATTCAAATTTGAAATTTATAATAACTCTACATTTAAGTTTTTTTCACAAATCCTAAACTCTTTTTCAAAAATTGTGACTCACCTGAAATAATAAATTGAAAAAAAAAATTTATCCTTTAGTATTCAAGAACAATTAATAACTCAATATGATTTGTAATTCACTTTTAAGTCATTCTAAATCAATAAAAGCCTGATATATTAAAAATTAAAAAAAAATAAAACCAAAAACTAAAAAAAAAGTGAGTCACAATTTTTGAAATGAGCATTACCCATTTTTTATTACTGAACTTTCACTGAAAAAAAGTTGAACAACAATATTTTTTATGAATAATTTAATCCATTTTCAAAGACATTACATTCTCAATTTTCTTAGTAATTATTTGTATTTTCGAAGATCTCTTTTTTTTTTCCACATGATCTTTTGAAAAAAAAAAAAAAGAAAAAGAAAAAGAAAAAAAAAAAAAAAAATTTTAAAAAAAAAAAAAAAAAAAAAAAAAAAAAAAAAAAAAAAAAAAAAAATTGTTCAAAAACAAAGAAAAAGAAAAACAATGGAAAAAAAAAAGAAAAAAAAAAAAATTTGAAAAAGCAAAACTAAAATTTGAAAAATTAGAAAAAATGATTCTGATCTAAAAATTTGAAAATATTTTTTGTTAAGAATACTGGAATAAACCCTCAAAACAACTCCCATTAACATTATAAAGTGAGTCAAAATTTATGAAAAATAGTTTAGATAATTAAGAGCATTGCACTTATAAAAATAAATTGAAATTTTTGTTAAATTTTGATTTTATTTTGTTAAATTCAATTTTTTTCTTCAAGTGCCAAATTAAACTCAATTCAGGAAATTATCACTGATCAAATTTAATCATTATAATTTCCATATTTTTTTTATTATATTCGCATAATAAGACACATTGACGTTTTTAACTTTTTCGGAATTCTTATATTACAGCTCTTTTTTTTATGTAAAATTTGAGGGTAACTCATTTCTGTTACTTGGTAAAAAAATAATATTTTAACTATCATTTATCTTTTATTTTTTTTTTTAATAATGTTTGGAAAGGAACCAAAAAATTTTAAAAACTCACAAAAAAAAAAAAAATTATTTCAACCAATTCATTAGAATAATTAATACAAAGAAATTTGGGATATTTATTTTTCAATTGATACCAACATTTTAATAAACAAAGAAAGAATTTTTTGTTTTCCGATTTGTATAATTTTTCGGTTTTTATATTACTTTTCCAAAAAGAATCTTGTATTAATTTGTATTATGTTGAATAGATTTATTTGATCATTAGATTTCAAAAAAGTTTTTGATTTTGAAAAATTCTTTTAAAAAGGGTTAAAATTTCAAACAAAAAAATTTTTTAAAAAACTTGAAAACCTATTAGAAGTATATTTTTTAAAAAAAGATCCCTACTTGCACACTTTTAATATTATTTAAAAAATAGAAAAAATGGTATGTACATATTAAAAAATATTTTAAAAATGTGAACCTAGTGATAATTTTTTTGCAAAATTCAAATGAAATTTTGAATTTGGAAAAAACTAACCAAATTTATTAAAACATACAAACCCTTCTATTAAGATCAAACTAAGGCAATTAAATTTCTGATCATTGAACTTAATTTTCTATTTTCATATTTATTTTTACAACCAAATTAAACTACTCTTCAAAGAAAAGAAGAGAAATTAAATCAAAAAGTAAATGTAATTTTCGGTAGACAATGTAACAAGCTAATAAAAATAAGAAAATTTTTCTTCTAAAGAAAACAGAAGCAAAAATTGACCTTACTAGAATATTTATTTACAAAAGAAAATTAATTTATAAATTAAAAATTTTTGGTTTTAGGTATTTATAAAACTTCTTCCATTCACAGAAAAATTCTAGAAATAAAAATTGAAAATTAAAAATATCCAAAAAATTAGAAATTGAATTAGATAATCACCAAATTAATCAATTAAAAAATAATTCAAGTTGGAAAATCTTGACGCCCCCACAAACATAAAATTTATTTCTGTCAAAGTGACCAACATTTTTTTTAACATATCAATTATTTTTTATTATTGACTTTTTAATAATAAATAAGAAATAAGTAGAATAATATACATTCAAGAATAGTTGATATCAGTCTGAAGTAAAAATAATAAATCAATAGATTTTCTTAACAATTGAAAAACTCAAATTCTTAGAGTAAACTATTGAGTAAAACAAAAAATGTTTATTTTGATCTCCTATTGAGGATCAAACAAAATTCCAGTAGAAATAAATATCATTTCTCTTTAACCATTCTCACTGTTTGGAAAACATTAGAATAACATCTTTTTATGTGGTGACTATAGATCTTGTAATAAAAATAGATTTAAAAATGAATTACTTTTCAAAAAAAATTCAAAAAAAATAGAAAAAAAAAAAAGTAAAATGAGAAAAAATGATTTCAATTTTTGAAATTTTGTATATATAAAATAAATTTTTCTTCTACTATCTATTTAAACCCTGTAAAAAAGGTGTAATTCACTCATTATGACTGGGTCACTTTGGCTGGAAAATGGTTTCTCATGCCTGAAAAACAATTGTCAAAATAAGTTTTAAATGTAAATTACTAGTAAATAGTTCTACTTTCTCAAATATTTTTTTAACATCTATTTTTGTTCATTTTAAAACAAAAACCAAGTCTAAAAATTATATTAACTATATTAGAATCAAGATAGAATTCAAAACATCAAATAAAACCAAAAATTAAGCATGTTCAATTTAACTAAAAATATCAATTTTAATTGTGAACCAATTAATAAAATTCAATTTTTTCGGATTTTTTGATTTTTTCATTGATGTGACTTTGGCTTTAAGATTTTAACAATAGGTATTAATCCAGAATGGGGAATTCCAGTTTCCCCAAGCTTCATTGGTCAGTGAAAAATATGTGGGATAATATTTGAAAATGAGAGTTTAAACTACTGTTTTACAATTAAAATCGATTTGACAATTTTTTTTTAATTATGGTTAGTTGAAACGACCCAAATATCTTTACAAAATCAATTGAAATGATATTTCTAGAGATTTAATTAAGGGGTATCCAGAATTTTATGTTTGTTGGGGAGGGGGTTAAATAAACGACAATAGCACAATAAATAAAAATGATTTAAAAGAATGTGAATTAAAGGAAAGTCAAAAAATTGTAATTTTTAATTGTTAGAGAATTTTGAAAGAAAATTAAAAAACATTTCTTGATCAAAACTTTCTGAAATTATCTAACAAAAAAAACCCAAAACTAAAATCTTTTTTTTATCTATTTTGAAAAGTAAATTACACTTTATTTTCAAGTATAGTTATTCCCTCAACCCAAACTCAATAATACTTTCAAAGAAAGAGAGATAACATTTACATAAGAAAATTTTTAATTTTTGAATCTTTTCAAGTTTTAAATTTTGAATTTGGTCAGTTTAAATAGTTTTGCTGAACCAAGATGAAATTTCAAAAAAAAAACTAAATTTTAGCAAGATCTCTTGAGTCAATCTGTTTTAAGGGCATTAATTATGTCATTAGTCTACAAATGAGTATTCACAGAGCACAAAATGAGGATAGTCCTAAGGCTTGCTTTTTGAGCCTGAGATAAAATTTTTATTAGGTAATTTGATTTTATTAGTATATTTGGTTTACAGTGGCAATTTAAAAGACGGCCTATATACTATAGACGAAGAGGTGAGATGATCAATTTTCTCCCTTTTAAGGAACTAGTCTCTATTATTTTTTATTTGAAAAATTCCTAAATAAGGATTCCTTATCTAGAAATTTTTCAAAATTGACAATAAACAGGGCTTTTAAAATCTAAGTAATTGGCAAAAAATTTACTCAATCTCAATTAAATTTAGGTAAAAAAATTTAATAGAGGTTAGTCCTTAAAATTCAAATAGCTGCCTGTTTGGTAAATATTAATTTCAGAAAAAGAAGAAAATAAAAACGAGATGAAATTTTTTTCTAATTTATCATTCACACATCATGAAAGAATCCACAAAATATTCTCTTGTTTTTTCAAAATTAATTTTACAAGAATTTTAAAAGACAAACCATTGACCATAATTATGTCCCAAAATGGATACGATGTGTTATTCAAAAAAACACTTCTTTTTTTCAAAATTAACAAATTGAAGATTATTGTAAAATATTTTTTGATAGAAAACTTGAGGAAAAGAAATGAAGATAAAAATTCAAAATACTTACGCGTTGTTCTAATAATCCATTAAATAAACCATCACAAAAAAAGAAAGAAAGAAAGTAAGAAAAAAAGACAGAATGAAAGAAAAAGAATAAAAAGTTATCGGGAGGAGGTTGAAAAAAGAAAAATAAATCATAAATCAATAATACCTTATCTAATACGTCTCCTGCTTTGCACTGATACCAAACACAGTGACACTGATCGTCTCCAGCTTTTTAAAATAATGATGTGTTTCAAATTGAACATAAAAAAATGATTAATAAAAGGGTTTTTAAGCAAAATCGGGTAAAAATTCGGCTTAGTTTGTGCAAACAAATTATTCCGCACACCGAATTAACACCCCCAAACAAAAAACTGTGGATCAAGAACAGGTTTTATAACCTAGATCTTGATTCGATCGAAATGGAATGAGAAATTAATTTGTGTCTTTCAGAAGATGAAGTTTCGTCAAACAATCAGTGAAAATTTTTTGCTGTATTGGATCAAAAAGGTAAAAGGGAAAAATTAAAAATTAATCTTACTGACACAATCATTATTGGACTCATAATCTGTACAGTTCCCAGCAAAGGCGTTTTTGGAAAACACTAAAAAGATTAGTAACAAAAGAAATGTCTTATTTGGATGGTTCATTTTTGAAAGTAAAAATTGGATGAATAAAAAAATGATAAAAGAAAATCTTTTTACTTCTTTTCAAAATGAGAAAAGGGAAATTTACTATAAAGTCCGATGTAATTTTGTCCTTTATATTTTATTTTTCAAGAATAATTTATCTTTTTGCTTCTTGACTAATCCAAATTTGTTAAGATTTTTTCTCCAAATAGTATTTAATAAAGTGAGTGAAAAGTAAAGAAAAAAGAGAATAATTTGGCTTTTCAGATTTTTTTTGTGATTTGGTATTCCAATTTCGAATAAATAATTACCTTGTCAACAACGTATAAATTGATTGAATCGTTTTTGAGATTGAGTACTTTGAATACATCTTTAAAGTCTCAATTAATTGCTTCGAATAGCTCTTATCTTCAAAATCAACTAAAATTCATTTTAAAAGTCTTGAGGTTAAAAATATATTAATATTGACTTGATACAATTTGATATTTAATAGATTTAAATATTGACCCTATAAATAGATAAAAAAACATTACAGCTTATTTACAAAAACATAGAAACAAGAATTAGTACTCCTAAAATAGTTATTTAAAAAAAAAAAGATTTTTTGATTTTTTTTTGAAAATTAAATAAAGAAAAAGATTCTTATTTTGAATTTTTGAATAGGAGAAAAAAAGAAACAAGGAAAAAAAGGAAAAGACGGATTAAAAATGGGAACATTAGTAGAACCTGAAAATGAAAAGTAAAATCAGTTAAAAGAAGACACCAAATTAACTTCAAATATTATCCATTATATTATTTTCAATCAACCCACAAAAACAATTTAAAGAAGTGAAAAAAATACCTTGACATGAAAATAATCCCAGACAAGATTTAAAATTTTGAATATTAGTAAAATTATTGTGTAATTTCATTTATTTACAATCAAATTCCTTTTTTTAAGAATCGAACTTTTTCAATTATAACCTCACCCACTTATTAGAATGATGATTAATGAAATCACACTTGTTCAAAACACCATTCAATCAATCAAAAAACAAGAATAAAAATTATCATTTTCCAAATTCAGAGCAAACCTCGAAAAAACTCTATTTTTCTTTAGAAAAAAAAGTAGAACAACTTATGGCTATCAAACAATTAAGTGAGTGTTCTTGGGACAACTCGCTTTAATGAACTTTCGGTGGGTTTATTACTTTGTTCAAAAAAATTTTGGTATTTAAAAAAAGGATTTGATTTTAAAAAAATAAAAAAAAACAACAATTTTACTAATATTCAAAATTAAAAATCTTGTCAGGGATTATTTACATCTGCGATATTTTTTTCACTGCTTTAAATCTTTTTCTTTTATCAAAATTCTCGAAAAGAGTCTTGGAGATCTTAAAATTAGTCAATTGTTTCAACACTTTTTTAATAATTGATCAAAAAAAACACTCCATACTAAAAGGTAGTATAAAAAAACTTTTATTGTGTTGTATCCTCCCTTTCATCTTTAATTATTTATTTATTTTTTCTTTTATTGATCGGTTGTTTTAGGAATTTTCAGTTTCTCATAATATTCCCAATAAAAAACCATGTTGAATTTATTTTTCCTATAAATTTTAACTGAAAAAAGCTTGTGATTCAGAAAATTTGTTGAATACCACTTCAAAATTTTCAACTATTAGACATAATATTTTTATACTAATTCAAATTTCAAAATATGGGTCAAACTTTTTGTTGATAATTTTTTTCTTTTTTTATTGATCTTTCAAAAAATAAAAGGATAACACAATATTTTTATTTATTGATATATATTGGCTATTTCTAAAACTTTATTAAAATTCATTATTATTCAAAAAAAAAAACAATTAAACAAATTTTTTTCTGATGAAAAATCTGCCCCTATTTTTGAAATTTCGATGATTTGATTTAATTTAAAATCAAACCATAACTCAATTAAAAACTGACTAGAGTATTACACACATACACTCTTATCTTCAAGTATTGAAAAAAAAAAAAAAACCACTTTTGAGATCTGTGATGTTTGAAATCAAATATATAAGATAATGATCATCTTTTAGGCTTTTTTTTTGGGAATTGTGATGAAAATTAAAAATATTTTATTCATCAAATAAATTATTTACCTTCAAACAAAAACAAGTAAATGTCAAATCGATTTTATTTTGGATTATATAATGTGCCCACTATTTTTACATTTAATTTTGAAATTAAATTTTGCTTTCTGAAAACAAAATAAGTAGCAAATCGATAAATATAATGGAATATTTACTGTTTAAATGCTTTTTTCTTTTTGTTGAAGCATTTAGAAAGATAATCAAAAATAAAATAGAGTAATAAAATAAAAAAATGTTAAAAAAAAGTACTACATTTTTTTCATAATGAGAAAACACTTTGATATCTAAAATAATGTTCAATAATTTTTTGACCAAAAGAAAGTTTTTGATTTACAGTCAGTTTCACTTTTAAGGCACAAACTTTCAACAAAATTTAGGCACAAAAAAAATCTCAAATTAATGCACAAAATTCAAATTCTAGTAAAAATAAATGGTAAAAAAAGAAAATTCCAAATTTTGTGCCTTAATTTGAGATTTTTTTGTGTGTTAAATTTCGTTGAAAGTTTGTGCCTTAAAAGTGAAACTGACTGTATTTCTAAGGTATTAATTAATCAACACTATCTGGAAATCATTTTGGATTATAATTTATCACATTTTGAATTTTTTATAATATATTGTGTAACTTTCCCCACATAGTTAATAAATTTCCATAGGTAGGGTGCTTTTTGTTTCTCTTAAATGAATAAATGATAGCAACAACCAATATGATAAACACTGCAATTTCAACAACAATTATTGCTATTATGGTTGAAGAAAGTTTCTGTTGGTGTTGGTATGTGACGTAGGTATATTTATTAGGGAATGGGCATTGGTATTTGTCTTTAATTGAATCTTTAACTCCATTTGAACCCACTTCTAAACACCCACTTTTTAATTATATGGGAAAAAATGATCCCCAAAGAGAGAAAAAAAAGAAAACAGTTATAAGAAAAGAACATTTTTAAAAAAAATTTAAATTTTTAAATAATTATTATTTCTCAGACTTTTTTAAAAAAAAAAAAAATAAGAATATAGAATAAATTAGTTTTCGAAATTAAATCTATATTGCTATGGGTTTGATTAGATTATTAATCATTACCGATAACAAAATATTTTTGAATTATTATAAAATTACTTTTAAAAAAAAATTTTTTGTCAAGAATTCTTATACGGAGCAGTGATAAAATTATCAACTTCGATGTAAATGTAAGAATTTGATTCCCCCTTTCCACATTATTTTTGATTGTTTATCATTTTCTCAAAAAGTTACTAATATGTGATTTTACTTAAAACAGGTGATTAAATATCAATTGAACCACCAATTCTTTGAAGAAATCAGAAAACCATTAACTACTCTTTTTATGAAAAAAAAAAACCCAAACGTAAACCAGAGTTGATTCTTTAAAGCTTTTCAATTTTTTTTTTGATTAAATATTGGATTTTATTAAAATATGTCGTAATATAGAAATATATTACATTTGATCCTGAAATTTATCATAAAATAAAACAAAAAAAATAGATATGAAAAGGTGTCTATTATAAACAATTTATTTCTTTTTAAAATAATCCAGAAATTCATCATTCCAGATAAATTTGTTGAAATCAAGAACGAAAAAAAAATTATTTAACTAAATTATATTTTTTATTTGTTATTTTTTTGTTATCTCCCCAATTGGAATGAATTTAAATAATTTATAACTTTGAATTTCTGATCCCATTTACTATTTATTAATATTTCTCAGTAACTTTTTTAAAAATTTGATTTCAAAATTATTTTTCAAATATTTTTCTCAATCTAAGTAAAATCAAGGAATATTTTTTCAAAAATTAAATTATAAGGATTGAATTTGTGAAATTACAAAATAAATACAAAAATTTACAATCAAATAAAAAGAAGATATAAATAAAAAATGTAAAGTAAAAATAATGAATTATTTTATTTTTTCAAATTTATTAGAAAATTAAATTCTTTAAGACCAGGAAAATACATTAAATAAATCTATTTTTTCAACAAAAACTATTTAAAAAATATCCTATTTTCTTTAACCAAATCTAAATTAGATACCTTATTCAAAATTTAAATTATAAATTCACATTTGCGATTTCTAAAGAAATAGGAAGTAATTTGTGAATTCTTTAAAATATTCCTAATAAAAGTCATTCAATTCAAGAAGAATACAAAAAAAAATAGTCAAAAATGGACAGGGTGATATCAAATGTTAGAGATAAAATCAAGAAATAGATGATTTTTTTTAAATTTTTTCAATGCAAATTTTTTCATTTTTTTGATTTCCTTTTTATTAAATGACATGTAAATATAATATACTAGCATATATCCAACCCTTGTGTTTATTAAAATAGCAATTATTTATTTTCACAAAGAATCCATTTCAAAAAATCAATTTTAAATGAATTACGATACTCAAAATTTATAAAATGAACTTGCTCTGTTAATAAAAAAAAAAGATTGTAATTCAAAAAAAAAAAAAAAATGAAATATAATATATTAGAAAAAAAGTGAATAAATTAGAAAAAGTAATTTTAATCTATAAACAGAAAATTTTAACTTTGAAAAATATTGGAAAAAATCCCTACGCAATTACTTACAACAGCATTATAAAAGGGGGTAACATTTGAAGAAAAAAACTTGATAAAGTATTGATGATTTTAACAACATTGAAATTTTGACAGTAAAAGAAATTGAAAACCACCATTGGGGATACAAATTGTTCATTTTGACAATGAAAACCATGAAAAACTTAAATTCCAATGAAATTAATCAAGCAACTTTTCAAAACTTCGAAAAATAAAATTTGACTTATTATTGAAATGTGGTCATTTTTGAATAGTTAAAAGAAAAAAAAGAAAGTATACTTCTGTTTAAATAAAATCAAAATTATTTTTGAAAATTTATAATATGTCGAAAAATAGGGTTATTTCATTTTTATTATCACAAACTTTGTGAATGGAATTGTTCCCTAAAGTAGATAAAAAAAAATAAAAATTAAAATAAAAAAAAAAAAATAAAGAAAAAAAAAATCGAAAAGCCGTTATATAATCATTATTATTGAATTCGCATCAAAGGAAAAATTTAAAAAATATTTTTTTCAAAAAACAGACTTTAAAAAATTCAAAAAAGAGAAAACAATGAAAGTAGTAATAAAAAAAAAAAAAAAGATATCTGAAAGATATAATTATTAATTTAACAGCCTTCTGGGATTCCCAACTCTGAATTTGAGAGACCTGTATCGAGACCCATCCACCCTCTCATTGCTGTGATGATTTCTTTATCTCTATGGGTTCTTGTGTAAACTGGCCCCGTGTATCCACATTTGTTAGGTTGGTAGGCGCTTGTCTTGGCAACATTTTTACAAGTGTTGCATTGCACCTTACAGTTTGAGCAATCCGATTTCCCATCTGGTATTCCTGCGCCCAGCTGGGCATCGTTGTTAGGGAAATAATAGGATGACAATAAGAGTCTAATTGGCCAATCATTGTTGTTGTCTGAAACGCCCTCCGGGTTGCTAAACAGTTTTTTTTCAAAGTATCGATGCCCCGAAACATCTCTGTCTTTGACCAAGATCACACCCTGCCCGTGCATGTCTCTCGATGATCCGCCGAATTGCTGGTCATGATCGTCGTTCTCGATGACTTGTCTGACTCTGGAAATCACGCCGCCACATGGCGATGGCGCGTTGGGGAAGGAGCTCCACCAAATTTTAATTTTATTGATGTCGTCTGTGGAGAACCCGTTGCTTTCGAGCCCGTTTTCGATGTATTTACCAAAGTTATATCCGCTGTTTGTGTTACACATCAAGAGGTCCTTTTCTCCCCCAAGAAGCACTTCCCACCACGTGATGAAGTCCTTTGGGATGTTTCCGCCCATGTTGCGCTTGAACTTTGTAAAGATGCTGATCAGGTCATCAGGCTTGATATGCTTGGCGGCATCAATTCTGAATCCCGAGAATCCTAATCCGATGAGATCTGTCAGGTAATCGGCCATTCTTTCCTGGACGTTGTCTCTCTCTGTGTTGATGTCAACCAAGCCAACAAGCCACCCTGCATTTAAATCGAGTGGATCTGTCCATGAGTTGAGTGCCCTTTCACAGTGGAAATCGAGTGGCCCGTAGGGAACGCCCGGGTACTCCTGGCTTGGTGGCAATTCTGTGTTTTCGTTTGGTATGTAGGTGAAGCCCTGTGTGAAAAATGGTGACATGTTGTCGCCGCCTGTGCTGTTCTTGCCGGGCCAATAGACACAGCTTCCTGCGTCGTTTCGGTGCTTTTGCATGTCATTTCCGCTTCCGGTCATATGGTTTAACACAGTGTCGCTGTAGATACGCACGTTGTGAGAGCGGCATGTGGCAATGAGTTGCCTTAATTGGGCCCTTGTCCCGTGTCTTCCGTTTTGCTGATAACTCACTGGCTGGTAATAGAAATACCAAGGGTTGAGAATGTTGTTCATGGGCTCGATCGAGGCAAGGCTTTCTTGATGTGGGAAGAGTTTCACCCCGAGGTAGCCGGCCTGGCCCAGCATCTCGCATTCCTTTTCAATGTCTCCATCTGGCCACCCAAAGAGGGATACGATTGCGCCCTTCTGCCCGTCACGGTAGTCACCGGAGGCGTGTTGGATCGCAGTGTGGGTGTTCCACATGAAATCATATTCGGGGAGCACAAGCTTTGTGCCGTCGCTGCCATACACAGTGACAGTCAAAGCGTCTGTGAAGGAGCTTGTAAATTGCTTGGTGTTGCTGCTTGTTTTGGATCCGCCGTTGAAGGAGTACTTCAAGGAGGCGCCATTTTTGTGGGTTGCCTTGACCTCAAGAGTGGCAGACTGGTGATCAGAGGAGTAGACAACATGGTTCCATCCTACAAGATGAGAGTAGTCCTGGAAGGAGTCACGGTGGCCGCTAGATCCCTTGGTGGGCGTTTGCCACCTCCTGGCCTTGAAGGAGGGAGGCATGACAATCGTGTCGCCAGAGCATTTACCGTCGTGGTATGTTTGGCATCCAGGAAGGGGTTGGATGGGGCAAGTTTTACCGCTGACACATGTTTTGCCGTCGTCGCAAATAATGTGTGTGTAGGGGTCACAATATTTGGAACAGTCTTCGGTGTAATAGCCAGCTTTGCAGACGCAATTGCCATTGTTACAGGTTCCATGATTAGAGCAAGTTGGGTTGCCGGGGCATTTCTTTGGATACAGGTAAATGGTCTTCAGCACGTGGTTCTTGACAGAATAAATCCCTGGTTGGCCGACAACATAGTTGCCTCCTCCCTGGTTGTGATCCCAATTACCCTTACCGTCGTCAAAAACAAACGTGAGCGTGTTTCCTGTGATGCTCTTCTGGTGGTATGGAAGTGGCATCGACTTGTTTGTGCTTGGATCCATTTGCTTGCCGGGCAAAGTTGTCCAATCGCCTCCGTTCACAGAATAATGAATGTACGTTGTTGGGGAAAAGTCTGTTGAATAGTAGATCGTGACAACACCTGGACCTGGCTTAGGGTCACGAACACTCCCTTCAACTTGTGAATTGAAAAAGGTCAATAACAAGAAAATAAAAATCAACAAGTTTAATTGCTTCATTTGAAAATCAAAAAAAAAAGAAATTAAATGGATATTGAGAAAAATGTGATTAATATTTGCAAATTTGTTTTTTTCTAATTATTTTTGGAAGACTTATCTTTACACTTACATTGATCTTTGTTTGTTTTTTTCGTTTTCTGAGACAACTTATTATTCACTTTTTATTTTTTTCCAATTACAATCTAATGTTGTAAAACCAAACAGAAGAAAATAAGTGTGTTTGTGTTGGGTGTTATTTTTGAGAAAGAGGATAAAATGTAAAAAACTTTCCATTTTTAAAGAAATTATTTAAAATTGGATGATAGTTTAGGACGAAGAACCAGAAAATTCGATAGATCATGTGGTTTCTTTTGTTGTACAATTATAAAGTAAACTATCAAATCCGAACAAAATATTTTAAAATCGATCATTTTCACTTCCAATTTTCAAAAAATACCAAAGTACCAAAGAGAATTAGAAAAAAGCTTTTCAAGAACTCTAACTTGTTAACCAACGAATTGTTTTACAATTAAAAAGTAGATATTTATTTCAAATATCTTCAAGTGAAGATTTAAGATTCGAAATATCTCTTTTCTGCATTTACTACATATGAAATGTACATTCCTTAAATAAAGTAAGAAACATATAAAGTAGTAAACGTTGTATTTTTTTTTCCAAAATTGTGTTTTTTTTATCTGAATAAAAGTCGGAATTTTCTTCACAGATCTTTATTATTCTCCTTTGAATTGTTTTACTCTTGTGAGTTGTTGAACTTTACTTAATATGATTGACTTTTTCCATTTTTAAAAAAAGATACAATTAATTTTGAAGGGATAAATGTCTTGCTTTGTTAAACAAAGTTTTGGAAAAAATTATTTTAAGGGACTAGTCTCTATTTTATTATTTTTTTTTGACCAATTTCTAAATAAGGATTCCTGATCCAGTTATATGTTTAATACTGCTAATTGAGAAGTAAAAAGATCAAAATTTCCATCAACTTTCCAAAAAAAACACATCCCAAGAATTATCACAGATAATCAAAATTCCCAATTCTAAAAGAGGCTAATGAATAATTTAAGCTGATTTTGGAGATTAAAAATTTGAAATTTAGAGGTTTTGATAATAACATATATTATCATGATATTAACAATAAAATCGCAATAATATTAAAAATCGTGATTAGTCCAACTTTATCGCGATATTCAACATTATCGCGATATTCACATTATCACAAAAAAATGAAAAATTATTTTTTTGAGATCACCTGAAAAAAATCTCTTGACTTTTACAAAGTCTTGATACTTTTATAACACTTTTCCCTTTCATAAATGTTTGAAAATGTTTGTAAGGGTTTTGTATTCTCTTCAAGTGTTTTAAAGTTTTGAAAGAACAGAAAACTTTTATAAAGGACATGAGATTGGTTTGTAGTGGAAAAAAATTGTTTTCTTTTCATTTTTTTTTTTAACAAAATATCAAATCTCAAACAAATTTTATGATCAAACTAATAATTACCCATTTCAACAATACACTTGAATATAAAATAGATGTGTTTTCTTACAATGGAGTTGTTACATTTACAATTTTAAATAGCCAAAAAAAATAAAGAATAATTTTCCTTCTTATTGCTGATCGATAAAACAAAAACCTCTAAGCTCTAATTGTGTTTTCTGTCCAATACAAAGATGCTCAAAGAAGAAAAAGAACAAGAAGACAAACAATTTCTATAAAAAATCTTAATAATTGGTGATCATCTGACAGGGATGTTGTGAAAGCTAATGAAAAGTTATCCACCCTTTTTAGCTTTCTGAGAATTTTGAAAATCTTTTAACCCAAGAACACATTCTTTAAAGAACACAAAGGGCTGGTTGTTTTAGAAGGTCTTTTATTCCACTCAATTTACAACACCACCATTAACTGAAAAAATATTTATTTCTTATTAGTTCTTATTGTTGTTGATCTTAAAGGATCAATAGGTTTGTCAATCAAATAAAATGAAAACACAACAAAACTCTTGGATCTGATCCTTGATTGGATCAAGTATCTTTTTTGTTGTTTTTTCAAAGAATGACTTTTTTTCACCTAAGCTATTTTTTGATAAAAAAAAATTTTTTTGTTTAAATATTTCTCAATTAACCCAAAAACCCATAAACTATTATATCGCGATTACTTTTTAATCGCGATATTTTGGCATTTATCGCGATTTGTTATATTATCGCGATAATATTGAATATCGCGATTTTCTGATATTATCGCGATTTGATGGAAATTATCGCGATTTTTGTAACTTTATCGTGAATTAATCAGGTTATCATCAAAACCTCTGTTATATTCCAGGATTTTTAAAAACTCTTTTTTTGGAAAGTTGAATGAAAATTTTGTTCCAAAATATTTTGAAACAAATAGTATTGAAAATATGCAGAGTTTTTCAAATCTAAGTAATTGACAAATAATTTTCTCAATCTCTATTAAATTTAGGTAAAAAAATTTAATAGATACTCGTCCCTTAAAAAACTTTGGAAGTAAAAAAAAGACCCAAAACAAGAAATTTTTCAATCAAATCTAATGTTATTAGCCGGGAGTAATTATAAATATGAGTAACTTGGACTAATTTTTCTTAATTTGGTGTCCCCGAAACACTATTCTTAGAGCTGGTAAACAAACAACACCAATAGTGATTTTTTATTTTTCTTTGAAAAACTAAGATTTTAAAGTTGATTTTTGCAACAAAAAAGAACTCGAAGGCCTGAATTAATTTGGTAAAGTTGAAATTTAATTTTTAAAAGTTTGTAGTAAGATTATAGTTTATTTTAAAATGAAATTAGACTGTAAAAAAATCAGACAACTTTAAACTTGAGAATATTTTTCAAGATTTTAAAATAAGCAAGGGATTGTTTGAAGAAAAAAAATTTTATGATTTTGTAATAAATATAATTAGGTAAAATCATTTCATTTTCACCTTGTTACCAAGACGTTGGGACTTTATTTTAGGTTCGTAGTTGGTTGACAGATCTATTTTTAGCATTGATTTGGAGTGTTTCTTTGTTTTAAGTAAATTATTAAATGGGAAAATTTACAACTCTTTTTTTATGAATTGTGAAATGAGAAATTCAAGAGTAAATAATTTAATTTTTCATTCTTTAGTATTAAGGCTTACAATCCTTGAAATTTGGAAAAACATTTACCTTGTATATGGAATAATGGCTTTTTATTTTGGTTCTTATATTATCGATCTTTAACTTTATATTATTTTTAATATTGGTCCAAAATAGCATTTTTTACATCTTTTTTTTTTCTTCCAAAATCCGAATTTATGGGTGTATGGATTGTAAGCTGGTAAGTATTGAATAAAAAATGTAATACTTGTGTTATCATTTGAAACTTTATTTTCAGTTTAGGTTTTATGTGGAGCGTTTATTTTTTATTTTTTTTTTTGATTGATTTTTGCAAAACTAAATGAAAAATTCAAATGTTAACAGTAAAAAAAAAAAATTGTTTATTCATTACCTACCAGTCTATTAATCTTACACCCTTCAATTCAGGATTTCAGAAAAAAAAAAGTGATAAATTGCCAAAATATCGTTTTTTTTTCTTTTGAAGGGACGAAATAATTTAACATTTATAGTTATTAGATTTTCCAGTATTTAAAAGAATAAAGTCAAATCATAGATTTTGTTTTAAATTATTTGAATTCTGGAAAATATAATTTTTTTTTTTAAATTTTTAAAATAAAAGAAAAAAATATAAATTAATTGTATTTTTATTTCAAAAAAGTAAAAAAAACCTAACGAAAATCTATTGATTTTCCAAATAAATAGAAATCTCAAAAAAAAATAACGAAAATCAATAGATTTAGCCAATAAAACAGAAAAACTCAAGAAAACTTTCTAAAGGTTTTCTTAAATTTCAAAGAATTGAGTTAAATCTTTGATTTAATTCAATTCTTTGAAATAATGGAAAAGGTGGACACTCTCTGACACTTGGAGGCACTTGGAAGTACTATACGATACTTACCTAATTTCTATTTTTTTGTTTAGATATTTAAATAAAGAAAAATAATGCTTTTTATCTGTTACACTGACAAAATAAATAAAGATTTTTTTATTTTGAATAATATAAAATCTATAATTTTCATTATTTTTGAATTTGGATTAATTCTTTTATCCAAATTATTTGTTTTTTTCTTTATAAAATAAGCCTTTTACATAAAAAATGATTGATTTATTCCTCTATTTTCGAGTTAAGTTATTTTTTTAAATGATTGATAGATTTTATTTTTAAGAAAATCTTATCATAAACATATTTATTTAAATAATTCAACCAGTTTCTTACAGTCAATTTCACTTTTAAGACACAAACTTTGGATGGAATTTAAGATATGAAAAAAATTTCAAATTAAGGTACACAATTCAAATCCAAGTATATTAATTTATATAAAATAAAATTCTAAATTTTGTTACTTAATTTGAGATTTTCCTATGTATAAAATTTCCTTTAAAGTGTAGGTCATTAAAGTGAAACTTGCTATACAGTCAGTTTCACTTTTAAGGCACAAACTTTCAACGAAATTTAAGGCACAAAAAAAATCTCAAATTAAAGCACAAAATTAGGAATTCTAGTAAAATAATTTGTAAAAAAAAAATTCCAAATTTTGTGCTTTAATTTGAGATTTTTTTCTGCCTTAAATTTCGTTGAAAATTTGTGCCTTATAAGTGAAACTGACTGTAATAAAAAACACTCTACTAGTATCTTTCGATTTACTCCCGGTAAAACTGATATTTTATACATTTTTTATACAAAATTCTTATTTTTAAAAAGAATTTCATTTTTATTTGCGATATGGTTTGTAAATTTAATTTAGAGAGTTCCTCAAAAATCATCAACTATTAGATGTGTTAGAAATATTGCATTTAAACTAGCTGACTTTCTAAATTATTAATATTAATATAAATTAAAAAATCATAAAAAATTTACAAACTTAACCAACATTTATCAAGAATAATCTTAAAACTGAAGCAAATATATACATAACATGAATTTCAATCCAAGAACAACCTATATATCAAATAATAATTGAAAGTTCTGGGATATAAACACATACCATAAAATTATATAATTTTTTAAATTGGGTATTGTAATTTTAATTGGTTTAAAGATAATTTATATTTATTTCTGCAAAATTTAACTGATCAATAGGATATTATTACAGTCAGTTCCACTTTTAAGACACAAAACTTCAACGAAATTTAAGGCAAAAAAAAATATAGAAAATTAAGGCACAAAATTTGTTATTTTATATTATACAATTTATTTTACTATAATTCTAAATTTTTTGCCTTAATTTGAGATTTTTTTGTGCCTTAAATTTCGTTGAAGTTTTTTGTCTTAAAAGTGGAACTGACTGTAATAATAAAAAAACAAACCTATCTTAAAATTCCAGAAATATTTAAAAAATTATAAATATAATAACAATAAAACAAATAAAAATACTCAACATATTTTTTTTTTTTTTATTTTTTTTTAGAATTTTATAAATAAAACATAAATTGAAAATTATTATTATTTTTAAAATTTAAAAAAAAAAAATCAATTTTTTTAGATTTTTAAAAAAATTGTTAAATCATTACTTTTAACAACTTCAATTAAGCTCATAAAATGTTATATGTTTTTTTTAAATCTTGAGAAATAATTATACTAATTAAAACAAAATTAAAAATTTTTAAAATAGAAATATTATACTTCTAGACCAAAACCAATATAATATGAAAATATCGAAAAAATTTATTCATCTATTTGTAAAAAAGACATGCTAAAAAAAGAAGGGTTATTTAGGTAATAAATATTCCAATTTAGTAATAGATAAAGATGTTAATTGTTTTTTTGAGAGCCAGCCATTTAATTATGAAAATCGAACATTTTGGTTGCAATAATTAAAACTATTAGTATATTGATTATTTCACTTTGTTAAACAATATTATGATTAAAAAATTAAAAAAATAGTAAATTTTTACCAAATGATTCTTTGTATTATTTTCTGATATATGTATAATAAAATAAAAATATTAGTATTTTGGAAATAGAAGAATACATTTTTCATTAAAAAAATCATTTCATATAACATAGAAGTCAGATAAAATTGATGAAAATTATTCAAATATTGATATATCTATATATTATTCTATTTCAGATATTATTTTTGTTTTTCTGAATTTTATTTATTATTATTTTATTTTTATTAATTGATAAAAAATCAAAAATTTACTATGTATTTATTTTATTAGATTTCTTAGAACGTAGGGAGGGAAACTAACAATACTATTTATATTCGACTGTTATTTCAAAAACTTTACTTGTAAATTTAAATTGTTATAAAATTAAAGTTAAATAAATAATTTTATTTTAGGGATAATTCTGTAGTCAAATAACAATTGTAAACACATGTATACACACAGAGTCTATTTTAGAAAAAAAAAAAAAAAAAAAAAAAAAAACAAGGTAATTTTTTTTACATAATATCTTTATTAAACCAAATTATCAAAAAATTATTTAAATATGCAAAATAATTAAAAATCATTTATTGATTCTTTATAAATATTCAATTTGTTTCTTATTATAATATTCCCTATATAAAACAGATTAAATTAGCTGCTCTCAATTTTAGGTGATATTTAATACGGGATAAAAATTGCGATTTATTATTTACTTTTTGATCCATAAAAACGGTTTTCATAACTATTTGATAACTATTTTTTTTTTAAAAGAATGGAAAATAAATAAATGTATTTCATTATTTGTAAAATCATTTATAACAGATTCCAATTTCCCAGTTTTTTATCAAAATTGATTCTGCATTGTTTTCTCCAATAAAAAGTACTATTTTTTTTTATTTTTTAGAGATATTTCAATAAAAATCTCTTGAAATAAAAAATCATGTTCGTTGATTCAATTAGTATGAATATTTAACTTAATTATTATTTTTATTTAACGAATAGCTCCAGTAAAAAAGTTTTTTTTTTATGAAATGTAAAAAAAAAATACCCTACTTTTTTTTTTTGGAAATAACTTATGGAGATATATATATATGGTTTGTTAGTAGATCTAAATCCAATTTATCTAAAGTATGGACAATTTCTTTATATAATTGATCAATTTTTTTTTCAAATAAAGTCTCTGATTTTTAAATGATTGAAGATCAAAATTTTCAATATTATTAATCATGTTATTATATTTCAATACCTTCATTTCCGGAATTTGGTTCATCCACAATACTCTAACATACTTATGAACTAGATAAACACATAACAAATGTCAACAATCTTTACATGCAGAATAGATTATTAAGTATTTACATATAAATAATAAATGGGATCATTTTCTCCTCGTTTTCATTCCCCTTCTTTTATAACAAAGGAAAACCGTTTTAAAAGAAATGTGATGTGATTAATGACTCTTTTGATAAAGAAAAATATAAACAAAGGCTAAATTCTACGAGGTATTATGCAAATACAGTCCTATATTCTGATAACAAACAGCTTCATTACTCAAAGTGTTAAATAAAAAAAAAATTCTTTTTTTTGAAATTATCGTTTGAGATGTTTAAAAAGATTATACCTTATTTTGACTAATCTTTTTTTTACTTTAATGGTTTTTTTTTGTGCCTATTTCGGGTTATAGCGTGTGTTATGAGTGTTTTTTTCGTATGCGCTTAAAAGTTTATAAACTCTGCCAATTTTATTGGTTACATAAATTATGTCCATATAAATGAAAAGTAGGAGGATTTTAAAGAGACTAATGGTCTTTAACCTTCCGGCTTTTACTTTTAAAAGAAAAAATCTAAATTTAGAATAAAATTTTGATAATTCAAAAAAAAAAGGCAAAGGTGAAAAAATTTTGAAAAAAATTTTTACATAATTATTCCACTTTTGTGTCCTTAAAAATACAATAACCAAAAAACAAAAATACTTCAGGTAAAATTAAGACACAAAATGTTTTTCCAAAATTCATTTTGCAATTTCCCAAACAAATATCTTTTCTCAAAATGATATTTTTATTTTTTGTTTATTTTTTTCCTTTTCAGAACATTTGAATTTTAAACTTAAAAATTTCCCGTTACAAAAAAAAATGGATGGTGTGAATGACTATGATTATTTATTTAAGATTCTGTTAATTGGTGACTCAGGAGTTGGAAAGTCTTGTGTACTTCTTCGCTTCACAGTAAATTTTTTACCTTATTTTCTTTTTGATTAATCTTAGATGTGGTTTAATTCCCTCACACTTAAAATTAAGAGACTATTAGACTCGTTGACTAATAAACATACCACACAAATAATAATCTTTATGATCGCTTTAGGATAATGAATTTAGATCTTCCTTTCTTTCAACTATTGGTGTTGACTTTGTAAGTATTTATAGGCTTTCTTTTTCTTGCTAATTTTCCTTTGTTTTTCTCTTTTAACACTTTCTTCTTGTTCGCTTTTTGTAAAATTTTATAAAAACCAACCTTATTTTTCTTTTCTTTTTGATAAGAAAATCAAAACGATCGATTTAAACGGAAAGCAAACAAAATTACAAATTTGGGATACAGGTAACTTTCTTAATAAAATGTTATTCTCGAATATTCAGAAAGAAATTTCCACCAAATTCTCGTTTAGAAATTTATTTTTGAAGAAATATTTCTCTTTTTGAAGAAACAATTTTCTTCAGTCTCCGAATTTCTGATCGTTTGTTTGTATGAAATTTCTGATGATAAAGCGCATTAAAAATGAAATTACTTGGAAGAATTTCGTCTCAAATTTCCTTTTTCTTTTGATTATAATCCTTTCCATTTTTAACTTTGGCTTCTTACATAAAAAGCTGGACAAGAGAGATTCCAAACAATTACCAGAAATTATTATAAAGGAGCACAAGGGATCTTTTTAGTTTATGATGTTTCTGAGAGAGACACATTTGATAATATACAAAACTGGGTAGACGAAGTGAAAAATAATACAGAAAAGGCCGTCACAATGCTCTTAATTGGTAACAAGTGTGATCTTGTCAACAAAAGACAAGTTTCTACAGAAGAAGGTGAAGTAATTAATTTTTTTCCAAAGATTTCTTTTTTTTTTTTTTTTTTTCACAGACAAATAACCCCAAATCCCAATTGAAACAAATTTGTAATTTTATCTCAAAAGTTCATTGAGTAAGAACCAACAAATGTGATAAATTTCGTTTTTCATTGATCTTGTGAATGAAGATCTTGGTTTTTTTTAACAAAATGATCCAAATAAAATTTAGTAAATATTTTTTTTTTTTTAATTGTTTATGGCCGCGATTGAATCATGACCTATTGCCCTTGTATGGAAGAAGTTATTTAAGAACTTAGTCATAGGTTTGAATCTGTATTTGTAATTAATGTTAGCTAGTAGAGCATAAGTGTTTTTCTCTTTTGTTTTTTGGTTTATTATTTTTACTATTTTCTTTTTCATTTTTTCATTGTTTTCTATTGTTTTCTTATTTTGAGTTTTTGAGAATTTGAGGTATTCTAGTCCGATGAAGTCTTTTAACCACTCTAGTCTCGCTTCGTTATAGGTCGGGCATTCCCTAACCAGTGAGGTATATCAAATTTAGAAATATTAAGAAAGTCAAGCACATTTTACCATTTTGAAAATTTTTTGATTTGTAAACCTTATTGAAAAAAGATTTTTTGAATGGTAAAAAGATATTGAAACTTTGAAACCAAAATACTCATCCGCTGTTTTATTTGTGAAAAGAATCAAAGTCACCAAGAGTTGAATCATTAATGTTTAAATTTTTTGGAATTTTTTTTTGATTAAATTTTTGGTTTTATTACAGTAGGTTTTGGATCTAGAAATGTGTTTATTGGAATGCTTGAAATCAACCAAAGAGTAAACCAAAAAAACAGACTCGAAAAGGTGTGTATTTGAAACAAATCTTTTCTTTTAGAAGATCAAACACGAAAGATCAACTTTTTAAATAAATTTGTTGAAATCAAGAATGTAAAAAACAAATCAATAAAAGAGTATATTTTCAAAGGTTTTTCTTTTTTGTTATCTTCTTAATTTGTCTGAACACAAACAATCCATTACCTTGGAATTTCTTACCCAATTACTATTTATTATTATTTTACCAAACATTTTTTGCTAATTTGTTTTCAAAATTATTTTATCAAATATTTTTATCAAACAATACCGAAACAAAGAATACTGTTTTAAAGATTAAAGTAAAAAGATCGGATTATCGAAATCAAAAAACAACCACAAAAGGTTCAACCCAAAGTAATTGAAAAAATCTGCAACCATCAGTCAACATTTTTTGAGTTTTTTAATTAATTGGAATATAAATAATTATCAAACCAAACAAATACATCCAAAAAAAACTTTATTTCTGAAGAATTTAAAAAATATCCTATTTTCTGAACCAAAACAAAGAATTAGATAAATTAAATCAAAAATAGATATTTTTAAATTCATTTTGTGATTCTTTCGAAATAAAGAGTAATTTGTTAATCAAAAATATTCCAAACAAAACTATTTCCATTAAGAATTAAAAATAAAACCAAGTAAAGAAGAAGTAATTGTACCAAATGTTACTGATAAGATCAAGAAATAAATGATTTTATTTTTATTATTTCTTTCTGAATTTTTTATTTATTTTGATTTCCATTTTTTAATTGGTATGTAAATATATTATACTAGGATATCTTACACTCTCATATTTATTAAAACAACACTGTATTTGGTTAAGGGACTATTTTGAATTATTTTTTTTTGACCAATTTCTAAATAAGGATTCCTTATCTAGAAATATGTTTAATATCGAAAATAAACGTGTTTTTCAAATCTAAGTAATTGGCAAATAATTTTCTCAATCTCCATTAAATTTAGGTAAAAAAATTTAATAGAGATTAGTTCCTTAAAGAAATGATTTGAATAATTCATTTTGGTATTAACTGTGGCACTCAAAATTGGTAAAATATACTTACCCTCGTAATTAGTTTGTACAGATTTTATGGTATTTCAACCATTATTTTGATGAACTTTTCTATTTTGAGAGATTGAAAGAAAATTTTTTTCATTACTGGTATAGCTGTTTTAAAAAAGTGTGGACTCGAAGTTTTGTAAGGAGGGCTTAAAACTGTCTAATTCATATGTTTTAATCAGTTCAGTCAACATCTAACAAAAGTTTTGGTACACACTTTTCTAAAACAGCTGTATTATGAATAATAAATTTAAATTAATTTCCACTTAATGAGCGTTTTCCAATTTTTCTTTTATGAATGGAGTTTTCAAAGAAATAGAATGAAATTTGTGATTTCTATTTTTTTGTTTGGTTCTTTTTTTATTTTACAAAATATCGGGTTTTTATAAATTTAGAATGACTTAAAAGTTAATTAAAAATCATATTTAGTAATTAATATTTCTTGAATACTAAAGGATATTTTTTTTTTTTTTAGTTTATTATTTCAGGTGAGTCACAATATTTGAAAAAGAGTTTAGTTGATTAATATTTCAAAACAAATTAAAAGAAATAAATCTCATTGAACTATTTTAAACCATGATAGTTTGTAATAATTTTCATTAATTAATAATCTTGAAATCTGTGTTTTTATGCTTAAATATATGAAAGGGGATTTAAATACAAGAGGTAAAGGAGTGTAATTTACACATCTTTAATAATAAAAAAAAAAAAAAAAGTTTTTTTACTCTCCAAAAACCTTAAATAATAATGCCCAACGGCTCCACTTTTTATTTTTATTTTGGTGTAAATTAAATGCCAAAGTCGATGTTTTTAAGAATAAATTATAAATAAATTTTGAATCAATTTTTTACAACTTTTTTTTTTTTTGAAAACTGGAAATTTGGAGATTACGGTGTTTTTTTAATATTTTTAGAAATATTTAAGAAAGTGAGTAAAAAACGAAGATTTGGTGATAATTCCAACACCTTGGTGAAATGATAATTTCTCAATTAATTTGTCAATTTGTGAGAAAAAAATTCCAGATTAGCCATTATCCATATTAACTTAAATATTATTTTTCTTTTATTCTTTATTTATTTAATAATTTTGTTTTTTGTTAAACTTACTCTACTTCTTCTTCTTTGTTTTTTAATTATTCTGTTTAATTAAAAATAAATAGCAACTTGCACAAAATTTAAAAATGTGTTTCTTAGAAACAAGTGCAAAGGATAACACAAACATTGCTAAATGCTTTCAAGTTATGGCAGGAGAAATTGAAATCAAACTTTCTACCGATGAAAATGAAATTGATAATAAAAAAATAATTTCTGTCACGGAAGGAAAAAAAATTAAAAAAAGAAAAATTTGTTAAACTTAATAATTAATAATAATAATTTTAATCAATAAAACACAGTTAATATTTGCAATTTATTTTGCATTTTTTGTTTGATTTTAAAGAGGAATTTTTGAAAATTAAATTTTAATTTTTTTCTCACAATTTTAATAAGTATACCAGTTTCAACAATATAGTTTTCAGTAAACAAAAATAAACCGAAAATTATCAATAGTTTGTTTCATTATAAAAACTGAATTAAAAATAATTTAGATTCATTTATATTTTTTTGTTTTTTACAAAGTTGAAATATTTAATTTAAATATGTGTTAGTTTTGTAATCTACGAAATAACAAAAATACTATTTTTTTTTTTTTTTATTATTAAATAATTCATTTTTAAACTATTTAAATTATTTTTGTTCAATTTTTATGAAAAAAATATATATAATAGGGGTTTAATTTAATTTTGTTACATTTAATTTTTTTTTCTCAAATAAAAAAGTAATTTCTCTTTTTCACTTAAATCAAATCTTCTTAATTTTTCAAAAAAAATAACTTTTAACATTCTTTTAATCAATACACATGTATTTTTTGGTCAAAAAAAAGTATTTTGTGAAGTATCGAAAAAGCGATATTTTACTTCATATTATAACGGCTTACTCGAAAAAAAAATTTAATTTCACACCCAAATTTATAATCTTATTCGTTACAATAATTTCAAAGCTTGTCATTGTTCAAGATACCTTGTATCGATCCATTTAGAATTAATAAAATCAAAAGTAACTGAATTTAATTATGAAAAATTAAAATAATAAAGGTTATCAAAATTTGAGATTTAATTATATCTTTTCAAAAAGTAATGAATATATTCTGAATTCCCTTTAAATATTAGAACAAAAATTTTAAAAAGAAACTTATTTTTTTTTTTATTATTGTTTTAAAGTTAAGTTTTTCAAGGAAATCCAACTATTTGAAAGCCCAAACAAAAAAAAATTGTTTTTAATAATTAATATTTTTTACTCTTTTGAGGAGACTTCTTCAAACTTTTTTAAAAACTAAGTTTTAAAGATCTTTTGTTTGGAAAATTTACATTTATTAGCCATTTTATGTTAAAAGAAATCAAAATTTTAACTACTTTGTGTATCTCATCTTATTTTAATTGAACACTTTTGGGAATTTAACCCTGTCATTTTTTTTTATCTTTTTACAAGTATATTAAACTCTAAAGAGAGAATCCCTTTGAAAAATTGGTTTTTGAGATTCAAATTAAACTTTATTATTAAGATACCAATTTTCAAAATTCAAAAGTAATAGATTTACAAATTGATCCTTCTCAAAATTAAACACATGTTAGCTAAAAATAAACTAAATGTTATAATAATGGCACATGTTACATCTGAATTTTGAATTACTTTTGTATCGTTTTGAAGTTTTTCCCCTCACACGGAAAAGTTTACAATAACATCATTTTTTCTCTTTTTTATTTTTTCGACAGTATTTTGTTAAAATGGACAATGAAAATGAAAAAATAGAAACAAGTACCAGATGAATTAATGAATAAATTGGTTTCGAATATGAAAGAGAGATTAGATTAAGTTATTCAAATGGAAGGAGAATCGATACATAGGTTTTATTAATTTTTTAAAATTTCTTTTTTTTATGCAATGCTTATTTCAAAATAAATAATCCAATTTTTTTAAACTGTTTTTTTTTATTTTTATTTCTTTTATTTTTAGACAAAAAATAAATATCTCTTGAGTATATAACTGAATATTAAAATCGAAATTTTGATATTATAATAGATAACTTCAATTATTAAAAATATTTTTCTTTAAAATTTGATTTTTAATTGGTCAATGATTTTGAAATGGAGTTTATTTGAAAATAAGCCCATTTTCTGATTTCTTTATGATTTTATGAGTAAAAGATTTTTGAAATATAAATACCCCAAATTATAAAAAAATATTTAATTTTCAAAATTTATATCAAATAAAAATTACCAAGTAAGGAGATTTTTTGCAAAAATACTTTTTTTTTCCTCAAAATTATTATTTTTTCATTAAATTATTACCGCTGTGGAAAAAAAGTGAAACACGGTTTTTAATTGGTAACATCACTGAAAATGAAAAGTAAGATCAATGAAAAAAAAGAATAAATAAATAAATAAAAACAAAATGAAGTATTCGTCACAATAACAGTTTTTTAAATACTATCTTTTAGTATGGGTATTTCTTTTATTGATCAATTATTAAAAATTTGTAGAAAAAATTGAAAATTTTTGAGATTTCCAAAACCACAGCAACAATTTCGATAAATCAAGTAGATTTAAATTGTATTTGTTGGGTTGATTGAAAATAATATAATGATTTATTATTTGAAGTTAATTGGTTTCTTCTTTTTATTGATTTTACTCTTCATTTTCAATAATGTTCCCAATTAAAAACACTGTTTCACTTTTTTTTCCACTTTCGCTTTTTTTCCAAAATGGTTATTAACTTTTATGTAAAAAATAGTTTCTAAACAACCCTTTTTAAGAAATCAATTATTTAGATATTTTTTCTTTTTCTTCTTTTCTTTTTTATCTTTTGTTCAATTTTCTTTCTTTACTCCTTTCTCTCAATAAACTTATAAATAAACCAAAATAGTAATTTCAAAAAAAATTCCTCTCAACAATATTAGATAATAAATCAATCAATTCACTTTCAATTCTTTTATTAATTTCAAAAATCTAATAGATTAATATACTTTCAAACCCACTAAATACTAATTTTCGATCAATTACAAAAGAAAGAAGAAAATGAGAAAAATCAAAAAAGTAAGTTTGAGATTGTATTTTTATTTTTAGAGAAAGAGAAAAAGAAAAAGAAAAAGAAAAAGAAAAACAAGAAATTAAAAGATAAATAATTTGCTTTTTTTTTTATTAAGATTAATAATCTTTGATAAGAATAATAATAACGAACAAACCCTCATTTAAATTTTATTGATATTATTATTTTTCATTATTTGTTTATTTCATGATTAAAATTTCATTTTGTATGATTTTAATGAAAGTTTAAAATTGAAGTTATTTTGATTAGTTTTCTTCAAATGCTAATTGACAAAAAGGATGTTTTAAGGCTTCTTCAGCAGTTAGTCTTTTTCTGTAATCCAATTCCAATAATCCTTCTAACAAGTCAAACGCCGAGTTAGGGATATTCATTTCATTAAAATTAAGATTGTTTGTTTTACATAATTTTTTTAAGGGTACACCTTTTTGCTCCTTGTCATAATATAGATTTCTATTAAGCATTTTGCCAATCTTTTCAAGTTTTTTTGTTCCAAAGAGGGCAATCAATTCGGCTAATGCAGTAAGATCATCGTCTGGATGGAAAAAGGGATATCTTCCAGATAAAAAGGATAAGAGCATAACTCCCACAGACCAAATATCGATCGACGTTGTTTGCTTTGTTGATTTAAAAAGAATTTCCGGTGAACGAAATCCGCGAGTTCCCGCCCTTGGTGCTCGAAGAGGGGGCCTTCGATCCCTTCTTCTATTACTGGAATTTGATCTTTGATCATTTTTTTTTTCCTTTTCCATTTCTTTTTTCATCCTCTTAATGTCTTCCTTCTGCTTTTTTTCAATTAATTCAATGTCAGAGACATATTGCGCAAGTCCGAAATCAATCAGCATACCTTTACCAGTCTCAACACAATATAAAAAATTTCCTTTATTTGTTTGAATAAAATAATCAAATATAGATATGAAGATAATATTTATAGAATTGCTTTTTAGCTAAACATTTTATTTTTAATTTTATGATACATTCAAAAAATCTTTTATGAATTTTGAGAACACACTACTTTTTGCTACCATTTAAAAAGATGTTTCAAAAAAAAAAAGTAATTTTCTTTTTGAGTGAAAATTTTTATTTTGTAACTATTTGGAAAAAATAACATCTCAAATTCAAAGAAATTAACCAATTTTTGAATTTTTAAAATAGAAAATATTTCCTTTTTAAAAAAAATAAAAATTTTAACGAAAATAGATGCTGTGATGATATATCGTTTAATTTAAGATAAAGTTTACAAAATTATGATTAATACTATAAAATTGTGATATTCGATCAAATCGCGTTATTATAGAAAATCGTGATAATCAATAATATCGCGATATTCTAAAAAATTAAACTTCTTAAAAAATCATGATAAATGCCTAAAAATCGTGATAAATGTCAAAATATCGTGATAAAAATTAAATAGCTATATAATAGTTAATGACTTTTAGGGCTAATTATACAATATTTTTAAAAAGAAAAATTTTGTTTGAACAAAAAAAGGATAACTTGAAAAAAAAATAATTTTTCTAAAAAAGAACAAAAAAGGAAACCTAATTCAATCAAGGATTAGATTTAAAAGTTTTGTTGGATTTAGAGATTTGATTTGGATGAAAGATTGATCGATCCTTTAGATCAACAACATTAATAACTAAAAGTAAATCATTATTTCTCAATATATTGTAATATTATAGATTGAGTTGAATAAAAGACCTTCTGAAATACTATCAACCCTTCATGACTTCTTTAAAGTAATAGAATTCTACAGTTAAATCATTTTCTTTATTCTATGAAAGCTTAAAGGATATGGTTCATTTTCCATGTTTACACAACAACCAATAGGTTAGACATATTATCACTAATTTATTAAGATCATTTGTATATTTGTTTTCTTTTTATTAAATTTCTTCTTTTTCTCTCTATCTTTAGATTGGACAGAAAAAATAACTAGAGTTTTTAGGTTTTTTTTGATCGATTACCAATAAGAAGGAGAATTACTCTTTATTCTTTTTGATTATTTAATTTGTGAAGCCAATATCTCCATTAAAAAAAAACACATCTATTATATATTCAAGTACATTTTTGAAATTAATTATTATTTGTTTGATCATAAAATTTGTTTGAGATTTTAGATTTTGTTGAACTTTTAAAAAAATGAATTGAAATTCTTACTTGAACAAATAAAATCATTTATTTTTATAAAAACTTTATGTCTTTCAAAACTTTCAAACACTTGACAATTCACAACCCTTGCAAACACTTTCAAACATTTTTAAAGGGGAAAATAGTTGTAAAAGTCTCAAGTTTTTTTAAAAGTTAAAACATTTTTTGTAAAAGTGATTTCAAAAAAATAATTTTTCATTTTATTAGTGAAATTGTCTTTTCTCGCGATTTTGTAGATTGTCGCGATTTTATGATTTTTCGCAATAAAGTTGGATTAATTTCGATTTTATGATTTTATCACGAACTTATTGCTAATATTGTGATAATAAAAGTTATCATCAAAACCTCTCAATATTGTACTCAAATAATATGAGACAAATTTTCAAAAAATATTTTTATTCCTTGATTTTTTTTTTATAGTGATGAGATGGATTATCGCGATTTTATGATTTTTTGCGATAAAGTTGGATTAATTGCAATTTTTTAATATTATCACGAATTTGTTGTTAATATTGTGATAATCCGTGTTAGTATCAAAACCCCCTATTAAATAGAAACTCGATTTCAAAAAAAGGTTACATCAATTTATTAATTGAGAAAATATCTTTTTTAATTTCGTATTTTCAGAGGAATAAGATCAAAAATACATTTAGCGGATCTAGTTCTTATTTAAATTAATATTTTTTGATACTTGTAAACTTCAAAATAAAAGAAGATATCTATTTTTGTTTTTAATATGCATCGTTATTTTAATTGTGGAATGAGAAATCTCATTTTCCATTTTTCTTTGTGTTCCTAACGAAAATTAAACTATTGATTTTTTTATTGAAAGGCTTTACTCCGGAAGTATTTTTAGTTATATTGTATTGATTTTTTCTCAATACTTTTTTTATAAAATTCTGGTGAATTCTTAGTACCTTTATCTTTTTTCTTGTTTCTTTTTCCTTTTTTTTTTTCTTTTTTTTTTTTTCTTTTTTTTTTTTTTTTTCTTTTTTCTTTTTTCTTTTTTCTTTTTTCTTTTTTGGATATATATTTAAATATCCTTTTCTTTTTGTTTGCGATTTTTTAGTTCTTTTTCTTTTCAAATTTTTTCATTTTTTGTGAATGGTGTTTCTTTTTGAAAAACATTGTTTCTTTAAAAAATTCAAATATGTTCAAGATATTTTGGATCTAAACATTGTTGTTTAATTTTACTTCGTTATGCAATGTTTAATATAATCAAATACTCAATCAGTAAATAAATTTCTTTTTAAAATTAAAAGCTATATTAATTGGTTTGAATTTTTTTTTTTTTTCTTTGGAAATATTTTGATGAACATATTTTGAAATACAAATGATAGGCTTTGATTCCAATCAGTATCAATAGTTCTCTTAATTTGATATTACCATTTTACGAATAGAACTACTTCATTCGAGAATATTATTGGGAATATAAAAAAAAATCACCGAATTTTTTGGAAAGACTTTAGTTTTGAAAATTAAATAAAGGTTATCACTACTATTATTCCTGCAAAGGTAAATTAGTGTTTATTTTATAAAAATATTTAAAAAGCATAATAAATCATTAATAATGAATTACAAACAATATTTGAGTCAGAGTTGATTTATTATTTTTCGAATACTGATAAATTCTAATAAATATCTAAAAATTTTTATTTCATTTTCCATTTTAGAAATTTTTTTCATAAGCTTTGAATAAAGTATTTTATTGATTTAATTTTTAGAAACTTTGTAAAATTGATTTAACAAGAGAAAGACTCTTTCACTTGTGTTGTTTTAAAAGTTAAGGTTATAAATTACAAAAATGGAAATTGAATAAAAAAATGTATTTATTTATTTGAATTTATCAGTATGAAAAAAATTTCCGTTCATAAGAATAAATTTAAAAAGAAGTATGAAATTTTAAGTCATTTCAAAAAAGTGAGAAGATAAAAAGTTTTAAAACAGTTTAAACGATAAAATAGAACAAAACCATTAGATACTTTTTAAAAGCTAACTGGTATTTTCATAACAATTAGGAAAAAATTTTCGCTTCAAATTCATTTTTCTTATAGAAATAGAGTTTTCAAAGAAGTAGGTTGGGATTTGTGTGATCTCTACTGATAAATTCAAACACATGTAATAAACATTTTTAATTCAATTTCCATTTTTGTAACTCCCAACTCAACGTTTCAAACAGTTCTTTAGGAGGATAATTTTAAAGATCAACTAATTTTACAAAGTTGCTTCAGATTTAAAGCAATAAAATGCTTTATTCAAAGCCTATGAAAAAAAATTTGTAAAATGGAAAGTGAAGTAAAAATGTTTATTACATGTGTTTGAATTTATCAGTAGAGATCACACAAATCCCAACCTACTTCTTTGAAAACTCTATTTCTATAAGAAAAATGAATTTGAAGCGAAAATTTTTTCCTAATTTTTATGAAAATACGAGGGAGGTTTTCACTTTTTTTTATTTTGTTAAATTTTTCTTTATTTGCTCCTTTTTCTCAATCACTACATAAGTGTTTTCTCTTTTTTCAGATAGCCGCAAAGAAAAGCAAAAGTTTATAAAAAAAAAAAAAGTTTGTTTACCTGGTTTTACATCCCTGTGAACAATATTCTTTGAGTGTATGTGTGCCAAAGATCTTAAGATTGCAACCATATATTGAGCAATTTGTTTCACATTAATCTCATGAAAAAAATCTTTAAAATCGTCTGTTTGGAAATAAGTCATTATTAAAGTAATTTGATCCTCATGTCTACAGCCACCAAGTAAAGCACAAACCGTGTCGCTTCCCCTTTTATGATAAAGGCAAATAAAAAAATCAGAAGGATCAAAATATAAACAAATTCAAAATCAGCAAGATCGTTTGTTTGTTTTGATGAATTAAAAAAAAAAAAAAAAAAAAAAAAAAAAAACAAGGTTGTGCGAAAATTTTCAAAAAAGAAAATCCTTTTGAAAGTTTTTTTTTTTTTAAAATCCACTTTCCGAGAAGTGTGTCTCAAAAGTTTGCGAAAATTAAGTTTAAAACAAGTTACAAACTCGAACAAAAATATTTTTTCGACTTTGGAATTAAATTTTTGAAAAAGTTACATGGTCATTTTTTACAAATGAAAAAAAATTGTGAATCGAGTACAATCCCTATTTTTTCGAAAAATTGTTGTTTGGGCTATTTCTGGCGATTCCCCTTTTTGTTAAAAAAGAATACTAAAAAAAATAAAAAAAGATTTTTCATCAAACCTAATTTCGTGAATAATTTCCATCTCGCGAAGAATTTTAGTAGGTGAAGAGGTTGGGAAGATACGCTTCAGTGCAACAATTTGGCCAGTTGAAATTTCTCTTGCTCTAAAAACTCGACTAAACGTACCTTGGCCAATTCGTTCAATTTGGTCAAAGCGTTTCTTGAGTTCAACAAACTTTTCAATTTTACTTTTCTTTTTTTTGCTCATTTTTACTTTTTGAATTTGTGAGATAAAATTAAAAAATGAAATTGCTTTTGCAAATTTATTTCAGAGTCTTGAACAAAGATTGTCTACAGTTAAAATTGTTTATTGTGGTGAGGTTAAGTTGATTTAATCTCTAATTTAACAATTATTTTTGAAAGTTTTTTAAGGATATACATTCTTTTCTGTTTATATTGTGTGTCTTCAGTAGCCCTAAAAAAAAATTACAGTTTCTTCTCAAATTTGAAGAAATCTTGAAAAAGACGATCCTTTTAAAATAAAAATTCTCAGAAACCAAAAATTTTTATTCCAAAAATAAAAGCAATTTTTCTTTGGTTAAAATAACTCATTCAAAGAAGATAAACCCAATATTTCAAATAAAAATACGTCTTTCTTTATTCTAAAAATCTGAACATTAAAGGATCCAAGAAACAGATAATAAACAATAAGTGAATATGGTATTGATTTTATAAAGTTCCAAGATTGAAAAAGAAATTCAAAAAATGAAAGATCAAACTTTTGAAATATCGTCACAAAAAAATAGAGTTAATAATGAGAGAAAGTTATTCTTGTCAAAAAAAAACAAAAGTTTGTAAAAAATAGTAAAAAATATTTATAAAATTCAATTCATAATTTAGTAATTACTTAAAAGATCAATGAGTATACCTTCAAAAATGATTTTAACTTTGTTTAAATATTGGTTAGTGACTTAAATGTTGTAGTAGAAGAAGAAAAAAAGTAAAGATTTTAATTCAAATTAGAGTGTTTGAATATCTGGAAAGTGAATTGCTCACCTTTGTACTTTTATTATAAAAATTTTCATCAAAAAAAAAAATTGAATTGTCCTAATAATATAATTCATTATTTATTTTCAAGTTTCATTCAAGATCTTAGAACATTAGAAAAGTAAATATAAAATAAAAATTTGTAACTATAGTGATCAAAAAAAATTGTTACCATAAGACTAAAACCTATGTTTCAATATAAAAGTAGCAATTTTTTTGACTTGTTGTACCAATGCAATATATAGTAGAGTATTCTAAAGTTTTTAAAAGTTAATATCAATTTTGAAGGTATAGTCATTGATCTTTTCAGTAAATTACTAAATTATGAATTAAAATTTTTCAATATTTTTTACTATTTTTTACAAACTTTTGTTTTTTTTTGACAAGAATAACTTTCTCTCATTATTAACTCTATTTTTTTGTGACGATATTTCAAAAGTTTGATCTTTCATTTTTTGAATTTCTTTTTCAATCTTGGAACTTTAAAAAATCAATACTATATTCAATTATCTTTTAGTCACCTAATCTTTCGATGATTTTATTCCAAAGTTTTCAATAAAAAAGAAAAACACATTTTTATGTTGAAAGACTGTTTAAACTAGTCTGTATGAATTATTTTAACAACAAAGTCAATGTTAAAAATTATCTGGTTTAATGATATATGGAAAAATATTTGAAAAGATGAGAACATCAAACTTTTTAATTCTCACACACAGAATTGAATTTAAGTTATGTATTTCGATTGAGTTTAAATTAAATATTTTCTAATTTTTAAATTTTTCTTCAAGACAGAATAAAACCAAACCAAATATTTGAATAACTGTTGGCTAGGCTACTATGACCATTCCTTCTCTTTTCTAAATAAAACTTCAAAAAACATCTCCCTTATCACAAAATAATTGTCATTTTTTATTATTTGTGACTAGCCGTCTGGAATTATTTCTTAATTGATTTGTATGGATCAAAAAAAAAAAAAAGTAAAACTCAAACAAACCCTCTTTATTTAGATTGTTTCATAATTTTTTTTTGCTTTTCAAAAGTCACTCACAAATTTTTTCCATTTTGAATCAAAAAAACTCTTCTTTCTGTTTCAAAAAATAGAGGATCGATACTGAAGAGCTAGAAACAAAAAAGAAAAAAAAAAAAGAAAAAACAAAAGAAAGGGAGATTAACAATTTGAAACAAAAGTTAAAACAATCAGAGATTCGGTACCAATTATTATTGTCTCAACACTCCGTCTCGATTAACAACTACGATCAAGAAATAGAAAAACTTAAAAACATTGTAAAACAACTCAACACCTCATCGTCCACATCTTTGTCCTCATCACAATCATCTTTACGACTAAATAACGATTTTGACTCATTTACAGACTTAAAGACAACCGATAAAGATTCGTCCAATAGGAGCATAACTGAAACCGAAACTGAAACTGAAACTGAAAGTGAGTCTGCCACTAACAGCCAACAAATGTTAGTCAATTCTGATTATATTAAATTATTTCGGGAAAATTTAAAATTAAGGAACCAATTATTTGAAATGGAAAAACAAAAAAACGAGTTAAACAAAAAAAATCAAATCCAGGCAAAGTCTATAAACCATTATGAAAAAGAGTTGGAACAAAGCCTGGAATTTTCTAAAAAATCAACAGTTCTTCAAGGAAAGCTTGTGAAACACTTTCTTCTTGTAAAACAAGAAAATAACGAATTAAAAATGAAATTTGAAGATAGTATAAACCAATTAAATAATCTGAAAAAATCAATACACAAATGTGAAAAAATAGAAAAAAATGTAACTATTTCAACAAAAAAACCTTCCTTTGAAATCAAATTTGCAAAATCAAAACTTAAACCGATGTATTCCATCGAAAAAAATTCAATTTATTTAGATAATTTCCCAACAAACATTAACACTTTTGATAATACGAATAATAATAATAATAATACCAATACAAATACCACTACAAATACTCATACAAATACAAATAATAATACCAATACTACCATCACCCATAATAATAATAATCATACCAATACAAATACCACTACAAATACAAATAAAGAAACACAAAACAATCAAAAAATTCAAAAGATCAATCTTGAGAATAATCACAATAGCATGAACAAACCAAATAATCAAGTTTATTTTTTTGAAAACCAATTATTCCAAAATTTAATTAATGATATCGAGAATTTCCAATCAACAATTTTCAAGAATAATTCAAAGAATTTCAATTATATCAAACAAATTACAAGCGATTATCAAAAATTATCCTCAAAATATGTTCGATTAAAATTTCAATACAATTCCCTTGAAGAAGAATTATATTCTAAAAATGGCATTGTTAAACGGTTAACAAATTCTTTATTATTGCAAAAGGGGAATTCGAATTATCAGTTTAGAGATAAATTAATTAATTCGATCCAAATACTTGAAGATCAAAATGATCAATTGAAAAATAGAGAATTAAAATCTCAAGAAAAGATCCAATTCTTGCAATCACAAAATATTAGATTTCAAAAAAGTTTAAATTTATTACAAAATAAAAGTGTTTTATAAAATATTTTGATTATTTTTTAAAGATGGAAAAGTTACCTTTACAAAACAGTTTTCAAAGAATCAAGGATTGTAAATCCAATTAATTTTATCATTTTTATTTAATCATTAATCTATCGTTATTTCATCAACAATATCAAATCATAAATTATTTTCCTTCAAAAATTCCTCTAAATTCAAATGATAGTGTAATGTATGCATAAGAATATTTACTCAATTTCCTTTTCGCTGTGTTAAGAATAATTCCCCCTTTTTTTTTTGTTTTCTTTTCTTCTGTATTCAACTATAAAAAGAGAGAAATGAAGAATTAGATTTTTTCAAAAGATTGATATTATTGTTTTATAAATGTATTTGCAAAAAAGTGGGTAATTTTTTTTTTAAAATTTCCATTATTATTTTTTAGTCGTTCTCTTTGTAAATTGATAATCTAAAATTAAGAGAAATTTTAATATTGATTGAATCTATACCTATTTTGTTTATATTTAGAAATATGTTGAATGAAATATTTCCAAAAAATTAAAAAAAAATCTGAAACTTTTTTTTGTTTAAAATTACACCTGAAAAAATTTAATAAGAAATGCACAATATGGTAAGGATCCAAAATGATTTTTTAAGTAATAAAATGCTGTTATAAGTTTTTCCTTCTCTGAGAACTTTTATAAAGATCAAATCTCTTAGGAAAAAATTTTTAGGATCAAAAAGAAAACAAAGAAACATCAATTTTAACGACTAACAAATATCAAATAAAATGAAGATCCAAAACTTTGATATCTTTTATGAAGGAAATGTCTTTCAAAAAAACAAATTGAATTTTTATTGTCGAATCACTTTATGATAAATACCTCTTTTGTATATTTAAATTGTTTTATTAGAATGAAGTTTAATCAAGGATATTTTCAAATAAATTTTCCCAACTTTTTTAGAAATATCTTATCTATAAATATAACCAAATTCTAAAAAATTGGAAAAAGTTTAAACAGTTGATAGAATAATAATACTACAATTTCCTTCAATTTGGAAATAATTTTGAATTTTTACAGACTATTTTTATCATTTTTTTGTTTTTTTATGTTTTTTGTTTTCATTTTCTTTTTTCCAATTAAGTAATCTATTTATTTAGATCTGAAATTTTTTTCGTTTGGTTGATTAGAAGTTTAAGATTGAGTATAGTTAAATAGAAAAATCACATACAATTAGTTGTTGGTATCTAGAATTTTGATCGATTAATAATTGTTTGGTGAGGTAATTCAACGATTAACCAATTCAATTTTTTATTGTGCTTGTTTCATTATTTTGGACATAGATTTTTATTTTTTGATGTTTTCATTTTTTTTTTTTATTTGTACAAATGGTTAGTTTTAAAAAAGATTAATCATGGGTAACTTGAATGTGATTTAATATTAAGTTTTGAAAAAAACAAACAATTGAAAAAAATTTTTTGCCCATTTTTAAATACAAGTATACACAAATTGTTAAATCAAGTTTATCTCTCTATCTATATCTATACGTCGGATCTCATACATGGTTGACACATTTAGAAAAAATTAATTTGTCTCTAATTTAACAACATCATGATATATTAACTAAATAACTTATAATAAACCATTTGATTATTCAAGGAAACTGATAAAAAGTTGAATATTGATTTTTTTTTTACAAGTCTCTTTTTTTAATTAAATTTGTTTGTAGAAAATCAAAATAAGTAAAACAATCTTTAAATAATATACATCAGATTTATCAAAAAATTAATCTTGAGTCTGTATTTCTTTTGAATTATTTTCAAATTCAATAAAAATATATTAATATAGGTTAAAATCATTTTATTAGTATTATCATTCCATATCATATACCTTAATCATTTTACTAATTCAACTATTAAATGATAAGATTGATTTTATTATTATGCTAAAAATCGATAAATTATCTTTGTTTGAAGTATCAAATTTTTTTAAAAACAATTATATAAAAATTATCACTTTAAGGGAGTAGTCATTTTTGGAAATAAAATGAAATCTTGTCAAGATCTTCAAATTTTTTTTTTTTGTAATTTGTGTTATGACTTATGAAATGGATGAGTTAGCCTCATTTAAACAATTTATTAATTTGAGTCTCTTTTTTGAAATTCAAAATTTACATCTTTCCAATATAAAACGAAAAAAACTAACCTATTATTTTGTTTAAGAATTAAGTTAATTCTTGAAAATGGTAAAACATATTTTTCGTTTTATGTTGGAAAGAATTAATTTCGAAAGCAAATTTTTTTTTTGGTTTCTTTTTCTTTGATTAATATTTCAATTCAAATCTGAGCCAATGAAACTTATTGTGTACATAGGTGATTCAATAAATTAATATTTGGTAGAAGCTTAACTACAGTTTATCAATTAAATTGAGATCTATTAAACGAAAAAAAATTATTCTTTAATGTTTTGAAAAAGTTGTTTTCTGGTTTTCAAAAAATGAAAAAAAATTGCAAAAAAATTTTTAATTTTGAAAAATTAATTTAATAAATTGTTTGGTCTTATTCACAAGAATCCTTATAACAATTCAATTCATTTTTTGCAGAAAAAAAATGATTTTGAATTTTGAGGATAAAATTACTCCATTCCCAAATATCTTCAAGAATTTTTTATTTTGAAAAATTGAATTTCATCTTAAAACTAAAACAAAATTTCTGAGTAAAATATGTAAATGACCACAAAACTTTGATTATTATAACTACCATTCTTAAAAAAATACAAATATTTTTTAATCAGTTAAATATATCAATTTTTTTGGTCAACAAAAAGTTTTATCTCAAAAAAGAACAAAAATCTTTATATTAATATTCCAAGTAACAAAGAAATTTTATAGTATAATAATGATCAAAATGACAATAAAAGGGGTAAAAACTTGTTAAATTGTGAGAAATAAAATGAATTTAATAGTTTTCTTTTTCGGAAAAAATGGAAAAAAAAAATTGATCTCACTAAACTAATTTTCTTTTATGACTTTCTTAGTCGATCAGAATTTTTTGACACATGGGATCTAGAAAATTTGTAAGTAGAGAATACCACCAATAACAGATTTTAAAATTTTGCCTTGTTGTCGTAGAAGACTAGTCCCTTAAAGATTTTTATTTATATTCGAAAACATAAAAATTAACCCATTTATCTTTACAATCAATAAAACCACACATTGCTTATTCAATTAACAGATTTTTTTTTATAGTAATTTTTTTTAAAGATTTACATTTTTTAATCCTCTTTTTTGTTTTTTTATATTTAATTTAGTAATACATGTTTTTTTTTTTTTTGCTGAATTTAGAGGATTTCAGATAAAGCCGAATTGTGAAAATTATGAAACCCAATAAATTCTTCCAAAAAATGCAATTTTATTTTTATTTAAAGTTGTCGAAAAATATCTTTTGACTTTCTGAACAAAGGGTTAAAATTATCAAATTTTCTTCTAAATTTTGAAATTTTTGAAAAATCTGTTGAATCTGTAAAAATACATTATAATTTTCTTTATTAAATCAAAAAGGATTGGAGAAGTAGAAATAAAAAAGGATTGGGATTCTTTAATAACTTTCAAATGTGTTTTGAAAACCGTTAAAGGTGACAATATACAAAATATTTTCTGATTTGATGAATATAAAACTTTTCTAATGAAAACACATGCCTTTTTAATCACAAAACAATACATTGCCACATTTTTTTTTCATAGCTCAATATTTAGTATTGAAGGGCCACTTATTGAAAGATATTCCCAAGTAGAATATATATATATATATATATATATAATAATTTGAATTTTTCTATGAGCTTAAATAAAGATAAAAATAAAAAAACTTCAAATCAAAGAGAATTAATATTTTAGTATTTGGTTTGATAAACAAACTTATTTAAGCTTTAATTTTGATAAACTTAAGAAGAATTTCAAAAAAAAATCAATGCTATAAAGTAAAAGTAAAAATTTAATAAATAATGGAATTTTTTTTTTCAAACTATTTTATGTTGTTAATTACTTTTGAATTAGAAAATTTTAAGAAGTGATAAAATAATTATAATTCAAGATGTACACGTATCAATAAGAAAAAGAATAAAATTAATTTATAAGCCTAACTCATCAAGATTGTTTTACAAGTTCAAGCTGAAATAGAAAAAGTTAGGATAATAAAATATAAATGAGGATTTTATCTTTATCAAAAATGAAATTTTTTGATTTTAATAAACTTTTAATAACCTTAAATTCAGAGAACATAAATTAAAAATTATACATTGATAATCAAACAACTTATAGAATTAGGAATTGAACTTGATAAATATCAAATATAACAATAAAAAAATAGTCACGGTAAGAAAGTTCAAAAATATTTAAAATAATTTTCATTCAAAATAATATTAACAAACAGTTGTACAGTCAAGTGCTACAGAGTTACTATGTTTTTTGAGGTTTTCTGTTTTATTTTTCAATTGTCTAGGTTTTTATAAATAACTAGAAAACTTAAAAAAACCTTACGAAAATCTATTGATTTAACAAATAAACAGAAAACTCAAGAAAACCGAATGAAAATTTGTTTTAATTTAAAAGAATAGAGAAAAATATATGATTTTACTCAATTTTTTTAAATTTCGGAAAACAGAATAACAAAAGATATTTAAAATGGAAGGGATCTACTTCGATTTTAAAACTTAGAAAATTTATTAATTACCTAAATAGATATTGTTATGTTATCCTTAAAAAGCTAAATCAAAATTTTACAAATTCCATAAACAATTAAAAAAAAAATAAAAATCATTGAAAATATAGATCATTTTCTACTGAATTGCCTATACTATGAAAATAATTATAAAATCTGGAAATCAGAATTAAAAAAAATTAATATATATAATTGATTTCTAAAATTTTATTTTTTATTTATATAATTAGAAAAAAAGATTCAATATATTTACTATCACAAGTGAATAATAGACAATTTTTCAAATCTAAATTACAATTTCTTGATAAAAATTTAGGAATAGGGAAAGTACCGTCACGTTCGTTTGAGTTTTTTAGAGTTATAAAGTTTTTTTTTAATTTAAGAAATAAACCAGAAATTAAATATCAATAGATATTTTTTATGAAAAAATAAAAACTAAAATATTTAAAATAATTAAAGTAAATGGTTTATTTTTAATTTGGAATTTGTTTTGGGGAGAAGTTTCTAAAATTATGATTGAAAAAAGAAAATTTTTGTTAAAAAAATGAAAAAAGTAAAAATAATTTTTGTAAAAAGATGAATAAAAAATGAATTAAAAAAAAAAATTAATTTTCTTTTTCAATTTGAATATTTTTATCTTCTTTTTCATCTTCTTTTTCATCTTGTTTTTCATCTTCTTTCTCATCTTGTTTTTCATCTTGTTTTTCATCTTGGATTGGTATTGGTAAACCAAGATTTTTGTTGAGAAAATTTTGGATACTTTCATAATTGTTCTTTTCTAATTTGAAATTATCACGGTTTAAAACTGTAAAGGCAATCGTAGGGTCTAAAACTTGTTTTTGATAAGATTGAACCAAGTCCTTTTGTGATGTCACTGATTTGCAAATTGAGTTTATTGAATTGGAAGGGATTGAAATCTTTTTAAGTGATGCCTTCAGGATTTTTTTCAAGATAATCTTGAGTTTTGTTTGCAGTTGCAGTTGTCACGATTTTCATTTGTTGAGATAAACTGCTTCCAACAACATAGTTTCTGGATAAAGGTTGGTTATATCGTTGGTAGTTTTGTTTGACTTTGTCTTTGGCCATCGTTTTTCTCCAATGTTCGCTGATTCTTTCGTTGAGTTGTGTTTGCCATTCTTGTTTTTTGTTTCGATAAATGATTTTTTCTTTTTCTTGGATCAGTTTGTTGACATAAGGAACACAGAATTTTGCAAAAATGGTTCCGATTTCTGGACAAAATTCTTTGATTATAAACACTAAAAAGTCTGAAACACATTCATCATTCCCACCAAAGCATTCAAATAATAAAAATGAACAGTCCATCAATCCAAACGTGAATATTTTTCTGATTTGTTTTGAAGATAAAATTGGTGAGATCTTGACACGAAGGAATGTGAACAATCTTCGCAGTAAAATTCTCAAAACATCAACAACAATTTCTTTTTGGAGCATTTCCTTTTTTTTTTTATGTTTTTAGATATTTCTTTGGGAATTTCAATTTGAGACAAAATATGTCCGAATTGGATTGCAATAATCGATGCAGTTTCTTCGATCGACCTTGGTGAAAAGTCTCTTTCTAATAACTTGTTTTTTAACAGTTTTCGGAAGTTTGGTATTAATTTTGTCAACCATTCAAGACTTCCTTCTGAAAAACTTTTAAAATCATTTTTATCAACACTAATGTTTATTGTTTTTATAATCAATGAAACAATGTCTTCTTTTTTTGTGAATTTATAATCGATTTTTTTTGAACTTAATGGGAAATCAACACCATTGAAAAATTGCAACTTTTCATCACTAACAAGAATCTCTTCATCAGATAGATCATCCATATCAACAATTTCTTTTTTATTTTTCTTTTTATGAACTTTTTCTTCAAGCTCTCTTCTGTCAATAACTGTTTCTTTTTCCTTTTCCTTTTCTTTTTCTGTTTCTGTTTTTGTTTCTTTCTTTTTTTCTTTTTGTTCGTTTGTGTTTTGTCCTTCTCCAATATTTATTGAATTTTCTTGAATTTGAACATTGTTTATAATTGTTGAGATATGCAATAGAATGTATCCAAAGGTTTTCAAAATATCACTGTTTCGGCTTAAATTGTTCTGTCTTTCTTCAATATTTCCTTCAACACTTCTGATGCTTTGGGATATTTTTTCAACACTTGGAATTAAAAATTTGAAATTTGAAATCAATTTATCAAGTGAATTTAATAATCTTTGTGTTTGTTGTTCAGTTGTTTCATTCTCAATATTATTTTCATTTTCAATATTCATATTTTCATTTCCATTTCTTAAATTTTGTTCAATTGTGTTGAGTAATCTTTCAACTCTATTCAACCCTTTACTAATTTTTTCATTTGTCATTTTTGTGGTTGTTTGTGTTTGCTGTGTTTGTTGTGTCTGCTGTGTTTGTTGCGTCTGCTGTGTCTGCTGTGTCTGCTGTGTCTGTCGTGTTTGGTTGTTTTGTTGATTATTCATTCCTCCAAACATTTGTGAAATCCCTTCAAACATTTGTCCCATATCTAATTGGAGTGGGTTGAAAACAAAAGAATTTGGTTGATTATTTTGACTATTTTGATTATTTTGATTGTTTTGATTGTTTTGGTTGTTTGGAATTCCAAAAGATGAAAAAATTTGTTGAAATGGGAATTGTGGTGTTTGTTGATTTTGCCCTTGGTTTTGTTGTGATTGTCTGTTTTGATTTTGATTTTGGTTTTGGTTTCTTCGTTGTTGTTGTTGTTGTTGTTGGTTTGTTGTTGGTTTTTTTTTTGGTTTTTCAATTAAATGGATTGCAGTTCCATCAACAATTTCTTTTTTTTTTTTTGAAAAATAAAAAAATTTGAAAGAAAAGCAAAAAGCATTAATATTATTTCCTAATTGTTATGTATTCTTTGTTTTTTAAATTATTAACTTTTAATTCTCAATTTTTTTTTCTCATTTTATCAAAAGCCAATAGATCTATGAGAATGAAATCTAGTATTTGGGAAAAATGTTTTTTTTTTAACAAATTGTTTTTGATTGCAAATTGATTTGGTATCAAAATATCTTTCAATAACCAAAGATAGAATTTTTTGAATATATTTTTTTTTGAAAAATAAGTATCAAGGATTAATATTTTATATTTCTGAAATTTAAGAAAGAATTAAAAGTTTTTGGCATTTTTAGAATTTTAATTGAGTTTGGAAAATAACACAAAGGTAGTCTGTAAAAATTCAATATTGGATGGAATTCTTGTAAAAAATTTTTTTGTTTTATGATCTTTGCTGGGTTTTTTTTTTTTCATAAACTAAAATTGAAATAATTGTTAAATATTTGAAATTATCCAGTTTTTTCTTATTTTGATTTATCCAAGATCTGTTACTTTATTTTTTTTTAAATATCAAAAAAAAATCTTTCCTCGAAATAAATATAATTAATTTTATTGAATAAACCCGACTTGGGTTATTAATTTAAGTAATAAAATCACAGGAATTGTTCTGTTATATTTTTTAAATTTGTTTCTTTTTTATTTGTAATAATTAAAGAAAAATAAAGAGAATTTGAAGGTAATTGTTTTATTTTAGATAATAAATTTACAGTGATATTTAAACTTTTAAATTTTTCTGGTATCGAATCATTACATAAAAATTAACAAAAATAAACTTGAATTAATTTGAAAAAACTTTTAGAAAAAGAAAAATTTTATAAAAAAAACGTTTTATTCTTAATAAAAAAGTTTCATTTTAAAGAAAAAAATCAACCTTACAATTCTTAGTTATGAATTTTTTTTTTATGACTTGTCGGGTTTTGTTTGTTTTAAACCTTTTATGTTTTTTTTTTTTCAAAAAGGACTAAGAATTTTAAATAAAGTTGTTAATGGCTTTTCAAAACGTTTTTTTTTCAAGATTTCTCTTTAAACTTTTCTTTTTTAATTAAGGAAAAATTTCAGATTTTTGGTTAGAATAAAATAACAACCATCTCGAAATTTAGTTTAACAAATGTTGTATAAAGTTGAAAGAAAAACCTTTTGTTTTGAAAAGAAAATTGTTTCAGAAAATGAGTTATTTTTTGTTTTAGTTTGGTGTTATTGCTTTAAATTGATATTTTTTTACTTTTGCAAGAATTATTTTTTAAATTGAATTTTTTTCTTTTTGATTGTAAAGGATGCTTTTTGAAATAAATCAAAATTGTAAGATCGAGAGGTGTGGGAATTATAATTTTTTTAGTTTGTTGTTTTTAAAATATGTGTTTTTTATTCTAAATTTCGGTCTTTAATTATGGTTTTGTTTATTCATTGATAGGAAAGAAAAAAACAAAAAAAAATTTTTTACTGTAATCAGAAAGTTTCTTGGTATCTTCAAGAGCTTTTCCTCCAAAAATAATTCTTTGGTTTTCTGCTGCAATGTTTGTAATTGATGCCAATTGAAGTTTGAAATTTTTGATCATGATCTTTTGAAAGCAAAAAAAAATTTGTTCACAAAGTGCCAAAAAGAAAAAGAAAAAGAAAAAGAAAAAGAAAAAGAAAAAAGAAAAAAATTTTATTTTGAGAAAAGAAAGAATGATGGTGTTAAAATAAAAACAAAAAAGAAATGGGTTACAGTCGAAGAAGTTTTCACATTATAATTCTTTCCTTTTAAAGTTTTGACAACTATGTTGATTTCGGTCATTGAAGATGAAATAAAAATTCCTGTTATTTAAAGTGATAACGAAAAAGAAAATGAAAAAGAAAAAAAAATGAAAACTCCAAAATTGGTTTTACTCGTGTTAAAACAATAAACAAACACTTAAACAAGTTATAACTGTAAGTGTGCTTTGAGGATCTTATTGAGAACATAATTTAGTCCAGAGAAAGAAAGTCTTTTGATATTATTTTTTGAAAAGTGAGAACTTTTTTTGAGATAGGAAACAAAAACAGTTTAAGGTTTACAATCCCTGAAATTTGAAAAAACATTATCTTGTGTAGGGTGTGGTGAATTGTTAATTTGGTTCTCAGTTGAACCATCTTGTGTAAGGTATATTTTTTAATAGTGGTTCAAAATTTTTAACAATTGAAATTTTTTTTTCTTCTAAAATCTGAATTGAAGAGTCAAAAACTAATAAATTGGTTGGATGGTTGATAGGTGTTTAAGAATCAATTTTGATTTTTGGGTTTTTGATTGAAATATTAAGATCCTTTTTGTCAATTAACGAATAAAAACAAAAGTTTTTTAAAAGCTCTAAATAAAACCAAACTTAATTAAAAATTACAATCCAAAACCCACAAACCACATTTTATTAAACTTGCCTTCCAATATATCTTAAACCCTTTCAATTCAGAATTTGGGAAAAAATATTTCAATTGTCAAAAATTGCCATTTTGAACCACAATTAAAATTCATACCAAACACAAGATCTGATCAACTAGGAACCAAATAAACAATTCATAACACCCTACACAAGATAACGTTATTTCAAATTTCAGGGATTGTAAACCTTAATAAGTGACTATTCAAACTATTTAATTCACTCTTTTAAGTATTTTATTAAACAGTTTTTTAAATTCTGAGTAATCTCTTTTTTAAAATGACTCTAGGTCTTGGAATTAGCTAATAATTTTAAATCAAAATTTTTCTTAGGTTATAATTTTCTAAGATATTTTTAAATCTAAGATTTAAGGTCCTTAGAGTTTGTTTGTTAATCTGGGATTTTCATTTGGCTTTTTGGTCAAATTTCTTGAATACAACAAATGGTTTGCTTGTCGTTTCCATCTGAAAGTGTCTAGTAGTATTTGAATCATGAAGAGGAAGAAAAAATCATTTTATTTTAATTTTCAATTTTTCTTTTACAAATAGAGTTTTCAAAAGAAAAACATTGTACTTGATCTCTCATTTTATTTGTTTATTCCCTTTTCTTCTATATCTGAAGAACTAAGAATCCTTAAATAAATAAAAACACCATAATTGAAAAAAAAAAAAGATTTTCAAAACATTTTTTTTCTCCATTTAAATTTTAAATATTAGAGCTATCTTATATTTAATTTTTTCATTGAAAGATATATTAAATTTTATTGTAATCACATAGACTAATTTTTTTTTTTCAAATATCTATTTTTTTTTATAATTGACTTTTTAATAATAAATAAGAAATAAGTAGAATCACACACATGCAAGAATAGTTGATATTGGTCTGAAGTAAAACTAATAACTAAATAGATTATCTAAATAATTGAAAAACTCAAATTCTTGGGGGTTGTATTGAGAAAAACAAATATCAATTTGAACTAAAAATAAAGAATCAAATAAATCCCAATAAAACCCTATGTTTATTTTTAATAAATCCATTTTCACTGTTTAAATAATTTTTGAATAACATGTTTTTGCTTAATTATTAGAGATCATAAAATAAAAAATTGAAAAAAATTAAACATTGAAATAAGTGTGAAATTAGTAAAAATGAGAAAAATGTGAGGAAATACTTTAAATTTAGAAATTTCAAAAATAAATGTTTTCCTATCATTTAGTTTGATTTGTCTTTAAATTCATGTAATCCACATACTGTAACTGGACCCCTTTGGCTGTATTATAGTTTAAAATATACATTAGGAGATTTTTGGTAAAAATATTATTTATATTAAAATTATCATTTTTCTGAGTTAATAAATATTATTTACAAAATTATTTTCTGGATACTTACTTAATAAAAAATCAATTATTTAGATATTATTTCAAAATATATTATTCTTGTATTTATTTTTAATCCCTCATGATTATTTATGTCTTTAAAGAATATAAAAACTTTTCAGAAAATAAAAGAAATTTGAACTATTTAAAATAATTTTTTTTTCTAAGATTTTTGTATTCTTTTAGAGAGTTTAATAATCATGAGGGATTAAAAATCAATATTTCAGGCAAAATAGAATTTAACATCAAATGTTCTATTTCTAGCTTCTTAAACAAATAAGTTATTATTATGATTTGTTTAATTTAAATTATTTTACATTTTTCCTTTTTATATTTTATCTTTTTCTTTTGTCTTATCAAAAAGAAAATGGGGGTAATTGAGAAAATAAAATATTTTTTAGCAACGAGTGAAATATTTTTGACAAAAAAAATATGAACTTTGTACCTCGACAATTATCAAATTTTTTTTCACTTAAGCAACTTAATTGCATTATTTTTTTGTACAAAATTTACCCTTTCAAATAACAATAAAAAAATCTTCAAATTTTTCGGCTTTTCTTTAAAAATTGAAAATTCAACTATAAATCAATAAAATTTCGAACACTAAAGGATTTTTTGGAATATTTACTTAATTTTAAACCAAATCGAAATAGTACAATATATTATTTTCTATTTACCCTTTATAGAAAATTATTGGTAAATAAAAAAAAAAATATTTTAAAGGTAGAAGAATCAAAAAGAATAAGTCGTTAAAATTCAATTATTTGCTAAATGAAGGTGTCAAATTTCATTTTAAAATTGATAAATTCACCCCAATTAATTTTATATATATATATATTACTTTTTGTCAAATATTTTGTTCCAAGTATGATAAAATAATTATTTACGAATATAAAATTGATGTAAGGTTAGTTTATATATTTCTTTTGTGGTCAATAATTATTATAAAAATTTTTATCAGTTTAAACCCGATATTTGTTTCTTGACTTTTTTTCCAAAATTTCTTTTTGATTATTTTTTTATTGTTAAAAGGTAATATTATTCAGAAAATTGTGACATTTTATTACATTCAATGAGTATAAAATAATCCGAGATTATTCATTAATAAATTTTTGGGTGTAAAAATGTAAATAATTATATAAAAAATTTTCAATCTATTTCAATACACCAAAAGTTATCAGAAAGGTGGCAACTCAAAGCTTTTCGGAAATTTAAATTTCTGTAACATATTATTCATCTGATAATTTTTCATTATTATTAATTTGTAATTAATCCTTTTTTTTAATTGTTTATAAAATTTTTGTACTTTGAAATAAAAATATAAAGAAAAAGTCAAATTAATTCCTGAATTTGTACTTGTTAGTGTTGCAATTAGAGATAACATATAATAAGTTGATCCATTTTATTAACCCATATGTACCTTGAATAGACGTAAAAAAAAAAGTAAATGTACAAAGATGTAATTGAATTGTAAAGATGTAAAAGTATTTTGAGACAGTGAATAATAGGTAAACTGAAAGGAAGAATTGAAAAAAATAAAAGATCTTTAATAAAAAAATTTTTTTTTGTTTGTTATTGATTTTTTTCAATTTCGATTGTTTTGTTTGTCCAGTATTTTTGTTTTACTTTATGTTTTAAAATCAACAGAATTCAAAATATATCTTCATGTTTGCCAGTGTATTATCATAATAATTCAAGTTCTAGTAATTTTAAAATCTTCGTTTTTTTAATAACAATCACATATTTGTTATTCCTATCCTAGTTTCCCTTGCCTACTCTCAACATTAATTACAACGAGTATAGATATTCTTATTAAAATAACTAAAATTATCAATCATCTCTTATAAAATAATTCCATATACTCACTACCTCATGGGCGTATAAAAATCTATAAATTAAAATTTTTTTTAATAATTTTCATTTAAAAAACAAAGATTTTTCTAACATAAATAGAATAATTGAGTAAATAAGATTTAATTTTATTGATTTTGATCTTCTTTTATACTAAATTGGTTAATATTGTCTCTGCAGAAAAATAATTAACTTCACTTATAATTTATTTCTTTTTATTATATTAGATTTTCATTTTTGTAATTTGTTGATGTCAAAATTGGATCTATTTAACTGTTTTTGTTATAATTCTAATAATAAACAAAAAATAATTTGTTTGTAATTAATAATCAAATTACAAACCAAAGTGTTGTTTAGTTCAAATCTTGTCATTGATATTATACAAAATAAAATTAATTTAAAATTCAAGAATAAAACAACAACTAATATATGAACCAAAAATAAACTAGAAAAATAAATTCATAAAAATAAATAAAAAAGAATTCAAATGTGATAAATCGATTTCTGTTAATATTTAATGAATAAAAAGGAATTTTTTTTTCATTTATTTAACTAATTTATTATCTTTGAGTAATTATTTTCAAAGAATAAAAATAAAAAGAAGGAGATGATGATGATGATGATGATGATGATGAAGAAGAAGAAGAAATAGAAGAAAACGACGACGACGAAGAAGAAGAAGATGAAGAAGAAGGATAATCAAAATTTTAGAATTCTCCCAAATTAGCAGCAATTTCAATTCTTTCCAAGATTGCTGATTGTAATGTATTTAAAATTGATTCAATTTCGCCTGGTTCAATTACAACAATTTCTGTTTCTGAAGGGCACGAATCAATTAAAATTTGTTGAACGATTTGATATCTTTTTAATAAATTGTTTGTTTGTGTTTCTAAATCATCCCCACACCCTTTTAAAATATCATAATTTTCTAAGCAAGAAACCCAATCCTCGACATACGATCTATGATAGTCTTCGTGTAAAGTTAATAGAATTGGGATGATGACACCTTTTGAATCTTTTGGTAATTGTTGTCGTTCTAAAAAAGTTTTTTTTAAAATTTGATATTTCTTTTTCGAATGCCTCTCTCCTTCTTTTTCTAATTCGTCATCAGATTCGTCACTAGTTTCCAAATTTGAAGAGTTTTCCTTTTCCTTATCCTGTTCTGGTTCGTTTTCTTTTTCTTTTTCTTTTTCTTTTTCATTATCAATTATTTCTTTGTTTTCGGTCTTCTTGTTTTTTTTTTGTTTTTCTGGTTCTTGTTTGTTTTCTTTTTCTTTTTCTTTTTTAATTATTTCTTGGTTTTCAATCTTTTCCTTTTCCTTTTCTTTTTCATTTTCTTTTTTTTTTCCTTCTTTTTCCTTTTCCTTTTCTTTTTGAGTTTCTTGAACCTGAGAATTTTTTTTAATATTTTTTTTTCTTTCTAACCGTAATCTCTCTATTAGGCTTGTTTTAATACCAAGCTTTTTTTTAGCTTGTTCCTTAATATTATTTTTTCGTTCAACAACGGCCATGTTATGATTGGTTATTAGTTCTGTGAAATTGGCAAGTGCAACATGCGATCCTTCGATAATTATTGACTTTCCATCCCTTAAGGATTTGGAGATATCGGGCGACACACCTTGCTGAACAATTTTACACTCATACTTGAATTCTTTAAAAAAGGTTTCCATGTCGCCACCAAAATCGCGATACCAAATCCTTTGGTTGGGCTTGAATTTTTGGATGTGATCGACCATTAGTCCATACACGATCTCGGTCTGAAGGATATTTGCTAGATTTAATCTTTCCGAAAGCCTCACTGCAATCGTCGATTTGCCAATAAGCCCCGTCCCAGAAATTAGAATAATCACTGGAACCCTTTGGTTATACATCCGAATGATCATTTCATATCGACGGGTGTACTTGCCTCCATATCCAGACTTTTTCATGATTTCAAACAAATGCTTCAACATTTGCTCTTGATCGATATTGACTTTTTCTTCATCAACCAACTTTTTTTTTAAATCCATTGCAATACGCAAAGACTTGTGGTAAGGTACCTGTGTAAACATCAAGATCTGGGAGATTAAATACCTCGAGAGGATATAAAAGTGATCTTGTAAATAGCAACGTACTTCAACTAAATCGTAGATAGATGTCGGGAATCGAATTACAGTATTCGACTTCCTTGAGTATTGATCATAACTTCTCCTTACTTTTGTTTTTCCTTTTGATGGAGAAAACTTGTTTGGTTGCGGTTTTTTTTTTTTATTTTTTTTTTCATTTGACACTATAGCGTTTGGGGTATTTGTTTAAAATCAGAAAATGAAAAAGGTGAGAATTATTTTTTTTATTAAAATTTGTTTTGTTTTGTTATGTTTTTTTACACAAAAAAATTGAAAGGATACTTTTAAACAATCTTTTGAAGAACTAATTGATTGAGTTCAAGAATTTTCAAAGTTAAGAGAAAGAATTAAAGAAATTTTTTAATGAGTTTAGAAGACAAATAAACCTTAAAAAATGATTTAATTTCTTTGATCCTTATTTTATCCTTCTTTTTGGTTAACGAAAAGATTCGTATTTGGACACAAAGAGATTACTATCGTTTTTAACTTTTGTTTTTTATTTATTTTTCTTGTATTTATAACTTAAGGTTTACAATCCCTGAAACTGGAAAAAAGATTATCTTGTATTGGGTGTGTCAACTTGTTATTTTGGTTCTTAGCTGATCGATCTACAACTAAGTTTGGATCGTATAGGTGGTCGAAAAAGGCTTTTTTTGTGATTTTATTTTTTTTTTTTCCGAAATCCGAATTGATGAGTATAAGATTAATTAATTGGAAGATATTTAATTAGTAATTGGGTTTTTTGTTTTCTATGTTGAAATTTTTATTTACGCTTTGTATTATTTGATGCTTGTAAAAAAAATTTTTTTTATTTACTCCTAACTCTGTAAAAGGAAAATGATGATTTCAATTGACAACCCAAAAATTAACACTTTCAATTCAATACCTTCCAATCAATTAATCTTAGACTCATCAATTCGGATTTCGGAAAAAAAAAAAATAAAATCACAAAAAAAGCCTTTTTCGACCACCTATACGATCCAAACTTAGTTGTAGATCGATCAGCTAAGAACCAAAATAACAAGTTGACACACCCAATACAAGATAATCTTTTTTCCAGTTTCAGGGATTGTAAACCTTAAGGGAGAAGTAACACCATAACAACGACTAAAATTAAAATATGTAATAGTTGATTAAAACTGATAATAGTATACTTAAGGATTACCAAAAAAATAGCAACCAAGGGGGTCTTATGAATTTAAAAAAAACAGTGAACGAGGGTGTTCATTGCTTTATATATAGAAAAACTATAATTTTGCTAATATCGACAATTAAAATTTCAAAAAAAATATAATTCTTCAAAAAAAACATTAAATTTGGAGAAATTTATTAAATTTTTATTGGAGATTATCTTTTGAGATATAAGAATCAACATTCCACTTTATATTTTCAGATTATATTTGTATAATATTTTGTAATTATTTCATTATAACCATTTCAAGTGTTATCCAAATAGAACTATTCTAGAGATCATCAAAAAAAAAAAAATAATAATTAGGTTTTTTCAAAATTCTTTTTTAGAAAATAGAAAATTTCAGGTTTTATTGGTATTTTGTAAATAAATTATTATTTAATAGTGTAAAGTCTTTTAAAAGGTAATTTATTTTATTTGATCATATTATTTTATATGTATTGAATAATTGTTGATTACTTGTTTTTATTTTTTTTTTTTAACTTACTTGAAATGTTTAAGTAATTTATTAAATTATTAACAAAATAATAAGTTACTTTTTAATTTTTTCTTACAAAAGTGTTATAATATTTACTAGAAAATTCTTTCGAATTTTAATAAATACAAATATATCCTTATTTTAGAAGTATTAAACTAGGATTTATTTAAACTTTTTTTAATAATATTGACTCAACTTCAACTAATCAATTGTATATAATATCTCAGAACAATAAAAATAAAAAAAAACTATTTCTAATGCCTTTCTAATCTTTAAAATTTTATATATTTTAAATTTTAAAAAATACTTTGAATTCATTATAATTATTCATTTCCAAAAAAATGGTTAATTTGGCATTGTTATTTCAATTACAAATCACATTTTAGTAAAATCTGTAATTCTTAGTTTTGTGAGATTCTATTTTTTAAGAGTAAAATTCAAATCATAATATTGGCATTTATTCCAGTGATCAAAATTAATTCTAATTTCTAACTTAAGACCTTTTCAAGTAATTTTAACATATTTTAATTTTATATTTAAAAAAAATTTATCTAATATAAAGATCTTCAAAGAAAACAATCAATTTTGAAAAATAAATAAAAAGAAACAAATTAAATCTGTGATCAGATCAAAAATTATTTTTCTTTTGGTTTTATACCTGGTTGGTCTATTGTTGACTGAATATTTACATCTAAATTACTTGATATTTTTCGAAAAATCCTTGAATCAAAACTAATTATCATATTTGAATAACTAACAATACACATATACAGGATGTTGTGGAAATAATTAAGTGGACTTATTATTTTAAATTCTCTTTAGTCAAAATAATTGTCTAACCAATAAATTTTATAAAAAGTGCAGTTTAAATTCTAAAAATTTCACAAAAAGATTTAATGTTACATGAATTATCTTAAGATTATTTATCTATTCTTTTCTTTTTTTATTGATAACGCACATATTTTTCCTTTTAAATTTGAGAGTTGATTGAATTAAAAATATAAGTTTTTTACCTGAAGTCAACAATTTCACCTTTTTTTAATTTCTAAATGGATCTGAAAACTTTCTTGTTCGTTTGAATATGGTTTTATTTGATTCAAAGTGTTGAAAGTAAATTGTTTAAAAAAAAATTATCAATTTTTTTCAAATCAAAAATAAATACCACAATAGAATGTTGAGATAAGAATGAAAGTTCAATTATATATCATTTCCCAAAGTAGACCAAACAATTCAACTTAACATCTAATTATAACATTTAATTTTACTTTTGAAATGAAAATTAATAATTATTTTTTCAACAAGTACTTTAAACACTAAAAAGAAACTAGATACAATTAAAGTAAAAAATGTTGTTTTCTAATCTTCAATCAAAATGAGAAAAGTGGAAATTTTAACTTTATAGTGACTACTTCTTTGATGAGTGATTACATTTCCTTTGATTTTAAATGACACAGTTTATTATTAACATAATGATTCAAATGATTTCATTAACTTAATACATTATTATTTTAAAAAAATGATAGTTGAATATGTTCTATTAGAATAAAATCCTCTTCAGTAAACACGTCCAGTTTTATTGAAGAAATAGAACATATTCTATTAGTTAAATTAATTATTATTCTCAAATTAATATTTCAATTTTTATATATAAATGATTTTTTCTTCTTTTGTAAATTTATATATATATATATTTATATATATTCTTTTTGATTTTAACTTTTCTTTCTTCTTTTCTTTTTTATTTTTTTTTAAAATTAAATTTGATTTCAAAAAATATTAAAACTTATAATTAACATTAAGAAAAGTTAGATATGGTATGTTCTTTTAAAAATTCAAAAATTTACAATCAAAAAATCTTATTTTCCACAATTTTAATTTCCTAAAGAAATTGAGAATTTTGTAATAGACTTTCGAATGAACGGGTCCCAAAAATTAATTTAACTTTTTTTTTTATTTGAAATTTATTTTTTTTTTTCAGGCTTTTCTTTTTTTATTAACGACTCTAATACAAAGTTTATCATTTCCCATATTTCGAAACAATCATAAGTCTGGTTGATTCCTGAAAATATATTGAATTTTTCATTTTTGGCTGGGGCCCGTTTGAGTGAAGTTGAGTTTAAATTTACAAATTAATTAAAAAATGTAAATCAACAAAATGAAAAGAATGATCATAAAAAACAATAAATAAAACAATAATATTTTTTTTATTGGTATTATTTATAATACACGTAGAATGTATTCTTCTTTACTTGATTTTATTTTTAATTCTGAATTGAAAAAACTTGTGTTTGCAAAATTTTTATTTCTTAAGAATTTCCAAAATGATTTTCAAATTCCTATTTTTTGTAAAAGTCATCTAATCCAAGTTTTTATAGAAGAAAATAGGATTTTTTATAAATTCTTTATCAGAAATAAAGATTTATTTTGTTATGTTTGTTTTTGATTTGATAATTGTATATTAGCAATTTAAGGATTTAGACATTTATTGCCGATTTGATCTGTACACAAGGGGTGACTTTACATCAAGAAAAAGGGTATTGTGAAATTGCACTTCTTTTGTTTGACAATATTTAAATAATAATAAAAAATTCATAGTATCTAAATCGAGAAAAATTCAATTAACAAAAAAAAGTTTTTAAAGTTTTCTCAATTCCAAAAAATCAAATTTTTTAAAAAAACTAGTAATTTCTTATTTTATATTTTCTAAGTGTTAAATTTCTTTAATTTGAAAAGACAATTTTTTCTTAAAATACAACATCAATTTAATTCAATTTAATCTAATTTTTTTTTAGATTGTAATCCTCTATATTTATATAATTATAATTAGGTAAGATTCTGGAGAAAATAAACTTATTTGAGAAAAGTAAAAAATGAAAAAAAAATCTGTGAGATCTCAAAAAGAGTCTTAGAAAGAGACACTTCAAAAATAACACAGTTGTTATCAAAATGATAATTTACAAACCATTCTAATTGGAAATTGAGTCACACTTTGGCACTTTTTTCTAGAAATTTCCTCTTTTTTGACTATTGGTTTTATGGAGATAGACCATACCCCACATGTTGCTTAGTTTTGGTTGTTTTTCAGCCACTCATTAAAATTTTAATTTTTTTTTACCCATTTCAGAAAATTATTTTAAACAGTTATGGTTCGAACCTTAATCGAAAATCAAAATAATTCTAAATATTATTTTCAATTTTTTTACCTTATTTTCTTTTTCTTTGGGCCGAATCCCAGGTTATTTTTTTTTTTTTTTTTTGGTTTCAAGAATTCAACACCCTTATCCTTAAACTTTAAGTTATATTCTTTGTTTGGATTATTTTGATAAAAATATTTAGAAAAAAGAATTTTTATATCAAATTTGGTACAAAAATTGTTTTGTTAAATAATATTGAATAGTACTGGGGTAATAAATCCAAGGTTCTAAATTATTTGGACTAATCCAAATTAAGAAGAATAAAGTAAAACAACTCTTCGAAAAATATACTTTGAATTTTTTTTTTGTTTTTTGATTTCAACAAATTTATCGGGAAAGGTTGGCTTTCTTGTTTGGTCTTCTAAAATAAAAAATTTTGTTAAAAATATACACCTTTCCGGGTCTATTTTTTGGTTGTTTTCAAGAATTCACTGAAAACTCATTTCTCGATTCAAAAAATTAATTTAATAAAATCGAAAATTTTTAATCAAAAAAAATTTGCAAAAAATATAAAAAAATTAACTATTCAACATTGATTTCCTTTGTGTTCACTTTCTTTTCTAAAAAAACACTGAATAATATTATGGTTTTATATTGCAAGATCTTTGACACACACAAAAAAAATTATATTAAAATACCTTCAATAAATATCTAAACAAGTCAAATACGTATTTCAAGGTTGAAAATAAAAATAATAAGCTTGAACGAAAACCAATTGTAAAAAGAGCACTTTACGCTTCTTTTCAAAACTATGTACTCTCTGGCACTTTCAATTATTCAAAATAACACCTCAAATTCAGCAACAAAATAATTTAAGGGAGTAGTCATTTTTGAAAATAAAATATAATTTTGTCAAGAGCTTGAAAAAATTTTTTTTTACAGTCAGTTCCACTTTTAAGGCACAAACTATCAACGAAATGTAAGGCACAAATAAATCCAAAATTAAGGCAAAAATTTTGTAATTTTTTTATTTACAATTTATTTTACTAGAATCTGAATTTTGTGCCTTAATTTGAGATTTTAATTGTGCCTTAAATTTCGTTGAAAGTTTGTGCCTTAAAAGTGAAACTGACTGTATAATTTGTGTCTTGACTTATGAAATGGATGAGTTCGCCTCGCCTAAACAATTTATTGGTTTGAATCTCTTTTTTGAAATTCAAAATTTGCACGTTTCCAAGATAAAATGAAAAAAGGTGACCTATTAATTTGTTTAAGAATTAAGTTAATTCTTGAAAATGGTAAAACATATTTTTCGTTATATGTTGGAAAGTATTGATTTCGAAAGATATTTTTTATTTGGTTAATATTTTCAATAATTAATAATCAAATACCAATCTCAACTAATAAAACTTATTGTTGTATAGGTGATATAATAAATGAATATTTGATAGAAGATTAATCCGAACAAAATTTTTTCAATTAAATTGAGATCTATTCTGCAAAATAATTTTTTTCTTTAATGTTTTAAAAAAGTTGTTTTGTTATTTTCAAAAAATGAAAAAAAAATTGAAAAAAAAATTTTCAATTATGACAAATTTTTTTAACAAATTGTTTGGTCTTATTCACAAGAAACCTTATTACAATTCAAATCATTTTTGTCAGAAAAAAAATGATTTTGAATTTTGAAGATAAAATTACTCCATTCCCAAATATCTTGGTAAATTTTATTTTGAAAAATCCAATTTTGTCTTAATACAAAAACAAAATTTCAAAGTAAAATTTTTATATGACTTCAAAACTTTGATTATTATAATTACTCTTCTTAAAAAATTACATTTTTTTTTTTTTTTTTATTGGTGAGGAAGTGGAAATTACACTCTAAGTGTCATTAGACTAAAATTCCCTTTCAGTAATTTTAGGATAAAATCATAGATTATACGATTATTAATTACAGTCAGTTTCACTTTTAAGGCACAAACTTTCAACGAAATTTAAGGCACAAAAAAATCTCAAATTAAGGCACAAAATTTGGATTTTTTTTTTTTTACAATTTATTTTACTAGAATTTGAATTTTGTGCTTTAATTTGAGATTTTTTATGTGCCTTAAATTTCGATGAAAGTTTGTGCCTTAAAAGTGAAACTGACTGTAATGAAAATAATTTTAAACTATTTTTACTTAAAATTCTTTCATAGAGGTTTTTTTCATTTAATTAATTTAAAAATGTCAATCTATCTTTTGTATAGGAAGGACACACCCATAAAAAGTGATTAATATTTTCTAGTATCTCTTTATGTTCATATTTTAAAAATAAAGGACAAAATTTATTTGAGTTTTTATTTCTTACATAGTAATATCTAAACTAAAATTCAAAATTTTCGACACAGCTAAAACGTTCCAAACAATCAAAATAATACAATTTCATTGAAATTGGAGATAATTTTGATTTTTGTAAAATATGAAAATCATTTTTTCATCTTTTAAGTTTTTATTTTCATTTCATTGTTTGAATTACGTAATTTGTTTCGTTGGATCAAATTTTTTTTCAACCATTGTGATTGGGTTAAAGTTGAGTTGTTCCAAATGGAAGAACTCAAATAAAATTAGTTGGTAGTATCTAACCATTTGATCGATCAATATTCCTAATAGAATTGCAACAAATTTACTACAGTCAGTTTCACTTTTAAGGCACAAACTTTCATCGAAATTTAAGGCACAAAAAAAATCTCAAATTAAGGCACACAATTCAGATTCTAGTAAAAATAAATTGCAAAAAAAAAAAATTCCAAATTTTGTACCTTAATTTGAGATTTTTTTGTGCCTTAAATTTCGTTGAAAGTTTGTGCCTTAAAAAGTGAAACTGACTGTAATGTATTTTTTTGTTTTGCTCTCTCCAAAATTTTTAACACACTCCATGATTTATTTGTATTGATAATTATTTATTTATTTTTTTGTGAGTATTGTAATTTATAAACAAGTGTTAGCATTTCAATTATTGAATGGTTCTAATTTGGTAAATCTTCTTGAATTGATTAAATAAGTTTTTTTTTTCACAAATCGAATTTTGGTGTGTTAAAATTTTTGAATTGGGGTTTATTTAAGCAATTTTTAACTGTTCTGAATTTTTTAATTGTTGAGTTTGATTGATAACTTAATATATTTTTGATTACAGTCAGTTTCACTTTTAAGGCACAAACTTTCAACGAAATTTAAGGCACAAAAAAATCTCAAATTAAGGCACAAAATTCAGAATTTTTTTTTTTACAATTTATTTGTCTAGAATTTGAATTTTGTGCCTTAATTTGAGATTTTAATTGTACCTTAAATTTCGTTGAAATTTTGTGCCTTAAAAGTGAAACTGACTGTAATAAATATTTTTTTTCGTTTTTAATTATTTGAAAAAATTCTTGTACTTTCCAACTCTTGTAGAATCTAATAATACATTATAATAATAATTCTAAATTCCGTTTTAGATAAAAGTTTCAGATTCTTTGAATTCCAATTAATTTTATTATTAATCCTTTGATTTAAATTTTTTAATTTATTGAAATTATCAAATTTTCGAATTTAAATTCTGTTTTATAGATAAAAACTTGCGTATTTCTGTTTGTTTTGCATATTTCAGTAATACATGTATTAGTCCCAGAAATTTAACTAATTTAGGGTTGCAATTTTATAGTTATATATTTCTAAACCCATATGTCAATTGACTTAATATAAAAGATTTAAATAATCTAATTTTCAAATTATTTGTTAATAAGTAATCATTAAATATTTTTTTAGAATTGTTATAAGTTTCTTTTGCCTTTTTCAGATTATATATTAAATACGAAATTATTTCAAAATACAATTATTTTATAATTCGTTGAATATATTAATTTTTTGGTACACCAAAAGTTTTATCTCAAAAAAGAAAAAAAATCTTTATATGAATATTCCAAGTAACTAAGACTTGTTATAATTTAATAATGATCAAAATGGCAATAAACTGGGTACAAACTTGTTATAATGTGAGAAATAAAATCATTTTTAATGTTTTCTTTTTTGGGAAAAAATGGAAAAAAAAAATTGATCTCGTTATACTAATTTTACTTTTATGACTTTCTTAGCCGATCAGAATTTTTTGACACATGGGATCTACAAAATTTGAAAGTAGAGAATACCACCAATAAAATATTTTAAAATTTTGCCTTTTTGTCGTAGAAGACTGATCTCTTAAAGAATAAAAATGAATACAAACCAGTTTTTGGAATTCAATAAAGAAACTTTAAAACAGAAAATTTAAAAGTCTTTATTAATTATGACAACATCCGAAATGAAAATTAAAAAACTGATGGAGTATATTTCCAAAAGTAAACTTCGTGACTTCTTCCTAACCGAAAAATTCTTTTTAAAGATGAAAAAAGATCTTGAAAAAAAACAATTCATTTTTTTCAAATTATTTCTTCTTTTTCTTTTTAATAATAAATAACGATATGGAACTTATTGACAAAACAAGTATCAACGCTTTAAGAGTTTTAGCAAATGACATGATTACTAAAGCACGCTCAGGTCATCCAGGAGCACCATTAGGTATAAAATAAGCCAAATTTCCTTATTTATAAAAGCTAAAAAAAATTAAAAAAAATATCCTTCTTTTCTTTACTTTTCAACACGAACCAAAACAAAATTTTCAAAGGATGCTCACCAATGGCACACGTACTTTTCACAAGACACCTAAACGTAAATCCAAAAAACCCTAACTGGATCTCAAGAGATCGTTTCATTTTATCAAACGGACATGCATCGGCAATGCTTTATTCATTTCTCCATGCAAGTGGTTATGATCTTTCTATTGAAGATCTTAAACAATTCAGACAAATTGGTTCAAAGACACCAGGTCATCCTGAAAACCTCGAAACAGATGGTGTTGAGATTACCACCGGTCCATTAGGACAAGGTGTTTCATCAGCAGTTGGCTTTGCTCTTGCTGAAGCAAACCTTGGTGCTAGATTCAACAAGGACGGTTTAAATATTTTTGACAATTTTGTTTATGTCATTATGGGTGACGGATGTGCTATGGAAGGTAAATTGATTTGAATTTTCACCACCAGTCTTTGTTCTTTTTTTTTTTTTTTTTTTTTTTTCTTTCTGAATTATTTTTCTTTTGTGTGCCATTTTCAAATCTGTGAAAAAGTTGAAAAAATTTTCGATTTTAAAAACAACCAACCAATAAGGAATGTTTTTTTATTCATTTTGCAAATTTTTTTTTTTATGAAAATCTGTTTTTCAATTTTCAAAAAACAACAGCACCTGTCTCGTATTGGGAGTTTTTGGACTAGAAGAAAACTAAACGGATTTAATATTTTCATTTTTTAAAAGGTGAAAATTTTGTTTAATATTTTCAAAAACGATTAATTTCTCTCTTCTTTTTTCTTGTTCTTTTTGTTTATTTTGTCGTTTTTTTTTTCTTTTTGTTTTCTTCAAAAAAACTCAATTTCGTCACTTACTACATTTATTTGAACTTACTTTTACTTTTATTTCATTAAGATACAATCACTTTTATTTGCTTTTTTTTTTTTTTTATTGAAAAAGTATCTAATTTTGGAAATTTTCACCTTTTCACAGATTTTAACAAATTTTTTTTCGGTACATATCCAAAAATCTCATCTGACTAACAAATCTTTTTTCTGTTAAAATTTAATAAAACAAAACAAAACAAAATATACCCAAACAGGTGTCTCTAACGAAACAGCATCGATTGCCGGGCATTTAGGATTAGGAAAATTAATTGTACTCTATGATGATAATGACATTACAATTGAAGGAGGAACCAATTTATCATTCACTGAAAGTGTTCCAAAAAGATACGAAGCTTTAGGATGGCATGTTCAAATTGTTCAAGATGGAGACAATGATTTAGAATCAATTGACAAGGCAATTCAACTTGCAAAGGAAACCACTGACAAGCCATCTTTAATTGCCGTTAAAACCACAATTGGCTTTGGAACTGAATTGTCTGGAACATGCAAGATCCACGGCTCACCCCTCAACGACGAAAATTTGAAGAAATTAAAGAAAGTATTTGGATTTGATCCTGAAAAATATTTTGAATTACCCGAGGAAGTCTATAAATATTATAAGGAAAATGTCTTGTTAAGGGGACAAAAAAAGAACAACGAATGGGAAGAGATGATGGTTCAATACGAAAAAAAGCATCCAGAATTGTTTGAGCAATTAACACGAATGTTCAAAAAGGAACTCCCAAAAGATTGGCAACAATATTTACCAGTTTATGAGCCAACCACAAAAATGACTGCCACAAGGAGACTATCTGGAGTTGTCTTGAATTCTCTTTCAAAAAACCTTCCAGAATTATTAGGTGGATCTGCAGATTGTGCACCAAGTAATTGTACTTTAATTAACAAAGGTGGGGATTTGCTCAAGGGAAGTTACCAAAATATGAATGTACGCTTTGGGATCCGTGAACATGGAATGGCAGCCATATGTAATGGATTAGCCGCCTACGGTGTTCATGTTCCATATTGTGCCACCTTTTTAACTTTTATTGGCTACGCCTTAGGCGCCGTTCGAGTATCTGCCTTATCTGGATTAAGGATCCTCTATATAATGACCCATGATTCAGTCGCTCTTGGTGAAGATGGCCCTACACATCAGCCAATTGAAACCTTTTCCACCCTTCGTGGTATTCCCAACTTGAATTTAATTCGACCTTGCGATGGCAACGAAGTAAGTGGAGCCTATTCAGTCGCAATTGAATCCAAAAACAGACCAAGCGTCTTGTGTCTCACCAGACAAGGTGTACCTAATCTTGAAGGAACTTCAATTGAAGGTGTATCCAAGGGCGCCTACCAAATTTATCCTCTCAAGGAAACAGAAAATGTTCAATATAAATTAAATTTTATTGCTACAGGATCTGAAGTCCCCCTCTGTCTCGAAGCTGCTAAAATTTTATCTGAAAAAAAAAATATACAAACAAAGGTTATCAGTTTCCCATGTTGGGAATTGTTTGAAGAGCAAAGTACCGAATATAAAACAAAAGTATTGGGCACTTCAATCCCTACCATCTCTGTTGAAACAGGATCATCACTTGGTTGGAAAAAATATTCCCATTATTCAATCTCAATCGACGAATTTGGTAAATCAGGTAAAGCTTCAGAAATCTTAAAACATTTCGGTTTTACAGTCGAAAACTTGTTAGAAAAAGGTGAAAAAATCGTTAAACATTATTCTAATAAACAAGTTCCTAATTTATTAGAACAATTTGAATTCTAATCAATTTGGGGATAATTAATTTATTTTTTTCTCTTTTGACTTTTTTTCTTCTTTTCTTTATCTTACTTGGAATTTTTACAAAATACTTTTGAATTTTTTTTTCTTTTTTAATTTGATGATTTAATTGAGAAATCATATTGTTACTTTATTATGATCTAAAATAAAGAGAATCAGTAATTTTTTTTTTTTTTTTCTTTTTTTTTTCTTTTACATCTCGATCAAGAGCTTTCAAAAAAAATAGATATTTTTTAAGGACGAAAAATAATTTTTAAAAATTTTTTTTTAAAGATCTTTGAAATGTTTTGAATTTTTTTTACTTCAATATAAATTTCATTTCACTCAAAGTGGCACAAGCAAAAAATGAAAAATTTAGTTTTTTTTTTTTAAGAATCAACCAATAGATGATTAATTAAAAATATGAAAAATAATAGATTTCAGACCAGAGCTGAAATTGATAAAAGAAATACAAAAAAAAACTGAAAATTTTCGAAAAAAAATAAGAGATTAAATTGTAATAACATTTTTTAATATTATTAAAAAAGGGATTAATCACATTTATTATTGAAAGTAAATATTTAAAAATCTTATTGAATTATTTCAAAAACAACAAAATAAAAATGTAGAAATCCACACAAACAAAAGACGTTAACATACCCTAAATAATAATAAAATAATTAGTACAACCCTTTTTTACAACTAATAATTTTTTATCTTTTTTTTTCCCATATAAAAATTCATTTTCAGGTATAATTTTTGAGATAAAATAATGGTAAAAAAAATCAAATTCAATATTATTTTTGTCTGAATATAAAGTGTAAAAGATTTTCCCACCTGTAAATTCTGGGGGCGGGTAGTCAAGTGCCGTAGAGTACCTAGGTTTTTTTTAATTTAAGAAATAAACCAGAAATTAAATATCAATAGATATTTTTTATTATTAAATTAAAACTAAAATATTTAAAATAATTAAAGTAAATGGTTTATTTTTAATTTGGAATTTGTTTTGGGGAGAAGTTTCTAAAATTATGATTGAAAAAAGAAAATTTTTGTTAAAAAATTTAAAAAAAAAAAAAAAATAATAATTTCTGTAAAAAGATGAATAAAAAATATGAATTAATAAAAAAAATTAATTTTCTTTTTCAATTTGAATATTTTTATCTTCTTTTTCATCTTCTTTTTCATCTTGTTTTTCATCTTCTTTCTCATCTTGTTTTTCATCTTGTTTTTCATCTTGGATTGGTATTGGTAAACCAAGATTTTTGTTGAGAAAATTTTGGATACTTTCATAATTGTTCTTTTCTAATTTGAAATTATCACGGTTTAAAACTGTAAAGGCAATCGTAGGGTCTAAAACTTGTTTTTGATAAGATTGAACCAAGTCCTTTTGTGATGTCACTGATTTGCAAATTGAGTTTATTGAATTGGAAGGGATTGAAATCTTTTTAAGTGATGCCTTCAGGATTTTTTCAAGATAATCTTGAGTTTTGTTTGCAGTTGCAGTTGTCACGATTTTCATTTGTTGAGATAAACTGCTTCCAACAACATAGTTTCTGGATAAAGGTTGGTTATATCGTTGGTAGTTTTGTTTGACTTTGTCTTTGGCCATCGTTTTTCTCCAATGTTCGCTGATTCTTTCGTTGAGTTGTGTTTGCCATTCTTGTTTTTTGTTTCGATAAATGATTTTTTCTTTTTCTTGGATCAGTTTGTTGACATAAGGAACACAGAATTTTGCAAAAATGGTTCCGATTTCTGGACAAAATTCTTTGATTATAAACACTAAAAAGTCTGAAACACATTCATCATTCCCACCAAAGCATTCAAATAATAAAAATGAACAGTCCATCAATCCAAACGTGAATATTTTTCTGATTTGTTTTGAAGATAAAATTGGTGAGATCTTGACACGAAGGAATGTGAACAATCTTCGCAGTAAAATTCTCAAAACATCAACAACAATTTCTTTTGGAGCATTTCCTTTTTTTTTTATGTTTTTGGATATTTCTTTGGGAATTTCAATTTGAGACAAAATATGTCCGAATTGGATTGCAATAATCGATGCAGTTTCTTCGATCGACCTTGGTGAAAAGTCTCTTTCTAATAACTTGTTTTTTAACAGTTTTCGGAAGTTTGGTATTAATTTTGTCAACCATTCAAGACTTCCTTCTGAAAAACTTTTAAAATCATTTTTATCAACACTAATGTTTATTGTTTTTATAATCAATGAAACAATGTCTTCTTTTTTTGTGAATTTATAATCGATTTTTTTTGAACTTAATGGGAAATCAACACCATTGAAAAATTGCAACTTTTCATCACTTACAAGAATCTCTTCATCAGATAGATCATCCATATCAACAATTTCTTTTTTATTTTTCTTTTTATGAACTTTTTCTTCAAGCTCTCTTCTGTCAATAACTGTTTCTTTTTCCTTTTCCTTTTCTTTTTCTGTTTTTGTTTCTGTTTTTGTTTCTTTCTTTTTTTCTTTTTGTTCGTTTGTGTTTTGTCCTTCTCCAATATTTATTGAATTTTCTTGAATTTGAACATTGTTTATAATTGTTGAGATATGCAATAGAATGTATCCAAAGGTTTTCAAAATATCACTGTTTCGGCTTAAATTGTTCTGTCTTTCTTCAATATTTCCTTCAACACTTCTGATGCTTTGGGATATTTTTTCAACACTTGGAATTAAAAATTCGAAATTTGAAATCAATTTATCAAGTGAATTTAATAATCTTTGTGTTTGTTGTTCAGTTGTTTCATTCTCAATATTATTTTCATTTTCAATATTCATATTTTCATTTCCATTTCTTAAATTTTGTTCAATTGTGTTGAGTAATCTTTCAACTCTATTCAACCCTTTACTAATTTTTTTCATTTGTCATTTTTGTGGTTGTTTGTGTTTGCTGTGTTTGTTGTGTCTGCTGTGTTTGTTGCGTCTGCTGTGTCTGCTGTGTCTGCTGTGTCTGTCGTGTTTGGTTGTTTTTGTTGATTATTCATTCCTCCAAACATTTGTGAAATCCCTTCAAACATTTGTCCCATATCTAATTGGAGTGGGTTGAAAACAAAAGAATTTGGTTGATTATTTTGACTATTTTGATTATTTTGATTGTTTTGATTGTTTTGGTTGTTTGGAATTCCAAAAGATGAAAAAATTTGTTGAAATGGGAATTGTGGTGTTTGTTGATTTTGCCCTTGGTTTTGTTGTGATTGTCTGTTTTGATTTTGATTTTGGTTTTGGTTTCTTCGTTGTTGTTGTTGTTGTTGGTTTGTTGTTGGTTTTTTTTTTGGTTTTTCAATTAAATGGATTGCAGTTCCATCAACAATTTCTTTTTTTTTTTTTTTTTGAAAAATAAAAAAAATTTGAAAGAAAAAGCAAAAAGCATTAATATTATTTCCTAATTGTTATGTATTCTTTGTTTTTTAAATTATTAACTTTTAATTCTCAATTTTTTTTTCTCATTTTATCAAAAGCCAATATATCTATGAGAATGAAATCTGGTATTTGGGAAAAATTTTTTTTTTTAACGAATTATTTTTGATTGCAAATTGTTTTGGTATCAAAATAACTTTCAAAACTCAAAGATATAATTTTTTGAATATATTTTTTTTTTGAAAAATAAGTATCAAGGATTAATATTTTATATTTCTGAAATTTAAGAAAGAATTAAAAGTTTTGGGCATTTTTAGAATTTTAATTAAGTTTGAAAAATAACACAAAGGCAGTTTGTAAAAATTCAATATTGGATGGAATTCTTGTATAAAATTTTTCTGTTTTATGATCTTTGCTGTTTTTTTTTTTTTAAAGAACTAATATTGAATTAAATATCAAAGATTTGAAATTTAGAAGATAAAATGATACTATGATCTTGGAATTATCTTCAATTTTTTGTCATTATTCCAACTAAAAAAGAAACAAACTATAAAAAATTATAATTGAAAAATTCATGTGATTTGTTATTACTTAAATAAAATGCCCAACGATGATTTATCCAAGATGTGTTACTTTATTTTTGTTTGAGTATCAAAAAAAAATTTATTACTCAAAATAAAAAAGTTACATTTTAAGGGACTAGTCTCTATTAAATTTTTTTTAGGTAAATTTAATAGAGATTTTGATTTTTTTTGCCAATTACTTAGATTTGAAATCAAAGTGAAAAACTTCTTTGTATAGCAATGAAATCTCGATAAATGATATTCATTAAATTTAGTTATTGTTTTTATAGAAATAGAAAAATTTTTCCTTTTTTTCACTTTTTTGAAAGTTGCTTTTTTTTAACTTTTTGCAAAAATACAAAAAATTAAAAAAAATATGAGCAAGAAAGCAAAAACTTGTTGTGTTTGTGGAAGACCTACAAAAAATAATTTGAAAAATAAACCTGAAAAGCTTTTTTTTGGATTTGCATGAAAAGCAGTTTGATTCGAAAAAAATATGAAATAGATGCTTTACTCTAAATAAAAGATTTGTTTGTTTTCTTGTACCATTCTTTTTTTTCTTGAAATCAGTTTTTGAGTTTACACTCTTTTGTTTTTGTCAAATTTGAAGTTTTAAAAAGTTTTTCCAAATTATCATTCCAAAAGTATTTGTCGGTGTCGAAAAAAAAAAAAGAAAAAAATAAGAACTATTTTTGATGAAAAGTAATTATTGAGAAAATAATTTAAGTTCTTTACAGAGTCAAGTTGGATGAACAAAAGTGAAAGAGAAAATATTCAATAGTTTTAAATTATTTTTTCGTTTTTCCAAATGAGAATAAATATTAATTTTGAGAAAATAATTATTCAAGATTAAAATTTTCTTTTTTGTTATTTTTTCTTTCTTTTATTAAAAAAAATTTTCAAAATTCACTGTTTTTGTCTAAATTTTAAAAATTTTTAAAAAAAAAATAAGAACTAAAAGTTCTAACATTAAAAAAAACTGTTTTTTATCAATTTTAAACATATTTCTAGATAAGGATTCCTTATTTAGTTATTAGTCAAAAAAAAAATTAATAGAGACTAGTCCCTTAAAGAAAACAATCACTTTTACAATTGTTTGTTATGAAATTTTTTTTTATGACTTGTTGGGTTTTGTGGATTGCTTTTTTTCCAAAAGTTTTTTTTTTAAAGTAGGATTAACACAAGTGTAAATATATAATGTTGTAAAAAATAGAGTTTTTACAATTTTTGGGATAAATGCAAAATTCCCTTGCATATATCCAAATTTGGTAATAGTAAACAAAATGCCCGTTTTGATTTTTGATCTCAAATGTATTTTCAATATAAAATCGTTTGGCAAATACCAATACTTTGTTTGAAAAATGTTGTTTTTTTAAATTTGAAAGTTGTTGTTTGCCAAACGATTTTTTGATTAAAATTATTATTAGTCTATTAAGATGCACAGATATTATATTTACTATTTCCCAAATTTGGATATATGCAAGGGAATTTTGCATTTATCCCAAAAATTGGAAAAAGTCTATTTTTTACAACATTCATATTTACTCTAGTGTAGTGTTTTAAAGACAATCGTGACTAAACTTCAAGTTGATTGTTGTTATTTTATTCTAACTAAAAATCTGAAATTTTTCCTTAATTAAAAAAGAAAAGTTTAAAGAGAAATCTTGAAAAAAATATTTTGAAAAGTCAGTAACAACTTTATTTTAAATCTTTAACCACTCTTGAAAAAACAATTGTTCCAAAAAATGAGTTATTTTTTGTTTTAGTTTGGTGTTATTGCTTTAAATTGATATTTTTTTACTTTTGCAAGAATTATTTTTTAAATTGAATTTTTTTCTTTTTGATTGTAAAGGATGCTTTTTGAAATAAATCAAAATTGTAAGATCGAGAGGTGTGGGAATTATAATTTTTTAGTTTATTGTTTTTTAAAATATGTGTTTTTTATTCTAAATTTCGGTCTTTAATTATGGTTTTGTTTATTCATTGATAGGAAAGAAAAAAAACAAAAAAAAATTTTTACTGTAATCAGAAAGTTTCTTGGTATCTTCAAGAGCTTTTCCTCCAAAAATAATTCTTTGGTTTTCTGCTGCAATGTTTGTAATTGATGCCAATTGAAGTTTGAAATTTTTGATCATGATCTTTTGAAAGCAAAAAAAAATTTGTTCACAAAGCGCCAAAAAGAAAAAGAAAAAGAAAAAGAAAAAAGAAAAAAATTTTATTTTGAGAAAAGAAAGAATGATGGTGTTAAAATAAAAACAAAAAAGAAATGGGTTACAGTCGAAGAAGTTTTCACATTATAATTCTTTCCTTTTAAAGTTTTGACAACTATGTTGATTTCGGTCATTGAAGATGAAATAAAATTCCTGTTATTTAAAGTGATAACGAAAAAGAAAATGAAAAAGAAAAAAAAATGAAAACTCCAAAATAGTTTTACTTGTTTTAAAACAATAAATAAACACTTAAACAAGTTATAACTGTAAGTGTGCTTTGAGGATCTTATTGAGAACATAATTTAGTCCAGAGAAAGAAAGTCTTTTGATATTATTTTTGAAAAAAGTGAGAGCTTTTTTTGAAATATGAAACCAAAACAGATTAATTAGTTGCTATTCAAACTATTTAATTCACTCTTTTAAGTATTTTATTAAACAGTTTTTTAAATTCTAAGTAATCTCTTTTTAAAAATAACTCAAGGTCTTGGAATTATCTCTAAATTTTGAATCAAAATTTTTCTAAGGTTATTATTTTTGAAGATAATTGGAAATCTTAGATTTAAGGTCGTTAGAGTTTGTTTGTGAATCTGGGATTTTCATTTGATTGATTTTATCGAAGACACTTAAATCAATTAAACATCTAATTTTTTCAAATAAATAACTCAAAGTCACCTGTAGTGTCGGATATTTTTGTAGGCACTTAAAATCAGATCCTCTAATTAAAAGAGAAGTTTTTTACTTCGGTCTCCAAAAAAGTAACAACTAAAAGCTGTCAAAACTGTTATTCAAACTTGTAAAAAGAGAGAATTAAATATTTTGAGAAACACTTTGGACAACTGTTTTTTCCAATTTTTAAATATAACCTCTGATTTCAATTTTGTTTTTTGTTAACCTTTTCTCTTAAACTATTCTTATGTTACCCTCTTTCAATTATACTCACAGATGACAACATTCATTATTAAGTAGGTAAGTTCATTTTAAGAATTTTGGATTGCCAATTTTAATCCAAACTAAAACATTCTTATATCCTTTCTTTAACCAGTGACATTAAGATTTTTATTATGACGAAAGTGGAATATATCTCTTAGTGGAATATATTTATATCGAATTAAAATATGGAAATCAAAAAAATAAAAAAAATTGATCAAGAAAAAATAAAAATAAAAAAATTGATTTCTTGATATTATCTGTAACATTTGATACAATTACTTATTCTTCATTCCTTGATTTTATTTTTTATTTTTTATTTTTTATTTAAAAAAAATTAATATCAGACTCAGATTACTTGTTATATTTAAAGAATTTCCAAAAATGTATTTTTATTCATATTTTCATTTAATTCATCTCATTATAGATTTAGTCAAAGAAAATAGGATTATATTTTTTCTAATCTCTTGAGAAATAAAGATTTATTGGGGTATTTACTTGGATTTGATTATTATTTATTTTTGATAAAAATGAAATTTCAAAATAATTTCAATGTTATTTTGAATTTTTAAACAAGATTTTATTTTTCTTTGAGTTGAATTTTTTGGATCTATTTTTTGATTGCTATAATTCAACCTTTTTCCTTTCATCTTTGAAAAAATTATTCTTTGTGTTGGTTTCTTTTGATAAAAATTTGAAAAAAGAATTTTGAAAGCAAATTGGTAAATAAAGGTCTTGATTAATTAATATTGATTAGTAGTGGTATAAGAAGTTCCAATGTTATAACTTGTTTAACTCATCCAAATTAAGAAGACAAAGAAAAAAAAAACTTCAAAATAGGCTTTGGTCAAATATTTTTTTTTTTCATTTTTGATTTCAACAAATTTATTTGAAAGAGTGATCTGTCTTGTTTGGTCTTCTAAAAGAAAATAATTTTATAAAATGAACGAAAATTCTAGTATATTTTTTGTTTATTCTTTAAATAATTTCAAGTATTCACTGGAAACTCATTTCTCAATTCCAAAAAAATAATTTAATAAAAACATTAATTTAATAAAAAGTAAAAAGTCAATCAAAAAATTGAACAATTGAAAGTTTCAACTCTGATTTACTTTTCTTCTTCTCACAAATAAAATTATTAATGCTATTTTGATTTAAAAGTTACAATATATGATATTATTCAAAAATCTTACTTCATTAAGATTATCACCCTAAAAATTTAACAAATGGTAGTTGTACCTACTTCCTAAACAATTATTTGTCAATCTAAATACTATTTGAGGAAATTTTGAATTATATGTTCAATAAATATTAATTTGCGACCAATAAACTGTTTATTGACTTCAAAGAATGTTTAGTCAAGAGATCTGGCAAATAATAAAAGGTTATAGTTTTTTTTTTTGAATTTTTTTATTAGAGGAAAAATGATTTACCTCTTAAACAATTGAAAATTGAACTTAAAATAGAAAATAATAATTTCATAATTGAAATAGCAATTTAAATTACTATAAAAGCCCAATTCCCAGTATAAAAGTAAAAAATGTACTTTTTTTATCATTTTTTTTTTAATCACCTTATGCAAAAACCCCAAAACCAAAAGGCTGCCTGAAAGGTAAAAATGATTACTATTCAAACCTATCCAAATACTTGGTTCAAAACAAGAATTTAAAGATATTCCAAAAAAGCCAATTTAAACAAAATGACAAAAGATTGGACATTTTTTTGCTTTTAAACTGGGACAAGGGCTTTAAAGTGATATAAACTAAAATTCAAAATTCTCCACACAATTAAAATGGTTCAAAGAATCACAATAATACAATTCTCAATGCATTTGAAATAATTTTGCTTTTTATCAAAATATGAAAATCATTTTTTCATCTTTTAGTTTTTGTTTTTATTTCATTTTTTGTATAAGGTAACTTGTTTGGTTTGATCAAAATATTTTCAACGATTGATATTATCTTAAATTTGGGTAGTCACAAAATAGAAAAATCAAATACAATTAGTCGATTTTATCTTATCATTTGACCGATCAACAATTGTTGGTGAAATTTCAACAGATTTACAATAAATTTGATTTGTTCAGCTTGTTTCCTTATTTTAGGTACAGCGATTTTTATTTTTGAGTTTTATATTTTTTTCTTTTATTTGGATGAAAATAATTATTTATAAAATCATTAATACTGAGTAAATTGGATGTGATTTAATATTACGTTTGGAAAAATCCAATAAATTGAGTTTTATTTTGCCTATTTTTGATTTTGGGTGTGTCCAAATTTTTGGAATGGGGTTATATACATATACACACCCAGAAAATAGTCTCTCATTCTCAAAAAGAAATTGTTGATTAAACCAGTATTTATAAATCAAAATTTTAAAGTTTTTATTAACCACAAATAAAGTTTTAACTTGTGTAAAATTGTTTTTTTTTCAAAATGAAAAGAAAAAATTATATAAATTGTACTTTTGTATATAAATTTGGGTACCTTGAACCCAACTCTAAGAGTCGAGGAAAACCAATGATTAATCACAAATTGTGGGATTTTTATTTATTATTAATGATCTTTCTATAGAGTTTTTACCCCTCCTGTGAATTCGAGGGAAGTCTTGCCAAATCCCATTAAGTACCACTAGCTTTTCCAGAATTCAAATTAATAGAGAAAAACAAATATTTTACCAAATTCTGGAAAAAAAGCTAAAGAGGTTTACTGCGTTATTCATAAACCCTATTGATTTTAGAATAAACAGAAAAATCAAAAAAAAAACAAACTATTACAGTTTTATTTATTTATTTATTGAGAGACAGAAATAAATAAGCAAATTTCTTTAATTTTATAAAATTAAAAAAAAGAAAACAGAGGATTTCCAGAATTCAAAAGAACCGAGTAACATCTTTGACCCCACTCATACTTTTAAATCCTAGAAAACCGAACGAAAGTGGATAGTTTTTAAATTGTAATACAAATGTTATTATTTTTATATTATTACCTTTTAATTATTTTTCCTTTTCTCGTTTTTTTTATTTTGAGAAATTTTCTTTAATTACTCCCTTCTCTCAATAAATAAATACAAATGTCATTTTTTTCAGAAAAAAACACGGACAAAGTACCAGTGATACTTAATATTTTGTTGAAAATAATGTAAATCTAAAAAAATAAACAAAATAAAAAATTTATTAGAAATCTTTAGAATGTTTATTGTCATAAAAAAAAGAAATTTTCCCAGGATTAGTTGACATTCCACCATAATTATCTAAAAATTCAAATAAAATAACATTCCCTTCGAATACCTTTTCAAATTTATAAAAAAGATTAGTATTATTATCAACTTTGGGTATTTCAAAAGACCCAATACTAGTTTGATTTAATAAAGTGATTCCATCTATCGTTAAAATATTCAAACGACAGGATTTTGGCTGAGAAAGGTACCCTTCCTTTTCATCATGTTGAATTAAAATCATAAACCCGTTTATTTGATTAAAATCGATGCCAATCTCTAAAATTCTTTTGAAGGGCCTAAATTTAAATTTAGTTGGTTTAATGAGATTTAATTTATTTAACATATTTCCAATATATTCTGAAGATTTTTTTTGATTTGCTGTATAAATATTTTTAATAAAGGATAATTTTGGTTTACCAAAAACTTTAATTTGTTTTAAATGGATCCTTGGATTGGTATTTATTATTTTATTATTAACCTTTCCCTTATTATTTTCACCCTTAGGATTACTTTGATCGTTATTTTTATTTTTGTTATTTTCAATTTCATCATCATCATCATCGTTATGAACGTTATCATCGTTATCATTATTTCCGTTATCTTCATCATCATCATCACCACCACCACCATTACTGTCATCATCATTATTGTTTTTATCATCATCATTGCTATTGTCAAAGTTTTCCAAATCTTTATCAATACCAATCACAGAATCTTCATTCTTAATTGATATTTCTAAAGATATTATTCTCATCAATTTTTTTTCTTTAAATGTATACGATAATTTGGAGTTTGACAAAATTAATATATTATCCTTCTCCAAATTATTTTTACTGACATAATTTTTTTTCAAATCCCAAACACCCAAATTTTGCAAATTATTTAACCTTAAACCACCCTTTATTATAATTTTAGGAACATCATTTTCATGATAACCAAATCTATCTACTATTAATTCAATTTTGTCAATAAAAGTATTATAGGAAAGGACTAAAAGCATTTGTATATTTTTTATTGATTTTTTCGAAAACCAAAAAGAATCAGGATCATAATCATGGCTAAATAATATTGAATTAATTGTTGGGGAAAGACGATCTGTCGGCACATTATTTATAATTGCAGATTTTGGGTAAAGAGATACATTTATTATACTAGTATTTGAATAATTATGTATATATTTGGATTTTTTGGTTAAAAATCCTTTTAATCGGATAAGTTCAGGAATTTTAGGGAGGAGTGTTAATAGGTGATCTTGTCTTTGATGCATTTTTATCAATTTGATTTGTGCTAATTGTTCTTTTAATATAATTGAACATTTTTTACAGACCGTGGAACCATTTTCCCAAAGAAATTCGGGAATAGAATATTTTTTTTTATTATTTATACAATTGATACAAAATTTATGAAAACAATAATGGCAACTTATCAAAGAAGTAGCTGTAGACGTAATGCATTTATTGTTTGAGCAATGCCTAGTTTTATAAACTTGATTTTTCATTAACCTTTTAATTAATTTCCGTTTCCGCGGGTAAACGAATCTATGTGGATTAAAATCTTTATTACTTAGGTTCTGTTTAAAAAAATATTCATTTCTTGAACGTGGCGGGATTTTCAAAGATAATCGCAATGCTTCCAATTTTAATAAATCTAGAAATCCAATTGATTGTTTGTTGGATGCCAAAATTTTTAACTTGGATTGAACAGATAGAATGTATTGTTCAAGTCTTTCGTCCAATTTAATTTCCGATTTTTTTGATATTAATTGTGTTGTTTTGATAGTTTTCTTTTTCTTTCTTTTCTTTCTCTCCCTTTTTAATTTTTCTAATAAGTTTTGATTCTCTTGAGATAATTGATCATCTTGCGGTTTATTTATTCTATATAATTGCAAATAATGGGAATTCAATTTAAACGGATTTATTCTTTTTTTTAAATATTGCTCTTTTTTATATTTTTTTTCATTTTCTTTATTATTAAATAATTTATTACCATTTATAGGCATTTTTGTCAATGTATACTTTTTTGTAATGGCAGATTCAACAAAATCTGAATGTTTAATAAATTTATATCTTTCAATTCTTACCAAATTGTCATTATTATTTTCATTTAAATCGAAAATAAGTTTTTCTTTGTTTGTTTTCTTTTCCTTTGATTTTTTATTTATATTAACTAAATCATCATCATCATCATCTTCTTTATCTTTATCTTTATCTTTATCATTATCATTATCATTATCATTATTATTATTATTCTCGCTGTTATTGCTATTTTCCTTATCATTATCATCATCATCATCATCATTATTTTGATTGTAATTTTCATTGTTATTAGTATCATTATTATTAAAAATTTTGCTAATTAATTGATTACTTGGATTACTTTCATTTATTGGATTTTTGGATATCTGTATATTCTTATCTAAATCTTGGATATTATTAGCAATTGGAATTCCGACGATTTTAATATTAGTGATAATGTATTCAATTTTGTTATTAACTTGCTTATTGTAAATTTTTAATTTCACAATCCTAGTTAAAAAACTAAAATCATCACTTTTTTCGTTATAACTATAAAATAATTGATCATTTCTTGAAACTCTTTCTCTATTAAAATTATAAGTTAATTTCAGACCATCTACACTTTGTGGCAATTGGATGCTTTGAGAAATGAGTTTTAAATTATCTACTGTCTCACCACAATATAAATCAAAGGTTAAATTAAAGGGTAAATACTCATCGTTATTTTTAACCGTAAAAATAAGATCTGTAACTATACTTTGATTTGTTAAAAAAAATAAAAATTCAACAGACAAATCATTACTATTTAAAATAAAGTTGGAATTTGCTTTGTTAAAAATTTTCAATTCCAAATCTTTTTCGATTAATTTTTTTTTATTCTCTTCTTTTTTTTTATTAAATATTTGAAGGCAACAGGATGGGTAAAGTGAAAGAATTGTTTTTTGTTGTAATTTTTTTTCATTACTATTAAAAAACTCATATTTTTTTAACCCTAAAAGCATTTCGTATTGCTTTTGTCGATATTTATCCTTTTTAACATTTTGGTATCTTCGTTGTAACGTTATTTTAGTATTACTCGATGAACTGTTTTTTTTTAAATTCGGGTTATATTCTCGAATTAAAGATGTATACAACGCTGGTGAATTGGTATAGAGTATTGAAATAACATTACCATTTTCGAGAAAAAATTCTGCCAATATTGATAAAATTTTCGATTGAAATCTTTTTGATAATTTTTCTAGCCCCATATCAATAAAATCCCATTGATTTTTCTGATGTTTTTTTTTTTTTTTATTTTTACTTTCTTTTTGTTTATTATTATTATTGTTGTTGTTATCATCATCATCATCATCATTATTATTGGTATTGTTATTAGTATTGTTGTTAGTAGTATTATTAATATTATTTGGGGAAAGTTTATGAAGTCCAGTATTTAAACGTTTACACATTTCAGCTAAAATCTGAATTGAGACAAAGAAAGTACAAACATTTGTACGATCCAAAGAATCTGCACAATTAAATCTTAATACACCCTTTTGTTCTTTTAAAATTTCATATTTTGCATATTTTTTTAATTTTTTAGAATTTGGTATTTGGAATATTTCTTCATTATTTTGTAGATAATATTTTGAATTTGTCTCATTGAATATAATGTTATTATCATTATTTTCTAAAATATGAATTTTCCCTTCATTAAAATCATGCGAAATTAAAGGCTCTTTAACTTGTAACCATAAAGCCTGTATAGCTTTATTTAGACCAAAGGTTTTGAAGTTCTTATGCCAATCAAAATTTATTAATTTTATTTTATTTTTAATATATTTTTGGACATATTTCACACATTTTTGATAATGTTCAATTAACACTACTTCATGGCTTTCAATATCACATTTTAATAAATTAAAGCAAGTAATTGGTATGTTGTTGAATCTTTCCTGTAATCGAAGAAAGTATTTTTCTGCATTTTTATATGGATCTTTTTTAATTACTAAATCAGGTGCAAGCGATACATTGGATTTTAATTTTGTTTCCCAATTAACTGGCACAGTGCCTCTTCGATATACATGACCAAAATAATGCAATTGACCTTGAGTCATCGTCTGAAAACTAATTAATTCGCATTCAATTTCATTTCCAGGTTCTATTTCATTATTTATTTTTTTAATTATTTATTTAATAATTGATTATTTTTAAATGTTTTTTCGTTGGTTTTGTTTAAATTGAATAATTTGTTTTTTGTGTTTTTAAAACCAAAAAATTTTTATTATATTTTTCAAGAATATAAATATCTCTTCCTTGATGAAATTGTAGATCTTGAGGAAAATCACTCAATTTTTGGCATCTCATTAATAATTGTATTGTTTAATTTGACAAAATTGGCTCAAAAAAAAAAAAAAAAGGGAATGACGAAGGATATTATTTTTCTTTTAAAAAAGAGTTCAACAAAGTTTTTTTTATTTGTTTAATAATCCAAATAAAGAAAGCAATAAATTTTATTAAAGAAAGAAATATTTTATTTATTAATAGAAATGGAGATGAAAGAATTCATTTAAATTAGATATCAATCTCGATCAATAATACTTTGGATATTTTTTCCAAAAACTTGTTCAAAAAGGAATCTTGTAATTTAGTAACAGATTCCCCATTTGGATTTTTAAAAAAAAATTATTTATAGAATTGTTATTTAAAATTTATTATTTTAACTGAAAAAACTCAAAAAAGAATAAAGAATTTTTTAGTGTCATAATCAATATTTGAAAAAATGTTTGGAAATGTTAAGTTATATTTTAGTACACTATGCGATCAATTAGATAAATGTATCAAAAATGAAAAAATCAAAATTTGGTTACAAAAATATTATAAAAAAGAAGAAATATGATTTTATCAAGGAGACTACCCTCTTTCTCGTTTATTATTTAGATTTATTAGTAATTTTCCATAGAAAAAATTAAACATTTAGTTCAACTTTTTCAAATGTTTAATGATGATTTGATTTTAATAATGTAAGTCCCTATTTAAAAATAAATTGACAAAAAGTTAAAAATAATATATAAAATTATTCAAGAATTTGGAATGAACCCAAATATTGATAAAACATTAAAATCAAATTCTTTATCAGAAATAAAATATTTAGTAATTCAGTTTGAATTGAATAAGAGAAACATTTGCAAGAAAACTTTTAAAAAAAACTAAAAGTGGATTTTAAAAAAATAAAAATGATTTTTAACCAAGAAAATTTAATTAATGGGACAAAATTAAAAATGCTTAAATCAATTGTATTAATCAATTATTTTATGGATTAGTAATATTTGATCTAACTTAAAAAGGTTTTGTACAAATTGATGATTGGATAAATAAAAAAGTCACCAAATTTTTAAGAAAATTATTCTACCCATTTTGGGAAAAGAATTGATATCTTAGAATGCCTCATTTCTGAGCATTGCTGGATGATATTAAAAAAAAGAGACAAAATGACATTGTAATGAGTAGAATAATTTTCATAAAAATTTTCAATTTTTCTAATTTTATGTTAATTTTTGTTAAAATAAACTCTTTTTCAGTCAAAGGTGGACAGTTTTATTGAAGAAATAGAACACATTCTATGAGTTTGATTCATTATTCTTCTCAAAATAAATTTTCAAGTTTTATATCTGATCATTTTTTCTAATTTAGTCAATTTTTTTTTTTTTCTTTTTCTTTTCTAATTTTTCTAATTTGTTTTCTTTTTCTTTTTTCTTTCTTTTTTTTTGAAAAGTCAATTTAAAAAAAAAAATGTTTGAAAATCTAAATTAACTTTAAGAAAATTGAGGTTTTGTAATTCCTTTTAAAATTCAGACATTTACTGTTTAAAAATCTTATTTTCAACAATTTTAATTTTCCTAAAGAAATTGAGAAATTTTGCACGAGACGTTACAATGAAAGTGTACCTAAATTTTTTTTAATATTTGATTTTTTTCGAAAATTTTATGGTTTATTCAGATATTTCTTTTCTGGATATCAACTTCCATGCGAAGTTCATTAATTCTATTATTTCTAAACAATCTTTTGTTGGTTGATTCTTGAGAAAAAGAAAAATTGAATTATTCATTTTTGGCTAGATCACTTTGAGTGAAATGGGGTTTAGTTTTAATTATTTTTTGTTTGAATTAATTTTTCTAATTTATTTATGTTCTTATTGAAGAAAAACCCTTTTTACTTGTTATTCACTTGGTTTTTAAAAACGTGATAAATATACAATTTTTCTGTTTTATATTCTTCCATATCTGTATACAATGTTACAAAAATTGTTCTTTTACAAATAATCAAGTATCCTTCATTTTTTTTTTTTTTAATGATTACAACAAAAACTTATTCTAAAAAATCTGATGTATTTATTAAATAATTTTTCCGTTTTTTTGATCAGAAAATATTTTTTTGAATGATCATGAATTTTTATCTTTTCCAAAGTTGTTTTAAATAAACCCCAATTCAAAATTTTTAATACATTAAAATTCATTTTTTTTCAAAAAAATCTTGTTTAATCAATTCTAGAAGAAATGCCAACTTAGAACTATTCATTAATTGAAATGTGAACAATTGTTTATAAATTACAACACGCCAGAAAACAAAAAACAAATAATTATCAATTACTAATAAATTATTGGTGTGTTAAAAAAATTTTGGAGAGAGCATATCAAAAAAAACGCATTGGATTTATTGTTAAGAGTTAAATGAAACTTCATCTAATCTGTTAAAGAGAGAATTTTATGGTGAATAAATTTGAGACTTCTAATTCGAAGAGTATCTAAATAGATACAGTCATCAGAAGTATTTGTATCTTAATTTAGTTTTCTCAAAAAAAAACGAATTGGAATACAAATAAATTATCGGTGTGTTAAAAAAATTTTGAGAGATCATATCAAAAAAATATTTGATTAGTAAATTTTTATAAATTCTATTAAAAATTATTTGATCGATCAAATCATTAGATACTATCAACTAATGATATTCAAGTTCTTCTTTTTAGAACAACCCAACTTTAATCTAATATCAACCGTTCGAAAAAATTATTGATCCAACGAAACAGGTTACTAAATCCAAAAAATGTAAGGAAACAAAAAAAATAAGAGAAGAAACAATGATTTTCATATTTTTTCAAAAATCAAAATTGTTTTCAATTTGAATGAAATTGCATTATCGTGATTGTTAAAATAGTTTTAGCTGTGTTAAAAAATTTGAATTTGAGTTTAGTTTTATTATAATTGAATTCAATTCGGATAAACCATTTTCAAGTCAAAGGTGAATCAGTTACAATTGCAGAGAGTAAAATGTATGTGTTTAAAGGGTTTGAATCGATATTAAAAGAAAAAATTTAATTTTGGAAATTTTCAAAATCAAAATCATTTTTTCAAATCTTTTCACATTTTTTTTTTTTTTCAATTTTTTTGACACGAAATTCATTGCAATTTTTTTTATGCAAGATCAATAGTCACTTGGTAAAAACTTGTTATTCTAAGGTTATTGAAACAGTGAAATATAAAGGAAGAGAAATACATATTTTTTTTCTATTGGAATTTTTTTTGGATCTTCAATTGAAGATCAAAATGAACATTGTTGTTTTTCTCAATATGTTTCCAAAGAATTTGAGTTTTGAAATTTTTAAGAAAATCTATTGATTTTTTAGTTTTATTTCATACGGATCCCAACTATTCTTGATGTTTATTATTCTTCTAATTTGTTATTTAATCTTCAAAGGTTAATTTTAAAAAATATTTATATTTGAAAAAAAATGTTGGGCACCTTTGACTGAAACAAAGTTTATTTTGTAATATATTTATTGAAATGAATAATATACATTTTTTTAAATAAGACTTTGGTTTCCTAATTATAAAAACATATGTTCCAGTGAAAATTTTGAGAACATTTCAATTTTTGATTTGTCAAAATAATTGAATTGGAATTTAATTTGAAAATGATTTTTTCATCAAAGCTTTCAATGAAATTTCATTTCAAATAAATATCTCAAAATCGGAAAAAGCTAGAAAGATTCTTGTCCTTATTCCACAAAATACTTTCTTTTTCTTTATTTATGAGGGAGAGAAATGAAAAAAAAGAAAAAAAAAAAAATAAAAAAATTACCCCCCAATTCATTTAACCCTCTTGCATAATACCGAGTACCGGGATTTAAATTGGTCTTTCTTGAGATCATACATATTCGAAGTTTTAGATTTTTGGGGAAATTTTCATTTTTTTTCGATGTGGCTTGGTAGGTTTTTGTTTTTACAGTTTTTCCAATTGCAAGTCCTTGTAGAAGAACTACGCACCATTCACGCATTCCTAATTTTTGAAAGGGTTTACTTAAAAAATCATTAAAGCAAAATTCTAGACGGTAACTGTTTGAAAAAAAAAGGTATTATTAAAGGTTAACATCATATTACCCAATGGCGATATTATCAATAAAAAATTTATATTAAATTTATTCGCAAGAATGTAATTTTTAGAAATTGAAAGAAAAAATATTGTTTTGTTATTATATTTTATTTTTTGTTACTTACTCTGTTATATCATAAGTTGAAGGAAACTTTCTTGTTAAATCAATTGTTTCTGAATAAAAATGAAGACCTGAGATTGGGCAATCGGTTAAAAGTTTTAAATTTTTTTTTTGATTCCTAAAATTATTATTAAGGTTAACAGTGAAACCATATATAAAAAAAAAAAAGGAAAAAGAAAAGAAAATAATGAAGAAAAGAGGTGTTAAGAAAATTATTTATGATTTTTTTTTTTTTGAAAATAAAATATCTTTTCGAATGATCAATATAAAGAAATAAATTATAAAGAAAATAGTTTCAATCTGAATAATAAATTGACTTTTAATGAAAAATATGAATTAATTTTGAAAAAATTAACCAAAAAAATTTGTTAAAAAAAAAAAGAAATAAGGAAAAGAAAAATAGAAATAAAAACACAAATTGACGAAATTAGAAAAAATAATTTATTTATTTAAGGGGGGGGTTTCAAACCCCTTTATTTTCTATTAGGTTTATTTCTTAAATGAAAAAAAATCTAGGTACTTCACGTTAGGTTTTCTAGAGTTTTCTGTTTATTTGTAAAACCAATATATTTTTGTTAGGTTTTTTTGAGTTTTCTATTTATTTGTAAAACCAATAGATTTTCGTTAGGTTTATTTCTAAAGTAAAAAAAACCTAGAAAATCTATTGATTTTCCAAATAAACAAAAAGTCAAAAAAACCTAACGAAAATCAATAGACACTTCACAAATAAAATAGAATACCTCAAAAATCCTAGAACACTTAACAGATAAAACAGAAAACCTCAATAAAACCTAGGCACCCCACGGGCACTTTCGTTAGGTTTTCTTGAGCTTTTTGTTTATTTGGAAAATCAATAGATTTTCGTTAAGTTTTTTTTATTTTTTGAAATAAAATAGAAAACCTCAAAAATCCTAGAACACTTCACAAATAAAATATAAAACCTCAAAAAAACCCAGAACACTTCACAAATAAAACAGAAAACCTCAAGATAAGAGCTGTTATCTTTTTAAGAATTGCATACAATCTTTGTTTTTTCTTTTTCTTTTAAATATAAGAAAACCTACTCACTCTACAACTCTTGACTGACACGGCAATAATTATCATAATGATTTTTTTTCTCTATTTCAGTTTTATTTGACAAATACAACATTTTCCAAACTATTAGTTATTATCTATTCAAAAGTAAATACCTCGAAGTTAAATTTATACTAAAATTCATCCTTCCGTTTATTTGAAATTTTTTTACCCCAAAAAACACCTTTTTTTTTCTTGGCTAGAGACTTTTAAAAAGAGTGGTACTACTAACAACAATAAATACAATAGCCTCATGAATTTGAAGTTCTGGAATTTTGATTATATTGTGAATAAACTTTATTATTAAGTATGAAAGGTTACCGAAAGTGATATTTTTGTCTAACTTTTTTTTTTTCAATTTTATTTTTTCATACTAGTGTTATCTGAATATTAAAAATTTAATTGGAATTGTTGATCAATAAACCAAGAAAGAAAAAAAAAATTCAAAGATAATAAACTGAAACATTTTTTTGAATATTGTGAAAACATAATTAAAAATCTATTAATTTGGAATTGAATTCAGAGTTACTTATTGAAATTTGATTTAACAAGGTTAAAAAAGTTAAGATGCTCGGTTTTTTGATCATAAGAGATTTATCCAAAATAGATTTGTTTTGAAAAACGAAATGTCTTGAAATACTACAATTTTTCGAAACATAAGAAGGTATTTATTTTTTTTTGGTAAAAGTTTTTTTAAAAAAACACTCTTACAATTTCAAATTCCAAATGATAAAACGTTATTTAGATTAGAGTAATACTGGAAAACAGGATTTAATTGCTTTTTTTGATATTTTTCTTTAAAAAATTCAATCTTCAATAAACATCGGGGATTTGGACTCATTTTTATTAATTGAATTCACTTTTTGAGATTATTTATTACTAAGTGAGTTTTAAAAATTCCAAATACACATCGGAAATAAAACTATTTGTAACTTTAATGATGGTAGTAGTTAGATTTTATCTTTTTTTTGGTTGAAGAGAATAACAAACAAGAGTAATTTATTTTCTCAACTCATAGAAAGCATAGTTTAATTTCAATTTTGGTTTTGTAAAATTGTTTTGTTTTGGTGTCTGTTACCCTCGGTACATAAAAAAGGGGGTTGTATTTTTTCAAGAAAAAAATTTAATTGAAATTTCAATTTTTACCAAAAAAATAAAATAGTTTTCTTTATTTGTTCGAATTCCCGAGAAAAACTAGCAAACTCATACCGTTGTTGACTAACCTTTAAATTATTTTGATTTTTGTAAATAAAAAATAATAAAACCTTGAAAATATTTTTATTTTTTTTCGATTTTCAGTAAAAGATTCTGGGAGTTTGTTGAATCAAAATAGTGAATCAAGGGATGGGCTAAATGATATTCTAATCAAATTTAGATATTTATATTCATTAAAGCTAATTCTTTTAAAAAAAATTATTGTCCCCATATATTAAGACATAGAAAATTATGGTATTTTTTTTTTTGTTTATCGAATATTTAACTTGAGTTAATCCTTTTATTGTAATTGTGAATATTCTCGTTATTACTGTTTCTATTGTTTATTTTGAAGTAAAATTAGTTTATTATTTTCTTTGAAAATTTGTTCTAATGGAATTGTATTAGCAATAATTTTGATACAAATAAATCCCCTTATATATTTTTATTTGTTGGTTTATAAAACAACAAGCAATTTCGATGATTTTTTTATCCAGAATAAGGTTTTTGTTTGACATTTTTATATTTAATTCAGCTTTTAGTTTGGAATTTATTCAAACAAAATAATAATTAGAATGAATAATAATTCATTTTGAGATCTATTAATGTTGAAAAGGTTTAGATAAAAAAAGAATAGTCTGCAGTTTGTGTGTATTATTGAAACCCTTTTTGAGAACACTTTTTGGATCGTAGTATCATCCTTTCATACAAATATTTTGTTGGTGTTAATTAAAGGGTAACAAATTTTTTTTGTTAACAGTTCCAGAAAATGCTAAAGCGGGTTGTTTTCATAATTCTTTTTCTTTTTTCCTTTTTCCTTATCTTTCTTTTCTTTCTTTTCTTTCTTTTTTTTCTTTTTTTTCTTTTCTTTTCTTTTTTTTTCTTTTCTTTTGATACCCAGAAGGCTGAAAAATTTAATTTTAAAATCGGTTTCGGTTGAAAGTTTGGGATTTCAACATTGTAATTCACAAAAGTTGTTTTTGACCTTAATCACTAACTATTTGTTTATTTTTTGGTAGCCCATTTGGGCTGTTTTCTTTTTATTCTTTCATTTCCAATTGGTTTTGAAAAAAAATTTGTTTTTTAAAATTGGTTGGTTGGCTCAAGGACAACTTCAATAGAAAAGATAAAAGAAAATAGAATCGGAAAAGATTTTACTTATTTGGCTCTGATTTGATATTGAGTGGTATCTCGATCCATTTCACATTTTCAACTGTTTTGATAACATGACCCGAAAACAGTCTAGCTGAGATTCGAGTTTCTGTAATTGTAGCAAGATAGGCTGTGCTTCCAATTACAAGATAACCTAGAAGTGATTCGACTCTAAATTCTGTGTGGATTTTTCTCTTTTCAGAAAGTTGTTTTTTTGCGCTTTTTTCATTTTCAAAAAGATCGTAGTCTTGTATCCCTTGGTGTGATAAATTTCCAGTATCGGGATCAATTCGAAACAATTGTGTATCGTCTCTATTACATAATGTGCTTATTATAAAATATTCATTAGTTGTAGATTTTATTATTAAATGAGTGGTCATAAGAATAAAAAATGTCTAATTAATTTGTTCATAATGTATATATTTAAGGGGGTAAGAACATTTTTCATTTTTTGAGTGCACCATTTATGTTAAACTGAATTATTCAAATCATTTCTTTAGCCAAACACCTTGATATTTTCATAAATACTAGAGTGGAATATATCCTAGTATAAGATATTTTCATACCAATAAAAAAATGGAATTCAAAAAAATAAAAAAATTGAACAAAAAAAAAAAAATAAAAATCATTTATTACTTGATCTTATCTTAAACATTTTACACAATTACTTATTCTTAATTTGGTTTTATTTTTAATTCTTTATGAAAATAATTTTATTTGTAAAATTTTTGAAAAACAAATTACTGTTTATTTCGAAAGAATTTCCAAAATGAATTTAAAAATATTATTTTCATTCAAATAATCTAATATTTGTTTTAGTTCAGAAAATCAGATATTTTTTAATTCTTCTTGAGAAATAAGGGTTTATTGGACAAATTCGTTTGATTTTATAATTATTTATTTTCCATTCAAATGAGAACTCCAAAAAATACTGAATCTGATTAAAAATTTTTTCGAATTGTTGTTTTTATTTTGATTTGAATCGCTTGTAACTGTTTTTTCGATTCCAAGAATTCAACCCCTTTATTTTAATTTTTGAAAGAGTATTCTTTGTTTGGGCTTCGTTTGATAAAAATATTTGAAAAATGAATTTTGAAAGCAAATTTGTAACAAAAAGTGTTTTTTAAAATAATAATAAATAATAATGGGACGAGAAATCCAAGGAAAAAAATAGTTTGTAATCATACAAAACAAAGAAGATAAAGAATACTAATCTTTGAAAATAGGCTTTTATCGATTTTTTTTTTTTTTCATTCTTGATTTCAACAAATTTATTTGGAATTGTGATCTTGCGTGTTTGGTCTTCTAAAAGAAAATATTTGTTTCAAATACACACCTTTTCGAGTAAATTTTTTTAGGTTTACTGTTTGATTAATTTCAATCGTTTGTATAAACACATCTCTAGATCAAAAACAAAATTTAATAATGCCAAAAATTTAATCAAAAAAAAATGTTCAAAAAATTGAAAAATTTAAGATTCAACTCGTATTACTTTGATTCTTTTCACAAATAAAACAAGCGAATGGTGTTTTGGTTTCAAAGTTTCAATATCTGGTGGCTCTCAAAAATTTTTTTTGGGAGGTTAACACAATCAAAATTTTTCAAAATGGTAAAATGCACTTACTTCATTAAGGAAAATTTTTTCAAATAGTGTTGTATTTTCTTTATCATTTCAAGGTTACATACGACACCATTCAAATATAACTTTTTCTGTGAATTTTCTATTCTTTGGTAGAAAAATATAAAATATTATCAAATTTAATAGTCAAAATAATCTCTTTATGGTTGTTTTTTATATTTATTAATTGTATATTACCAATTAATGTTGCTATAATTAAAAGTAAGATGTGTTCATTAGATAATTGAAAAAATAAAATTATAACCACTAAAAATATCGTGTGGGGAGTATAAAATCTGTTTTTCAAATGTACCCAAGCTTTGTTTTTCTTTTTTAAATACAACTTATTGTGTAGTATTCAAGGGTATATCCAAGACCAACTAAATTTTGTAGGTAATCTCCTTGATATTTACCGTAAATTTTAAAAGTAGGAATTAAGATTTGTTCAAATTTTTTTGTAATTACCTCTGTTTTTGTCAACTTTTTTTATAAAATGTCCCAAAAATTTGACTTTCCAAAGTTGAATCTATTTTTTGAGATAATATTTTCCAATTAGATCTTTCATTTTTAGAAATTTTTTTTTTAATAGTATCTTTTAAGAAATTAATGTAAGATATTTAATTATAGTTTATAGTTGGTTTCATTGATCTTTTAATGTATATTTACTTTAAAAAAAACATAGATTTTAATTTGCTTAACTAGTTTTATTATAAATCTAGAGTTATTTCAACATATATAAATTTAATAGAAAATCCAAAAATTATTTTCAATTGATTTTCAAATTGAAAAATGAAATAAAAATCTATGATTACTCTAAAGACCAGCCCTGCTTTAAATACTATTTTCAGAAACGAATTATTGTTTTTAAAAGTTTGATCAATTTTTTCCCATTTTCAGATAAGTTCAAAATTCAACTTATTTCTGAATTATTTAAAAAAAAAGTTATTTTCTTTGAAATAAGGAATAAAACCTATTGTATGTGAAGGAAGTGTAACAAAAAAAAAATGTTGGAAATGAAATAACTAAATTCTAAAACAATCAAATTGAAAAAATCTGCTTGATTTTAAAAAAATTTACAAAAATTAAATAAAAATTTAAACCGTTTACAATTTCTTATTAGATACTAATTTTGAATTATTTTTTTCTTTCTGCTGCATAAAAAAATATTAATAAAATACTTTACTAGATGATATCAAATTCAACACAGCCCAAACAAATATTCATTAATTTTATTATTTCAAATCAATAATTAATAACTCAACCTTAATGCCTATAGTGGGTTGGTAATTAACAAAAATAAAAATTATACATGGTTTAGTATTATTTCGCATATTTTATACAGATTAGTAAAATTTCAAAAGAAATCAAATCAATCCAAAGCCAACAGAAAAAAAAACGATCTTAATAATCAAAAATTACAAAACCAAATTAATAAATTTTATCAAACAACTTCTTTAAATAATCAATATTTGTCATTAATAAGAGTAATAAAATTATTGTCTAATCTTTTAAATTTTTAGAAATATAATAAATTTTGTGAATTAATATATATATATATATAAACTATATTACAAAAATTTGGACATAGTTTAAACAGTCAAAAAAATAAAAATACTGCAATTTACATTCAATTCAAAAAGAATTTTGATTTTAAAAACTATTTCATTTTTTGTCTTTTTTGTTTTGTTTTCATTTCCTTTTTTGGAGTTACGTAATTTGTTTCTGTTAGATCTGAAAATTTTTTTCGATGATTGATAGAAGGTTAGTGTCGAGTTTGTTAAATTGGAAAATCACATACAATTATTCAATGGATCTTATCATTTGATCAATCAACAATTGTTTTTGAAATTTCAACAAATTAACCAATGCATTTTTTGCTCATCTCGTTTCATTATTTTGGAAATTGAGATTTTTATTTTTGAGTTTTATATTTTTTTTCTTTTATTTGTATGAAAATAATTACTTATTAAAACATTAATAGCGGGTTACTTAAATGTTGTTTTATATTAGGTTTGGAAAAATATAATAAATTGAGTTTTATTTTACCTATTTTTAATTTTGGGTGTTTTAAAATTTTTGGAATGGGGTTTATTTGATCTTCTCTGATTCAAGATTAGTTATATTTTTCTTTTATTTTTAAAACAAGAGTAAAATTTGTGGTTATTTTTTTATACAACCTCTTAGAAATTACAAAAATTTTGATTCATAAAAATAAAAAGGTTTTGCAATTATTTTTTTCTAATTTGATCTGAAAATTCAAATAAAAAGGATAAGTTGTTTTTAGAGTAAATTAATAGTAAATAATTATTTTTTATTAAAATAATAACTCATTTCTCCAAAGTAGATACAGGGTGTTTTTTTTTCAGGTTTATTCAAATATTTGTTAAAATAAGTGATTTATTATCTTTCTAGAAAAAAATTAATTCAAATTACTATTTACTTTTAATTAAAAAAAAAATTTCATTGAAATCTTGGTACGTGAAGAAATTTAATTATTTCACCAATGAAAATAATTATTTTCATTTTTTTTTTTAAATTTAAATAGATTATTTTATACAAAATTATTTCAAAACTTATAGGTGGTATTTTATAGGTTAACTTTGTATACCCCTTTCACGGATTATGAAATTTCTTACTTCAACAAAAATATTTTTTTTTGAAATATTTTAAAATAGGTTAAACTTTCAATTTTTTTAAAAATAAGATAAATAGGTTCAACTTTAAAAACCTTGATTTCTTTCTGAAATTTTCATTTATAAATGAGTTTGATATTGTAAAAATAAGATTTTTCCTTTATTTTTAAATTTCAAGATATGATAAAATTTTTCAATTTTCTATTAGATTGACTAGAGTGTTATTATAGGGTTCAAGTACCTTTTTTTACTACTATTTAAACTTTTACACTTTAAACTGAATTGAAAATACAAAAAAATCTCAAATTAAAACACCTTTTTTTGGACTTTTTTTTAACTCGGAAATTTTTATTCTGATTGGTATTTATTGACTTTAATTGTGAGATTTTTTTGTACCTTAAATTTAGTTGAAATTATGCATCTTGGAGGTGGCTATGAATGAAAGAGATTTGTGTATACCACATAAAAATTTAAAATTCAAGGATGTTGTTTTTGAATATAAATAGTATTCTTTTCTCAATGGTAAAAATTTTTTAAAAATCCTATTCAAAATAGTATTACAAGTTGATCTCATCAATTATAACTTGATCCTTATATTAGTAAAGAATCTAGAAAATTTGAAAATAATAAACATTTCAGTACAAATTTCAAGGTTTAATTATTAATATGCGGACCATAAAGTTGCAAAATATCTCTCTTAAAATTGTTGAGATATGTAGATTAGTTGTTAAAAAATTCAATCTTTTCAAAAAATTAGATAATTAACTATAGGATTATTTTTTTATAAATTATTCCATAGATTAGAGATATATTAACAATTCAACTAACTTTACCAAAAAAAAAAAAACAATAATAATCAAAATTTATGTTTTTATATATTAAATATTATTCAGTAAATCCTTCAAATTATTTCTCAAATCATGGAAATATATTGATGATACAAGTATCTTCATCAAAAGCAAACAAAACTGATCAATCTTTGTGCTTTTATGTTGATGATTATTGAGTTTATCTTTGAAATTCAAAAAAAAATAAAAAATATTTTACTTTTGGAGGTTATGAATATTAATTCTTAAATTCTGTAATAGAATTATTAGGGTTTCTATTTTTAGATTTGGATATGGAATTAAAAAAAAATCAAAATTCCAATTTTTTAATAGTAATCTTGAGTTAAAAATGGAATAATTTATTGATCAGTAAGATTTATAATAGATTTTTTAGAACTATTTGAGCCATGTGAAACAATATCATTAACACCCAATTGCAGCATATTTTTAATAATAGAAAAATCACTAGTTATGCTAATCCCTTAAAAAAAGAAAAAGAAGCCAAAAAATTATTAACTTTTTTTCGGTTTATCAATACTTAAATTTTGGTACAAAAAAAGAAATGTTAATGGACAAATTAGCCATATGGTCTGGTTAAAGAAAATGTGATGAAAAAGAAAATTCTAGTTTGAAAAGTCAATCTTACAAAGAAGAACTTTCAATTCAAAAACTCTCATTTTTTGGATTAAAATTTCTTTTTCTATTTATTTTATGAATAAAATCTCAATTCGATTACAAAACGATCTTAGAAAATTAGCAAAAGAAACAAAACGAGAAAGCGAGGAGCATAATGCATGTGAAACGGCACTACTTGAACTTCGAAAATTAAATCTCATGGAACCAGATCAAGTCCCAAAACAGGTTATTCACAGCAATAGCGAAATACTTGGTACTTTTTTATTATTTTGCTTATCAAGTAATGAAAAGAATTGCCTTCTTGCCATTAATTCGATATTTCAACTGATTACAGAACATTTGTTGGATTACGAAGCATTAGGAAAAGTGATTCAAGTCTTTATGAAACTTTCAAAAAGAAAATCCCCGAATCAAAAGCACCCGACAGTGCAATTCAAAATCTTACAAGGTATGATCACTATTGTTACAAATTATAAAAATGAGATCCATGGCGAGTTGTTAGCTGGGATATTTCAAAACGTTTATTATCTTTATTCTCTTGATGAAGATATACTTAAAGGAACTTCAGCTGCAACTTTGAGACAAATATGTAACAGCATTTTTGAAAGAATCCAGTCGATTGAAGAAGAAGAAAAAGAAAAAAAAAAAAAAAAAGAACATGAAACGAACAAGGTCAACGAAACTGAAAAAGAAACAGAGAAAAAAAAAACAGAAGAAAAAGAAAAAGAAATTGAGAAAGAAAAAGAAAAAAAAAAAAAAACATCTCAACTTAACGAAAAAGAAACAGAAAAAGAAGAAGAAGAAGAAAAAGAAGAAGAAAAAGAAAAAGAAAAAGAAAAAGAAAACAAAAAAGAAGAAGAAAAAGTAAAAGAAATACAAGCAAAATACAAATTACCAGAAAAAACTCTTTTAAGATTAGGAAAGCAATACCAACCACCAAGCGGGTTATCCTTCCCTTATGTTGATGCTTATTTATTGTTTCAAGATTTTTGTTTATTGTCTGACGGGGAATCGCCTGTGTGGTTAAATTTGGAGCAAAATAAGGATTTAAATAAATTATCAAATCTGTGTTTAGATTTATTAGAAAGCATTTTAAATACCCAAACCAAACTGATTAAGATGCACAAAGATTTTATTACTCTAATTAGGAATCAATTATTTCCAATAATTTTGGCATTTTTTTCTTTACCAAAGGAGTTTTCAAGGAGCATTCGGATTTTACGAATAATTGCTGTCCTGATTATCAAAATCTCTGATCCTTTTAAAATGGAATTAGAAATCATTTTAAAAGATTTGATACAATTATTAATTTTACCGTCGAAACAAAAACAAAAAAAGAATTTCAAGACTGAGCAAGATTTAAACCACACACCTATTTGGTTAATTTCCTCAATTCTGGAAGTCTTAAGAGAAATTTTTTCCAATCCGAAAATCATTTATTGGCTCTATCGGGAATATGATCAAAAAGAGAGTAGCACCCAAATCTTTTCAAAATCGATCACCGTTATAAAAGAAATTATTGTAGGTCCTATGTGCAACCAAATTGCCAATGAAGATAATTTTAAACAAATCAATATTCAAAATTCGAAAAAAAAGCCCATTCTATTGAATAGATTAAATATTAACACTAATGAAATTATGGTTAAAAACGAATACCCAATTACACTTTCAATTGAAACAATTGTTTTACTAATAAGTTCACTTTATCACGAAGCAAATTTGTCAAAAGAAATTTTTGAAAAAAACGTTCCCTTAGGAGAAAATGAAAATGAAAGCGAAAAAGATAAAACAAGCAAAAAAGAAAATGAAAGGGTTGATTCAACGGAAATAAAGATCCAAGGGGAAAAAGAGAAAGAGAAAGAAAAGTATCAAAAATTAATCAATCTTTTTCAAAAAAATAATAAAGATATTAATGAGATTTGTGAAAAAATTTGGCATTGTATCTTAACAGCCTTTACATTTATTATTGATCATTCGGAAAATAATAGACTAATCCAAATGATTCTTCATAGCTATCAAGCATTCATTGGGATATGTTGTATAGTGAAATGTGATGTAGCACGTGATGCGGTGCTAATGTCATTAATAAAGAACTGCTCTTCGCAAAAAAATGTAATTTATGGACCTCGGACATTATCGATCAATAACGAAACAACAACATCTTCTTTTAATTTTTCATTGGATTTTGTTACAAATACCAGATTAAACGAACATCCATTTTTAAATAATCGAAATACATTAGCATTAAAAATGTTATTCAATATAGCGCAAATTTTTGGCTCCTACTTAGATGATTCTTGGCTCTTGTTACTCCGTGCATTTCAATTTATGAAAGAAGAAATAAATTATTATCAAAGTATGAAGAAAAATAATAATAATTTATCCATTAATAATGAAACTTTAGACATCGAAATCCAATTTTTACATGATAGTTTAGATCGGTTTTTTAATTCAATAAATTCCGATAAATCTGATAAGTACTTTATTGATTTATCACAGGCATTAATTTCTGTTTCCCAGGAATATTTAATACATTATTTAAACACATTCAATAAAAAGAATGATAAAGAACAAAAGAATGAGAATGATAATTTTACAAATAAAAATGTTCCTCAAAATCTATTAATCAAGCAAAATTTCGGATTGTATTATTTAACTATCATAATTCAAAATAATTTTTATAGAATTCATTTAATTTGGAAAAGGCTTTTATTTAATCATTTATTAGAAATTTATGCACATGACAATACAGGAATACGATTAATCGGTTTGAATTTAATTATTAAAAACATTAAAGCATATTTCGATTATCAAAATCAGAAGAATGTTAATGTTAAGAATGATAAAGAAAAAAAGAATGAGAATGATAATTCGCCAAAAAATGAAATTGTAAAAACAACTGAAACGACAAAAATAAATTCAGAAGATTTCCTATTATTATTATTAAAAATAATAAATTTAAATTTTCTTGAGTATCATGAGCTTATTTATAATACACTTTTTGAATTTATTCAATCTTATGGCCAAAAATTTAAAAATGGCTGGGGGTTTGTTTTAGATATCATTCTAAAAAGTACAGAAATGAAAGAACCTCAATTAAAATTACTTTCTATTGGAATTAAATCTTTAACAGAAATATGTACCGATTTAATTTCTTCAGTTCCTATTATATTTATTCCGAAATTAATTAACATTTTAATCTCTTTTGGAAAACAACAAATCGATACTAACATTACTTTAATATCAATTGAATTGATTTGGAAAGTTTCGGATTATGTTTCATCAAATAAAAAAATCTTAAATGGTTTAAATAAATTATTTATCGAATCAAATATTAATGAAATAAATAATAAAAATAATAATAATAATAATAATAATAATAATAATAATTATAGTAATAAGGATGATGATTCCCAAGATAATATTTATCAAAGTATTTGGATTTTCATTTATATGAAATTTTTAGATTTAATAACAGATTTACGCTTTGAAGTTAGAGGATGCTGTTTAAGAACCTTTTTTTCTATTTTTGCAACAAATTGTAAGCATTTGACAGAAAATGAATTGAATATTATTATTGATAACGTATTAATAAAATTAATTTCTTTAATTATTAAACAACACAATGAATCTCGGAATATTTCGAATGATAGAAAACAATCCATCATTCCTCAATTAGGTACAGATCAATCAACGGGGAAAGCAATACCAATATTAATACATTATTCAAGAAATACACAAGAAAAGCAATTTTCTGGTACATTAAAAGAGGCGATTATCGGATTAATTAATATATTTGAACAATTTTTTGAACAATTTTTTCAAACTAAAAGTTATAAAAAATTTGTTGATTTTATTTTAAATATTATTATAACAATTTCAAATGATCATTCAGAAGAGCTTTGTTTAACGGGAATTGAAAGTTTTAGTAATTTATTTATATGTAATATAAAAAGTCATCGAATGGTCATCCAGGAAAATGAAAACAATTCTAATAAAGAAGAAGAAAAGGGAATCAAAGATAAAACAAATTCAAAAGCAAATTCGAAAAGTAAAAAGAAAAACAAAAAGAAAAATAAAAAAAAAAATAAAAAGAATTTGAAACAAATTGAAAAAAAAAAATCGAAAGAAATTGAAGAAAAGAAAAGAAAATATCTTGATAAATGTTGGGATGATTTTGAAATATTGCATAGTAATTTCCTTCAATTATCACCATCGTTTTATCAAAAAATATTAATTTCTTCAATCAAAGTATTTAAGATGGTATTATCAAAAATTAATTTGGATCAATTTTCTTTCAAGCAATATAAAAAAATGTGGGATTTAATAAATTTATTTTATAAAAATGAAAAACAAAATATAAATCAAAAAAATAATTTCCCAAAATTTCCTAAAGTTCCTTTTGGAATTATTGATTTAATAACTATAATTAAACCAATTCACAATCCAGAATATGTTAATTTGATCTTCAACTCCTTAATAAATCTAATTATTGAAAAAAACCAATCAAAAAACCAATTTTTTTTTGATGATTATTTTGAAAAAAATGGAATTATTAATTTTAATAATTTACCAATTAATGATTTTCGACTTAGTGATAATATTTCAATAATTAATAAAACAATTGAAATTTTTTCTTCATTATTTTGTCATATACTTCCTAAAGATTCCTCAATAAAAACTTGTCCAAATTTCTTTCAATTTTTTTACTTGATTATCAAATCAGACATCTTTAATGAAACAAAATATGTAACAGTTAGAACTTCGATAATTCAAACTTTTATTAATATTACGAAATTTCTTTTTATTGGTAATAACTTAAAAAATAACAGTAGCCATAACAATGAAGATCGTGATTATGATAATAAAAAGAAAAAAAGTAGTTATAAGACTAAGGATAAGAACAAGAATAAAAATAATGATAAGAAAAGGGATAAGGAGAATGAAAACGTTAAGCACAATGCAGAAAAAAATGAAATTAGGGAATTAATTTTAAAAATATTATTACAACTTTTGCAAAGCAATAATTTAAAACAAAACGAAATTGAAATTGATCCAGAAATGATACAATGTATTCAATTAATTGATTTCTTGATTTTGAATGATTTTAAATTTTCAAAAGTTGAATATAAATCTCAATTAATTGGACTCTTATTCAATGGTTCAGTACTCACGACTTCCGAAAAATTACAAGTTCAAAGAAATTTTGGCACAATAACAACAATTGATGAGTACATACAACAATGTTTAAAAACAATATTCACAACTTTAAATATCAATATTAATGATGACCAAACAATCAAATTAGGTCTTGAAAAAATTCTTCAATTAACTTTTATTATTTTGGATGATTTCTTAAAATATGAAAAGAGAGCTAAAAAGAAACGTATTAAAAACAAGAAAAAAAATACAAACAAAAAAAATAAAAAAAAGACAATTAAAAAAAAAAAAATAAAAAAACAAGACATAAAAAATGCTAACCAATTTGTTCAACACGTGTTATTATTATTACAATTATTATATGAAAGTGAAATTGAAAAGCAAATGTTTATTTCCGTAATCAATGAAAATTTTTTACAAAATATTTTAAAAAAAAAATTAAAAATGAACAATTATTATAATGGAAAGAAATCTCATTTAATTTCTCTTTTCCCATTTTTTTGTACATTTTTTGGTATTAAATCAAAAAAAATCCCAAAACAGATTCAAAAAATATTTCTTCTAATTTCTTCCGAATTGGGATTAAAGTAATTTCCTATTACTTGGCTTTTTAGTTTGTTTGTTTCTTTTTTTTTTTTTTCTCCTCTTTTTTTTTTTTTTTTCTTTCTAAAATTCCTTTTTAGTTAATAATTTTATTTTAATTATCATCTTTTTACAATTTTTAAAATTATTAAAAGTGGTATTATAAGTAAATAAATAAATAATAATAATTTAATTTTAAATATTTAATTCAAAATTTTCACGAAATTGATTTAATGTGTGATTGGATAAAAAAAATTCATCTTATTTTGTTTTTTATTGAAATCTAAAATATTGTTATTTGTAATATAACAAAATTATTGAAAACTAATTATTAAATATTGTTTTTGAAAATATTATAAGTTTTTTTGTCAAAAAAAAAAAAAAAATGAAATAATATAAGAAATATTTTTTATAAAAACGTAGTTTTATTGAGGGTCTGTAATGGTTTATTCGATCGATATAGGAAATTTTGAATCTGTTAAAATTTGTATTTTTTTTTGTTTTTACTCACAGTTAGAATAAAATAGTTAATACTGAAAAAACAACAAAAAAAAAAATTCTTGTAAATTAACCAAGAAGGCAAATTACACTCACATTTGATAGAATGCTAATTATTAAAAACTTTACCAAAATAAAAATATCTTAAATTTTTGGAAATAGTTAAACAAAACAAGATTTTCGGTAAAAGGTAGCAATAAAAATAAAAATGAATTTATTAAAAATATAAAATCAATTTTAAAAAGAAATTTTACCTATTTAGAACTCAAATAATAGGATTAAAGTAACTTATTTTTTTTTTGTTTTTTCTCCTTAAAAAAATAAAATCTTTTTTACAACAAATTTTTATTTCTGATACGTAAACATAATAAAAATGATTTTTATGATCTTTCAATTTTTTTACTTATAAATTAAGTAATATTCCAAAAAAAAGATTTTAATTGTTTAATTTTATCAATTTAAAGTTGAATTTTCAACTGATATTAAATGATTGATTAAGTTTTTTGTATTGAAATTTGAAAGAAGAAATTCTATCAAAAAAAAAAAAAAAAAAAAAAATCAAAATCAAAATAATTTGGTTGCTTGAAGTTCTCTGTAACTCATATAAATCCTTTTTATTGTAAAATGTGTTTAACTTTTTTTTTTGCTCAATAGTTTACGAATTCAATTACCCTCACTCTCTTGTCAATAAGAAAAAAGAAAAAGATAAAAATGGAAAAAATAATTTCAATTATATACAAATATAATCAATTATAAGTTTTAAAACATTGGAACTAAACCCCATTCCAAAAATTTGGATACACCTAAAATCAAAAATCGATAAATAAAAAAAAAACTCAATTTATTATCTTTTTCCAAACGTAATATAAAACAGCATTTAAGTTACCCAGTAATAATGTTTTTATAAGTAATCATTTTGATCCAAATAAAAGAAAAAAAGAAAAAATAAAAATAAATATGTCCAAAATAATGAAATGGGTGGAACCAAAAATAAATTGCTAAACTTGTTGAAATTTCACGAACCATTGTGTTTTGATCAAATGATAAGATATCATAAACCAATTCAATGTGATTTTTCAATTTAACAAACTCGACACTAACCTTTTATCGACCATTGAAAAAAAATTACAGATCTAACCGAAATAGATTGCGTAACGTTAAAAAAGAAAATGAAAACATAACAAAAAAGATAGAAAAATGAAATAATTTGTACAATCAAAATTATTTCCAAATTGAATGTAAAGTGTGTTTTTGTTATTCTTTCTACAGTTTAAACGTGTCCAAATTTATGGAATTTGGTTTCGGAAAATTGATTTTGAATTCTTATGTTGTCTTATCAAATGCCGATATATTTACATTAACTTTGCAAAAAATAAATTGAAACAAAATTCTTTTTTAAATATTTAAATAAATATAGTAGTATTCAAAAATATTCTTATTTATTTTTTTTTTTTTACAAAATTCTTTTTTTTATGATTATGAACTTTTGTATCATTTGATTTTATTGTGTAACGAAATAAGTAAAAAATTGATTATGATTACTTTAATTCAACATTATTTCAATGAAGATATTACAAACTATCAATTGAGAAATGAGAAAAATCTTCATTTAGATTTTAAAAAAATCCAAGAAGAATTATAGAAAAATTACTCTACAATTAAAAGTTTTATAAACAAAACCTTTTTCAGTCAACGGGTTACAGTTTTATTGAATAAATAGAACCTAATATATAAGTTTATTCTAGTTTTCTTCTCAAAATATATTTTTACTTTTTAAATCTAATCATTTTATCTCATTTAGGATAATTTTCCTTTTTTTTTTGCTTTTTGATTTTTACTATTTTTTTTAAATTTTTTTTTTAAAAAGTCAATTAGAAAAAAATAAATGTTTTAAAAACTCCAAATTAAAATTAAGAAAATAAAGTTGTTTATTTTCTTTTAAAATTCATACATTTACAATTCAAAAATCTTATTTCAACAATTTTAATTTTCTAAAGAAATTTAGAAATTTTGCACAAGACGTTCCAATGAAATAGATCTAAAAATTTTTTTAACATTTTATTTTTTTCAAAAATTTATGATTTGTCAGGTATTTCTTTTATGAATATTAACTTTCCTCTGAAGATTATCATTCAATTATTTCTAAACAACCAAAGTTTGGTTGATTCTTATATTAAAAGTGGATTTTTCATTTTTGGAGGTGACACTTTGAGTAAAATGGAGTTTATTTTAAATTAATTGTTTTTAAATATATATATATATATATATATATATATTTCTTATTATTTAATTGTTTTTAGCAATCATAATGAATTGCGTATAAATATAATTTTTTTATATTTCGAAACAATATCTAAACAATTGGTTTTGTAAAAAGAATAGTTCATAAACAAAATTTTCACAAAATAATAATAATCTCAAAAAGATGATAATTTTAAGAAATAAATACATTTATCAAAAATATACTAATGTATATAGAAAAGAATTTCATTCATTCATTTGTTTTGGAATAGAAATGAATAAAACAATTTAAGAACAATATCTATATAAAATATTCTTTTGTTTTTTTATTTATTTTTCTTTTGAATTTTATGTTGAATACAAATAAAAATTTTATTTTATTAAAAAAGTTGAATTTTACCAGGTATAATATCCTTTCCGCCATAATTGGATAAAAATTGTATGGTAATTCTATTACCAATAATTTTTTTTGGGAAATAATAAATTAAATTATTATATACATTTGTTTTTGGAACAATAAATCTCCCAATTTTTTTGCCTTTAAAATAATTTTTATTTTGATTTAAATAATGAATTGATACCAAATAAATTTTTGCTTGTGAATACCAACCATCTTCTCCATGTTGAATTGTTGTAACAAATCCAGATATTCTTTGCCTTTCAAATAATAACTCTAAAATATTTTTTTGAGCATTAAAATTTTTCCATGAAGCTTTAATAAAAGAAAAATCTGATACAAAATTTTGTGTTGGTGAATAATTAAGCTGCTGGATATTATAAACAGGCGAAGGAATTATTTTTGGTATTCCAATAATTCTAATTCTTCCAATATGTAATTTAGCCTCTTCCTCTTCGTCAACTCCTTCTTCATCATCTCCGTTTTCAGGTAAAGAAAATATTAAAGATACTAGACGAATTTTTTTATCAAATTTTTTTTCATTAATTGGAAATTTTAAGATTGTTCCAGCTTTTATTAAAATTTCATTCGTTTCCTTATTGTTATTTTCTTTTAACTTTTTTTGGTCGCTATTATGTTTAATAATGCTTTTTTCATTTTTGTTGTCTTTGAACTCACTTTTTTCATTATTTTTAAAACTTATATTATTTTTAACATTTGAATTATTTTTAACATTTGAATTATTTTTCAAATTTTCATTTTCATTTTTATTTTCAACCTTTCCAGAACCTCTGGCATACTCTTTTCCATTTTTCTCATTTTTGCCATCATTGACATTTTTATAATTTTTATTAAATTTATTTAAAAGATCCCAGGTATCAAAATAGGAAAAAGATTTTAAATTTTTACCAAAATTTATTTTAATAGATGGAATATCATTAATTTTATATCCTAATGGGTCGACAATTAATTGTAATTCTTTAATTTTTGTGACATCAGATAAGACAATTAAGATTTCAATTTTTTTAATTCCCGTGTTCGAATACCAATAATCATTTAAATGGAAAGAATTTTGTTTAAATTTCTCATTTGATTTTTCCAAATTTGTTGGGAAAAGAACAGTTTCTATTATTGGAGAATTTGTATGAGTAATGACAGATTTTATTATATCAGCTTTCGGGAAAAGAGAAACATTTTTTAAATCTTTATTTTTTTTATTAAATTTCAAATTAAATCTATTTTTTTTTAATTTTTTTTTTTTTTTTAGTTGCCTTAAAAGTTGATTTGTAGTTACCAACTGCTTTTCGATAAATTCTCTTTTTTCTTTTTCTTTTTTTAATGTGATAAAATTTAATAAAATTTTCTGCTGTGTAATTATTTCAAAACAATTTAAACATACTCTTTGTGGTTTATCCCAAAGATATTCAACAATTTTTATCGTCTTTTTTGATAAATAATTTAAGCAATATTTCCTGAAACAATAAATGCATTGGAATGTGTTTTGCGGTGATAAAATGTTATAACAATTAGGATTTGAACATATTTTTGTTTGGAATTTTTTATTTTTCATCAAGTTATCGATATCCCATTTATTTTTATAAAAAATAAATCTGTTTGGATTAAAGGTTTCAAGATTAAGGTTCTGTTCTTGAAAATTTTTATTACGGATTTCTGTTGTTAATCTTAATTGTAATCGAACAGCATCTAAATGTAGTACATCTAATAATGTAAGTTTTTGATGAGTTCTTTTTTTGAATTTAATAAGATCATTCAAATTATTTAAATATTTTTGAATATTTATATTTTGAGTTTTCTTTTCAACATTATTTTCATTATTTCGAAGATCAATTGATTTATTACGACGAATATTATGAATTTTCTTGTTCTTTTTTTTGATTTTATTTCCATTTTCTTCTTCTCCATTTTGGTTTTTTTGTTTATTTTCATTTTTTTCATTGTTATTCTCTTGATTTATCAATATACTCTCTTTTCCCTTTATCTTTTGATGGCCATCATTTTGGTCCGTTCCATTATTTTCAAATTTAAACTGATCATTTAATTTATATTTTTCTTTTTCATCTTCTCTTTTTTGGTTATTTTCCTTTTCTTTATTTCTCATTTTAGCTTTTTTTTCATTTGTTCCATTATTTTCAATTCCTTCTTCTTTTCTCTTTTCTCTATTTTCCTTTTGATTTATCAATTTATTGTTATTTTCCTTTTCGTCGTTATTTTTTCTTTGATGTTCAAAATTTTCATTTTCGTTATCATTTTTTTCAATTTCGAGAAATTGATCTAAATAATTACTTTGGAAATTTAGGGACAATTTACCAGTTGACTTAATATTCTTTTTTTTATTAATGGTGATTTTCATCGCAGTGTTTTTAAATAATTGTTCTTGAACTGTGCTACTAGTTTTGGTTTGTAATTGTTTTTTATTATGTGTTTTATGAATGATTATATTTTTTTTTAATAATGATTTCAAAATTTTTTTTGATTGTAACATTTTTTTTCTGTTTCTCCCCTTCTTCTTTGCATTATTATTGTTGTTGTTCTTCTTCTTTTTGTTGTTGTTGTTGTTGTTGTTGTTGTTGTTGTTGGAACTATTTTTCAAAATAATTGAATGAGCAGGTATTCCATTTATTTCAATTTTTCCAATTATTAAATTTGTATTATTATATGATTCCGAATACATTCGAACTAAAACTACTCTGGACAATACATTTGATTGTTTATTATTATCATCATAATCATAAAGTTCATAATCTTTATTAGAATTATTATTTAAAACATTATTTTCGCTAAGTTGGTATGCCAATGTGACTCCGTCATTAACGATTGGTAAAGTGATTGATCTGTAATGAATTAATGGTGTGTTATGATATTCTGCAGTGAAAACATCCATTTTCCGAGGTGCTTTTCCATACTTATTTAATTTCCTTATTGTAATTATCAATTCAGTCACTAAGCAAGGCTCGTCTAAATAAAAATATAATTCAAAAAATGGTAAATTTTTGGAAAATATACAAACTGTTGAAGGATCATATAAAAGTTTTGAATTTTGTAAAGGAATTAGTTTTGTTTTAATTTCCTTTTCTTTTTTATCTTTTCTCTCTACATTTTGTGTTTTTTGTTCACTTTCCTGATTAAGATTCATTTCTGATTTGTTTGGGATAAAACTAATTTCTTTTGCATTTAAATTTTGAAGAAAAAAAGATGGCCAACAGCTAACTAATTGAAATAAATGTTTTGAACTTGGAAAATGTTGTGTTATTTTTTCCCCAAGAAACATTTCGTATTGTACTTGTCTGTTTGGATCATTAATTACATTTTGATATCTTCTTTGGATACTAATCTTGGTATCGCTTGGCGGGGTTGTATATTTTAAAGTTTTTGAATACTTTCTAATCAAGTTTGTATAAAGTGCAGGGGAATGGGTATATAATAAAGATACCACATCACCATTTAAAACAAAAAAATCACTTAAACTTGATAAAAAATGCGATTTTAATGAATTTTTAAATTCTGAAAATGAATATTTTGAGATTTGTAAATATGATAATTTCTTGTTTTTTTGAGATTCTTCATTGTTAGTGTTATTATTGTTGTTATTAATATTGTTGTTATTGTTGTTGTCTTCGTCATCGTTGTCGTTATCATCGGTGGTATTATTATTATTATTGTCGTTGTTCTCGTTGTCGTTGTCGTTGTCGTCTTCGTTATTATTATTATTATTATTGATTGTGGTCGTGGTCGTAGTTGTCGTTGTAGTTGTATTATTTGTAAAAGTATTATTATTATTATTTGTATCTATTTTAAGGAAATCAAGCAATCGTTGTAAAACTAACCATGAAACAAAAAAGGTACATACATTTGTCCTATCAAGTGAATCAGCACAATTATATCTTAACACGCCTTTTTGTTTTGATTTTTGAATAGATTTACACCAATTTAAAGCTTGTTTTTTTTCTTTCCTTTTGCTTTTTACTTGTTGAATATTTTTTTCTGAATCTTTTTTATTTATTTCTATTTTCTTTATTTTTTTCTCTTGTTCTTCTTCTTTTTCAATTCCGTTCGTCTTTTCTTCAGTTTTATTATTTTCCATTTCAAGTAGTGTTGTTTTAGATTTTTTTTTGACATTTGAATTTGATTTATTTCCAAATATTTTTTCATTAAAATTTGAATTCAATATTATTTCTCCGGAATTTAATCCTTGTTCATTAAGAATAGGCTCAACTTTATTCCAGAGTCCTTCAATAGCACCCTTTTTACCTAAGGTTTTTAAATTTTGATGCCAATCAAAAAAAACCAATTTTAATTTAATTTCTTTAATTAACGAACGAACGTATCTTAAACAATCTTGATAGTAATCAATTAAAACTGTTTCATCACAATCAATTTTGACTCTTAATAAATTAAAGCAATCTATTCGATTGCCAAATTTGTTGAGTAATCTTGAAAAATATTTTTCAGAGTTTTCATATGGATTTTTTAGATTTTTTATTACTACATCAGAATGAATTGGCAAATTTGAAAATTCTGAAGCCCAATGTACAGGAACAGTACCCCTCCTCCAAACATGACTAGACCATTCGTATTTGGTTTTTGAAATTGATTTAATCAAGACTAGTTCACATTCAAGTTCATTGCCAGGTTCTAATATAAAAATTATTTTTTTTATTTTTTTTTATTAATGTAATAAATTATTTTTTTTATTTTTTTTTATTAATGTAATAAATTATAAAACAATCAATAAAGTATAACGTTAATTTGTTTGTTATTTTAAAGAATATAAACTAAATTCCAAAAAAAAAAAATCGATACAGTTTAAACAATTGAAAGAATAAAAATACTCCACTTTACATTCAATTTGGAAATAATTTTTATTTGACAAACTATTTCACTTTTTGTCTTTTTTGTTTTGTTTTCATTTCGTTTTTTCCTAGTTACGTAATCTGTTTGGTTAGATCTGGATTTATTTTTCAATGGTTGATAAAAGTTTAGTGTTGAGTTTTTTTAAATAGAAAAATCGTATACACTTAGTTGATGGTATTTTATCATTTGATCGATCAATTGTTTCAAAATTTGAACAAATTTACCAATACATTTTTTTTGTTATGCTTGTTTCATCAATTTTAGTACACATCAATTTTTATTTTTGAGTTTTTTATTTTTTTTCTTTTATTTGGATAAACATGATTACTTATAAAAACATTAATGATTGGGAACTTATATGTGATTTTATATTACTTTTGGAAGAATACAATAAATTGAGGGTTTTTTTTTTTGCCTTATTTTTGATTTTGGGTTTGTCCAAATTTTTGAATGGTGTTTATTTTCATTTTTCATTATATATTTATTTTTTTGTTGTATTATTTTATTTTTTTCAATTTTGAAATAAAAGTCAAAAGAAAAAAGTAATTTATATTATTTTTACTTTTTGTCTGGTTTATCACTACTCCTCAATTCAGGATTCAGATAATATTTCATTTATTTTAATTATTTTTCTTCCCACTTTTTTTTTTTTTTTGATAAATTTTATTTTTTTACATTTTTCCCTTGGTATAATTTTCGTTTTATTGAGAAGAAGAGTTGCAAAGGAAAAATATCAAGAGGTTACGTGTTAATACTTGTATACTGAAACTCGAAAGTATGAGTAATTTTAAAATAAAAAAGAAAAGACAAAGACAGGAAATATCAAGGGTTGAAAGCAAATCAGATGAAAAAAAAAAAAGAAATTACAACAATTAAATAACAATCCACAAGTAAACATTCATGATCAATTATCGAATTATTAAATCAATCAAAAGTATCGAAGTTGTGATTTTGGGTATTCCTTAATTAAAAGTGGTATTTGTATTTTTATTTTTTATTTTTTACCAATTGCTTATTATAAACCCTTTTTAAATTTCTTTTTTTCTTTTTTATTGTCTTTTTTCTTTTAAATTTTTGTTTTTGCTTTTATACATAAAAAAAAATGTGTATGTCTTTCCCTTGAACAATCGTGAAATATACGATTTTACTCCTAATTTTTTGAAAGGAAATTTAAGTAAGGACACCTAGAGTGTAATTTATACTTCTTCAATAATTATATTTTAGTTATTTTTCTTTTTTTAAATCAATTTAATTCAAAATCTTTTTTTAAAAAAAAAAATGAATAAAATTAATAAACCATTAGCATATCTTTTTATTTTAGTATTTTAAACAATAATTTACATTGGTTTATAGTAAGATTAGAAAAAATTAATCAATATAATAAAATATTTGTTTGATGTATTAAACAGAAGAGATTCAAAGAGTAGAATATTTTAAATATTGATATAAAAATTATTATTTTTTTAGTTATATTATTTTTCTAATTTTTGGTTTAGTAAAATTATCCCACTTCCCTGAGTTGAAGGTGTATAATAGTTCAAATAAAAATATATACTTGAAGATGATTTATTTAGTAATAAACTTTCATCTAACTGAATAAAAAATTTACATAATATAAAGCTTTCTATTATCATTTTTTTTTATTCATTGTTTTTTTTTAATGTAAGAACTGTGAAAAAATTCTTTTGGGAAATATTAGAATTTTTGATATTTAAGGGATAAGTGTATATCATGGAGAAGTATAAAATTAAAGTATGTTGATATTGAATGTAAATTATATTGGTCCACCTCTGGTTCAAGTGTCTCGATTAGTTAAAATGTCTCGAAAAAATATTCTATTTGTAAAAAAGTACTATTTTTTGATCCTCATCAATTAAAAATGATCCTTGTATTAGTAAAAAAATTCAGGAATTTTAGAAAAAAATCTGCATTTCTTCACATATTTTAAAGGTTGAATCATCAATTTTCAGAACTTCAAAGTTATAAAATATCTTTCTTAAATTTGTCTCGAAATGTAGATTAGTTATAAAAAATGCTACATTTTTTATAAAAAATTAAATAATTAACTCAATAGATTCTTTTGACAAAATTATTTTCATATATTAGAAATATATTGAGAAATAATATTAACTTCAAAAAAAAGCAAACAAAACTAATCTGTCTTTGGGTTTTTATGTTGATGATTATTGAGTAAATCTTGAAATTGAAAAAATTGGTTTAATATATTCAAATGTTAGAGGGGGGTATGATAATAATAGTAAAATCAAAAAATTACTAAAATAAACAGTTTATGTAAGACTTTATAAAACTTTAACTCCACAGTTTTTTAAAACAGCTTTATAAAAAGATTAAAAAAATGATTTGTCCAAGATATTTTTGCTCTATTAACCTTCCAAGTGAAATTATTTGATTTGGTGTAACATTTTAGGTTGTACTCCAATTTATGAAAAACTATTTATAATCCTTTTTTGGAAGTTAATTTTTATATTTATTAAATTCAATTTATAAAAAAATGGGTTACCTCCTTTTTCATTCAATCCTCTTGCAAGGTAACGTGGACCAGGATTTCCACGGCTTTTTCTTGTTATCATAAATAAAAGTAATTTTGGTTGATGGTTCTTTTTTGAGAAATTATTCTCTTTTTTTGTAGTTGAAATATTATTGGTTTTCCCACTGATACTATTTTCTGATTCTTTTTTATTAATATTTTGATTTGATACTTGATTAATTTCATCAACTCCATTTCCTTCTTCTTCATCTATATTATCATCTTTTTCAATGGCATTATTGTCTTTTTCTTTTCCTTTTTTTTCATTGACAATATCATAACTATTTTCTATTCCCCCATGTATTTCATTTTTTTTTATATTATTGTTTGAGTTTTTGTTTAAATTTTGATTCTTATTAATTTTTTTATTGTTTTGTAAATCTGACTTGTCACTGACAAATTGCGATTTTAAATTAATTTCATTTGATTCTATGTCATTTATTGTGAGCTGAGAAGAAGTCGCCATTCCCTGCAATAATACAATACACCATTTTCTTAAACCAATATTCGAAAAGGGTTCTGATAAAAATTCGTTCCAAACAAAATCTGGATCAAAACTAAAATTTTGGTAATATTTATTTTCAAAATTAAACACAATTATAAAAAACTAAAGAGAAATAATAATAATAATAATAATAAAATAAAAGATTTACTCTGTTACAGAACGAGAAGAAAAAAATAAATGCGTAAGATCAAGTGTTTCGCAATAAAAATGAAGGCCATCGAGTGGGAAATTAATCATTTTTGCAAGATTTTTTTTTTCAAAACTTTTATTAAGAAAAAAAAATTAGAAAGATAAGGCAATTTTACAAATTAATATTAAGATTTAATTATTGTTAAAGAAATTAAATTGTATTTGGTTTTCAAAAGAGTTTTTATTTAGATTTATACATTCGATTTGAATTATATAAAAAAAAAAAAAAATTCTTTCACTTATTTGAGTAATTAGTTAATTGATCTTGTACACTTTTAAATCTATTAATTGGGTGGATGATTTTTTTTTTTTTTTACACCAGCTTTGGTTTCGGTTTTATGTTTCATAAAAATAATAGAGAAGTGGTTAATTTTGAAATTAAAGGATTTATTTCCATAAATGTTGGTGTTAATTAAAATTACTGTTTTAAAAACATTTTGTTTTTTTTTCTTTTTGTTTTTCAATTGAAATTTTTGAAAAAAATGTATTTTCAGATTTATTATTTTTGATAAATGTGAATTTTTTGATATTTCTTTTATTAGAGATTTGAAATATTTCTTACATATAGATATGAAAAAAATATGTTTGGGTGGCAATAAAATAAGAAAAAATAATAATTTTTTTTTTAATTCTAAATTGATTTATCTTACAGTACTTAAAAGGAAAAATGAAAAAGAAAAAAAAAGAAAATAAAGTATTTCCAAAAAAAGTGTGGTATTTTTATTTTATATATTACATATACAATTCTCTTTGTTGTTAGTGGATCTATTTGTAAAGTAGGTGATATAAAATTCAGAGAAATATTAATACTGGTTAAATCAGCAACTATTGGATATATTTCAAAATATGTTCATCAAAATATTTCTAAAAAATGCAAAAAAAAATTTCAACTTTTTTTGGTGAAAACAATGTACGATAGAATTCAATAAGCAATGAACAATATGCTAAGAGATCCAAAGCATTTTTTTAAACAATAAAATATAGTAATAAGTTTTTTGTTCTATCTGTGAATTTTTAGCACTATAAAACCTTTATAAAAAATTTTTTTTCGATCAAAAAGAAAAAAAATAATCACCCATTTTTCATCCCAAAAAAATATCAGATAAAATCGAGATCAGAACTTTTAATATCTTTTATTTAGGTAATTACATACAAACAATCAAATTGGACATTATTAAGAATCGGTAAATGATGAAGGGCAATTTTGGATATTTAAATAGTTTTGTTATAATGAAATTAAAAAATTTGTAACACTTTTTTGAAAATAGCTTGGAGCAATTTACTAAAGTTGATCTGCCAGTAGGTAATTTGTTAATTCAAATGTAATTTCAAATATATAATTTATTTGAGAAGAATATATATATACTGATGTTTTTATTTGATATTATTTTTATTTGTTCAGATAAAGGTTTACAATAAGGACAATTTTGTAAAAAATCTGATAAATTTGAAAAAAAAATCTGAGGAAATTTTTTTATTAGAAATTCGAAATTATATAAAAATGAATTTACTCAAGATATTGTCTCGATTTTTTGTTGTAAAAAAGGGAAAAAAAAAACTTTTTTTTTATAATTTTCAATAATTTTGATTGGTTTCAAAATAGATTCTATTGAATAGGTTCGTCTTTTTAGGTAATTTTTAATAAAATAATGTATTTTTGTCTTAATAATTCATCTTTTTAGAAAGATAATTTTAATACTAATTTTTGAATTTTAAATGTGATTAAATAATCACTTCATTTCCTTTTTTTTTTTTTTTTTTTTTTTTTTTTTTTTATGGTTTAACACTTGCAATTATCACTTCAAAACTACAGATATTAAAGTATTTGATGAGAACATTGATTATCATAATAGTGAAAATGGATTATCAAAATAATATCAATAAATCGTGAATATAATCGGAAATCGTGATAACTCATAACTCCCTAAGAAAAAATTTAAAATCGTGATATACAATCAAAACGTGAGAAAAAGAAAAACCCGAAAAACAGAAAATTATTTTTTTGGATTAACAGTATAAAAAAACTCTCTTGACTTTTAAAAATCTTGAGGACTTTAACAACCCTTTTCCCCTTTAAAAATGTTTGAAGGTGTTGTAAAGTCTCTTCAAGTGTTTGAAAGGTATGAAAGACATAAAGCTTTATAATAGGCATGGGATTTTTTGTTTTTAAAAAAAATATTTTTCTTGTAGTTTTTAGTTTTTTTTTTACCAATAACAAATTCCAAATAAATCGAATAATCAATTAAATAATAACTCATTCAACAGTGTACACGAAATGATATTATAATATAAAATAGATGTGTTTTTTCGGGCAAATAAGAGGGGTCAATAACTCCTCCCTTAAATAATAAAAAAAAAAAAAAAATAGATGTGTTTTTTTAAAAAGGAGTGATTTCCTTGACAAGCTAAATTACCAAAAAGTTGAAAGAGAAATTTTCATTCATCAAAGTAATCGATTCAAAAATCCTATTTTCATCTTTAGCTGAGTTTTCTCTGAAATGTAAAACTTGGAGAAATGGAAGAAAAAAAAGAAGAAGGCAAGTTAACCTGAAAACAATCATTTAAATTCGTGACTGTGTGGTTATTATCTCGAGAAAGCTTGTAAAAATTTAAGCATTTACTTGATGCTTGATTTGAGTTCGGTAAATAATTTCACTGAAGATAACCACATAAGAATGCAAGAAAGGTCGGTAGTCTCCTAATCTTTTTGAATTCATAGCAATATATAATGCTACAATAGATTAACAAACAATGGCTTTCGACAAAGAATTGCTTTAGTTGATGTAAAAGGATCGAATTTGTTATAATTTGATAAATGTTCTTTGGGTAGGTGGTAAAAGCAAAATTGTTTTTGGAATGGCATTAATTCAGTTTTAAATTAAAGATTTTTTGTCAATTGAAGAAAATAGCATCAGGTTAAACACCTTAAAAAATTGCCGAATTAAAAGACAGCCTACCAAATTTTTTTTCAAGTAGCAAGATTATTTCGTTCTTTGTTGATAGAAAATAACAAAAAAAATGGAATAAAAAAAACAAAAAAAATTCAAACTTGGACATTTGGAAGTTTCTGGAAAGTTGGATCTTGACCCATTTTGTTTTTTCAATTGTGTATACAAAATGTGAGTCAAAAATTTTAATTGTCGGTTTGCTTTTAGTAACAACAATCAAATAGGCAAATGATCCTGCAACAAAATGGCCAATTATTGCACAAAACCTTAAGGAGTATTTAATTGTACGACTTGTGCCCTGAATGTACTTTAAAGCAGCTTTTTCATTTTGGAAGAGATCAAGATTCTGAATACCCTGATAAATTAAATGCCCACTTATTGGGTGAATTGTAATTAATTGTGTGTCATTTCTTGTTGATAGCGATGAAATTATAAACTTTATTTGAGAGTGTGTATTATTTAACAGTTTTCATTTTGGTTATTAAGAGAAATATCCAATTCATTAAAAAGAAGTTTTTTTTTTTTTTTCTTTTTTTAATTTTTATTTGTCCAAGGTCTGATTGGAAAAAAAGAATTACATTTTCGTTTGAGTCTGTTTGAAGAAGTAGGTGAGTTGTTAATTGTTGTTGATTCATTTTTTTTTTTTTCAAATTTTGGTGGTAAGAGTATTTAAACAACAAACCTAACAGCCCAATCAAGAAGAATAACAGAAATTAAAGTTAAAGTCAAAATTAAAAAATTAGAAAAAATGTTTTGGTTAATTTAATAGTAATCCCAAGCACTGAAATTGGAAGTGAAAAATAGCTTTACATTAAAAAAAATTGCTTTAGCCTTTAAAAATTACATTCAGGAACATATTAGGTATATTATAATTAGTAAACTTTATTATCAGATTATGGGGTTAATCACTTTCAAATATCATTTTGACCTTTTTTTAATGACAACTTCTTTTTTTAAGAATACCTGTGGTTTTCAATTGAATTTCGTTTTTTTGACATATAAGCAAATATTTTAAAAAATGGCAAAGGAAATTACAGTATTAAATACTTTGTTATTATCAACCATAAAAAAAGCGACAGCAAGAAAAAAAGATAAAAACAATTTGTAATTGAAAACCCTAAGATTACTAAAAATAAAAAGTAAGATCAAATAATAATAAAAAAAAAAATAAATTACTCAAGAGAAGATGGTGGGCTGAGTAGAATAACAGTTTTTTTAGAACTACCTTTTGATAAAGATTTTTAATAATTAATTTTATATTAAAAATTTCTTTAAAAATTTAACTATTTTTTGAGATCTCCAAAAAATAAATAAGATCAATTTTAAAAAAGAAAATACACTAAATTGTAGTTATTGATTTGATTGATAATAAGATAATAAATTATTCTTTAAAATTAATTTTTAGTTCTTTTAATTGTTTTTACTTGCATTTTCAGCAAGGTGTTCAATTAAAAATTGTGTTCATCTTTTTTTTCTCTTTGACTTTTCTTATGGGATTCTCAACTTTTTTTATTGTCCCTTCTCGAAGAAATTTTCGATTGTTCCTATTTACTGATTATAATTTTTGATTTTCTTTTAATATGAAAGATTTTTTTAAAAGTTTTTATATGTGTATTAAAATTCCATCAAGTGACTTATATTTCATTTGGTTTTTTTTTTTAATTATTTAAATAAACAAAAAGCTAACAACATTTCGAACTTGAACTATTTTTTTATATTATTTATTCTGTAATTTTCAAGCAAATTTTTACAATTATGTAAAATTTTAGAATTTTCTATTTCTATTTCAAGATTCTTTTTTCGAAAAAAAAAGAGATTTAATTTATTTCGACCAAATCTAAAATTTTTGGTTTCTGTAAATAATTAATGTTTCTTATATTGTCTATATATGTGTGTGGGTGTATGTGTGTGCGTATATGTAGGTATTTATATTGTATATATATATATATATATATATATATATAAACTTGTTTTGAAATAAAAGTTAATAAAATAAAAATAAAAATGAAATTTTAACAAATTTATATACTTTTTTTGTTTATAGTATTTTGTATATTTTAAATTATTTGTCTATCATTTCGGCCCCAATTAATAGAGAATTTTTTTATTTAATTTTTTTAAATTTTTTTTATATAATTTTGTATTTTTTACTTTATAAAATTGAGGGATAAAATCACACATCGTTAATAACTAAGATGCAAAGATCTAAAATTATTTTCCATTATCTGGATTAAAAGAGATTGATAAAAATCTTCATGAAAATTGAATTTATTCCATTTTTTACAAGAAAAAATTCAAAATATTTTTTTATTGATTTCGAAGATCTATTTTAATTCAAATATTGGTTAAATATTTAAAATTTAATTTTTTTTTTTTTAATTTTCCAGTTGATATTTTATCATGCGTAAAAGTTTTGATTGGTTTAATTCAAATTTATTCAATCAAATTATTAATTTTTTTTCGGGTTATTTTATATTTTTTTAATTAATGTTATAGAAAAAAGCTCATATTAAAGATTTAATTTTTTCATCAAAAAATAAATTTTATTATTTGTGTTAATTAAATATTAATATAAAATGTAAACTCTTTTTCATTCAAAGGGATCATATTTTATTGAAGAAATTGAAGACATTCTATGAGTTTAATTCTTTATTCTTCTCAAACTAAATATTCAATTATTACATCAAAATCATTTTTTAACCTTTTGTAAATTTTTTTTTTTTTGTTTTTTGCATTTTGCTTTTTTTTTTTCTAATTTTACTTTTTACTTTTTTTTTTTTTTTTTTTTTTAAAAAATTAAATTTGAAAAAAAAAATGTTTGAAACTCAAAATTGACATTAAGAAAAGTTATTCTTTGTATGTTCTTTTAAAATTCATAGACTTATAAGTGAAAAAGTTTATTTTCAACAATTTTAATTTCCCAAGAAATTGAGAATTTTGCAAGAGACTTTCCAATGATAATTCTCAAAACTTTTTTAACATTTTTTTATTTTTGAAATTAATGGTTTGTTCAGGCTTTTCTTTTATGATTATCGATTCTAATAAGTATTTTCCTATTTATTATATTTCGAAGCAATCTAAGTTTGGTTGGTTCTTAAAAATAAAGTGACTTTTTCATTTTGGGCTGTGCACTTTTGAATGAAATGGAATTTATTTGAAAAAAAATGAAAAATTCTTAGCAAAGTATTTTATTTATTTTCATTGTGACTATCACAAAAGAGGCAAAATTATTTAAGGATTTATTATTAATAAATCAATATATTGGATTATCAACTATTATGATAATAATAAAATTTCTAAATATAAAAATAATAAAAATCTTATATAAAAATATTACAAAATGGATAATAATTATTTATATCTTCATATATCAAAAAAAAAAAAAAAAAAAAAAAAATACTTAAAATTAATTATTTATCTATGGACTATTTCAACCTATTATTAGAATCAAAATATAGATTTTAGATTAATAAAAAAAATAAATTCATTAAATGATCTGGATCATTTTTTAATATTTTATTTTAAACTTATTTGAATTTTAGCAAATTCAGGATGCACATGGATTATTATATTTGATAATATATCCAATTATATACTCTTTTATTGTGTGTATCAATTCCTGGTCAAAGATTTGGACATATGTAACTGATGAATTGATTTTTTTTTCATCAAGACAAATAGAAAACAAAAACAAAATAAAAAAGATAATAATAGATATTCTAGGTAAACACTCATTCCTAATTTTAAAGAATCAAAAAGTTGAAAGATGTTTATTATGTCCTTTATATTAATGTTTTTTATTAGATTTTAAATCAAAGAATGATGACAATTGCCAAAACAATTTTGAATTTCATAGGGTATTTTATAAATATTTTCTTTTTGATTTGTTTTGGTTATTGTTTTTTTTAATAATTATCTAATAAATTAAAAAGTCCATTTACAGCTGTTCCAAGGCTACCGTGAATTTTTATATGAATCAAATTTTGATGCTGATATAGATTTTTCAAAAGTTGGATACGAGGATAAGAAAGCTCATATTGAAAAATCTATTTCAGCATCAAAATTTCATTCATATAAAAATTCACGGTAGTCTTGGAAAGACTGTATACTCTAATAAATATTAAATAAAATCCTTTGAAGAGCAGTTCTTCAAAGTATTAGGAAAAAATTATCAAATTAGTTTTTGTTTGTTTAAATTTCTATTTTGTTTTTTTTTTGTTTTTTAGATCCTAAGTTAAAAAATAAATATCATCTCATATTGTTTCATTTGTTCAAAAATCGCCTTTTATAATTCTTCATTTTGAATCACCTTCCATCTTCAAAATAATGATATTGCTCTCGTGATAAGATGATATTAATCATCGTTCCTCAAACTTCACAATATCATCTTATCACGAGAGCAATATCATTATTTCTCTTTCTTCCAGGCCAAACTCAGAGAACATAACAAGGTGATTGTTTCCAAATCAAAACAAAAAACATAGATACAATAAGTTCTATATTAAAGATTATCCCAAACAATCATAAAATAAATTTAAAATAAAAAAGATTTTTTATGCAAGATCTTGAAATGAGAAATTGAACAAACAAAGAAAAGAAAATATTCAAAAAAAAAAGATAATTTTTTTTTTTTTTTTGATTTATTTTGTTTGGGTACTGTTATAAAAAAGAAAGAAAAATAAAGAAAATAAAAGAAAATAATAAAATTCAAAAAAAAAAAAAAAAAGTATGTAAAATGTATCTAAATTATTATCTTGATAATAAAATTTATTTTAATTAATTATCAGAGCTAAAATTTACATCGGTTGAATCTGATTTCACAGAATTATCGGAGTTATCAGAATTATCTGGATTATCTGAATTATCTGAATTATCTGAATTATTTGGATTATCGGAGTTATCAGAGTTATTGGAATTATTTGAATTATCAAAGTTATCAGAATTATTTGAATTATCAGATTTCTCTGAATTATCAGATTTATTGGAATTATCTGAGTTATCTGAATGATCTGATGTAAACGAATCGTCTGAATTACTATTTGAATTTGGATCTTGATCAATATCATCATCATCATCATCATCCGAATCATTATTGTTATTGGAATCATCAGAACTAAAATTCGAAGATTTATTTGAAGAAGTATTGTCTTCTATGTCAGTAGACGAATCGGTTTCATCACGGTCATTGGTTTCTGTTGTAGTTTCTTCTGATTCGTCTGTGTCGTCGTCATCTTTAAATTGTTCAATTTCTTTGTCTGTATAAATTTCTGGTTCCTTAGTATTTTTTCTTGCCAAGATTACCATCAATCCAATAAAACCAGCGGCACCTAAGATTGCAGCGGTGATGATAAGTGCGGTAGTAATGACTGTTCCGGATTCTACATCTAATACAAAGGTGGTTGAAATTTGGTTCGTTTCACAAGAGTCTGTTACAGAAATCTTAATAGTGTAACTTTCGCTTTCATCGGGTGTTGTTCCTTTTAATTCACGGGTAGCTTCATCGAATGATAACCAATCTGGCAGTTTGGATCCATCCTTTAAAGTTACTTCATAGGTTAGAGTTTCTAAAGCTTCGGCATTCGTAAAAGTGGTCTCGGGAATGGTATAGGACCAGTCTGAATCTGTATCTGCTTCTTGATCGTCAATTTCTTCTGCTAATTCTGGTGTTTCGTTTTGGATATTTAATATCAATTCTGAAACCTCTGAATTTGTATCACAGCTATCGGTGGCCTTAATGAAGAAAACTTTCTCTTGGGCACAGCCTGAAACAAGTTTATTGGAAATAGTATTATTTTCCGGGCTAAATATAAATCCGTCCATTAATTCTGTGATAGCTTCAGTAACGGAATCTGTTTCATATACCGTAAATGTCAGTTCCTCACTAATCTCTGGGTTTGTAAAAATGGAGCTTTCGAAGGTGAAACTAAATTCTTCACCAGCACTAATTGTTTGTTCTTCAAGATCTTGTACCTTTGTAGGTGGAACATTATTAATACTAATTGTAAAAGTTTTTGTTAAAATATCGTCTGGGTAACAATCATCATAAACAGACAATTTGATCGTTTCTTCAAAGGAGCATTGTAATGGGGCTGTTCCATTGAATTGTCTGGTTTCTGGGTCAAAAGATAGCCATTTAGGTAATTCTTCATCATTTTCTAATGTTGCACTATAAACTAAATGCTCCTGTTGGGTTGTTGATTCAGGATCATTAAATACGGGGCTATCATCTAAATTAATGATAATTTCTTGTCCAACATAAAAAGTTTGATCGGCAATTTCACCAATTGCCTCAAATGGGAGATTGCTTAATTCCAAATTAAATGATGTTTCAACAAAATTTGTTTCACAGCTATCAGTTGCCTTTAAGGTGAGCGTTACATAGTCATTACAAGTGTATGAGGAAACCCCACTAAAAATAAGATTTTCAGAATCAAAATTTAATTCTTGAATGATATTATTTGCATCCGTTAAAGTATATTCATAAGTCAGAGTTTCATCCATTTCACGGTTGTAAAAAGTGGAATCGTCGATTGTGAAGGAAAATTCCTGTAAAACGTCGGCTTGCTGCGTTTCGATTTCCTTTGCTAATTCTGGTGGATTATTTTCAATTCTTAAGATAAAGTTATTACTATTAGTATTATCTTCACAGGAATCTTGAACTGTGATTGAAAGAGGATAGTCAGCTGTACAACCAGATTCGAGTTTACCAGTATACGTGACTTGCTCTGCTTCGTCAAATGTTAAAAATTCTGGAAGAGCATCACCATTTTGTAAAGTTGAAGAAAATTGTAAAGTTTCAGCTTCATTTTCTAAATTCATAAAAAGTGAATCTTTATCAAAGGCAATATTAATCTCTTCCAATAATTGATAGGTTTGTGTTTGAATGACTTGTGAAGGCACGGGAATGGCGTTGGTGATTGCTAAAATAAAGGAGGTATTTGCCTTATTATTGGTACATGTATCAAATGCAATAACTGTCAATTCAATTGTTTCAGCACAGCCTAAAGCCACAGTACCATTCATGTGTGCATTTTCTTGATCAAAGTCCATCCATTCTGGTTGTCCCAAAAGTGAGTAAATCAAAGTTTCGTTTTCCTCTGGTGCAAGGAAAGTTTCATCATCAATGGTAAAATCAAAATACGACCCAACTGCCGTTTCTTGGTCAGGAATTTGCAAATTAACTAATGGTGGATCGTTCATTACTGACAAAATGAAGGTACTATTAGCAGAGTTTTCTTCCATACAGGAATCATAAGCTAAAACCATTAAATCAAGGTCATAGCCACATTGATCTGGAGAATTTCCTGATAATTCATTGGTGCGCTGATTAAAAAATAGCCATTCGGGTAATTCGTCGCCATTTGATAATAAAACATTATATGACAGAATATTATCAGCTAATTCGTCATCAACAAATGCATCCACTGGTAAGGCCCATTCGAAATCTTCATGAATGTAAATGGAATGGTCTTCCAGAGTTCCATTAACAGTTGGTGGATCATTGACTGTTGTGATCATAAAGGTTTGGTTAACAAGCTTTTTATGGCAGGAATCACTAACTTGGATCATGACGTCAATCGATTGAGAACAGCCCTGTGGGGCGGTGCCGCTATATTGCAAAGTTTCATTATCAAAAGTTATCCAGTCGGGTAAGGTGTCTCCGTTGGGCAATGAGGAATGATAAGTTAGCTCTTCATTTAATTCATTACTAAAGATATCTTGGGGCAATTCAATTGTGAATTCATTTGATGCAGTAATGAATTGTTCTGTAATGGTTGTATTGATTGCGGGTAGTTCGTTTATCCAAGACAAAACAAAGGTGTCGCTAGTTGATCCGCCACTGCAGCTATCATTTGCCCATACAGTAATTTCAATTTGATCGCCACATAGAAATGGTGTTGTACCTTCAAATTTAAATTCAATTGGATCAAATTGAATCCAGTTAGGTAATTCTGATCCGTCAGATAATGTTGCGTCATAGGTGAAATAGGACTCATTGAATTTGTTTGTAAATGTTTGTCGAGATATTTCATTTACAAATGCCACATTTATGGGATATTCAATATCGAGAATTTCTTTATCAACTGTTGGTTCGATTGCAATAACAGTTATTGTGAAATTTTGTGAAATGTCGTCCTCCTCTGACATGCAGGTATCAAAAATGTTTATTTTGATGTTAAAGTCTTCATCACACCCAGATGGGTTGCCAGAGAAGGTGGCAGTCATATTATCAAATGATAGCCATTCCGGTAACTCTGATCCATCAATTAAAGTGGCCTCATAGTATAGTTCCTCATTGACTTCTTCATTAATAAAGGTGTCCTCTGCGATAGTAAATTCAAAATATTCGCCAGCATTAACTGAAAACGACTCAATATCCCGATTGGCATATGGCTTGGTGTTTGTAATTTCCAAAATATAAAAAGTCACTGCTGGAGATTCTTGGCAAGGATCGCTGGCAGTTAATTCAATCTCAAATGTCTGGGGGCATCCTCCGCCAACAGTGCCACCATATTTTTTGCTGTTGTCTTGATTCAAGATTAGCCACTCTGGTAGGGATTCATGCCCTGGTAAGAGATATGAATCAAAGGTGACATTTTCGCCAATTTCATTGTCTATAATGGAATCAAAGCTAATAGCAACAGTGTCGCCGGGAGACAGGGTTTGATTTGCAATGGTGTCAGTGAATTTAGCTGGTGCATTTAAAATGGTGAAATTAAAGGTTTCAGCGGCCGAAGAGCAAGTGTCATAAGCAATATATTTGAACTGTAAAGTTTCGCCACAGCTTTCCTTGACGTTCCCAGAAAAGGTATTTGTAACATTATCAAAGGCGATCCACTCTGGCAATGGTTCGTCATTTGGTAAGGTCGATCCAAATGTTAATGATTCCACAACTGGCTCATTTGAAGAATATTCGCCACCGATTTGGAATTCAAAATCCTCAAATACGTTAAATTCAAGGTTAGGTAGTGGCAAATTGACAAATTCTGGTGGCAAGTTGACAACCTCTAAGGTAAAGTTGTCATGGATATTGCTATAACAGGTATCCGATACGGTAACTTGAATGTCATATGTTTCATCACATGACAACGGTGGTGTTCCCGAAAAGGTATGGGCCTGATCGTCAAAAACTAGCCATTCTGGTAATTCTGATCCATCAATTAAGGCAGCTTCATAGTATAATTCCTCATTGACATCTGGTTGAACAAAATACGTTTCTCCCAAGTCGAAGGTAAATTCTTGCTCCATATATTGTGTTTGATCGGGTATTTCCAAATGTACAAATGGCTCTTCATTTGTAACAGTGAAATTAAAAGTGGTGCCAACATGATAACATGAATCAGAGGCGCCAACAAATAATTCATATGTATGATTACAGGATAATGGTGTTTTCCCCGCTAGGGCTCTCCTGAAATCAAGATAAATCATCCAATCGGGTAATGGTGAGAGATCTGCTTGTAGAATTTCAAAGGTCAGATCTTCAAATCTTTCCTGGCTGTTATCAAAAACATCACTAATTGGCAAGATGAAGGTTGTGTTTACTTGCTTAAAATAGTCAGGGAAATCCAAATTGATGTCGGGCTTTTCATTTCGAGTGGAAATAATAAATGTGGAGCTCACATTGCCACAGGTATCAGCTGCAGTGGCAATCAATGTAAAATTCTGTGGGCAGCCCAAGGGCGTAATGCCTGTAAACTTTTTCTGATCTTCAATGAAGGTAACCCAATCTGGTAAGTCTTCAGGTTCACCAGTGGTTTCGTTGTATAGTTTGGCACTATAAGTAACTTCCTCGTTGGGCTCACCATTTACAAAATGCAAATCGTTCAGAGTAAAGCTAAAGTATTCGTTGACTGAAAAAATACGATCTTCAAGCGGATTTGCTTCGTCTATGGAAATTCCAGTGTTGATTAATTCAAAGTTGAATTCGGCTTGATCAATGGCATCATCACAAGTGGCAGTAATAATAATTTTATCGGTAAAGGCGCACCCTTCTGATGCTCCGCTGAAATAGACATCAGAAAGTTCTGTGTTCATCTCCCAACTCAGCCATTCGGGGAAGCTTTCTAAAGTTTCAAAATTTACATCATACGTAATGCCCTCTGTGCTGTCACATTCGAAAGAGCCCTTGTCAATCGAATACTCATAATCCTTACCAGCGGTCGCAGTTTGATCAGCTAAATCTGTTGGTATAACTAAAGTTGCTGACACAAACCCGTTTTTGATGAAATCTTCATTTTGGGTTTTTGCTAATTATTTTGGAAAAAAAGTTAATTTTTGGGATTTTTCATTTGTGGTTTTATGGGTTAGGTTGTTGTTGTTGTTGTTGTTGTTGTTGTTGTTGTTTGTGAGTTTTGAATTTTTGTAAAGTTAATTAAAAGTTGAACAAAAAGAAGAAATTTGGAAATTTGCAAAAGTATAATTATTAACTGCAAGTTCTGTTTGTTTTTTTTTTTTGAAGAAGAAGAAGAAGAAGCGAGGTTTTTATTTTCTTTTTTCTTTTTGAACTTTTGATACAATTGCTCTCTTTTTGCCTTTCACGAATTGAAGAGATTTCAAAAAAGAAAAAGTGTTTTTTTTGTAAAGCTAATTTATTTTCGAAGAGAAAATGACTGAAAATTTGAAAATTTAAACGATGATTTGCTTAATGTATAACAAATTTCGTAAATTATCACAAAGCGTATTGCAAGGCATTTAAAGTGAGGTTTTTTTTTCAAAGTGATTTTTTTGTGACATGTTGTTTTTGTTTTTGTTTTTTTGTTGGTCAAAGGCTTGTTAACCCCAATCGTTTTGAGTTGGTATAAAAAAAGAAATTTAAAGTGTAGAACTAAAACAAAATTAAGGTACTTACCAATTGAAACAAAGAGGGTGAATATTATCAACAGAGAGAAAATTGTTGTTGTAGATCCTTTTTTAAAAAACATGAGATTGTCTTTTGTTCTTCAAAAAGGTTAATGATAATCTTGAAGAGGTTGAAAGTTATTCGAATTAAAAAAAAAAAAAAAAAGAATAAACCAAAAAAATGAAAAAAACAAAATAATAAAAACCAACGTAAAAAATAAAATAAGTAACTAAAGGTAAATAAGTTCGTCACACACTTTTTCATATTTTTTTTCATCCGTTGAATTTATTTTTTTTACTTTTTGCGTTTGCCTACTGTTTTTTAAAAAGTGTGAGATTAAAAGTTTTGAAAAGTGTTCTCCAAACTGCTTGAAACAAGCAAGATGAGTAGTTTGGATGACTCTTCTTAAAACTTTCAAGCCTGCACTTTTTTAAACGGCTAAACTTTATTTTTTTTTATTCCTTTTGGCTGAGTGATTACTTTTTGAAATCCAACCACTAACTTTCACATTTGTGAACGCAAGCAACTTGAGACATTTTTGATGAATGTTCCATTTATTAATAATTTGTTATTTTCTTTTCTCAAAATTGATAATACTTTTTCTATTTCCTTCTTCTGTCTAAAACTCAAAATAGACAGTGTTGATGAAATCGAAAAAATTTGAAACATTTTTGGTCGGTTAAACTGAACAAAGTAATTTTGTTTAGTTACTTTATTTGTTGTAAAGTGTTTTCTGATTTTCTTTTCCCTATATTTGCAAAGACACTTCGAAACTTGGTTGGTATAAGTGGGAATCCACTTTGGTTTTATGATTATTAATTATGTTGATGAAAAGAAATTATTATGAATTCTTTTTCTTGGAATAATTTTTTTTTTGTAATTAATCCCTTCTTCATTTATTTATTGCAAATTGTAATTTTTGTTTTTGTAAATTTATGAATACTCACGTAAGTTTAAGAGTGACTTACTGTTTAATTATTATGAAGAATTACACCTTTAAATTATTTTTCCTTCTGTTAAACTTTTTAAGGGTAGTTTGGAAACACTTGAAACTTAATTTGGAGATTGTGTAATTCAAAAAAGACTCTTAAGTCTATCGAATTCAATAATCTTAAAAGTTAAACTTTAGTTTGTTAGATAATAAATAATTTAATTTCAGATACTTTTGTCAAAATAATGGTGAAGAAAAGTTTGATCGGTATTTCCAAATACAAATGTGTTTCTTTTTTCTATAAGACCTATAGATCAATAGATCAAAGAAAAAAACAACAAACCCTAATGAAGTATGAAATTGGTTTCTTAATTTTCAATAATTAAATAGGAAATTCTAAAAATGAAGGATCAAATTGGAAAAAATTTATACAATAAATAGAGTAAATTGAAGAAAATTTTTATAATCAAAAAAACAAAAAATTTCAAAAAAAACTGAGAAAATCATAGAAAATTTTGAACAAATTATTTATCAAATTTAAAATTTACATAAAATATCAAGGAATTAACCTTAAAAATGGACTTAAACTTATGTACACTACTGTATAGCAACCTGGATTTTTCATTGGAACAAGCAGAAAAACAAAGCACGGGGTTTATTTTGAAACACGGTTTATAGTTGTTATTGACACATTATTTTGATCACCGTATGCAATAATTTGGAGGGTATTTCCTTCACCACCTTATTATACTTGTGCCTTATAAGTTATCACTTAAAATATAACTTCGCAGATCAAAATTTAACTCAGATAAAGGGCGTAATTAAATCTGGGTAAACAAGAAAAAACTCAAAACTTTATCTAATCACCTCCAAAACAATTGGTATTAGACATTTTCATTACTGTTTTTAAAAAAATGAAAGAAATAACTATTTTTTAAAAATAAAACATATTCAAAGTTGTATCATTTGGACTTTCTTCACAAACCATTAGAAAGATCAATCATTTGGAAAAAACGAAGTAACATTTCATTACACACCCAATCGTCATCAGATTCAATGTTTCTCATATTTTTACATACCAAATCATAAAAGTTGGATATTTAAAAAATTATCACATATAAAATCAAAATACTGAAAAAAAGTGAATCAAAATTTTTAAAAGGATCATTTCCCATTTTTTATTAGTATTATTTTAGGAAAATATGGTTAAAATGAAAATTTATTTTCCTAAATAATAATCTGGCCTTTTAAAGACATTGAATTTTCTTATTATTTTCAATTTTATTGATATTTGTTTGTATTTCTGAAGATTAAAGTTTTTTCCTCTTGATCAGCCTCGAAAGAAAAAAAAAAGTAAAGAAAACAATTAAAAGATAGAGTAGAACAAAACTTGACCAAATTAGAAAAAGTTTATAATCTTCAAATCGAAACAATTTTTTTGAAAAGAATATTGGATAAAACCTTATAAAGGCACTTTCAAAATCATTATAAAGTGAGTAAAAAAATTTAAAAAATCGGATAGTCAATTAAAATATAGTTTCTAAACTGGAACATATTATGTAACTTCTCTATTTTACAACCAATTATAAATATTTATCAATTTATTTTTTTTTTAAACTTATGGACCTGTATTTATCGAGTACTGTGTTTTATTGTCTTTAAAATAACCGAGTACAATAAATGGATGTTCTCTATATTTTTAAACTCTGGAAAATCAAAATTATTTGACTCGAATAGAGTTTTCTTACATATACTATTTTTCAAAATAAAAAAAACCACACAAAACAAGTAATTAAATCCAAAATAATAATAAAATAATAATAAAATTTGAAAAAAGAAGCAGAATTAAAATATTTTTTTTTTATTTTTTTTATTTTGGGTTTTACTTGAAAAAAGTAAAACGTTTTTTTTTATAACTAAAAAGAAAAAAAACCTATTTAAAAAAAAATTGTATATTCGATAAATTTACAACTATTTTGTTGAATATTTTCTTCAAAAATCTAATTTATAATAATTTTAAAACTAATAAGAAAAAAAAAATTTGTAATCATTTCATAGACTAAAATTTGTATATTACATAATAAATAAATATAAATCATAAAAAAATCAATTGATATCTTAATGTAATAAAAGAATAAACACGAATTACCGAAATCCACAAATATACCACTCTTACACCATTTTAAATTATATCTTGTATCTACTCATAATTTTTAAAAATAATAGTGTTGATGTATTAATTTTCAAATTGAGATATTTTTTCAATAAAAGTTTGGTAATGTTGAGGGAATAATTTTGAAGAGACTGGCGTAAATACTCTGTTATTTAATTTCCCCATTAACTCAAAAATCTGTGGAACTTTAATTTTATGTTTGTTGCATTGTTTGCATTCTGGATCAAAGCATTTTTTGAATGTTAATAAATATTTAGATTGTTTGGTGTGCTTTTGGAAAAAATCGTATTCTTCAATTATTTTGAAAAATTTGGGGTTTTGAAAAAATAATTTTCTATCAGATGAACTAAAAAAAGAAGAAGTGTTAATATAATCATTGTACTGTTTTGGTGTTTCATCAATTCCAATTGGGAAACAATTAATGGATTTCTTATCAAATTTTATGGAAGAAAATATTCGGGACATTTTGTTTAAATCCTTATTTAATTTTTTTTGAATTTCTTTTTTGTTATAACTATTATTTTGATAATCTTTGTTGGCCATTTTGATCCCCCCCCGTTCTTAGCACCCCCCTTTCCATTCTTTTGACAATGGTCATGTTTCTGTTTCTGCCCCTGATTATTATTATTATTATTGTTGTTGTTGTTGTTGTTGTTGTTGTTGTTGTTGTTGTTGTTGTTGTTGTTGTCTAAATTAGTTGAATTTAAATCTGTAGGGGGGTTATTTAATTTCATTTGCAAAAACTTGCTTAATCTATTAATTGGATTTAAATTGTTTTGATTTGGAGAATAAGAAATTATGTTTAAGATATCTAAATTCAAATCTTTCCAAATTCTACCATAATATAATAAAGAAATTTGTGAGGTAATTTCCATTTCCAAATCTATTGAGTTAATCATTATTGAAACAACTGGCTTTTTATTTGATTTTAATATTTGATATAAATCATTCGAGTATGATTGCAAAGTTGGGAAATTAGAATTAGCATACCTTAAAAAAACATTTAATTTACTTTTATTTTGTAAGTTTAAATGTTTTCTATTCAATTGGTCATGCGAATATTGCCTTTCTTTTGGAAAGGTTAAGGTTAAATAACTTGCAGGAATTATCAAATTTTCATTCAAAATTTTATCCTTATTCTTCTTCTTGAGTTTTGTATTTTCATAATCAGAATTATTATTTTGGGAAATATTTTTTTTTAATATTTTGATAATATCAGTATCTGGCTCCACAAAATACCCCCTTGGGTGTAAATAATTTAATTTACCACAACAAATGATCTTACAATATTTGGAATAATAATTTGAAAACTCAAATAAAAAAGTCATTTGAGTATTTGAAAAGCATAGATCAGGGTGGCCATATAATGGTAATAATATTGGATCATTTGTTATTTTTTCTAATTTGTCATTCAATTCGGTCTGAACATTCTTTAAATATCCATTACCCCCTTTAGAATTTTCATTATTTCCCACATAAATTGTTTTTTTATCATCAAAATTGTAGTTATGATTGCTATTGTTATTATTATTATCATTATTGTTGTTGTTGTTACCGCGATTCCTGTCGGTGGCGGAGTTGTTGCTGCTGATATTGTTGTTGTTATCTTTATTATTATTAAAAGTGGTGCTGCTGATACTGATATTGTTGTTGTTATCTTCGTATTCATCAATACCATAAATTGTATGATCCGTTATGTCATTAATTAAAAAAAAATCTTCAATTTTACTTTTTTCATTCGAATTATTCAAATAATTTTTTTTTTCAATATTATTCAAAATTTTATTATTAAAGATTTTTAATTTATAAAATTGAGACTCTTGACAAATAAACAGAAGAAATTCCTTAATAACATCGGGGTATTCTTCAACGGCATCTATTCTCTTGCTTATTTTCTTTTTCCAATCAACCCAATCAAAAAAAAAATTTTTTGTCAAATTTAAACTTTTTTGTTTTTTTTTATCTCTTTTTTGAAAAACATTCAAATAAAATTCAAATAATTGTTCTGTTTCATTATGGAGATCTTGTTTTTCGAACTCTTTGCTGTTCATTGGATAATTTAAAAAATTGAAATTATTTTCATTCTTGATATGAAAATTATTCTGTAATTTTTCATTAAAAAAATTTTCTTTGGGACTCATATGGTGATTAATAATCAAATTATTATGGATTTCTTGCTCAACCCTTTGGCTCACATTGCGCCCCAGCCCTAGTTCCCCACCAAGACCCATATGCGTGTTTGTTTCAGTAACCGATTCTGTTTCGTGTTTTTGTTCTTTATTGACATTATAAATATCATGAACGTGATCATGAACATGATGATGATCATGATCATGAAGAAGGACGTGATCATGGCTATGGAGATGATCATGATCGTGGCTATGGAGAATATTTAGATCGTCTCTTGGCAATTCTTTTACTTGATCAGAATCAAAATTTAAATCTTCATCCAAGAATAATAAACTTTTTAATAGCTCTGGTTCGTTAAGCTTATGAACGTCCACAATCGCAGAATCGTTATCTTTGATTATTAACAAAACTGGAAAGGTTTCCAACAGCTGGTACTCGACCATTTCCTTTTTATCTTCCCCCAATCGAAATCGTTTCATAAGCTCGTTGACATTCAAAATGTTTCTTGATTGGACTTCATAGTATACAATATTCAATTGACGGAAATTTAACGGTGCGAATTGCTCTCTTTTGTTCCGCTCTGAGATTAAATTTAGTCCGTACTCATCCCAATATCCTAAATTTAGACATAAAATATAAAAATTTTCATCGGACTCTTCTTCTTTATGCTTATTAAATAGATCAATACTAATTCCGAAATCATCATCATTTTCTTCCTTGTATTTGTCAATTAAATTGACACCTGTGTTTCCATTCATTCCCCAATAGGTGTTGTTGAGAGTTGCTTTTTTTTGCTTTGATTGCGGACTTTTCATTTTTGGAGAATTATCTATGGTGTTGTTTAATTTGTATTTTTTTTGAACAAAATTTCCTTTTTGTTGATCATCATTATTCTCGGCACCATCAAGATACCCCATACCATTGAACAGGTGCTTTCTTTTTCTCTCAAGTTGTGATTTTTTATTGTCAATTACCTTTTTGCTCCTCAATTTCATTTTATAACCCGAATTTACTCCAATTCCATGATCATTCTCAAATGTATGACTATTGTTCTCGTGTCCAATTTGAAAACTTGTATCCATCGGTTCACTTTCATGTTTTTCTCCAGAATTCTTGTCTCTGTGTGCTTTCTTAATTATTATTTTGAATACTTTATTTTTTTTTTTCTTATCCTTTTTCTTATTCTTTTTTTCATTCCTTTTTTTTTTCTCAGTGCTCTTTGGAATGCTCTGTTTCTTGGCCTTATTCTTGGTTGACCTTCTTCTTGGTTGTTTGGTGTTTTTGTGCTTATCTTTAACTAAAGCTCTTTGGCGATATATTCTTTTTCTGAGTCTTGGTTTAACTTTTTTTGAATTTTCAAGAAACTGTTTTAATTTCTCAAGGCACACCTCCTTTAATTCCTGTTCTTTGGTTTGGTTTGCATTTTCTTTTTCTTTTTCGTTTTCGTTTTCGTTTTCGTTTTCGTTTTCGTTTTCGTTTTCTTTTCCTACTTTGTTTCCGTTTCCATTTCCGTTAGATAAATTAAAGATCTCTTCAAGATTTCCTTTAATTTCTTTCAAGAATCCTTCGATTTGATCCAAAATCTGTGCCAATAGGGAGGTGCTTTGTGGTTTCCTTTTGAGCCCTTCGACATAAATTGTAAATAGCTCGGAAATTTCTCCCCAAGAATGAATCGAATTGATTAGCATTTTATGAAATGTGTCTTCTTTTTGAAATATCTTTGGCAAAAAACTTAAATTGAAAAACCGTTCACAAAACCATTTTTCAAAATTCACAAAACGTTCGTTTTTGTATTTTTTAGAGAATACCCTCGAGTCAAAATTGGGATCAACTTTCTCCTCGTTGAGATACAATAATGATTTTTTTCTTTTTGAAATCTCAAATGTGGTCTTTTTTGTCTTTGTCAAACTTGTTAGCTGTTCATCGATGCTCTCTTCTTCTTTCAAACAACCGTTGATGTATTTTTTGACCTTCTGCTTTTCCTTCTTGATCGCATTCCAACTCGTTTGTGCCTTGACGAAGACTTGATCTCTCGATCCTAAATGCTGATTATTTGAAAAAAAGCAGTTCACATACAATTCATACAGATTTGCAGGCTTGACATAGATTTTGTTTGTTTGCTCTTTGCTCATCGATTCAAATTTACTTTACTTTTTATTTTTTTTAGTTTTCTTGAGAATAAGGTTCTGATTTTTTGTTTTTATTTTTGTTATGTTTGTGTTTTGAGTTTTAGGTTTTGCTTTGTTTATGTTTGTGTTTTTGTTTTCGTCAAATGTAAAAAATGATGAGTTTTTGGTTAAAAAAAATAAATTTTCAAGTTGATCAAATGTTCAAGTTAAACATTTTTCTTGTATTATCAAAAAAAGACCATAATAGCCAGGTGAAAAAATATGACAGTGTTCCAAAAATAATCAATTTTTCTATTATTTTTTCAATCAAAATCCAATTTTATTATTTTTGATGAGAAAGTAAATTTATTTTGGATCCAAAATGAAAAAAAATTCACCGTAACAAAATAATTTATTTTGAAAGTGAAGTACAAATCTTTTGATTTCAAAAATTCAGTTTGTTTTTTTTTAATTTTGTAAGATAAATAATATTTGAAAGGAATTCAAAATTCCTCCATAGCTAATTCAGAAATTTAAATTTTCTGATTAAAATCAAATATTATTAAAAGAGAAAAAATATAAATTTCCTTCTTATCTTTTCTATTGTGTCTTTGAAATTTTTCTTGTAAGCAATTTAAAATTAGAAGGAAAATATGAATAACAGGTGTGAAAAAAAGAAAAACATTTTGGAATTCGAAAAATTAATATAACCAGAAAATGATAAAGGTTTACTTTTTTAATAATTGAAAAAATACAATAAAGACAAAAGAGAGTACCAAACACAATAAATGTTTGATAATTCTATCTTTTAGTATCGGGTTTTTCTTTGATTAATCAATTAGTAAACAATCGTTAAAAAATTTGACTATTTTTGAGATCATTAAAACAACTTTTTGGATTTCAAACTTTTAGGTGATCTAAATTCGTTTTTGTGATTCGATCAATAATATAAACTCTTTTGCAAACAAAAGATCACATCTCAAATCGATATTATTATTGAATTTGATTGTTAATAAGATGATTAATTGTTGGTGATTTTCCTTAGAATAATTCATATTTTCATTTTTATTTTTTTATTTACGGATATTGAACAGTTGAAAAATGAAAAAACAAGATAAGAAGAAATATTTTTAGAAATAATCTACCAGTGTATAAATGGAAACAGTTTAAGTTTGATTTTGAATGAGATAGATATAGGAATTAATTAAGACCGTTAATTGGAGGATGTATCGAACACAGAAAAAAGAAAATATTGAAAAAAAAAACAATTCCAACAAAATACTTTGATTTACTGTGACTTAAGATTGAAAATGAGACTTTAAGGAAGCAAGTTCATTTTACCATTTTGAAAAATTTTAATTGTGTTAACATTACTGAAAAATTTCTTTTGAGTGCTAACAGGATATTGTAACTTTGAAACCCAAACATCGTTTTAACTCTAGAATTGAAAAGTAATCCAAAGTAATTAAGATTTGATTTCTTTCATTTTTCCTTTTTTTGTTAAAATATTTTTTTTTGATTCAATTTTCGGTTTTATTAAATTTAGGTTTTGAATCGAGAAATGTGTTTATTTGAAAGATCCAAATTAATCAAAGAGTAAACCTAAAAAAATAGACCCGAGGAGGTGTGTATTTGAAACAAATATTTTCTTTTAGAAGACCAAACACGAAAGATCACCATTCCAAATAAATTTGTTGTAATCAAAAATGAAAAAAAAAAAAATCGATAAAAGCCTATTTTCGAAGATTGGTTTTCATTATCTTCTTAATTTGAATTAATCCAAACAATTCATAAAATTGAATTCTCTCGTCCCATTACTATTTATTATTATTTTACAAAACTTTTTGTGACAAATTTGCTTTCAAAATTCTTTTTTATAATATTTTTATCAAACAAAGACAAAACAAAGAATACTATTTAAAAAATTCAAATAAAGGTGTTTAATTCTTGGAATCAAAAAACAGTTACAAAAGATTCAGGCCAAAACAATTCAGAAATTCAATAACAAATTTCAATCAGATCCTGTAATTTTTTTGAGTTCTCTTATAAATGGAAAATAAATAATTATTCAAATCAAATGAATTTGTCCAATAAACCATTATTTCTGAGATATGATATTATAAGGAGTATCCTATTTTTTAAACTAAAACTGGATTTAGATGAATTAAATGAAAATAGGATTTTTAAATTCCTATTGAGACATTTCTTTAGAAATAAAAAGTAATTTTTTTCTCAAAAATTTTACAAACAAAAGTATTTCCAAGAAGAATTAAATCTAAAACCAAATGAAGAAGAAGGAATTGTATCAAATTTTACTGATAAGATCAAGAAATAAATGATTTATATTTTTAATTTGATTCTTTTTATTTTTTTGAATTTCAATTTTTTAGTCGGTATGAAAATATATTATACTAGGATATTTTCCACATTCATCTTTATTAAAATATCAATAACCCATTTTCCAGTCACAGGGCCCGGTTATAATATGTGAATTAAGTCTTTCTAAAGGGTTTGAATGGATATTAGAAGAAAAATGCTTCTTGTGGAAATTTTCAAAAGTTAAATCATTTTTTGAAATTTTTCAACATTTTATATTTGTTTTTCGATTTTTTCTTGACGCTTCATTCAGTAGCAAAAAAATTGTTTATATTGCAAGATCAATATTCACTTGGTAAAAACGTGTTAGCCTAAGGTTATCGAAACTGTGGAAATTATTGTTGAGAAATAATATTGATTCATAATAGACTTTTATTCAATCTTTGATGCCAATATTTAATTAAAAAATGTTAAAAATTTTCACTTCATTTTCAACTCCTTTTTCAAATAGAAACCACAAATCCAAACCTACTTTTTTTAGGGACTTAATTTCTAAAAGAAAAGTAGGAAAAAATGAAATGAAAATTGTTTGATATTTATTATTCAAATACCAGTAGAAGTTCAAAACAAACATCGTTGTTTTTCTCAATAGGGCCCTAAGAATTTGAGTTTTTCAATTTTTTTTGAAAATATATTGATTTATTAGTTTTATTTCAATACAGATACCAACAATTCTTTGATATTTATTATTCTACTTATTTCTTATTTGTTCTTTAAAGGTCAATTATATAAAATAATTGGTATTTGTAAAAAAAAAATGTTGGTCACTTTGACTTAAACAAAGTTTATTTGGTTAAAGAAATGATTTGAATGATTCAGTTTTGCAGAAATGATGACACTCAAAATTTGAAAAATGTCTTACCCCCTTAAAGAACAAAATTTTGACCTGTAAAGAGTAATTTATAAAATTTAAAAGACTTTTTTCCCCATTCACCCTGATCAAAGGTTTTTATGGATTTTATACTTTTTTCTTCTTTATAATTTTCAAAACGAGATTTCTTATTTCAAATAAAATAGCACACAATATACAAAAAAATTAATTTCACTTTTTATTGTTTTGTTTTAATAAGTTTTAAATATATGTTTGAGATTTTTTTAAACCTTTAAAGAGTTTCATATATTTTGGAATGATATTAAAAATAATTTGATTCAATTATGAATAATTCTTGAAATTTTCTGTGTCTTTTTATTTGAAATAGAGTTTATAATAAATTTACTTTTCACATTCTTTTGTTTCTGACTTTAATTGAAATTAATCTAACTTTTCGAGTTATATTTTTCGATTATTCAGTTGGTTGAGTTAATGTTGGTTTCTATCCCTTTCAGCACTGAAAAACGAGATCCAAATAACAACAAAACACAACCCCTATGAAATTCCTTGACGAATTTTGTGACAAATAAGATTCTTCTTTCTTAAGAGGCAGGTAGAATAAAAGTTATTAGATTGAATTAATGCACTTCAAAAATTTAAATTTGTCTTGAATATTATATGATTATTTTGTTTTTTTCAGAGAAATAATTAATTATTATTTCCGGGTTGATTTCTTCTGAAAGAAAAGAATTGTTTTTTTTTTTTTATTTGTTGAAAAAGTCAAATAAAGACATTTTTTATAGCATAAAAATGTTATTCACATAACATTGTATCTATTCAGAATCAAGAATTTCCATCATTGAAATTTCAATTAATTTAATATTTTTTCTTTTTAGATTTGAAACTTTACTGAGTATTACAATAAATTTTCTGTCAAAATTTTATTTTGTTGATTTTTGAAGAAAAATTCTGGAAACATCACCTGAAGATACTCAAAATTCACTGACAATTATCAATTTTTTTTTTCTGGTTACAGAATTAGAATTAAATTATTTTCAATTTTTAGAAAATAATATTATATTTATATCAAATATATCAAGTGATGTAGATCTGAAAAATATTGCTTCATTTTTTATATTTTTTCTAATATTTTTTCCTGAGAAAAATAACAATAATTCAATTTTTTTCTTTAATAAAAAGAATAATAATAAAATTTATTATTTAAGGATTTCTTCTACTAATTTATTAAATACTTTTTAACGGATATTTTTTCCAAATTCAAAACTTCCGAAAACAAAAAAAAACAAAAAGTTCAAAGAAATTATAGAATGATATCATTAATAATAATAATATCCATTGAACTTATAAATTCGCAAATTTATTGATTTGAAAAACCCTTCATAATATTTATAAATAAACTCCATTTCAAAATCATTATTCTAATAAAACATAATTTTGAAAATAAATATTTTTACAAATTGAATTTATCTATTATAATACAAAAATAACTAAACTCTTTTTCAAAAAATGTGACTCACCCGGAATAATAAATTGAAAAAAAAAAAAATATCCTTAGGTATCCAAGAACAATTAATAACTAAATATGATTTGTAATTCACTTTTAAGTCCTTCTAAATATATAAAAGCCAGGTATATTAAATATTAAAAAAAAAAAAAACCCAAAAAATAAAAAAAAGCGAGTCACAATTTTTGAAAAGAGCATTATGGATTTTTTATTACTGAACTTTCACTGAAAAAAAGTTGAACAACAAGATTTTTGATGAATAATTAAATCCATTTTCAAAGATATTACATAGTCTCAATTTTCATAGTGATTATTTGTCTTGTTGAAGATCTCTTTTTTTTTCCAAGTGATCTTTTTAAAAAAAAAAAAAAAAAAAAAAAAAAAAGAAATCAAAAAAAAAGAAAAAGAAAAAGAAAAACAAAAGAAAAACAAAAATTTGAAAAAGCAAAACTAAAATTTACAAAATTCGAAAAAATGATTCTGATCTAAAAATTTGAAAATATTTTTTTGTTTCAAATACTGGGAAAACCCCCAAAACAACTCCCGTTAACATTCTAAAGTGAGTCAAAATTTTTGAAAAATAGTTTATTTTAAAATTGAAAAATATGATTAACTTTTTGATTTGACCATTAAAAATCAAATTTTGAGCGAAAATTATTTTTATAAATTGAAGTTAGTTATTATAATAAAAAATATACTATTTTAATATTCAGTTCTATACACTAAAAATATTTTTTTTTCATCTAAAAATAAAATAAAGTAAAAAAATCATAAAAAAAAAAAATTGTGGCATTTATTTTGAAATTTAGTATATATATATTTATACCAAACCTTAAATCTACGATTCATGTTATATTACCTTAAAGAAAATAATTACCTTAGAAAATCTAAATTTAAGTTTTTGTAAAAACAAGACTTGTTCAAATATGGAGTGTGAAAAGATATAATTAAATTAACAGAAACCACCCTTAAACAAATTATTCAAAACTGATAAAAAATTACAGAAAGTGGAATTTTTCAACCAAATCATTTTTAAAAAAAAAATTATTCAAATATTATTACCTTTAAAATTCAGAAAGAAATATTCTATATTATGGTTGATGAAAAAGTGTATTAATAAAATTATTAATACGTGATCTTTGAAAAATATTTCGAAAATACAGGCTGTTTCACTTTTAAGGTGAAAACTTCCAATGAAATTTAAGTAACAAAAAAATCTCCAATTCAGGTAAATTTATTGGAATTATTTTTTCCACAAATTATTTTACTAGAATCCAAAAAATTTACTTTTATTTGGTTTTCTTTTTTTGTCTTAATTTGCATTTAAAGTTTGTGTGTTAAAACTGGAATCGACTGTCTCTTAAAACAAAAAAAAAAAAAAAGAGTTAAAATTATTCCAAAAGATATAATAATTTATTTAAAGAATAAAAATGCAATTTATCAAATATTGTTTTTCAGGATTTATTTTAAAAAAATCAAAATTAATCTTAAGACGTTAAAAAGAGATTCAAACTTAAAAATGAAAGATCTTTTTAAATTCAAATCTTTTTTTTTAATTATTGTATTTTGTTAAAATTATAAATAAATCAAATTGATGATTTTTTTCGAAATACAAAAAAAAAAAAAAAAAAAAACGAAAATTCTTCTTAAAATAATATAATTTTAGGGCTGCTTAATTCCTTACCACCATAGTTTTCTAAAAATTCGATTGATACAAAATTACCAGAGGAAGGCTTTTCGAATTGGAATAACATTGTAGAGCTTTGAGTAACTTTTGGTATTTCAAAAATGCCTTGACTTGAATGTTTTTTCAATATCAAATCATTATCAAAATGCTTTATTAATATTCTACACGACTTAGGCTGAGATAAATAGCCATCTATCATATTATCGTTTGTCAATGAAATCACGAACCCATTAAACAAATTATAACCATAAGTAATTTCTAGAATTCTTTCTAAGGGCTTAAATTTATATTTTGAAGGCCTAATCGCAATTCGATGATATAATTTTAAAATTTGTTCAGCATTCATAACATTTGGTATTAATGGTGTATTAAATTTATAAGGTTTTTTTGTTTTATACATGCCTATTATTTGAACCCTGCCTAAATGGATTCTAGGTTTTCGTAATTTTTCGTTTTCATTTCCCTTCTCGCCTTCATTCCCATTTTCTTTTCCATCCATCTTTTCATTTTCATTTTCATTTTCATTTTCATTTCCAATTCCATTTTTCTTTTTAATACCATTTCTTTTTTTCTTTCTCTCTTTCCCTTTCCTATTTCTTGATTTGGGATTTATTGAAATTATCAAGGAAATCACTTTACAAGTAATCAACTTTCCAAAATTATATTCCAATATTGTATTTTTCGGGATTATTATACCATTATTCATATAACTAATATTATTTTCATTTTTCAATTTATTGATAGTTAATTGTTTTATATCCCAAATGGCAATTTCTTTTAGATTTGGTAATCGTTTCCCAGATAAAATTTTAATTTTTGGGAGATCATCAACGCAATAGCCTAACTGATCGACAACTATTCTAATTTTTTGAATTTTTGAGAAATAGTTCAACACTATTGGAATTTCGACTAATTTAATTCCACGGGGCGCAAACCAAAAATTTGAATCAATTGGCTTCGAATTAAATAAAATTGATTCTATTGGCAAACTTAAATTATCTGTTTTAACAAATTTCAAAATATTTGCACTTGGGTATATCGAAATATTATGATTTTGAATTTGCTTTTTTTTTTTTTTAATGACTTGCTTTTGGTTTTTAACATTATTATTCTTTTCATTGCTATTATTATTATTTACCCCATCATCAATATTTTGTCCATCACATATTAATAAATTATTTGCATAATTACTATAAAAAAATTTTTTATTTAATTTTTTTGGGATTGATAAATTAGTGATTAATTTGGAAATTCTATTTAACAAAATTGGCAAAATTGGCAATTCCTGCTGAAATTGATACGAATTAATTATTTTTAAATACAGCTCTTGTTTAATGATCCGATTTAAACAATGCTTACAAACAATTACCTTCTCATAAATATTATATTCATAAATTGGTTTTTTCCCCTTTGACAAACAAAATTTACAATATTTTTTAAAGCAATATTTACAAATTTTAGAATTCATATCAAATTTATTAAAACAATTTTTTGTAGAGCATATTTTACTTTTTTTAATGATTTTTTTTTTTTTATTTTTATTCATTAATTTTTTATTTCGAAGATAAATAAATCTATGTGGGTTAAAATACTGTGGGTTTAACCCAATAGAATAATAATATTGATCTCTAATTAAAGTCGAGATATTTAGCGATAGTCTCAATGCTTCAAATTGTAACAAATGCAAAAATTTGAATTTTTTTTTTTTTAAGGTATATTCATATTTTGATTTGAAAATATGCATAAAACTAATTAATGATTCTCTTGATACACTTTGTTGATTTATAGATTTTAACTTTTTTTTTTTTTTTTTTTTTTTTTTTTTTTTCTGACATTTTTTGAAAGATTATTTTTTTGATCCTTATTCTTTTTTTGATCCTTATTCTTTTTTTGATCCTTATTATTCTTTTGATCCTTATTATTCTTTTTATTCTTATCATTAATACCACCACCATCATTCTCATTTACATTATCATCTTTTAATTGATAAAAATTTAAATAATTATCATAAATTGGAAAGGGTTTTATAAAAATTTTTTTTTGTTTTTTTTTTAAAAAATTTATCTTTTTGTTTTGGCTTTGAAATAATTTATTGCCCTTTACTGGAATTGAATTTAAATTTATTTTGATTGAAAATTTTTCTAATTTTTTTCTATTTTCATTCCCCTTTATCTTAACTTTTTTAAATTTTGGAAATAAAGAAGATTGCCTTTTTATTTTATTATTCTTCTGATTTCTATTCAGGTTACTATTATGAATATTATGATAAAAGCTTTTGATTTCTTTTTGAATTAATAAATAATCCTTGATATTAAAATTTATGCTTTTTAATTTTTTTTTTGATTTATTTTCAAAATCATAATAGAGTTGTTTATTGGATTCTATGGGCACACCAAACACCTGTATTAAGCCAAGAGCAATTTTTTCAAAATTTTTTATTGATGAAGTTAAAAATTTATTATTAGTTTCAATATTATAAAATTTTAATAAGACAATTTTCGAAAATAATCTAATATTTTCACAATTTTCATTATAATTAAACATCAATTCCGGATTCAATAAATAATTCATTTTACCTAGATCAAAATATAAAATTGTTCCATCCACCGTTCTAGGCATTTGGATTTTCTTAAAAACGAGTTTTAAGGTATCAATTTGATTACCAATATAAATATCAACATACATGGGAATTACTGCATTGTTATATTGCTCGCGTACAGTTATAGCAATCTCCGTGATTATTGACGGTTTGCTTAAATATAGCCAAATTTGAACATCTTTATTTTTTATTGAGGGCGTGACCCAGCACAAATTTTGTTCAAAAATTAATCTTTCGCATTTGTCTTGAATAATTTTATTTTTCCCAATTTTTGGTAAGATTTGATCACTAACAATATCTGTTAAACACCAAGAGGGGTAATTTGATAACAACACCCTTTGAATTAATTGATTCGCAGTTTGATTTAAATGCTTTCCTAAATTCAACCCTAAAAACATTTCATATTGGATCTGTCGAAATTTATCTTTTTTAACATTTTGGTATCTCCGTTGTAATGTAATTTTGGTATTACTTGATGGGGTTATTTTTTTTAATTCTGGATTATATTCTCGAATCAAAGATGTGTATAATGCAGGCGAGTTTGTATAGAGCATTGAAATAATATCACCGTTTGATACAAAAAATTCTGCTAAAGTAGATAAAATATCTGTATTTAATAATTTAATTACGTTACTAAACGATGATTTAAAAAACTTCCATTTCTCAAATTTTTCTTTGTCTTTTTTCTTTCTCTTCTTTCTCTGTTTTCTTTTACCCTTCCTTTTATTTCCACTTTCATTTTGATTATAATCATCATCATCATCATCATCACCACCACCATTATTACTTTGTGTTTGGCTTTGGCTTTGATCATTATGAAATGTTTTTTTTAAATTTAATCCGAGACCCAATCTATAGCACATTTCTGTAATTATTTGAATCGAAACGAAAAAGGTGCAAACATTCGTACGATCCAAAGAATCTGCACAATTAAAACGAACAACTCCGCTTTGGGATTTTGTATTTTCATAAATTGCCCATAAATCATTATTCTCGGGGCATTTATATACTTGGAAAATTTCTTTATAAAAATATTTTTTTTTTTTTTTATTATATATTATTTTTGAATTATTTGTATTGTGAATTAAATTGATGTAACCCTCATTTAAATCCTGTTTTTTTAATATTTCTATTAATTGCAACCATAACCCTTCAACCGCCATTTCTAATCCAAACGTTTTTGTATTCTTATGCCAATCAAAATTTATTAATTTTATTTTATTTTTGATAAATTTTTGGGCATATTTCACACATTGCTGATATTTTTCGATTAACACTACTTCATGGCTTTCAATATCACATTTTAATAAATTAAAGCAAGTTATTGGATGCTTGCCAAACTCACCTGCAAGTCTTGAAAAATATTTTTCTGCATTTTTATATGGATCTTTTTTAATTACTAAATCAGGTGCAAGTGACACATTGGATTTTAATTTTGTTTCCCAATTAACAGGTACAGTGCCTCTTCGGAAAATTGTGCTGACATAATGTATTGAAGTTGATCTATATTTTAAAATAAATAATTCACATTCCATTTCATTTCCAGGTTCTATTTCATTATTTATTATTTTATTATTTATTAATAATTGTTTATTTTTTATATTTTTGTTGATTTTGTTTTAATTATTTTTTTTTTTTTTTATTTTTTTGATTTTTTATTTTTTATTTTTTTTATTATTTTTTTTTTTGAATAATGATTTATTATTACATTTCTTTTAAAGAATACAACATAAAATTAAATTGTGTGTTGTTGTATTTTAGGATCTTGTTAAAAAATTTAAAAAAGTATGGACAAAAAGTTTTATTAGGTATTTGTAATTTAGCCCTACTTCATCTTATGATAATTACTGAAAGAATACTTTTTACAATTTTTTGATCTAATTTTAAACATAATGTTTTTTTCATTTTAAAAAACTGCGACAAAAAAGTTTTCAAAATGTATTTTAAAAGAGACTACAAACCACAAGAGAAATACTTTTAAGTACTTTAGAAAAAAATTTTTTTGAAAACATTTTTTTAAAGCAACTATTTATATATATATATAAGACTTGATCAAAAGAAAATAAAATAATTGTAAAATTTAATATATCCATGATAAATTTTTAGAAATTCAAATCTTGTCCAAAAATTTATTGTATCAAAAATTAGTGAATAAAAAATTATTTGTATTGAAAACATAAAATTAGAGAGATAAAATTAATATCTTGAGATTTTATTTTAAATAATAAAACTTCAATTTATTGTTCTTTTGTTTATTTTGATTTTTAGATAGATAGCAAAATAATCTTGAAAGGTATATCATCAAGAAAAATTTTAGATTATCACCCATCAAAATATAAATCTATATATCTATATAAACAATATTCTAAAAATTGTGGCTCACCTGAAATAATAAATTGATAAAAAAAAAATTCTTTAGTATTCAAGAGCAACTAATTATTAAATCTTATAAATAATTCACTTTTTAATTTAATATAACAAATCTAAACCTAATATTTTTAAAATTAAAAAAAATAAAAATAAAAACTTGTAAATATTGAAATCACAATTTTTGAAATGAGTATTAAAAATTTTTTATTACGGAATTTTCAATGAAAAAAAGTGAATAAGAAGATTTTTTGCTAATAAATATATCCACTTTAAAAGGGATTGTATACTCTTAATTTTCTTCTTGTTTCTTGGTATTTACAAAGATCTCTTTGTTTTTCCCAGATAATCTTCTGCAAAAACAAAAGAAACAGAAAAAAAAAAAGAATACGAAAGAAAAACAAAAAACAAAAAATTTTTGGAAATTAAAAAAAAAGATTTTGATCTAAAAAGTGAAAATTTATTTTGAAAAGAATATGATATAAAACCCCAACAAAACCACTTCCAATAACGTTACAAAGTTAGTCAAGATTTTTGAAAAAATAATTTATAAAAAAACTAGATTCAAAAAATTGTAAACAAATTTTTTTTCAAGTATTTAAATAAAAAAGCAAAAACAACGTTATCATGCTGAATATAAAGACTTGTAAATTATAAAAATTATCGTTTATCAAGTAAAGAAAAAAAAAATTTGAAATTTTTTAAAATTAAATTTAAATAAGATATAAAGAGAAACTTGAAGATATTCAAAATTTTAATTTTTTTTTTAGTCAATAGAGTAATTTCCAAAAAAGTTGCTGGGGAAATGTTTTTTTTTGCATTTCAAATAATATTCTCTTTTTTAAGTAGTTTTATTAATGAATTTGATAATATGAAATGGCGAGAAATATATATAATGATTAGATTAATGCCTATTGGGTATATTTAAAAATAATGATCAACCAAAATGTTTTTTAAAAATGAATACATACCCCTCACTCTTTTTGGACACAAAACGTTGCAAGATAAATTTTAATATAAAAAATTGACAATAGGATAACTATTCAATAGGATTTTTTAAACAATAAAATACAGTTGTCGTTTTCAATTCTGATTTAGATTAAATCTACTCAATAACAATTGTTTATAAGAAAAAAAGAAAAATAATAATACACTACTTTTCTTACACTGTTAAAAATATCATATAAAAATGAGATCAGAAAACTTTCATATATTTCGTTAAAGTAATACCGTACTTACAAACAAATTGGATTATTATTAAGAATCAAGAAACGGTTGAATGATCATTTTGATTATTTTTAAATAGTCATATCAGAATCGAGTTAAATAAAGATGCTTTAGAATAAATTTGCCCCATTTTTTTATGAAATGGCTTTTATCTTTATAACTTGGAAATTAATTATGATAAGTATATTCTTTCTTATTTTCAAGAAAATTATTTATTAATTACATAATCATGAGAAAAATAGAGTAATTATGAAAGTATTAATATATTTTTAGAAATAATTGCTTTAAATAATTATACTTACCTCCGCGTTCATTAAGACCACGTGCATAATATCTAGTTCCAGGGTTGAGGTTTGTTTTTCTTGTTATTAGAAAAATGCCAATTTCATTTTTATTTGGACTTTTTATTTTTTTTCTTTGTTCTTTTTCCTTTGGTTTATCCATATGAACGATATTAGCTGCAATTCTTTTCCCGATTGCTAACCCTTGAAGTAACACTATACACCAAGATCTTAAACCAAGTTTTTGAAAAGGTTCTGATAAAAATCCATTAAAGCAAAATTCTGGTATATAACTTTTGAGTGAAAAATAATTTTAAAAGGGTTTGTATGTTTTGGAAATTAAATTATAAAGAATATATATATATATATATATAAATTGATGAATATCAAAGTATTGTTTTTTTAAAATATAAAGAAATTTGTTTCAAATTGAAAAAATAAAATTTTTGAAATGAAAAGAAATGTTTTGTTCAAAATATTTTTAAAAAGTATCATATATAATTATACGTAATACATAAAAAGTAAATTACAAAAAGTTTTAAAGTGGTTCTCTAGAAAACAGTTTAAAAGAAGAATGATAACAATACACGTAATAATTTTTTAAACAATTTGTTTTCACTTTTTTAAAATGACTTGATTTCAGAAATAATTAATAATAACGAATTTGACACAGGATAATAATTATTTTTTTTTTCAGAAAAAAAAAAGAAGTACTCAAATAAATTACAAAACTGTTTAATTTTCTACATATTTTGTTCAATTTTTAAATGATTCATTGTTTTCATTTTTAGATTGATTGCTACACTTTTTTTTTTTATTTTTTTTTAAATTGTAATTATTTATTATTTATCCATTTACTTTTTTTGAGTTTCTTTTTTTTTTTTATCGAAAAAAAGAATATATATATATATTAAATTAAAAAGTAGAGAAGAAGAAAAATAATCAATGGTGTTGCTCTAATTTGGCGAAAAAAGGCATTGAAGAAGAGAAATTCTGGTAGTAATGTAACTTCTTCTTATACACAATTACACTTGACTGGTCTTAACTTCTGGCTATTACGATAATAATTACCTTGTACTGAGATCAACTTCTGTCAAGTAAAGTATTACACAAACCGTTAGTATGATAATGATGATTTAGAAATTTCCAAGGTAATCAAAATAAAAGGAAACAACCAACAACCTGCTTAACACCATTTTAACAAAACAAAAGTTTTTAAAAAATTAAATTTTTGCTTTTTTTGTTATTTTATTAATCACTTTTATTTTTTGCTTTTCTTTTACTTTTTCTTTTTTTCAAAAAGACATTTTTTTCTTTTCATTTTTTAAAGAAAGGCTATCCTATGAGTTATAATCTTACCTACATAATATCTAGGATACAAAACTCTAAATAAATTTCACCTTCCAGGGAGTACCACCGAGTGCGGTTAAGTGCCTAGCTTTTCTTGTAGTTTTCTGTTTTGTCTTGTGAAGTGTTCTAGGTTTTTTTGAGGTTTTCTATTTTATTTGTGAAGTGTTCTAGGTTTTTTTTTACTTTAGAAATAAACAGAAAATTTTAATAAATTTTCTGTTTATTTCTAAAGTAAAAAAAACCTAACGAAAATCTATAGATTTTTCAAATAAATAGAAAATTCAAAAAAAACAAGAACACTTCACAAATAAATAGAATATTCAAAAAAACCTGATGAAAATCCATTGATTTTCCAAATAAATAGAAAACTCAAAAAAACCTAATGAAAATCTATCGTTTTTCCAAATAAATAGAAAACTCAAGAAAAGCTAAAGGTTATTTTTTTTAATTTGAGAAATAAACCGAAAATTAAATAAATTTTCTTTTTATTTCTCAAATTAAAAAAAACCTAACGTCTGTAAGAGGAAGTAATTTTGTTGAATCACCTCTCCTAATTTACACTAAAAAATTGTAAATATTTTTTTTTGGGGGTTTTAATTTTATTTTTATCTAATTTTTAAAATATCAGGCTTATATATATAGAATGATTTAAAAGTGAATTATAAATAAGATTTAAGTATTAGTTGTTCTCGGATACCAAAAGAATATATAATCAATTTATTATTTCAGGTGAGTCACTATTTTTAGAAATATAGGTTAGATTTGACAATTTTTTTTCTCGAATAGTAATTTGATTTTAATTTTTTTCGTTTATCCAATTTCCTGAAATGTAGAGAAGGGTTGTTAACAATTGTTTTATATAGAGAAATAATTCAGAAATAGTTTACTAAATTATATTTTCTTGAAGAATAAAATCAAAATATAAAAAGTAATTAATTTAACAATTCAAAGATCAAAGTTGATTTGTTTGAAACGTTCATTTTAATAAAACAAAACAAAAACTAATCAACTGAAAAAAAATAAATTCATTAAAGCTTCTCAAACTTGAAATTAACCATTAAACATATGAAAATTTACAACTTATTATAAAAAAACAGTATTTTATACATTATTGTGGGGGAAACGTACAGTTATATTGATTTGTTTGATTTTAGTTTATTGTAAACCTTTTTCCGGTCAAAGGGGCTCATCTGCAATGAATGGATTACAGGTGCTTAAAGGGATTAGATGGATATTAGAAGAAAAAATTTTATTTTGGAAATTTCAAAATTGAAATTATTTTTTCAATCACTTTTTTTTGGACATTTTTGCTTTTTTTTTTTTTTTCTGTTTTTTGATATAATTGTTTTGCAAACTTTTTTTTTTTATTGCAAGATCTATAGTCACTAATTAAGAACAATAGACAATTAGGTAATATAAGCGTTATTCTAATATTATTGAAACAGTGGGAATGATTCTATTGGAATTTTCTTTGATCTTCAATTTGAGATCAAAATGAACATTGTTGTTTTTTTCAATGATGGCAATAAGAATTTGAGTTTTTTAATTGTTAAGAAAATCTATTCATTCATTAGATTTGCTTCTTACTGATATAAACTATTCTCTAATGTACATCATTATACTTGATTATTTTTTATTCTTAAAAGTCCAATTATAAAAAATAATTAATAGGGTTTTTACGTAATCTTTTTGCATAAAATGAAGTACGTGACAGAAATTCCATAATACTTTTTTTGTTTAAATTTCCAAAATAGATTTTTTTGTTTAAATTTTCAAGATAAGTCAATCTTTTGAGGTAATATTTTTGCTGAATATGAAAAAATTGGACAGAAAGCATTTGAAAATGAATTACCGAAACAGAAATTTCAAAATAGATGATTTTTTTAAATTAGAAGATCAAAAAATGTAATAAAGTATTTTAATTAAAAAAAATTGAAAAAAATCAATAAATTAAAAGTTTTGGATTTCATTATTTATTTTTCTGAGTCTATTGATGAATATCATAATTTATAATGCATATTAATTTTTATCGGATTTCTAGTCATTCATTAAGACTTCTTCTTATATGGGATATGATAACAGAAATAATTTGTTCTTTGCTTTGGTATACTAATCTCAAACTATTTTCTTATCTCTTGAAACTTTTTATTATTAAAATATGTTTCTTCTTATTTGTGTTATCTGTTTTTGGGTTTTGAAATTATACAAAACTTTTAAATTATTTGGGTTTACCATTATTTACTTTAAACTTTAATTTTGTAAAAAAAAAAAAAATCATCAAAAAATTGTATTATTAACAGAAAATTACATAATATCTTTTACATAAAATAAATTCCGTTAAATATCTTCCATAAAATAAAATATGGTTTACATAAATAACATAAAAAATTTTCGAAAAAAAATCTTAAATCTCAAAAAATGGGAGAATATCTTTTGATTTTGTAATAGCATTTTCTGTTTCTTCTTGATATATTAAATCAAAATAAATGTCTTTTCCTCAATTTTTTTTTTTATTTCATTATAGAAATTACGGAAAATCCCTAATAAACTAAATTCCAAAAATTTGAACACAGTTTAAACTGTTGAAATAATAACAATACCACATTTTAAATTCAATTTGGAAATAATTTTGATTTTACAAACTATTTCATGTTTTGTCTTTTTTGTTTTGTTTTCATTTCCTTTTTTCCAGTTGAGTAATCTTTTTCGTTAGATCTGAAAAATTTTTTCGATGGTTGATAGAAGGTTAGTGTTGGGTTTGTTAAATAGAAAATTCACAGACAATTGGTTGATGGTATCTTATCATTTGATCGATCAAAAATTGTTGGTGAAATTTCAACAAATTTACCAATACATTTTTTGTTCTCGTTCGTTTCATTATTTTGGACACTCCTGTTTTTATTTTTTTGATGTTTTATATTTTTTTCTTTTATTTGGATGAAAATGGTTACTGATAAAAACATTAATACCAGGGTAACTTAAATGTGGTTTTATATTACGTTTGGAAAAATATAATAAATTGAGTTTTTTTGCCTATTTTTGATTTTAGGTGTGTCCAAATTTTTGGAATGGGGTTTATTTGTAAATTTTTTTCGGTACAGTTTGACATAAACAAAGTTTAATTGGTTTTTTTCATCACGTATATCTACCGACAGACCCAAAAATTTTAACAACAGATTTTAGCTCTGCCAAATCATAGAAATTATTCGAGTTCAATGGTAGGGCATGGTGAATTTGATAAATCAGTTGAAAACAAAGATCCAAATCTGAAAATAAATCATAACATCCATTTTGAAAAAGTGAGATCTAAAAGTTGTTAAATCTTGCTCTTAAACTATTTGACTTACTCTTTTAAGAAGTTTTCTAGATGCAGTCTTGAATACTTTTTGTCCCACTTTTTTAAAATAGCTGCGCATTGAAATTATGTATCCAAGAATTAAGTAATTATTGGTACACAGTTGAACGTCGACCATTCGTGGCAAATGATTGTTGTAAATTAAGATAATTAAATACTATGAAAAACTCTTTCATAAATTCCAATTTGATTCTTAATTAACTTTGCTCATTATAAATTAATTTTGGGAAAATACTTGCAATGAAAATAGCATCTTTTAAAATGTATTTCATGTTGTTTTAATATTGGTTGAAATAAAATATGACTTTATAGTCTATTTCTACTTTTAAATACAATTAAATGGTTTTATTTTTAAATTTATTGTTGTATTTCAGACATTTATTGTTTTTTTCTGGTATTTTAATATATTCCATTGTGTGTTAATGTCTTTAATAGCTTTATTTCAACAAAAATAATTCATTTTGAGAGATAAAAAAAAAAACACTGGAAGATTTTTTGCAAAAACGATTCTGAAATAGTTTTCAAGAGTTGCAATCAAAAGAAAATAAATTTGTGATTTTTTCTGTGTTTTGTGGTGTTCAAAAAAATGGATTTTTTTTTTTTTTTTGTTGGTCTTGGCTTGTTGATAGATGGACTAAAAATTAAGAGGAAAAATATATATTATTGCTGATAGGTGTATGTATCATTTTCAATAGCGATTTGGTTTTCATAAAATAAAAGAAATTGCTGTTAAGAAGCCTTTTTGCAGGTGAATGTTGAAATTTTTGTAGAATGTTTTAAAATAAAAAAAGAAGAAGAAAGAAAGAAATCACAAACTCATGGACTTGGTGGCTCGAAGGAAACTTTCGAGTTAAATCTAATGTTTCACAATAAAAATGTAAACCTTCAATTGGGGTTGAGGAAAATCGATCCAAGTTTCGTTTTTGTTTTCTATTCAATAAAAAAGATAAAAATAGTTAGTTGAGGCAGGAAAACAGTTTTTAGTTTCTCATTTGAGTTTTAGCTTTTTTTTTTTTTTTTTTTTTTTTTGTTTTTGGGATGATTCCAAGGGAGGTATACTCATTTGGTGGTGACAAATAAGTTAAATTAATTTTTATCCACTCCACAGAGTCAATTCTTTTAATTACATGGCCACCAAACAAAACAGGTGACTTTTCTGATTTCTTAATCAAGACCAAGAAAAATGTCGAGCCAAAAGTAGCACAGCCAATAATACCCTCAGCCCTTATTTGGTGGTCGATTTTACAATTTTTGTTTTCTATCGCTAAAAGTGCTTGTTCCTCGGAGCCAAAAAGATCAACGTCTTGGATTGCATCATAACACAAGCAGCCAGTGGCTGAATCAATTTCAATTAATTGGGTGTCTGAGCGTGAATGAAGGCTACTGAGAAGAAAATGTGTATTGTTTGTTGTTTTTACATACAAGTGAGTAGTTGATCTTATTGTTTGTGTTTCGTTCATTTAAAAACACTGGGTTGTTTTGAATTTTTTCTTTTTTTAATGAGGAGGTTTTGTTTTTTTTTTTTTTTTTTTTTTTTTTTTTTTGTGAACAAATTTGGTTGTGGGGAATTTGAAAAAATGATTTTTTGGAATTAGATATTTTGAAACCTAATTTTTAACTCATTTTCTTCTTTTTGGCTTTTATTTATTTCTTTTTCTTATTTGCTAAATAAAGCAAATGTTAAAGCGAAATATTATTTTAACATTTTGATTTTTAATTAATGTTGATTTTCGAAGACAATTGGTTCTTTTTATTTTTAGGACAGAAGGAATATTTGAGAATAACTTTTTCCTTCCCTTTTTACAATAAGGTAAAAATTTTTTAAGTGAAAGGTCCGATTTGTAAAATTTTGTTTCAGAATTAAAAACGAAAGAATGTATCTTGATCCTTTAAAGTTAAAACTTGTGTTTGTTTTTAAAATATTTTCCACTTTGTGGTATTTCCATAAAAATTGGTAAAAATTTTCTCTTCTTTATCTTATTTTTCTTATTTTTTTTTTAGAACAAGAGACTTTCAAAGAAACAAATAATAGTATGTGATTTACATTTATTTGTTTGGTCTTTTTTTAGGTTACACATTGATATATATTATGTAAGTATTCTGTTCTATTTTAAATATTTTAGAGAACTAAGAATTCTAACCATCACAGAAAAAAAGTTCAACCGGATTTTTAAATGGGAGCATTACTGAAAATGAAAAGTAAAATCAATAAAAAGAATAAACCAATTAACTTCAAATAATAATCCATTATATTATTTTCAATCTATCAAATAAATTTAATTTAAATCTACTTCATTTATCAAAATTGTTCATGTGTTGATTTGAGTCGTTTTGGAGATCTCAAAAATAATCAATTTTTTGAACAAATTTTCATTTTTTAATTGGAAAATAATAGTAATTGATAAATCAAAGAAAAACCCATACGAAAAGATAGTATTAACAAAACTGTTATTGTGGCAAATACTTCATTTTGTCTTTATTTATTTGTTTATTCTTTTTTTAATTGATCTTATTTTTCATTTTCAGTAATGTTCCCAATTAAAAACCAGGTTGAACTTTTTTTCCAAAACGGTAAATAAAACTCAGATTTAGGAATTGAAAAAAAGAATATCATCTTAAATTTTTTTCCATTCTATTTCAAAAACTATTAATAAAACAAAATAATTTCTTTCCATTTCTTTTTATTCCCTTTCTTTACAATACTTCAAAAATCACAAAAATGTATTTAACTTTTTATTTTCACTTTCCTATTTTTATAAATGTTTTTATGAGCTTTGAAGAATTCATTTTATTTGATATTAAATCAAAGAAAACTTGTAAATTAGTTTACAACAGGACCAGAGTTGGAACAAAATGTTTTGAAAGTTGATCTACAAGATATAAAAAAAAAAGGAAATTGAACCAAAAAAGTTACTTTCTGTTTATTGTATTGATAAATAAGTAGTAAAAAGATATATTCTTGATTTATCAAGAAGAAAAAAAAAATATCTTATTATGGGATTTGTAAATATTATAGACCCCCAAATATCAAAGTTCACTCATTTTAATAAAGATTTAATTAAAATTAAAAATCAAACATCTTTACCAATTTTAGAGATATGTATTTTTTTTTTTTACAGTCAGTTTCAAATTTAAGGCACAAACTTTCATCGAAATTTAAGACACAAAAAAATCTCAAATTAAGGCACAAAATTTGGAATTTTTAATTTTTACAAATTATTTTACTAGAATCCAAAATTTTGTGCTTTAATTTGTGATTTTTTTTTGTGCCTTAAATTTCGTTGAAAGTTTGTGCCTTAAAAGTGAAACTGACTGTAATTAAAGAACTTTTTTTTAATAATTAAAACCAATAATCCTTTTTTGTTGAAATTTTTGGAAAAATAAAATAAAAAAATGATAAAACCTTTTTTTTTTATCAATTATAACTATTGGCAATATCTATTAGTTTGTATGGATAAATTATTTCGAAACTTTAATCTTATTATAAAAATTCAAATAAAATAGACCAAATATTTGTTCTCTGAAGATCAGAAAAAATCGTTCTTGTGTTTAATTGTGAATAATTTATTCAATTTTTATAAAAATTCAAAAGGTTATTGAATATTTAATTTCCAATATTTGAATGTAAACCATGAATTATTATTATTTAAATAAGATTCATTTTGAAAAAATTAAACTCTGTTTCTGTCAAAGCAGCCAACATTTTTTTCAAGTATCGATTATTTTATATAATTGGCCTTTGAAGCACACATAAGAAATAAAAAGAATAATAAAGGTCAAAGAATTGTTGATAGATGTCTGAAAGAAAACGAAAAAAACAATATATTTTCTTAAAAATTGAAAAAATCAAATTCTTAGATATCTATTGTGTAAAAACAACAATGTTTGTTTTGATCTTCTACTGGTATTTGGATAATAAATAGGAAACATTTTTCACTTCGTTTTCCATACTTTTCTTTTAGAAATCCAGTCCCCAAACGAAGTTTATTGGTATTTGTGGTCTCTATTTGAAAAAGTGAATGAAAATGAAGTAAAAATTTTTCATATTTATTAATCAAATATCAAGATCAAAGATCGAATAGAATTCCATCAGAAATAAATATGATTTCATAACAATAATTTACACGGTTTCAATAACCTTAGGATAACACATTTTTACCAAGTGACTTTTGATCTTGTAATAAAAAAAAAAATTGCAGCTGAATGAAGTGTCAAGAAAAAATCGAAAAAAAAAAACAAAAATGTGAAAAAATGATTTCAATTTTGAAAATTTCCAAAATAAAATTTTTCTTCTAATATCTATGCAAACCCTTTAAACACTGGCACTTCAACCATTACAACTGGGCCACTTTGACTGGAAAATAGTTTATTTATTTATTTATAATTATTAATTTGAATTAATTTTATTTGTTTGAAAATATGAGAAAAATAGGGAATTAATAATAAAATATATTGATAAATTTAGCCCATATGTTATTAATAATCCGTTGAAATAATTAAGATTGGATTTTATTTGTTTGAAGTTATATATAAAACTGGGTGATAATAATATACCACATTGATACTTAATTTCGGGGTATTACTATCCCATTGGAATAATGAAGATTGCGCTACTAATTTTGATTCTTTCGAATCATATACACATCATTTTTTTTTTAGTATTTTAAGTTGAATTCCATGTGTTTTTAAAAAATGTTTACTGGATCAAAAATTATCTTAACTGTTTGGTGTTTGCTTTTTTTTTTTAATTTTTTTATTCAATAAAAAGAAATAAAATTATATTAAAATCTGTCATGAATATATAAATTATATTGTTTTTATGATTAAATATAATTTTTATCATAATTTTGACCACTGTGTGTTGATTGTTGAATAAAATTTTACAATTTCACTGGTTTTATTTTGAAAGTTATATTTTTTGTACACGTTCAATAAAAATACCATCATAAATATTTCTTTCTTAAAGATAATCGTTGTTTTGTTTGAAATAATTCAAAATATATTTGGTTTCAAACTTTTCAAAAATCTGAAAAATGGATTCGGTATTACAAAGAAAAAAATTATTTCTGAAAAAACCATATAAATTAAGTTTGTTATCATTGTTTTAATACTTCTACTTTTCCTTTTAATTAAAAATGTCGTATTTATTTTTTAAATTTGCTATTAATCCTTATTAGATTTTTTTTTTTTGTTTTAGTCGTTCCTTACAAAAAAATCGAATCAACGATAAAAACATTGAAAAAGAAAAAAAAAAAATAAACTTTAACAAATTACTTTGATCTAAAAATTTAAATTTGAGTTTTTTTAGACCAAGGGCAAAAAAAACTTACAACAACATTGTAAAGTGATTCAGTATTTTAGAAAATATTTTATATTAATAAAACAAAGGAATTGAAGCCGAAGTAATAATATCAATAAACACAATCCCGAATTATTTCATCACTTTTGATTGCATTATTAACTATTTAGTAATATTATCCAATTCAAAATCGAACGCCAAACAATTGTATTTGTGATATGATAATTAAAATTATAAAAAATATATTTCTAAAATGGAAATCAAAGTAGTTTTTTTTCTATAAATGATTGTAATAAATTATTTCCAACAAACAAAAAAAAATAATATTGATAATTGGGTGATAAACACAAATTCAATTTTTGAAAAAAAAACTTATAATCAAAATTATCTGGAAAATACTAATTAGAACCATTAATGGATTGAAATGTTAAAAATTATTATTAATATACAATACTCACAAAACAATAAATAAATAATTACCAATCAAAATAAAAAAATACAAAGTATAAAAATTTTGGAGAGAAAACAACAAAAAAAAGTATGCTTAATTGAATGTTACTTTTATAGATAGAACTTGATTGATCAATTGTTAGAAACCATCAACTAATTTTATTTGGGATTATCTATTAAATAGAACATAATTTCAACTTTTTTCAGTAAATTGAAATTTTTTTTTTTGATCTCACGAGACCGATTATTAATTGGAAAAAGGAAATGAAAAAAAAAACCTAAAGAATGAAAAATGATATTTGCAAATATTTTTAAAAAATCAAAATTATTTCGAAATTTCAATGAAACCGCAGTATTATAATTCTTTAAACTGTTTTAAATATGTGAAAACATTTTTGATAGCAAATATTTTGAATTCCAACTAATTTTACAAGTTTCTTATTATTTAAACCAAATTAAGGCTTTTTACATTACTTGAATAAAATAAGAAAAATTTAAAATTCCAAGTTAGACAAAGCTACTTCTTCAATTATCATTTCATCCTTGTTAATTGAGTCTATTCACAATATAATCAAAATTTTCCAGTTCTTAAAAATCTTAAGACTGTTGTATTAATTGTTATTAATAGTAATGCGATTTTTAACAGTCTCTAACCAAGTCCAGAAAAAAAGGTTTATTTTGGGGTAAAAAATTTCAAATGGATGTAAAAATGAATTTTCTTTAAATTCAACTTTAGGATATTTTTTTAATTAGATAATAACTAATAGTTTTGAAAAAACTCTACTCATCTACCAAAACACAAATACATAAATAAAATAACTGATATAATTATTATACTGCGTACTAATTATTCCAGGACTCATAAAAATCTAGTTAAATCATAGATTTTACTCAATTCTTTTAAATTCTGGAAAACCTAACGAAAAGGTTCCTAGGTTTTTTTTTACTTTTTTAAATAAACCCAAAATTTAACAAATTTTCTCTTTATTTCTCAAATTAAAAAAAACCTAATGGTAATTTAAAAAAAAATATTTTTTACAATTTAAAAGAACAAATTATTCTTTATTATTCCAAAATAATTGATTCTCTATTTGAAAGATATTCATCATTTTTAAAATACTTTTAAAGATATTAAAAAATGGCCTCTTATCTCTAGAAGCAAAAACTTTTTCAAATTTTTTACTATTAAATTGAAAAAAAATCTTTCTAGAAACTGTAAAATTGGATTTTTCAACTTAAATTGAAAAATATCTTTCAAAATATTTTTTGATCAAAGATCTTTATTAACCAATAGTGTTTAATATAATCGAAGTTATTAAAAAGGGTAAAATTAGCAAATATTTGAATTTTTTTTCTCAAAAATTTTTTCATGATCGTACTGTCTCAAAAAATTTGAGTTTTTTGTTTAATAATAATTTAAATCGAGTAGAAAATAGTAAAAAATAAATAAAAATTTAAAATTTCTTTTATTTTTTTTACTATTAAAATTTCTTGTTTTTAGAATTAAAAAAACGAGAATAAATCTGTTTTTTAAAAAATTAGTCAATAAAATTTAATTAGTTATCTTAAAAGGCTTTTTGTTTTGAAATTAATAAAATTTTGTTTTAATGATATTAGTTTTTTTTTCATGGCTGAACCAAAACTTTTTTTAAAGTATTTTACATCTCCAATTCATCATCTGTGCTTGTATTATTTCCGATATGAATTTTGTGATCACTTTTATCCTCAACTTCATCATTATCTGTTTTTTTAATATCTTCAGTTGGAAGTAATTTTCTTGTAATAGGTGTTGTAATTTTTTTAATTGGGCTTCCATATGGTAAAATAATATCACCGCCTATATCGTTCACTAAAGTAGCAAGGCAATAGTAAAAAGAGACAATGGAAATGAGAAGGAACACCGGTGAAGCTACAACAGGGGATAATACATTTAAGAATTGTAAAGAAACACACAAGAGTAAAATTTGCAATAAAGCCATTATTACAAATAAAGCTTTATTTAAATACATTGAAATTATCATTGGGCCAACATTGAAAATAAAATACCCGATAAATGCCATTGCCATATGCTTTTGCCCACCTTCAAGATCCTTTGAATTTGCCAACTGTACAAAATATTGACTAAAGCCTAGTGCTACCCAAAACATTGAATACATCTTTTTTATTATTTTATAATATATATATATATATATATAAATGATATTTCCATCAAAATCATGAGTTATTGGATTCAATTGGAAAATTATTTAATGCACATATTCAGCATATTTATAAAAATTTGGAAAAGAAATTATTTTGTCTCAAAATTGACCTGAAAATATTAAAAATCTGTTTTTTTCAAAATTCAAACCTTAACAGACACATGTTTTTTCGATGTTTTGTTGCAATTAACTGTTATACAAAAAATAAAAAAAATTTTCTTTTCTTTTATTGTTTATTCTATGTAAAATTTTATGTTTAGAATTCTTAATTTAAAATCAAAGAAATGTCTCAAGTAAATTTTATTTAAAGTTGTATTGAAAAAGTAAAATTAGATAAACAAAATATATGATATATCTATTCAATTATAAAATAAATATATGTATAAAATGTGGGAAATTATATTTCCAGAATAAAAAATAACCCAACTATTTGAATAAAAAAATTCAACACATGTTTTAATTGGAAACATCAAGAGAAATCACAAAAACCGAAAATGAAAAGTAAGATCCAAGTAAAAAAAAGAATAAAGAAATAAATGAATTGAGAAAAAATGAAGTATTAATCACAATAACTGTTTTTTTAATACTATCTTTTGGTCAGGGGTTTTTCTTTTAAAATCTATTATTAAAAATTTGTTTAAAAAATTTGACTGTTTTTAAGATCTCCAAAACCACAGAACCGATTTTGATATAAAAGGATAAATAAATTGCTTTTTTTAATTTGATTTATCAAAAAATGTTGAAACTTATTTTGAAGTTAATTTATTTCTTCTTTTAATTGATTTTGCTTTTCGTTTTCAGTTTCTGTGATTTTTCTTGATCACAAGAGTAAATATGAATGTTGTAAAAAATATAGTTCCAATTTTTGGGATAAATGCAAAATTCCCTTGCATTTTATCCAAATTTAGTTAATAGCAAATATAATATCCGATTATATTAAGAGACTAATAATAATTTTAATCAAAAAATCGTTTGGTAAATACCAATCTTTCAAATCTTAAAAAAAAAATCATTTTTCAAACAAAGTATTGGTATTTACCAAGCGATTTTATATTGAAAATCCATTCAAACTCAGAAATCAAAGCTGATGTTTCTTTTATTATTACCGAATTGTGGGTATATGCATGGAACTCTGTATTTATCTCGAAAATTGCAAAAACTCTATTTTTTGCAACAATCCATATTTACACTTGTGATGTTTAAAATTAAAAAGCATGTTTAACTGTTTTTTTCACAACGGCAAAACCCATTCTATATTTTTCGGTAAGATTTACGATTAATAGGGATTTTAAGGAATAAAAAAAAAAACATACTTTGAAATAAATACCATTATTTTTTTTAAAAAGAACCCAAGTAAAAACAGAAAATGCTGTTAAAAAATTTAAGGGTATTCCACCATTTTTTGATATCAGGGTTTTTTTTCACAACAGTCACAGAAAAATACTACTGATCTTAAAAATTTAGCAAAAATCTCTAATTTGGAATTTTTGTTCTGTAATTCATTTTCATAAAAATATTAAGTAAAAATCCGAATTATTAAAAATTTTAAATCTATGATTTTGTAAAATTTGTTTACATCAATAATCGTTTGGGGGGGGTATACACGATTTTTAATTAGGAACATTAATAGAATCACATAAACCTAAAAACGAAAAGTAAGCTCTATTAAGAGAAGAAATGAATTAACTTCAAAAACTAATACATTATAAACTATTTTTCAGTCATAGGTACGCAGTTATAATGGATGAATTACATGTGTTTCAAGGGTTTGAATCGATATTAGAAGAAAAAATTTATTTTGGAATTTTTCAAAATTAAAATCGGTTTTTGCACATTTTTATATTTTTTTTTTTTGAATTTTTGATACCTAACCCATTTACAAATCTTTTTTTTTCAATAACAAGATCGAGAGTCACTTGGTCAAAATATGTTATTCTAAGGTTATTGAAACAGTAAAAATAATTGTAGAAAAATACTATTTACTTCTATTGGAATTTTATTTGGATCTTCAATTGAAGATCCAAAAATGAACATTGTTTTTTTTAATAGTAAACATAAGAATTTTAGTTTTTCAATTTTTTTGAAAATATATTGATTTATGAGTTTTAAATCATACAGAATATCAACTATTCTTTGATCTTTATAATTCCACTTACATTTTTTATTTGTTATTCAAAGGAAAATTATAAAAAATAATTAATATTTGAAAAAAATTCTTGGTTGTAATTTGACATGAAACAAAGTTTATTACCGCGATTTTTAAAAGTCTCTCGTAGAGAAAAAAAGGTGTTTTTTGGGGTAGAAAATTGTAAATGATTTGGAATATGAATTTTAGTTTAATTCAACTTTGAGATATTTAGTTGAATAGATAATAACTAATAGTTTTAAACACACTGCAATTTTCTAATAAGACTGAAATGTAGAAAAATAATTTCTAATAATAAATATGGAGTGCCGCCAAGTACCGTCATCTGACTAGGTTTTCTTGGGTTTTTTTATTTTATTTGTAAATTGTTCTAGGTTTTTTTGAGGTTTTCTATTTTATTCGGAAAATCTATTGATTTTCGTTAGGTTTTTTTGAGTTTTCTATTTATGTGGAAAATCAATAGATTTTCGTTAGGTTTTTTTTACTTTTAGAAATAAACAGAAAATTTTAATAAATTTTCGGTTTATTTCTAAAGTAAAAAAAAACCGCCGTTAGCTTTTTCAGAATTTAAAAGAATTGAGTAAAATCTATGATTTATCTCCATTCTTTTGAATTCTGGAAAAGCTAGGCACTCTACGAACACTTCACAAATAAAATAGAAAACCTCAAAAAAACCTAGAAAACTTCACAAATAAAATAAAAAACCCCAAGAAAGCCTAACGGCGGTTTTCCAGAATTGAAAAGAATCGAGTAAAATCTATGATTTCGCTCTATTCTTTTAAATTCTGGAAAACTTAATGGAGGTTTCCATCAAGTGCCGTGGAGTACCTAGGTTTTCTTAAATTTTTGAAATAAAAAATTCTTTAATAGTCTAAATAATTGATTCCCAATTTTAAAGATAGTAATTAAATTTAAAATGTTTTTGAGTGATCATAAAATAACCTCTTAATGGACTAGTCTCTATTAAATTTTTTTACCTAAATTTAATAGAGATTGAGAAAATTTTTTGCCTATTACTTAGATTTGAAAAACCCTGTTTATTTTCATATTAAGCTTCTTTCAAGATAAGGAATCCTTATTTAGAAATTGGTCAAAAAAAAAATAATATAGACGAGTCCCTTAACAGTCAACGAAAAATTATTTCAAATTTTTTTCTATCAAAATGAAAAAAATCTTTTTGGAAAATTGGATTTTTCAACTTAAATTATTAAAATATCTTTAAAAAATAATTATTGATCAAAGATTTCTTATTAACCAATCATTTTTACTTTAATTGTAGTTATTAAAAAGTGGAAAAATTAGTAAATGGATGAATTTTTTTTTTGATAAAATTTTTTTCATCAGAGTGTAGTGAAGAGTTATCTCTTTTTTGTTCTTGAGTTTTGCATTTTTTGATCTGTGTTGGGATAATGTTTTGAATAGCATTGAAGCAATAAGGATTTTTAATGACAATTAAAAAAATAAGATCCATTTTTAGATAGTTTTTGCGATCTTGTCGTTTTCTGAAGTCTAACATTTCGAGTTGTGGATCAAATTTTGTGTTATTTTGAATGGAGTCAATATTTTTTTTGGTGTTGAATTGTATTCTTGTTTAATTTTTTTCAAAAGTTTAGAATTGTGATTTTTCTTGTTTTGACTAAAAAAGATAAAAGATAAAAAAGATAAAAGAAAAAAGGATGATTTTACTAAAAACACTGTAAACCCAAATATATTCTTTCGAAAAGCATCAACTAAACTTGAAATAAACATGACAAAACCCATGAGAAAAATAATCCAAGGGATTTTGAGTGCTAATAAAATTTGAAAAACAAAAAAGAGAAAAAAATTTTAAAAAGTTTTGCTTGTGTTTGTTGTTTCACAAGATTGAGCATAAAAAAAGAAAGAAAGCTGAATTGTCACATACAATTGGACTTTGGTGTGATTCCGAAATGAGAGAAGGCAAACATTAAGCAACCTATACCAAGTGCACAAATGCCTACAACAGAAGGATCGGCCAAAGTTTTAGGTTTTGAAAGAATTGAAAGAGAGGTAACAGATGGAATTTCGACTGTTGGGGTTGAGATAATTAAATGAGGTGAGTTACAATTGTCGTGTTCAACAAAATCCTCATAATTAGGAACCATTTCACTTGAAGACGAAGACATAACTTGGCTTGTAAAATGAAAACTTTTTTAAAAAATGAAATTTCTTGAATTGCGGATTTTTATTTCAAAAAGTATCCGATTTTTTCAATAATATTTTTGAGAAACACACAGTTAATAAAAATGTGCGGAAAATTATTTGAAAGTACTCAAAATTTTAAGGATATAAAATTAATACAGAGTGTTTTTTTTAAAAGGTAAAGAAGAAAAGTTTTCAAAACTGTTCAAATTGTTCAGATAACTTTTTAAGGAAATCCTAAATACTTTTTGGTACTTTTGTGAATCACTTTTTTAAGACGCCCGAGTTGGTGTTTCCTATACTATTGGGTAAAAAATTTTGTAGTTTCTCAAAGTTAATTTCATTACTATTATTTTCCAATTAAAAAATGAAAAGTTTCGTTTCACATCCCAAAATATTTTTCTAGTTTATAAGTACAAGTAAAACCAAAAGATCTTTACAACCATGTTTAGAAAGGATATTTTAAGACAATAAATTAAAGTTCCTGTGTATACTTTAAGGGACTAGTCTATATTAAATTTTTTTAGGTAAATTTAATAGAGATTTAGAATTTTTTTTGCCAATTACTTAGATTTGAAATCAAAGTGAAAAACTTCTTAGTATAGCAATGAAATCTCGATAAATGATATTCATTAAATTTAGTTATTGTTTTTATAGAAATAAAAAATTTTTCCTTTTTTTCACTTTTTTGAAAGTTGCTTTTTTTCAACTTTTGGCAAAAATACAATAAATAAAAAAAAATATGAGCAAGAAAGCAAAACCTTGTTATGTTTGTGGAAGGCGTACAAAAAAATAGTTTGAAAACTAAACCTGAAAAGGTTTTTTTGGATCTGCATGAAAAAACATTTTGATTCGAAAAAAATATGCAATATATGCTTTACTCTTGATAAAAGATTTTCTTTCTTTTCTTGTACCATTCTTTTTTTTCATGAATCTACTTTTTGAGTTTACACTATTTAGTTTTTGTTGACTTTGAAGTTATTTTAAGTTTTCCCAAATTATCATTCCAAAAGTTTTTGTCAGAGTCTAAAAAAATCAGAGAAAAGAATAAGAACTAATTTTTTAAAAAGTAATGATTGATAAAACAAATTGAGTTCTTTATAGAGTCAAGTTGTATGAACAGAAGTGAAAGAGAAAATATTCAATAGTTTTAAATTATTTTTTCGTTTTTCCAAATGAGAATAAATATTAATTTTGAGAAAATAATTATTCAAGATTAAAATTTTCTTTTTTGTTATTTTTTCTTTCTTTTATTAAAAAAAATTTTTAAAATTCACTTTTTTTGACAGAATTGTAAAATTTTTAAAAAAAACAAGAACTCCAAGTTCTAACATTGAAAAAACCTGTCTATTTCTCAATTTTAAACATATTTCTAGATAAGGATTCCTTATTTAGTTATTGGTCAAAAAAAAAAATTAATCGAGACTAGTCCCTTAAGACAAAATTTTTACTCTGGTAATTTGATTTACCAATTTGAAAAAACAAATGAAAGGTCTCTTTTTGATTTTTGTTGTTGTTGTTGTTGGAAATTTCAACCAACGGGGTTTAAGAAACTAAACTAAAGAGATTACATCTTGAACTTCATGTGAAGACTTTTACAATTCAAAAAAAAATTGCAACAAATGCAATTTATTCCATTCAATATATATACAAAATATTAAATTTTTTGTTTCAAAGTTAAATGATTGATTTCTCGTATTGAAAAAAACTTTTTATATAAAATTTCAGGATCTTATATAGACAATTTTATTTTTTTCTTTTTGTTTTAATATTCTCTGAAATATTCCAAAACAATAGAAATAAAAAAATGAAATTTCCATTTTTAAAATTACAAAATTGTACTTTTCGTTTGAATTTATTGGTAAATTTTATCGAATTTTTTTGACTGAAATAAAATTATTCGGTTTAAAACGTGGTTTAAGGACTATGTTTTTTAGTGAAAACAGTAAAATAATCGGATAAAATCACCCTTGAATAAGTTATGTAATACAAGTAATATTTGCCCAAGGAGAATTTCTTTTAGAAAAAATGTGAAATTTACACAATTTCAACAATTTTCACAATTTTTACCTTGTTAGATCATGCTAAATCTTGGTTTTAATATTTTAGAATTTCCATTTCAACTTTCGGAACTCACAATACTTTCTAGAGCTGTTCTAAATATTTTTTAAATTTACTTTTACAAGTTTGAAATGTTCCAAAATTTGAAATGCACTTGAAAATCCAAAAAAGTAATTTTTTGCAATTATTTTTTTTGTTATTTTCAATTTTCCTTTTCATTGAATAACAAAGAAAAATAATCTCGGTGAAAAGGTAAAGATGACAAAAAATGTTTTTTTTTTTTTTGTCCAATTTCTTCCGTGTAAATTTTTTTTTGAGAAGCGAAAGTGCAAGTAAAATAACACAATTACTCAACCCCCTCAAGGGTGGGAACGCAGTCCTTAAAGGATTTTTTTTGTTTTGACATGAATGGTTCTGAATCGGGGCCGTGTCACGAAAATGATAATTGGATTAAAATCACATATAGTTTTTATTTGGAAAATAAGGGAAAAAAATTGAGTTTACTTTTCTAAAAAAAATATTTATAAGATTGATACAACCTATTAAACTCTTTAAGGTTGGAAACCTTGTTTATATTCGGAATTTACTCTTTTTACAGGCAGTTCCATTTTTAAGGCACAAGCTTTCATTGAAATTTAAGGCACAAAAAAATCTCAAATTAATGCACAAAATTTGATAATTTTTTTTTTTTGCAATTTATTATAATAGTATATGAATTTTAGTGCCTTAATTTGAGATTTTTATTGTGCCTTAAATTTCATTAAAATTCCGTACCTTAAAAGCGGAACTGGCTGTAATTGTGTATTGTAATGATTTATATAAATCTTTTTTTTTTTTTTTTTTTGATTTGACCCCAACATATACGTGTTCCTTGTGAAATTTTAAATAATATTTAGTTTAAGAAAAGATAGAAAAAGAAGTCAAAATTTTCATTTTCAATAATATTTCAATTGGATTAAAAACGATCTTGTTTAGATTTAACTATGACCATTGTTACTTTTTATTATTTGAAGCCAATTATTCAAAAGGGTTTATTAAAGGAAAATTTAAATGGAAAGGTAAATTATAGAATATACTTTTGAGATAGGAATTAACAAAAACTAATCAATATTTGTAATTATTCGTTGAAAAATACAACTAAAAATTCACTATTCTTATTTTACATTCAAAAAATATTTGATAATATTTTATTAATGATAAAGTATTTCAAATGGGTAAAAATTAAGAAAAAAAAAAAAAAAACAGTATTGTTTTTAGATCCAATTTGAATCTTTTAAAACAACAATTTATTTGTTTTCATTTGCTATTTATTTATTATATGTGTGAATAGTATGTCTTTGGGTGGTATAAATGTGGTTTAAAAGAAGTTTGAAAGGATAAAAATCTTAATAATTTTACATCTTTTCTACTTTTGTTAAAAATAACAGCGATTGGGGATTACTAACTCCTAATAGAAGTGGTTAAAATGTGGAATCTTTTTCAAATACCATTTATTAGATATTTTAAAAAGATTTAAGAATTTGTTCACTTCTATTTTATTCATTTTAAATTCATGGTTGTTTATAATAAACCCAAATAAATATAATAGGTTAAAAGGTGTTCAATTATTTTCCTACAAAAAGTTTGATAAGATAGAGAAAATGTTTTATATTAAATTTTTTATATCAAAAAATGAAAAAAATAAAATAATGATATGTTTGATTCTTATTTCTATAATCTAGATCTAATCTTTTGATATCTTCAGAAATATTTGAATATTAAGTATTTAAAGAAGATAAAATATTTGTTAAAGTATTAATATGTACTGTTTACATAATTATTGTATACCTCAAGTGATACACACAATTTTTTTGATTTAAAAAGTAGCTAAATTTTAAATTTCAAAAGAACTGTGATAGAAAAAAAACTTTTTTAAAATGAATAATCCAATTCCTTCAAATTAAAACTTCAACTATGAGATATATGTATATTTTTCTATGTGTTTTTTATAATTATCTAAAAATCTATATCAGTATCAAAATTTGATATCAAAAATATAACAGGCTAGTTTTGAAAAAGTTGTAAATTTTTCATATATCATGATGAAACTTTTATTCATAAAAAATTCAAAAATTCCAAATTTTTTTTATTATTTTTTCACCAAAAAAACCAATAATTTATTGATCAACAAATTTTATACTTTATTTTTAATAATGATTTAATAAAAAGAAGGAAAATAATATGTGATTGTTATTTAAACAGTCCATAGGTATTAAGACCAATCTTGGTCATTCTACCTCGGGGGTAACTCTAAAATAAATATACATTTTTCTCATTTTTTTTTTTTTTAAATTAAGGATTGCTTCTGATAAGGGTCACTTTAAAAAAAATAATAATCTTGAAGTTTTTTTATGTAACTTATTTAATTGAAATTTTGAAGAAAAAATACAGAACAAATATATGATATTTTAGGGATAATTGTCTCCATTGGTTTGTATACGATTAAAGTGGGTTATAATTGGGGGGGGGTGTGAATTGAATACCCCTAGGTTAAATGATGTAAAAAAATCTCTGTGAAATGTTAGTAAACAATAATTTCTCAAAATTAGAAATTACAAGTTAATTATTTCATCTTTTTTATACAATTAATTTTGCTTTTGAGACAAATTTATCAATGATATTTTTCAATTTTGACATTTTTATATTGTTGGTCCACCTTTAAATTTGTTTTGAAATCAAAGTTGTTTATCAAAAATTCTAAAAATTTTTTCTAAGACAGTTATTATTTTTTCATTGATTAGGATGAAATAAACATTTTTTAATACTATTTTATTGATATATTTTTTGGATACATTTGAACCATGGGTTCATTAGTGTTATTTGTATTCTCCAATAACAAGTTATATTAATTTTTAACTTTTATATATTCGAGTTTTTGATGATAACATATATTATCATGATATTAACAATAAAATCACGATAATATTAAAAATTGTGATTAGTTTAACTTTATCGCGATATTCAACATTATCGTGATAATCACATTATCACAAAAAAATGAAAAATTATTTTTTTGAGATTACCTTTTAAAAATCTCTTGACTTTTACAAAGCCTTGAGACTTTTACAACACTTTCCCCATTAATAAATGTTTGAAAGTGTTTGTACGGGTTGTGTACTGTCTTCAAGTGTTTGAAAGTTTTGAAAGACATAAAGTTTTTGTAAAGGCCATGAGTTTGGTTTGTTCTGGAAAAAAATTGTTTTCTTTTCATTTTTTTTTTTAACAAAATATCAAATCTCAAATAAATTTTATGATCAAACTAATAATTACCTATTCCAACAATATAATTGAATATAAGATAGATGTATTTTCTTACAATGGAGTTGTTACATTCACAATTTTAAATAACCAAAAAGAATAAAGAGTAATTTTCCTTCTTATTGATGATCGATCAAACAAAAACCCCCAAGATCTAGGTGTGCTTTCTGTCCAATATAAAGATGCTCAAAGAAGAAGAATAAGAATAACAAGAAGAAAACAATTTCTATAAAAAATCTTAATAATTGGTGATCATCTGACAAGGGTGTTGTGAAAGCTAATGAAAAGTTTACCGACCCCTTTTAGCTTTCGGAGAATATTGAAAATCTTTTAACCCAAGAACACATTCTTGAAAGAACGGACAAAGGGTTGGTTGTTTTAGAAGGTCTTTTATTCAACTCAATTTACAACACCACCATTAACTGAAAAAATATTTATTTCGATTTATTTCTTATTGTTGTTGATCTTAAAGGATCGATAGGTTTGTCAACCAAATAAAATGAAAACACAACAAAACTCTTTGATCTGATCCTTGATTGGATCAAGTATCTTTTTTGTTGTTTTTTCAAAGAATAACTTTTTGTCACCTAATCTATTTTTTGATCAAAAACAATTTCATTGTAAAAAAATTACAGAATTAACCAAAAACCCATCAACTATTATATCGCGATTACTTTTTAATCGCGATATTTTGGCATTTATCGCGATTTTAGAGAATTATCGCGATTTGTTATAAGCTAAATTTCAAAAATAGGGTCATCATTAGTATTTTCTAAATTATTGGTATGTGTGTTGTGTTAACCAAATATTCTGAACCCAATATCTTTTAAAAGTCATTATTGAATATTTAATATCAAGAAACAATCTTCTTTTAATGAAAATTTCCCAAAGTTGAATTCATTTTTTTGCAATTTTTCTTTCAAAATGATTCCATATTTTTATTTTTATGTTGAATGAACAAGAACATTTTTGAAAACCAATAATATTCAAGAGATGAGATTAATTAGCATTGGGGAAAGGGATTGTAAAATTCAAAGAAAGTAAAACACCCAAGAAGTGTTTGCTTCGAAAACAAGTATCAACCAAATTTGCTTTAATGAGTTACAATGGTTCCTTGAAAAGTGAAGAAACAGCAAGATCAAATAAGATCTTCTTTTCTCTTTCATTTGGAGACAATGTGATGAATGTGATCGTATTCATTTTATCTTTGATTTCTTTGTTGTACATTCAAAAAATTGGTTTTGTTTTTACTTTCTTTTCTTTTTCTTTTTCTTTTTCTTTCTTTTGTTGAGATTCTTTTTATCTTGAAAAAGGTATCAAGGAAAGTTTGGGTTGATACCAAATGGGTAAATAGTAAAAATCTGATAACTCTGATGGAAAGTTGTTTCAAAAGGTTCTTGGAAGCAATGGTGAATCTTAAATGGATAATTTTAAGATGAAAAATCATTTCAAAAATAGGGTCAGATTTATTTTTTTCTTAATGGGTTTCTTTTCTCTATTCTTTTATTAGAAACAATAATTAAAACAGAAAAGGGTGTTTTAGACAGTTATTTTTTAGTTTTAAGTTTTGATTTTTCTGGGTTGAGTTTTGGTATTCACTAAATGAGAAACTACAATTTTTTTTCAATCAAAAATTTGCCCCTATTTTTGAAATTAAGCTTATTATCGCGATAATATTGAATATCGCGATTTTCTGAAATTATTGTGATTTCCTAAAATATCATGATTTGATGGAAATTATCGCGATTTTAGTAACTTTATCTTGAATTAAGCATGTTATCATCAAAACCTCTATTATCTACACAATCCCTTAAATGATAAAAAATTTGCAGTTGATAATTGTGTTTTTTAATTTAATTTATTTGTTTCATTTTGTTTCTGAATAAACACAAGTGAGATCTCTGTGTATGTACATAATAACATATGGGTTAAACAAAAAGAGAGATCAAATTAAACTCCTTTTTTTTGAAAATCGATTGATAAAAGGACAATAATGAAATTGAAGTAAAAATTTTTTCCATTTGATTCTTCAATGATTGACTAAAAATCAAATCTATTTTTCAATATGTTTTCCTCTAAACCGAATATTACAACTCATTTGAAATTAGTTGGAAGAAAAATAATCAAATTATGAAAAAAAAAAAAGAATAACCGTTAATTTCTCATTATTTTTTTTTCATAATTTGATAAATTTTTTTTTCTTTCTTTTACTCCAAAAAAAGAAATTAATGTTTAATGTTTATGGTGTTAGAGAATATGAAGCACCAGTAAAAAAACTTTTTTATCATTTTTCAGGTTACCGATCAACAACACATTTGTCGTATTGCCGTGTCTCTGAATTAAATCCCCGAAAACCTCTTGCAAGAAGTTGTCCGTACCCAAAAGAGATCAGCAATTTCATCTCACAGCAATCTCTTTTTTTAGTCAGGAATGTGAATAAGATGATTCCATTCACCGATCATCAAGGTAAAAGAAAATTATCGCTTTTACAGAAATCATTAAAGCAATTCAAGAGAAAGCAATTAAATGTAATGAACCGAGGGCAAATTAAGTTGAATGCTTTACAAACCAAACCTCCAAAATCTTCAAAAACAAACAAAAACAGAAAGTCAAACACCCGCAAAACACCTTCAAAAACGAGCATTGACAAAGAAAAAGAGAAATCTCAATCCAAGCATAAACACAAGCACAAGCACAGACACAAACATAAGCACAAACACAACCATAGGCACAGAAATAAATCAAAGCACAAACACAAATCACGAAAAAAGAGGAATCATAAACATTCAAACCAAAATGAAAAAGAGAACAACCTTGCAATTAAAAATCAAATAACAACAAAAAAAACTTCTATTCATTTGCATAACGGATCTAAAAAGAAAAAAAAAAATTACAAACATATTTGTGTAACCCCAAAATCAAATAGAAAGAGAAAACACAAGCAAGTTGTCTTTTTTTCAGCAAAAAAAAAACCACGTAAAAATGCAGCAAAAATCCTAAGCAAAAGTGATCTCCAAATCTCACAAGAAACCGCAAAAATAATCGAAAATAAAACAAAAGAATTGATCAAAAGTATACATAAAAACGATATCTTTTTTAATTCTCAAAACATTTCTTTCCAAAAGCTCTTGAATAAGGACAACAAAACAAACAACAACACGACTTCTAAAAACTTCAATGATGGCTTCCCTTCTTTCCTAGGTGAGAAAGTTCAAAAACAAATGGATCCTTTATCTTTTATGAAGCAACCAACAACTAACAAACAGGAAATTGTAAAGCCCATAGAAGGAAAAGAATCAAATCAGAAAAATGAACCAAACGAACCAAACTTACCAAATTCATTGAACAAAGAAAGTGTTTGTAATAAAAATGTTACAAATGAACAAAAAACTCAAACACTTCTTTCAAAGCAAACACAGATCATGAATATTGAAAACAAAAATCACTTGATCAGTAATGAGAAGAAAAATACCACAAACAACGAGAACAAAAACCTTGAAAATAACAAAATCGAAAAATTTTTCCAAGAATTCAATTTTTTTGGTGGAGAAAAAAGAAAAATAAACAATTCAAAAAATGAAGCAAACAATCAAACAAAACCTGAGAACAAAAATGATCAAGAGAAAGAAATGAACTTTTACGAATCAAAATTTGATGAACTTCCTCCCATCCCTTCCTTTTCATCATCTTGGTTTGATTAACAACCCACTTATGAACAATCAACCCATTTAGATATTACTTTGCATCCCATTTTTATTTTTTTTTTTTACAGAAATATCAACTATTTTCTTGTCCTAATTTTTAAGTTTTCTTTTACCTTTTTAGTTTTTTTTTTATTTTTATTTTTTACATAATCTTTTTACATTTTAACAAAAAATAAACAAATGGGATATTAATTTTTGATTTAGATTAATATCTCTGTTTCTTAAAAATAAAAATATCAAAAATGTTTATTTTTTTTTTTTATAATTTGGATTTAATTAATAATTTCAAATTTTTGTTAAAGAGATTCTCATTAATAAGGGGAGTGATCGTATTTTTAAATTTAGATTTTTAAAAATTTCAGATCTAAAATAATTCCAATACCTGTTGGAAATTATCTAAAATCAACATTAAAAGTAGGATATGAATATAATATATCGCACTACATTTAATTAATTAGGGAGTCTGTTGAAAAGTGATAGTTCCGAATAATCAATATATAGAAATATATATATATATATATATATATATATATATATATATATATATCACAAGTATGACTCTTTTTTTGATTTCATTAAACCGGTTTTACATGCGTAGCTGAAGCATAAAATTAGTTTGCCACACACACGCACACACACACACACACACATACATACACACACACATATATAAATAAACAGAAAAAATTAGGTGAGCTGATTTCCTTTGGATTATAAAACAATTAAAGTTTGAACACCTTTCTTCCCGAACTAATTCTTATATATATATATATATATATATATATATATAATAATTCTTTAACTAAGTACTTAAAGAGTTTACAATATCCCAGAGTTTTTGATGGAAAACCAACTTTGTATTGTTTTGGTTTTTTCAAAATATACAATCAAACTATTTTCAGAGTTTAAAATGAAAAATATCCCACTTAAATAGGAAATCGGGAATTCCATTTATTTTAAAAGGTTTATAGGCATTTCCTTCCCACATATATATAATTATCTTTTTTTGTTGTTTTTAAGTTATTTTTTTTATGAAAGAGAAGCGAGAAGTATGATTTCAAAAGAATTCGAGAACTTTTTAAAAAAATAAATAAAATAAAAGAACCAACGAAATGAAAAAATATCAAAAAAAAAGGGGAAAAATTGCGATTTTATAACTCTATCACAGTTTTAGAACAAAAAATTCTACTACGTGTGACACACACACACACACACACACACACACACACACACACACACACACACACACACACACACACACACACACACACACACACACACACCTACATATATATATATATATATATATATATATATATATATACAGCAGTTCCAATCCTACTGTGAAATCTATGATAAACAAAAAATTCATTTTCTTTATCATACTTTACTTTTTATGACAGGATTTTAGGGTTATGCGATAGCTGATTACAAACCGTGAAATTTTATAATAGAACATATATTTCCAATAGAAAAAATATTAAAATTTGAATTTTTGACAACAAAACTTTCGGATTGATTCATAATTTATAAAAATTTTCAGGTTTTTGTTGGATCTTCAATTTCTGTATACCTTAAAATCAAAAGGCGAGACCATTTTATAGAAATCATCAAATTTATTCTTCGATCTGTGGAAGCTTTGTTTTGAATTTTTGAATTTGTTTCAAAAACAATAAGTTTTTTTTCTCAGTCATTCAAATACATGAATTTTTTCAAAAAACTTATGTCAAACTATAAAATGTATATGATAGCGTATAACCGAAGATTTTTTTTTTGTATTTAACTGAGACAAAAAGTCAAATTCTATGCCTGTCAAATTTCACGGTAGGTTTGGAACCGCTATATAAACCTCAATTCAAAATTTTTAACACACCAAAATTCGATTTGTGAAAAAAAAAAAAATATTTAACAAATTCAAGAAGATTTACCAAATTAGAACCATCCACTAATTGGAATGTTAAACTTGTTTATAAATTACAATACTCGCAAAACAATAAATAAATAATTATCAATACAAATAAATCAAGGGTGTGTTAAAAATTTTGGAGAGAGCAAAACAAAAAAATACATTGGTAAATTTGTTTAAATTCTATTAGGAATTATTGTTCGATCAAAGGTTAGATACTACCAACTAATTTTATTTGAGTTCTTCTATTTGGAACAACTCAACTTTAACATAATACCAATGGTTGTAAAAAAATTTGATCGAACAAAACAAATTACGTCATTCTAACAATAAAATGAAGACATAAACAAAAAGATGAAAAAATGATTTTCATATTTTTCAAAAATGAAAATTATCTGCAATTTGAATGAAATTGTATTATTTTGATTCTTTGGAACATTTTAACTGTGTGGAAAATTTTGAATTTTAGTTTATGTATATATATATATATATATATATATATTGTAAACTAAAACCATAAAATAATAATTTGAAATATCCAAGGATTTAAGAAATTTGAATTGAATGAAAAATAAAATTAAATATACAATAAAATTATTTAATTATTCTCAAAATACTCTTACCAGGATTACTTTTAAATTATTATTATTGATTTTTAATATCTTTTCCAATTAAAAACCATATTGGACGTTTTTTTCTGAAAGAGGGCATTTTATTGAAAAAAAAAAAAAAGTGAATACTTTATATTCAAAAATTTGTTTTTTTTATCATTTCCTTCGAAATTTATCAATATTGTTTCCAAGGGTATTTTTACAATGATAATTGGAAAATATTTATTAGAATTAATTATTCTTGAACAGTGCAAGTATAATTCGAGATCAAAAATGAATTAATATCATTAATAAAAAATTTTTTTCATACTCTATAAAAAAAGTCAATAAAATTATTAAATATAATTTTTTTTTTCAATTCCAGTCATGTTTAATTCACCCAAAAGTTTAATTTAAACCAAATTGTTATTTAATTTTTCTATTAGAATAGGAAAAAAAAAAATAAAATAAAAATAATAACATTTTTTAATTTTTTTACTTTTTATTATTGTGGTTTGTACGTTGTTTAGACTTGAAGTAAACCAATTACCTGGAATTTTGCTAAATTTTGGGATAGTTTGGTTGAATATTATAATATTCCTTTTTTCTAAATACAAAACAAAAAAAAATATAAGAAAGGGGGTGTTAATGTCCAAATAAAATAATAAATAATAAAAATGATTTATATGTCGCTAAGACCCAAAAAACACTAAAAAAGGAAAACTGATCAAATACCATTGATTAAAAAAATTAAGAAAACAAAATGAAAAAATAAAAATTAATAAAGTTTCCCTTTAACTTTTTCTTGAAAACATTTTTTACCAAAATCATTGAATTCAAAGTTGAAATTATGTTATATTTTTATATACACTATCTATTTTTAACACATTTACTAAAACAAATTCTAAATTATGGGAATTTTCTTTTCACAAAAGGAACTAATTTAGTCTTAAAATGTTTTTTTTTTTTTAAATGGTAAAATTAATAAAAAAGTTCAACTAAAAAGATAAACTCTCTGGAAATATATTCTAATTTAATAGATTAACTTATTCTTTAATTTCAATATTTTCTCAGCCCCATTTTTTTAAAAAAAGTAAAATAAGTGTACAATAATTTCAAAAATATTTTTGATATTAAAAAGTTGAGAGTGTTTTTATTCTAAAAAATTGTATCACAGAGTTTAATTGAATTTATTTATAAGCTATATTTCAAAAAATATTAATCAGAAAAAAATAGTGCTTAATTTTATTAATTACATATTGAAATAAAGAGAGATATTTTATAAGTAAACATTTTGGAAACTTTAATTTTATGAGATCTTTCAATGATGATATCCGAAAACTTTTTTGATAGTTACATTTATATTAATTTCCAAAACTTTCTTTTTTTCCTGTTTTTTGAGGTTATATTCTATTTTTCACACAAAAAAATCAAAATAATGAAATAAATCAATTGAAATTTCAATTGTTTTTTTTTCATTTCTTTTCCAATTATCTTTTGAAAAATTTCCTTGAAATTTCACAGTAACTCTTATTGACTATTTTAAAGGATCGTTCATGAAATTTCAATTAGTTTTTAATCAAATTTCATTTTATTTTGCTAAAAATTCGATTTAAAAATATCATCAAATTCAGATATCGTGAATGTTTTCAAGTTTTGAAATTGATTCTAATTCTGGAGAAATTTCGATGATTCCCAATCAATGTACTCTAATTTGAAGAGTGAGGGAATAAGTGGTTTAAAAAAAGAGACAATAACAACAACCCTTTTTTAGTAGGAGAATTGAAAAATATTTTCCAAATTTGTTATTTTTTCAAATTTTACTTTCCATAATAAATAACAATTTTTTTCCAAAAATTTTGTTTTTTTGTTCTCTGTTCGAAAGAATTTGAACAGTTTGTTAATGAGTAACGTTTCCTTTAACAACTCTTCTTTGGAATCAATTGATGTCCTCGAGTATGTCCAACATGTACTTGCAAAACCAAATCTTTCCAAAAGTAACTTGTTCTCACCAAGCTGCATTGTGCTTGTACTCTTTTTAAACAGAGTTTCTCCAACAAAACAAAACAAAATCGTTTATACAAAGGATCCGAAGCTTTGCAACAAACAAAATTTTGAAGAGTTTCAACGAACTTTATGTGCTGTTTTCCAACAGAAATTTGAACATATACCACAATTCCCTAATCCGAATTTTCTTTGCAAACCACCAAAAGAAAACAGATCCAAAAACAAAAGCAAAAGCCAAGACAAAAACACAACTGAAAACAAAGACAAAAGCACAAATGAAAACGAAAATGAAAATGAAAATGAAAATGAAAATGAAAATGAAAATGAAAACAAAAATAAAAACAAAAAGGGATCGTTGTTTAAAAAGTGGATATCAGATCAGATCCTGACAATCAAAAACTGGATAACAAAGAATGGTCCAGTCCTTGATCAAACAATTGAAAGAAGATCATTTTATTTTCAAGATGAAGATGATTTCGAATTAGCTGAAAATATTCCTGGTTTTAATTTAAACAAAGGTGTATTTCTCAACCCATTTTTTGTTGAAACGAACCCTGACAATAATCAAAACAAGGAAAAAAATAAAAACGCTGTTCAAAAGCAAAAGAATGAACCAAATCAGTTGATCTGGAACAAAAGCACAAAAAGCCAAAATGCCAATTCCGATTTCCAAATAGATAATATCATTGAAAAAACAAAGCAACTAAAAGAGTATAATTTTCAACAATTTACAAAAAGTCTAAATCTTGACACTAATCTGTTACCACAAATCCCGAATGACATTATAGAGAACACAAGAAAATATATTTTTGAAAAAAGAAATCAATTACTTGAAAAAGAAAAGCAATTGCTCAGAAAGGAAAAGGAACTTGAGCAAAAGGAAATCCTTGAAAAGATAAATGATGAAATTCAGTTATTAGAGCAAAGAATTAAAAAAAAAGAAAAGGTAAAAAAAAGAAATCAAAAGAAATTAAAAAAAAAAAAAAAATTAAATAAATTCTTAAATCAAAAATTTGATAAAAAAGAAAATGAGAATGTAAATTTCAAGAATTCCCAAGGCAACGAAAGCGTGAGTGAAAGCGATATCGGCTTTGAAAACAATTCCCAATTGAAATATAAATCCTATTCACACTCAGACACAAAATTACAAACAGAAACATTAACTGAAATGGTTTCCGAATTGGACACAGAATTAGAAACAAAATCCCAATCTGAAAAAAAAGGAAAAATAATTCATGATTTCCAAATGGATACCGAGGAAGACTTATTAATAAAAACACAATTAAAATATTCCGTAAAATCAGATTCGAAATTGTCTCCAAGATTAGATTCAAATATTGAAATTTATGACAATAGTAACATTGTGACTAACAATAACACCAAATTTAAGAGCAGCTCTAATTCTGAGGGCTATACCAAAACTTTAAGTGAATCTGAACAAGAAACAGAAACATATTCAAATTTCCAAGCAAATATAAACAAGAAGAATACCATCAATCGAAATCCAAATACTAACAGCAATCGTAATCATAATCATAATCATAACCGTACCAGTGGATATTACGTTGACACTTATGCAAATGGAAAGTCCGATACTTTCAGTGAGAGTGAAACAGATACCGGTTTTAAAACTGAAATAAAAATAAAAACAGAATCAAAGCCTTCAACAGAAATTGGCAAAGAATTGGAAATTAAATCACAATTTTTAAACAAATCAAATTCTAGCCTTGAAATAACATCAAAAACTGATTCAATAACAGGGTCTGAACTAGGGTATGGAACGGAAACAGAAATAGAAGCAATAACAAATAAACAAAAACAAAAACAAAAACAAAAACAAAAACAAAAAACAAGAGAAAGGGGAAGAGAAAGGGGAAGAGAAAGGGGAAGAGAAAGGGGGAGAGAAAGGGGGGGAGAAAGGGGGAGAGAAAGGGGGAGAGAAAGGGGGGGAGAAAGGGGGAGAGAAAGAGAAAAGAGAAAAGAAAAGAGAAAAGAGAAAGTAGGAAGAAAAGAGAAAACAACAAAAAAGGAAAAAACAGGGAGAAAAGACAAAGAAAGAAGAAAAGATAATGAAACCAGAAAAGAGAAAGAAGGGGGAAAGGAGAAAGAAAAGAAAAAAGAAAAAGAAAAAAGAAACAAAAAAAAAATAATAAAATTTGAATCGGAAATTGATGATAGCTCTGAAACAAATTTCAAAAATTTCAAGAAATTAGATGAAACAACTGATTTGGTTGAATTCGCACCTCGATCTAAAAACAAATTTGTAAAAATGGTCAAAAGGTCATCGCTGAGGATATTTAAATTCAAATCCCCAAACAGCTCTATTAAGAAAAAAAGCCATAGTATTAATATTCTTAATAAATTAAATATTGAACAAGTCAATATCGAACCAGATGCCATTTATTATTCCGCAAGCTTAGCAACAGATTTATTAAAGAAATACGTTTCTCAGAAATATGATACATTGATCATTGAAAACTTTATGTTGATTAATTGCCATGACAAATGGAGCATCTTCAATTTAGATGGATTAAAAAAAGATCATCGCAAAATGATTACACAATTGACAAAAAAATATCAAAGTGCGTTAAACGAATCATATCTTTATGCAAGGATTGGTGAATTCCATTTAAATATTAAATCCTGTAATAACATTTCTGGGAATTTTGAAAATTCAATTATTTGCTTTAATAAAAAAAAGATCAGTATCAAAACAACGGATAAAACGAATCCAAAAATCATTTACCAATCAAAATGGAATAAGAAAATGAAAATATATATTTGTAAAAACGACCTTTTAATTATTTGGCTCTTCAATGATCTTTCATCTTCGCCATCATCCCCAACAACTTCAAAAAGAAAGTCAAGCAGGACTGGGGAGAAGGGGAGAAATAAAGGGAAAACGAGAAGAAGATCGACAGCGTCACCATTCTCAATGTCATCTTCAAACCAAAACACGTCAATTAAATGTAAAAATTTACACCAAAAAAGACTTTTAATTTTTTTACTATTAATATACCATAGCTCGAGGGGGCATGACGTAATAATAGGTAATAATCCCATTGTACAAAATTTTGATAAATCTTTATTGAATATTAATGTCCTGCCACCAAAAATGGTACCAATAAAAAATATATCCCGAAAATCAATAAGCTTTTCAAAAATTAAAAGGCAAAACCCAAAGCACTTAGATTATTCAAATGCAAAAACCCTGGATTCTTTTCTAAATCAGAAATCCCAATTATTCTATCTTCAAAAGCAAGTTAATTTTTTATTGTATTTGGTGGTTCCAAGAGAAGTGCCCTTTGATTCGGGCTTTTTACAAATTAACACGGACAATATTTGTGTTGGCATGAAGAATAAAATATTGGAACAGTTCAGCTTTGAGCATAATTTCAAAATAATTGATAACCAAAAATCTCAAAATAAATATACAAGCAGCCACATTAACAACAGAAATAAATATAATAATATTAATAAAAATAAAAAAAAGAAAGCAGGTATTAATCCGAATCACGATTTAAATTCCAAATCGAAATATAACTCGAAACCAAAATCTAAATCTAAATACAAATCAAAATCGAAATCTAAACCCAAATTAAAACCCAAATTTAAATCAAAACCAAAACCAAAACCAAAACCAAAACCAAAACCAAAATCAAAATCAAAATCAAAATTAAATACAAATTTAAAACCAAAATCAAAACCAAAATCAAATACAAATTTAAAACAAAAAATGCAAATTGAAAATCGATTATTTGAAATTTCTTGCACTCAACAAATTCAAAAGGTGATTTCTAATTCAACAATTCGCCAGCATGTAATATTACTTGCACATTCACCTCAAGATAAATTGTTTATAATTAAAACCATAAAATATTTTTTTTTAAAATATTGGGAAAATAATCCAAAAATTAAAAATAATTTCAAAAATTTTTAATGACAAAGATTATTTTTTCATAAAAAAATACTCAATTTTTATAATTTTCGATTTTTGGTTTTATTATTATTAATCAACATTGTTATATATTAAATATATATTATAGTTTTTAATAAAAATTAAAATTAAAATTTTTTCTTGTTTTTATTTCCTTAATATTTGGAAGAGTCATGATATTGCAACTTGCAGATTTTTGTTCCTCTAATGATCTGAATTTTAAAAATAAATCCCTTTTCAAAATTTTTGGCACAGAGTAATTCAATGGATCGACATCGATATTTTTGAAAATTCTTTAATAATGAACCAATTTTAATGAAATTTTATATTTGATTTTATTATCCTCAAATACTACGTGAATTATAAAGAATAAAAATGCAAGGTTATCAGTTCTTCAAAATATTAATTAAGGGAGTTTTATTGTAAAAATAATCCCATTTGCCAATCTCAAAAAAAACATCCAATAATTTGTATTCTGAGATATCTGAAATAATTCCTTTTTATATACCTAGTCAATTTCATCTCGGTAGAATTCATTTTGAGTATTTTATTTAACTAAAATTTGATTTTTAAATTTATTTGTCAAATTAAAAACTTTTTAAAAATCAAAAATAATTTTTGACGAATAAAAAAATCAAAATAAACAAAATTTTCAAAGAGAGACAGTAAAAATGATCACTAAAACTGACATCCAATAACAACTATAACAACATACCTCTTTAAATATTGCTTTAGTTTTAAAACATTTCCAAAATTAGATACATTATTACATAATGAAGAAACACTCAAAATTAAAAATTGCAGAATAACAATTTGAGGTTTAAAAAAACTTTCCATACTTTAAGAATCAGAACTTTAAAATAAAGAAACGGACCCAAACATTCTTATCTTTATAAAAATAACAAATTGGTTCTAAATAAGAGAAAAATAAACCACAAATTTTTAATCGGGGTCATTTCAATACTTTGGACAAAAAAAACAAAATCAATAAAACAAATTATTTGAGCAAGACTAAATTAAAACCCCTTACGTTATGCAAATGTTAAAACTTATTTATTGTTTACAATAGACCACAAAACAAAAAAATCAATAGTTAAGAATCTAATTTAAAAAAAATTGAAATGTTATTTTTTTTGAACAAAGATCAATTCAAAAAAAAATGAATTGGTACTGTCTCCCCAGGGCTACTATGTATTTTTTTTTCTGAATCAAATTTTGATTCTATAAGAATTCATAACAGACATGGAATGGTTGTATGTTTGTTGAAGGTAAAATTTAAAGTTAATATCAAACAACGATTAGATATCAATCAACTAATTCTGTCTATTTCCTTATATTTAACGAATTCATTTTTATCTAATATTACTATTCTCAAAAATTTATTCGATAGAAAGAAATCTATTACGTAATTGAAAAATCGGAATGATGACGAAAAATAATATACAAAAGATGAAAAAATGATAAAAATATTTTCAAAAATCAATAATTATTTCCAAATTTCCTTAAAGTGTATTATTTTTATATATAGATATATATATATATATATATATATATATATATATATATATATATATTTTGGAATCTAGGATATTGAAATGACAAAAAATAATATTTCTGCAAATAAATGTTCAATTTTTTTACTTTAGACTAGATTCTTTATTAATTATTACCCAATCCATTTTTGCCATTTTTAACACTAGAAATAGTTTTTTTTTAATTTTGATAAATTGTTGACTTTCTATGTTGAGTGACAAATTATTTAAAATTAAAGAGACACTAATTTAAGTAAAAAATGGAATTTTTGCTTATAGCAATGATAACCAGTAAAACATAAATTTTGAAGAACAATTAAGTATTGAATAGTCTAAAATAAATAATACTCTTTCTATTTGAATATTTTTAAGACGTGTTTTTTGAAAAAAAAGCAACATTATATTAAATCTAAATACTTATCGTGTTTTGGTTAAGTAATTTTAAGTATTGTTTTTGAAATTTTTTTTTTCAGTTAGATTTACTTTTTTTGTTTCTTTTTTTTTTATTTTTTTATTTTTTTTTGGCTTTATGAAGAGGCAATAAATAATAAAAAAAAAAAAAAAACCCTTGTATGGTACAACAGATGGCGATCAGGTGTATGAGTTACTTATGGAAGTCTTTTTTTCGAATACCTAAAGGGTAATACAGTTGGTTACACTTTTAAGACAAAAATTTTCAACCAAAATTAAGGCACAAAAAAAATTTAAGATTAAGGCGCATTTTTTTGAATTTTTTTTTATACACAAATTATTTTACTAAAATGTTAATTTTGTATCTTTTTTTTGAGATTCTTCTTGTACCTTAAATTTAATTGAAAATCTGTTTCTTAAAAGTTGAACTGACTGTATCCCCTTTAGGTATTTGTGTCGTTATCCCTCAGAAACTATAATTAATTATTTGAAGACATTTTGAAGAAGAAAAAGAAAAAGAAAAAGAAAATCGCAAGTCAATTAAACAATTTTAAACAGGGATTAAAAAGAAAAAGAAAAGAAGAAGAAATATTTAAAAGGATTATTTTGTAGCTTTTTACAGATAACAAGATTCCGAAATTAATTTACAAATGGATCGAACGAAAAAGAATAAAGAATGAAAAATTGTTTTGTAATAGATCAAAAAATAACAAAAATGAGGATATTTATTGTAAATAGAAAAGAGTTCTTTTTTATATTTTTTGTTTGTTGGTAACTTTTTATAAAAATAAGATCCTTATATGTTTTTTTTTTGTATTGGTTAGGCTATTATTTTCCAATTAAAAAATAACAATTTTTAGTTCACATTCCAGAATATTTTTCTTTTTACAAGCGGAAGAAAATTGAAAGAACTTTACAACATCATTTAGAAATGATATTTTTAGAAAATAACATAAACCATCCTTAATTGACCACAAGATAAAATTTTTACACTTCTAATTTGATTGTAGCAGTAATAATTAATATTCATCATAGAACTTGAAATAAATATTTTTCATTTATTAATTAGAAAATAACAGTAGTGACCAAAATTACAAACATCCCTACAAATAATAACTTTGATGAATTGATTCATCATATTCAATTTAAGCTTTTTATAATCCTCTCATGGTGATATTAAATATTAGATATATGAGATTCATAAGAAGCTTATTTTTTCATCTTCATTCCAATAATAGAAGATATTCGAGAAACTTGGACAATCACCAGTCAATTTTTCAAAAAAGAAATATACACCCAACACCTAATCCTTTTCAAAAACACTTATCAATATAATAATATCAGAGACAAACAATAAAAAAGAACATCTCCTGTAAAAATACAATAATAAATCATCTCACTGAATCATTCTGTATTTTTTTGACTGCTTATTATTATATTGATAAGTGTTTTTGAAAAGGATTGGGTGTTGGGTGTCTATTTCTTTTTTGAATAATTGACCTGGAAATTGTTGGGGTTTTAATTTTTTGTTCAAATTGTCTAAAAGAGTAGTACAAATAATTCAGTGAAAATTTTTAGGATTTAAGGGATTAGGGTCTACCAAGGAGAATCCTACTATCAAGGTATGTTGTTATTGGGCCTAACCACATTAGTGATACACTGTTCGAAATGTCTCTAAAAAATCGATTAGTCAAGTAAAATATTTGTTTATCTCATCAATTAAAAATGATCTATCGATTAGTAAAAACCCCAACAATTTCAGAAAAAAATCTGTATTTTGTCACAAATTTAAAGGTTGAATTATCAATATTCAGACTCCAAAGTTGCAAAATATTTTTCTTAAATTTGTAGTGAAATTTAGATTAGTTACTAAAAAATTCGTTATTTTTGAAAAATTCAATAATTAACGAATAGATTTTTTGGGACAAATTATGTCTGAAATATTGAAAATATATTAATTCTATCATTAGTTTATCAAAAGCAAAACAAAATAATCAGTCTTTGTGCTTTTATGTTGATGATTATTGAGTAAATCTTTGAAACTAAAAAATTATAAAAAATAGTTACTTTTGGAAGTTACAAAGATGAATTATTAAATACTGTAACAAAATTAATTTGAGTTTCTATTTTATGGTTTGGAAAAGGAATTAAAAAAAAAATTATCAAAATGAAAATTTTTATGAGTGATCCTTACTGTAGTCAAAATAAAGCGTGTAAAAAATTTAACAATGACTCAAAATAAAAAGCGTGTTTTTTTGTTATAGAAGACCTATACATTAATCAATCAAAGAAACGAATAATAAACCCTAAAAATATATCGTATTGGTTTCTAAAAGTTCTATTATTTAAAAAGAAAATCTAAAAATAAAGGATCAAATTGCAAAATTTATCTCAAAAAATCCAGTAAATTTTTGATAAAAATTTTTATCCAAAAAAAAAACAAAAAATTTCAAAAAAAATAATGAATATTTTGGAATATTGTCAACTATTTGAATGAATAATTTAAATTTTACTGAAAATAACCTGATCTTTACTTTCAAAATTGATTTGAACTTAGGTATACTAGTTTTTAGTGGATTGGGTGTTGCCTTGATACAAGAAGAAAAAAAAGCACAGATAATATTTTGAAACACTGATTACAGTCGTTGTGCTTGCATTTTTTGATCACTGTAGTTAAAAAAACTAATCATTTATTGTGTAATAGGATTTAAAATAGCTTTTTTAGAGCAATTTGAGCCGTGTCGCACTAATATCATTTACACCCAATTTCAACATACTTTGATTAAAGAAAAATCTCTTATGACACTAATCCCTTAATCAATAAAAAAATCATTAAATAAATTGGTCTTTCAAGGATTTTATCAAGAACTAATATTGTTTGGGTAAGACCTTAAGAAAACTAGATCGGTTTCTCTTGGATATATGTTCATAATTCTGCTAAAAATATCTTTATTGAGAATTCATTTTTTTATTTTTCCTATTTTTATTCATCTTTCCCATCTCAAAAAGAAGATGGATCACAAAACAAAAAAAAGAATCGAGAAAAGCCAAAAAATTAAATGGAAACAAATCCCACCAAAAAATAAAAAGTATATAAGAGAAGCATTGGAAAGTAGCTTAACAAAATATTTACAATCAAGTGATTTTAAAAATACAAACCCACGAAACAAAGATGAAATCCTCATAATACTTCAACAATTTACAAAAAGTGTGTTGGTCAATCTCAAAACAATTCGAATGCCACCTTCGCGTATTCGTGATTCAGCAAAAATTGGCAGCTATTCAGATCTTTTGATGGAGAAACGACAAGAAAAGAAAAAACTCAAACAATTTGTTGGGGAATTAAACGAGCTTGAAGAAACACTGCAAACGCATGGAGAGAGGTTAAAACAGAAAATTATCAAGCTTGACAAATATAAAAAAAAAAAAGAAGAGCTTGAAAACAAGCAAGAAATAAATAAAGAAAATATTAACAAGAAACAAAATAGAAAAGAATGCGAGATTGTAAAACAACTGAAAAAAGAAATTCAACCATTTAAAATTTGAATAACCTTTAACGGCTTTTTCAATTTTTTTTTTCTCTTTGTCTATTTAAGGTTTACGTTTTTTAATATGGGAAAAAATATTACAATGTGTATAGTGTAACCTTGTTGTTTTAATTCTTAGTTGATTGATCTGAATCTCCGTTTGAATTTTATAAGGCTGTTTAAAAATGAATTTTTTGAAATTTTTTTTCCAAATCCGAATTTGGGTCTTAAATACACAGATCTTGAGTGAATTTTTATAATAAATAATCAACGAATGTTTGTTGGTGAGATTTTTATTTAAGGTTTGGTTTTATTTAGAATTTAAAAGTTTTGCTTTTTTTTTTTTTTTTTTTTGATACAAAATTTAGTTTTTGAGTAAGAGTTATTAGAATCATATCCTTTTTACGTCGAGGTTTTGATATAAAAATATACCAGTTAACACTCCATAAATAAACAATAAGGTTTTCATTTGAAAGTCTGACTTAATAATTCACAAATTATGTAAAAATTTTTTTTAATTGTACAAGAGTAACATCATTGTTGTTTTAAATTTCGTAAGGAATATACTATTTATTTATTTTGTACTGAAATAGAACTCCTATTGAGAAAATTTTGGAAACCAAAAGCTTTCTATTTTGATCAATTTTTTTTATACATTTTGAGAGGGTTATTTTGGAAAAAATTATATTTTTTTATTCATTTTTTTTTAAAACATGCTTTAAAAGATCTTGAATTTTTAAGTCATATCTTTCAGTATAAATTAAAGAACTAAAATATCTTTAGTTTCAAAATAAATTGAACAAAAATTTCATACAATTTTTACAAAAAAAAAGTTTCTAAATCAAGTTACTTTTAAAATTTTTCTAATCTTAAAACACAAGCAAGATTAATTCATTCACCTCCTTTAGAATTGGGAACTTTGATGATTTATTTTAATTCTTCGCATGTGATTTTTTTGGAAAGCTGAATGAAATTTGGATCTTTTAATTTTAAAATTAACAGTAAAGACTGAATTTCTATAAACTTTTTTTTTTTTTTTGAAAATCATCAAATTTGGGGAATAGCTTAGGTTTATCATTTTGTTAAAAATATTCAAAATTTTCCAAATGAAAACAAAAATGACGGAAAAAGAGGTGACGCCGATAATGGGGATAATTATTCAAAATTTTTTTGATATTTTCAAGAACAAATTACCAGATATGATTCATTTGTGCAATCAAGGGGGGAAAGAAAATCAAGCGTATACATATAAAATACCTACAAACTTAAATATATTTTTGTCAAAGTTTACCTTGGAAAAAAACCCCAAATAGTAACGAATTTCAATAATTAAAATTTAAAAAATTAATTACAAATGAGTAGAATAGAACACAACGGAGAATCATTGATATCACATATAAAGTGAATATAATTAATCAATTTTGATTTTCTTTCTTAAAAATAGAAAATCTAATATTTTTTGTGTTACTTTGATAAATTAAAATTCAATGTTCATAATGAGCTCCATTTGACAACCAAAGTAAACTCTAATAGAAAAAAAATACCATATCTATTGAATAATTTTCATAGCACTAATAACATTAAAAAAATAACTTTTATGACTTTGTGACGATAGATCTTGCAAAATAAACTGTTTTCAAAGTTATTTTGTATTATAAAAAATAGAAAAAAGTAAAATGAAAAATTTATTTTTATTAATTGTTAAATTTTATAAAAAAACCCCCCAAGTTCTGAAAAATACACTTATTAAAACATTTAGTTTAATAATTTTTCGTTTAGCTCAGTTAAAAGGACAAATAATTTAATATAATCAAAAATTTTTAATACCCTGCCACATAGATTAATACTACTCTTCATGCATTACTGGATATTTATAAATAACAAAAATAAAAACGAAAAAAAGATATAATTTCAAAAATATTTTATTTTTATCTTGATTATAAAGGATCTTAAGAGCCTTTGCCAAGACAAAAATATAGTTTTTTGAATGTGTTTAAAGAACACAATTAGAATATCTGCCTTAACAAATTAAAAAAGGGAAAATTGTCCAAAAATATTTTTACTGTATAAATTTTATCAGTTACTTCAAAAAGGCAAAGAAAGAATTCTTATTCCATAAATACATGCCCCTGAATCTTTTTTACCACAAATATTCAGACAGAAAATGATTTTCATTTAGAATTTCAAAAAAATAATCATTTTTTCTCAAACAATTTTAGTCTCCAATAATATCAAAAAAAGATCTCGAAAATGGTAATAATCTCTTTCTAATTTTAAAACAGTTTTCCTTTTTATTGTTTAGTCAGCTCTAAATTTCCCTTTTTATTTCTTCTTTTTAAAATAAATAAAATAAATAAATCTCAACAACAAAAATAAAAATTCTTTTTTTTTTCTCTATTTTTATTTTACTTACCAACCAGTTTGAATACAGATCAAATCCTTTTCGAAGCACAAACGAAAATATGAATTTAAACAACCCACAAAGGCAAAGACTCAAAGGGAAATCTCAAATTTTGAAGAAGAAAGTAGGATCACTCAAAACAAGTCAATCATTTAACAACACAACAAAACTGTTTAATAACAAACAGACTACGAGGCAAAGATCTGTCTTTGGGAGAATTAATTCCAACATTAATGTGAACCAAAATAATTTAAACCAAAGGAACCAAAAAAATTCAAAAGGTTATTTAAAAAGGAGTGTCTCCCAGAGCGTGGTTCCACAGAATGGGAAACAACAACTGAAACGAAACAAGGTAAGGGTAAGAAAAAGTATGAACCAAGGCAAAGAAAGATTAATGGTCAAAAAAAGTCGAAAAAATATAACCGTTAAAAATCAAAAGGAAGTTAAAAAAATAAATTCAAGAAAATCACAAACAAACAAAATTAATCCCTTGAGAAGGACCATCAGTCAGTTAGGGACCACACGGAATTCCAAAACGAGATTATTCCAAAACACCAACCAAATCCAAACCCAAAAAAGAAAGTCAATCAAAAAAAAAAAAAAAAAAATTATTTATAACATTGATAAACCAAACAGGAAGAACCCACAGTATGTCACCGAATTGGTGGACGATATTTACAAGCACCAAAAAAAAAAAGAACTTGAACAAATGCTTCCCTTGGACTTTTTGTCGGTTCAAAAAAAAATTAATGAAAAAATGCGAGGCACTTTGCTTGATTGGCTGTGCGAGGTGCATTTAAAATTCAAATTGAAAACCGAGGTGCTGTACCTGACATGCAAAATTATTGACAAGTTCTTAGCCAAAATTTCTGTGCCGATCCGTAGATTACAATTAATAGGGCTCACTTCGATGCTAATTGCATCCAAATACGAAGAGATCTACCCACCAGAAGTTGATGACTTTGTTTTCATTTCTGATAATAGCTACACACGCGAACAGATCATCAAAACAGAAGCAATAATCTTGAATGTCTTAAACTTCAGAGTAACCTTTGTCTCGCCTTATTTCTTCATCCAAAGGTACATCAAGGCAGCGGGCGTAGGCCTGAGAAGTACACAGTATTTGAAACTAAAACTGCTGTCAAACTATTTATTAGAGCTGTCAATACCTAGAGTTAATATGGTTGCATATAAGCCCTCAAAATTGGCATCCGCAGCAGTGTATTTGGCACTCGTTTCCCTAAATACCAAAAAACTCAACAAAACTCTTTTATGGACAGACACGCTCCAATATTACACAAAATTTAAATTATCAGAGATTTTAAAATGCGCCAGAGATCTTCGTAAAATTGCAATACACGTTGCCAGCATAGATTTAAACGACGAAAATGAATTCTTATCGGCAAGGAAAAAATATATAAAAAAACGTTTTGCCAGAGTTTCTCAAATACCCATTAAGATTGTATGATTTAATTAGAATTTATTTTTATTTCATACCACTTGTTTCTTATTTCCTTTTCATTTTTTTCACTTTTTCTCTCTCTTTTTTGTTTTCTTTGTTTGTTTTGGAGAATTCAAAACAAGTTTATTTGATTTTTTTTTTTTTTTTTTACCACAAACCCTCCTCCTTTAAAAACATGTTTAATACAGACGATAATTAATATTTTTTTTCAGAAGAAAAATTATTACAGACAATTGGTATTAAATAATTTTTTTTGAAATCTGAATTAAATATGTTTTTTTTTTTTTTTTTTTTTATATACATTATTATTATGAATAAGACAACACAATTAATGGATTTTAGAAAGATTTATTAATTTAATATATAATAAAAGAAAGAAAAAACAGGGTTTTATTAAAATTATAATTATAAGAAAATTTATTTAAATTAATAATAAAAGTAATACTCCTATTTTTTTTATTTTATTTTTTTTTATTAAATATCCTACTTTATTAAACTTTATAAGACATAAAATATTTATAAGTATTCTAATCAATCATAGACTCTTTTCGTTTTAATTTTTAATACCATCTGTTTTAATTATTTTGTCACTTCTCAAATATATACCCTAATTATAAAAAAGCACTATTTTTTTTCTGATGACTATTTTTTGAAATCTAGTTTATAACTTAATTCAATTAACCACTGGGTTAAAATTTTTTTGAATAAAAACACTCCCAACTTTTGAATATCAAAAATATTTTTTGAAATTACTGTTTACCTTTTTAATTTTTTTTGAAAAATTGGGGTTGAGAAAATATAGAAATCCAAGAATAAGTTACTATATTAAATTATTTTATTTTCCAGAGAGTTTATCATTATTAAATAACCCTTTTTTTAATTTTACTGTTTAATATTAAACAAACATTGTAGGACAAAATTAGTGCCTTTTGTGAAAAATAAAATTACCATAATTTAGAATTTGTTTTAGTAAATGAGTTAAAACAAGATATTGTATATAAAAATATACATGATTTCAAGTTTGAATTCAATGATTTTGGTAAAAAATGTTTTCAAGAAAAAGTTAAATTGAAACTTTATTTATTTTAATTTTTTCATTCAGTTCTTTTAATTTTTTTAATGGAAAGTATTTGTTCAGCTTTCCATTTTTTGTATTTTTTTTTTTTTTTGGTGGGGTGTACATTTATAAAATCTTTTTCAAATAAATATGAATAGAAAATTTCAAAATCATTCATAATTGAATCAAATTGATTGTAGTATCATTCTAAAATTCAAAAAACCCTTTAAAAAGTGAATAAAAAAGTATTTAATTGAGTATGTAAAACACATTAAAACAAAACATTAAAAATTAAAAATTTTAAAAATTGATGTGACCTTTTATCTGAAATGAGAAATCTCGTTTTGTAAATTGTGGGGAAAAGATTCTTAAATCAATAAATTCTGTTGAATAATTTTAATTGGGAAAAAGTTCTTTTCATTGTCTTGATTGATTCTTTATACAGCAAACTTTTGTACTTTAAAGTCTCATTTTAAATATAAAACCATAATTCATCTGGGTATTTTGAGATAATTGTTTTTTTTTTATATATATTTTTCTTTTTTCTTTGTTCCAAACATCAATCCCATAATGTAATTTATTAATTACTCGTTCTAGTTTATTTGAAATCAAACTTAAACTTTTTCTCTTTTTATAATGGTAGATTATTTTAAAATTGGTTTCTTATTAACTTGTTTTTTCATTTTCAAACTGATGAATATCCCTAAATAAAAAAAGCAAAAAATGAAAAAATGAATTATGAAAATCGCCAATAAGTAATTATCTTATTAAAAATCGAATTCAATAACATTATCGATTTTAAAAATTAATGGGCCCTTTTGTTTGAAAAGGAGTTTATCTCGATAATATTTATTTCAGTCATACATACAAAACCTTTTTTGACAATCAATTATTTTTTATGGTTGAACTTTGATGAACAAATAAAAAATAATCAGAATAATACATATCAGTAGAATAGTTGAAATATGTATAGACAAATATAATAAATCAATAAATTTTCTTAAAAATAGAAAAACTCAAATTTTGGTTTTCCTATTGAGAAAAACAAAATTGTTCATTTTGATCTTCGATTGATGATAAAAATACAATTCTAATAGAAATTAATGTGATTTTTCTACAATCATTTTCATCGTTTCAATATCATTTAAATAACATGTTATTATCTAAGTGGCTCTCAGTCTTGCAATAAAAAAAATTTATAAATGTATTATGTGTCATAAAAAAAAATCTAAAAAAAAAAAAAAACGTTCAAAAATGATTTATTAATTTTTCATGTTTTTTTGATCTATCGATCTTGTAACAAAAAAAATTACTGATGAAATGTATATCAAAAAACAATTGAAATAATAAAAAAAATATATCAAGAAATTATGATCTTAATTTTGAAATTTCCTTATTAAATTATTTCTTCTAATATCCATTTAAACACTATAAGCTCGTATGATTCACTCGACAAAACTGGGTCACTTTGACTGGAAAATAGCTTATATTGAGGTGCTTTTTATTTTTTGAAGATACTCATATATTCCAATCATAATATTAATATTGATTATAACAATATACTCTATAAAGTAATTTTTAGAATTACTATGATTTTAGATACAAAAAAAAAATATTGATAAAAAGATCAAGAAAAATAATTGATAAAATAAAATGAAAACAAAAAAATAAAAAAACAAAATAATGATAAAAATATTTGAAACTGATCGAAATTATTTCAAAATAAAAAAAAATAGTGAAATACTATTTTTCTTTTAATAATTTAAACTTGTTATAAAAATTGGATTTTATTTTAGTCTCTTTTTAAATAAATTAAGTAAAAAAAAAATAAATCTTAAAATCCCATAAAAAAAAAAGAAAAACTTTAACATTAAGGGTCTATTCGTTGCTGTTAAAAATAATTTTCTGAAATGGATTCAAAAAATTTTTGGAATTTTTATTGGTTCATAATACAAATCAAAAAAGGTCCAACATATGATGAACCAATATCAATCCCCAAAAATCAACAATGAAAAAAGTGGACATTTTTAGAAAAAATTATCAAAGATATACACTTAATTTCAAATTAGAATGATTGTGTATTATAATTTTAAAAACAACTGTTATAGTTTTGAAGTATTACTCTTTGGCGCTTTTTGAGATCTGGGTGATTTTTTTTCCTTTTATGACAATTTTCAAATGGGGTTATTATTTTCTCAAGATTGATAAATAATTCTACCTTTTTTTTTTTTTTTTTATTTTGAAGGGAGGAAACTAAACTATTTTTCAAAAATTTTAACTCACTTTATAATGTTAATGGGAGTTGTTTTAAGAGTTTATTCCAGTATTCTTAACAAAAAATATTTTCAAATTTTTGGATCAGAATCATTTTTTCTAATTTTGCAAATTTTAGTTTTGCTTTTTCAAATTTTTGTTTTTCTTTTGTTTTTCTTTTTCTTTTTCTTTTTCTTTTTTTTTGATTTCTTTTTTTTTTTTTTTATAAAATTTTTTCAATTTCTATTTTTTTTTTTAAAAAAAGATCCTGTAGAAAAAAAAAAGAGATCTTCGAAAAGACAAATAATCACTATGAAAATTTCGACCCTATAAGGTCTTTGAAAATGGATTTAATTATTCATAAAAAATCTTGTTGTTCAACTTTTTTTCAGTGAAAGTTCAGTAATAAAAAATCCGTAATGCTCATTTCAAAAATTGTGACTCACTTTTTTTTAGTTTTTGGTTTTATTTTTTTTTAATTTTTAATATATCAGGTTTTTATATATTTAGAATGACTTTAAAAGTGAATTACAAATTATCTTTAGTTTTTAATTGTTCTTGAATACTAAAGGATATAATTTTTTTTCAATTTATTATTTCAGGTGAGTCACAATATTTGAAAAAGAGTTTAGTTTCCTCTTACAGCCCTAATTTCTAAATTCTTGTTTAGGAATTTTAATAAAGAGTCATAATTTTCTTTATCATTAACGAAATAATTCTACCTTTATCAAATGTAGAGAGTTAGAATCTAACCACAAATTAGATCAAATCGAATTAAATTGATTTGTTAGTTTCAAGAAAATAAATTGTTTTAAATTGAAGAAATACAAGCATTTAGAAATTTAAAATAAGTAACAAATTTTCTTTTTTAAAATTTGGATTTTTTGGAATTGATAAGGCTTTTTTTTTTTTAAATAGAATTTTTAGCCAATGATGATCCTCTCAAATTTATTTTTTTTGTTATTCAAATTTTGTCAATCAAAAGAAGGTCAATTTCGCCTCCCCTTTTTTAGTTTCAAGTCGCTCCTTATGTATTGAGCAAATTGATTGTAAATTACTAGTGCCTAAATAAAAAAAAAACAAAATTCTTAGAGGTCTAAAATTAAACAGACACGTTTGGTTGTTAAAATCAATAGTCCTTTTAGTATTAATGGATTCTTTATTATATTAAAAATTAAATTTGAAAAATTCTCATCTTGGAAGAGATCATAAATATAAATGTCAATTTTTGAGATACTCTATATAAGAGAGGATCCAAAAGTTTATCATTTAAAATCAACAGCATTTAGAATTTAAATTCACACTTTTCATTTTTTACACGGAATTGAAATAGAAAAAAAAAATTTTCAAATTCAAAAAAATAATATTGACAAATTCAAAAATGTTTATAAAGTTTTTATTTCAATTTTCTATTCTTTGAAATTTTTTTAACTTGATTTTGAATAAAGAATTTTATGGGTTTAAGTGTAAAGAAAATCTGTAAAAAAGTTTATTTTCGAAATGTTCGTGGATTGCAAATATTTTCAAATGAGATTTAGTAAATTTACAAAGAATTAAAATTGAACAAAAATTTTTTATATTTATTTTTAAGAATTTGATAACTATAGTAATTTTTTTTTTGTTTTAAATGAAAAAATGGTGTTTAATTATGAACAAAAAGCAATGTTGGGAATTTTAAATTTAAATATTAATAATAAAAAATAAATAACTCTTTAGTTTTTATTGTCTTAGTGCCTCATACAAAACATTAAAAATGACGAAATTACTATCAGTAATGTAAAAAATAATGTAGTAATTAAAGGTTTTTCTTTAATTACAGCCATTATTTCTTTTGTAGTTTGTTGGAATAAACCGCCAACACCAGAGCCGGCGCCTTTAGGGGGTATTTTTAACAAAAAGATATCATCAATAAATGATTGAATTTGTTGTTCGTTTTGAAAGCCATCCTCAAACGGTGGCTCATAGTAATATTCTTTCGCGATATTTGTTATAATACTATTGGGCAAGTCATCGATTGTGATCTCATATTTGGCTATGTACTTTTCCCATTTTGTTCCGTCAAGCCAAGTGTATCCAATTCTTTTCTCTTTTAGGGCAACTTGCTTTATGAGTGATAAATAATTTTTATTTGATACAATAGCTGGGTTTATAAAAGCAATCAAGATTAAAGCCTTTGATTCGGATATCCTACGATACGTGTGAAGATTAAATTGTGGTATTAGTGGGATACTATTGTTATTTATAAAGGACTGTAGCTCATTCTCGAATTGTTGCTCTGTCTCATAATTGTCGCATAAATTAAATACCTTTGGCTTGATTTCGTCATCCCTAATTGCCAAGAGTAACCTTCCGTTATTCTCTTCGTTTTGGATCACAGAAGAAAAGAGATCGTTGTTGGTTGGCAAGTCAGCTGATGCTATGGACCAAAAACGAAGATCGTTTCGAGAATCTTCAGATCTTTGGATTAATTGCAAAGTTCCACAATCTGGATTTGAAAGATTCTTCAAGGGATCATGAACAATAACAAAATTCGTCATTGAGTTGGTTAGTAAGCCAGTTGTGTTGTTCAGTTGAGTTGTCGTAATTGGTAAAATGGAAGGCTGTGAAAACTTGTCGCAAAAGTCATACATTTGTTTGTATGTCCTGGCAAGTTCAAAATCCCAGACGTTGCTTTGGTAGTAGAATTTTAATGTTGGGAAGTCGAGTATATTTTGGGAACCACAAACAGACCTTTTTTTGTCACAATTTACCCCCCCAAATTTGAGATCTGGAAATGCCTTTGCAACTTGGTCAAACTTTGGTGCCAATTTTTTGCAATCGCCTTTTATTAATTTTCAAGTTTTGAAAAGCAAAGAAATGGGACCAATTAAGCTTAGTCGCTTGTTTTTACATTTTGTTGTGCTTTTTGTTTTGGTTGATTTTTAAGAAATTGGAAAAAGAATTACCACACCAATTAGTATAAAATTTTACAAACCATCTTTCATTCGATGTTGGTATTTTTTCAAAGCTTTCTTCGTCTAACTCATAATAGTTATCAGTTACCTCAACGGCACTGACTATTGCTTTGAAGAAAAAAAGGAAAAGAATAAAAAGCAAAAGTTTGTTCATTTTGAAAAAAAAATGATCAACACCAATCATAATTTGAATCAATTGAAACTTTCAAGTGAATTTGAGATACAGAAGCCTTTTTTTTTTGGACAACCCCGCATTGAGAAATCAAATTCTAAACAGTACTAGATTATAGAGTTTTCAAAAAACCTTTTAATTTTCATTTTATTATTTAAATTTAAGGACTATTCGAATTTAATGCTCTGCGAGGGTTGGAATACCATACAGTAAATGGCAAAACGTGTTAAAAAGTTGTAGGTTTTTCTGAAAGTCAAAATATTACAATTTTTGGAATTATTAACGATTTGTTTTTAAATTAAAAAAATATTTTGAGATCCAAAATTTAACAGAATTCCCTCAAAAAACATTGCAAATTTGAATTACAAATTTTTTACCCATTGCTGCTGTGACTTTCCACTTCGTATATTTATATTTCAAGAGTTTAGTGGAGTGGTATCAATATACTTTAATATAAAGTGGAAAGTCACAGCAGCAATGGGTAAAAAATTCGTAATTCAAATTTGCAATGTTTTTTGAGGGAATTCTGTTAAATTTTGGATCTCAAAATATTTTTTTAATTTTCAGGAAAACATTTAAAATCCGAAAAATTGCAATATTTTGACTTTCAGCAAAACCTATAACTTTTTAAACCGTTTTACGATTTACTGTATGGTATTCCAACCCTCACAGAGCATTAAATTCGAATAGTCCTTAAGGTTTACAATCCCTGAAAGAGGAAAAAAAGATAATCTTGTGTTGTTTCTAGTGACTTGTAATTTTGGTTCTTATCTGATCGATCTTGTGCTTGGTATGGGTTTTAATAGTGGTTCAAAATGGTTATTTTTGACAATTTATTTATTTTTTTTCCGAAAATCGAATTGAAAAATGTAAGATTAATTAGCTGGAACTTAAGTTATAAAAAATGTTGTTTGTGTATTGTTGATTGAAATTTTTAATATTATGTTTGGTTTTATTTGGAGCTTTTAAAAAAAGTATTTATTTTTTTTTTTTTTTTTTTTTTTTATTGTTTAAGGGGGGAGTTTTTAGTTCCTCTTGTTTGCCCGAGAAAGTATTTATTTTTTTTATTTAGTTAATGACTGAAAATAAAATCAAAATTTTCTTCTATAACCCAAAAATTTAAATTTATTCTTAAACACCTACCAATCTATTAATCTTACACTCTTCATTTCGGATTTGGGAAAACTAAAAAATAAAATCTCAAAAATTTCATTTTTTAAACAACTCTTAAAACCCATACCAAGCACAAGATTGATCAGATAAGAACCAAAATTACAAGTCATCACACCCTACATAATATAATATTATTTTCAAATTTCAGTGATTGTAAACCTTAAGTGAAAGAAAACTTTTGAAGGGAAAATTGATTAACCCTTGTGAATAGACTTTTTAAGCTTAATTTCACAAAAATGTAAAAGCATCACTTTTTTCATGATACCAGTACTTTTGTATGAGATAATTATTTAATATTGACAAGTTTTATCTAAAAAGTTTTATAAATACTTTCTAAAGATCATATAATAAATTTAACTGGAATTTTTCTACTTTTAATTTGTTTATGGTTTTCAATCACTACAATTTAAAAAAAGATTGTCTTATATCCGAAATGGTGTATGTTAATTTGATTTTTATCTGATCGATCTTGTATTTGGTATGGGTTTTAAGAGTTTTTCAAAAAGGTAATTTTTGATAATTTATTTTTTAGTTTTCCGAAATCCGAAATGAAGAGTGTAAGATTAATAGATTTGAAGGATGGTTAGATAAAAATGTAATTTGTTGGTTGCCAATTGAAATTGTGTTATTATTTTTGGTTTTATTTGGATCTTTTGAATTCTATTTCAATTCAAATCAACAATCTAATTACTGGGATTGGTTATTTAGTATATTATTTATTCAAAAAATAAGGTAAATTTTACAAAATCAAAACTTTTAAAAAAAAAGATAAAATAAATTTTTTAGATTTATTAAAATAAAAAAAAAATAAAAAAACAAAATTAAATAATTAACAGAATTATAAGTAAAAATTAGAAGAAGAATACAAAAAAAGAAAAATAAATAAAAAATAAAAAACTCTACAAAAATGATAAGTTTAAATATATGTTAGGATATAGTTAAATGGATATATATAGATATATATATATATATATATATATATATATAATCTCTACAGAATTCTTGAATCATTAATTTTCTGATCAAATTAATTCTATATTTTCAAAACTTTTTTTTGAATTAATTGCCTATTTTATTATTATTTTTTTAACAAATTTTCATTTAAATTATTTATAATTGTGCTTAAACCTTTTCTATTATTCTTTTGCTTAATGTGCTTTCGATTTTTTAATCGGTAAAAAAAATCTTCAGTGTTGTTAATAAAATGCTTTTGTAAAGAATTGATGTTAAATTTGAATTCTAAATCATTTCTAACCAAAACATTGGTTGAAGCAGCATCTAATAATTGGTATTCTAATTCTTCTGGTAAGAAAATTTTTGAGGAATCAAATGTGGTATTTTTATTAATTAGATCCATCCAATTTTTTTTATTTCTTGTCAAAAAAATTTTATTTTTTGAGGCAATATTTTCAAAATAATTCCAAAGCCTTTTCTCCACTTTTTTCTTTTTGTCTAACGAATTTAGAGAATTTTTGGAACTACTAATTTTATTAAAAATTTGATAATTTTTTTTCAATTTCTTGTTGGTTGTCTTTTCGTTGTTTACCTTCTTTAAATCTAGCCCGATCATTTTTTGCCCTTCAATCCCATTTTCAACTTCAACCCTGATATGGGAACTCAGTCCCCTCCCCCCCTTACGATTTGGATTAATTTTATTCGAAAAATGAAACTTATATAGAGCCTCATTTTTCAAAATATTTCTTGCACTTTGGAAATAAGTATCCAAATCTGGGAATTGTTGATCATTTTGGTAATTCAAAAATAAGGATATTAATCTATTTGTATGTTTGTCCGAAATGAGATCAAAAATGGTATAGCATAATTTGATTAATAATTGATCCAGGGTTTTAAAAGCATCAATTTCTCCACAAAACATTGTTAATAATCTATTTTCGTATTCTTTTTTTGTCATTTTACTACTAATCAGTAATTTTAACCATTTTATTGTTGAAGTGAATGGTAGCAATGAAAATACCTTTTCTTTATCCGTTTCCGTTTGATTCGTAAAATTTTCCATTGCGTCTTTAAATGAAAAGGTATGTCCACTTTGCTTGTTGTTGTTGTTGTTGTTGTTGTTACTATTTTTCTTGTTATTCTTGTTATCAAAAAGTTTATTTGGTTTTTGTTTTTTGATTAGTGCTTGTGGTGGGTAAACTTTTTGCTGTGACATATCTTTCAAAATGTGTAAGCGGTAATCTAAAGTTTCCATGATCTCAAATATGGTGTTAAACCCAACGCTACCAAAAAGAAAAGGGCGATGGATTTTTATTTTTTGTTTGATCAATTCATTTGATGAGAATAAATAAATTAAAATTAATTCTCCACATAAAAAAGAATTTGGATATTTTTTCTGTTGTGGTTTTAAAAAATATTTTAATAGAGAATCAACAAAATTAATCATCTTGTTTTTCGATTCTTTCAAATTTTTCTTTAACATATACTCTAATTTTTGAAATTTTTGGTATCTAATTTTTGAATTGTTTTGATCAAATAATTTTGAAATTGAAATATTTTCTATTGAATTGATCGTGTGCTTTAATAAATCCATAACTGCAATTAAGATATTATTATCGGAAAAGGTGAAATAAAATGGTTTTGCAATTTTTTGAGAACCACCTATATTGTTGTTTTAAAAAATTGTTGATTTTGATTTAAATAAGGAAAAGTAATTAGAATAATAAATATTATAAAAATAATGAAGATTAGATGAATTTTTTAAATTTTACTTTTGAAAAAAAAAAAAATATGAATGATATTCAATTTTAAGAAATATAAAAGAGTTTTCCATCTCAATATGACAGATTTTCAGATAGTGCTATTTGTTTGTGAAAGACTCATTGTTTTGTCAAATATTCATTTTTTTTTTGAATAAATAATTGTTCGTTAACAAATACTTTTTTGGGAATTGTGTTTTTTTCGGAAAAGTAAAGATTTTCACAGAAGTGTTCTATTATTTTTGTAAATAAAGCACATCTTATAAGTGGGTGTGTTGAAAAATTAACAGCAAATTTGTTGATCTTTTTGATTCTGATCCTAAATTAAAAAAATATTTGAAAACTTTATTACTATTGCCACTATTTAACAACAACCATCATAAAAATAATTGCCAAAAGGAAAAAAATTTTGCCAAATCACTTTTTTTTTCTAAAATAGTAGTAAAAGTTCTCATTTTGAAATATTATTTTTTTACTTATTTTTCCCTTCATTTAAAAAAAAATACCAATCCAGAAATTAGATTGATTATTTGAATTAAAATAGAATTCAAAGCATCTAAATGAAACGAAATGTAAACACGTTTCATTTTTCCCAATTTGGGTATTTAAAATGTAAAGAATTAGTAAAATTGGACTTTTTTTGGATTTTTTGTTTTATCTGATTTTCCTATTCATGTGAAATTGGCTTTTAGAGTTTAACAAAAGGTATTATTTCAGTTTGGGTAATTTCGGTTTCAGATATCTTTTAAGGATCAGCTAAAAAATAAATAAAAAAATATTTGAAAAATTTTTCCTTTCCATTACTAACATTTTAACAATTAACATTGATTTGAAAATTTTTTTCAAGATTAATTTTTTTTACTTTTGATGTTTCACAAAAAGAGTTCCTGGACCAATTTAAGTAATCTAACCAAATAAAAAAATTTTTCATTGGTGAGGAAATCTCAGTAATAAACAAAATGATCAATTAAAATTTTTTTCTTATTTAAATCCAACAACATTCCAAAAAGATCTCAAATTTTTTTTGTTGAATTTATTTTGAACACAAAAACTTTCAGACTCATACAAAATTCAAAAAATTCGATTTTAGACAATACAAGAGGTTATAAAAGAAAAAAAAAAAAAAAAAAAAAAACACAAAATACTTTAAAAAGTATTTTTGATCCAAAAAATGTAAAAAAAAAAAAGTCCAATGTCTTTGTTTAAAATTACTTAAAAACTTGTTCGGTTTTTGAAATACATTTTTAAAAAAAAAAGTCTTTGATTTTTTTTGAGTGGCAAAAATTGAAATAACCAAAATTCTTAAAATGATTTTGTAAAAAACTATTGATAGAAAATAGAGTTCAATTTGTTTATTCGCCAACCTTAAGCTTTAAATTGGGGTGGTTTTTGTTTTCAAAAACTTGAATTTAAAAAATTCAAAAAAGAAGGTTAAACAAAAAGATTAAAAAAAAAATGGTTAAAGAAAGACATACCAGAAAAAGATGGGTTTGATCTTGAGTTTTTTAAAATAAAGTGAGGTTGTTCTTCTCTCGACTCAACCAAGTTTGTTGAATTCAACGATCGTTTACGGTTTATTGTTGTGTTTCTTTGTAATAAATCCTGTTTAAAATCAATTGAAATATTATTCAGATTTGGTTGACTCTTAAAAAGGAAATTTTCAACTTTTTTGTGTTCGTCCATTTGGAAAAATATTTCTTGAATCTTCACTTGAAGTCGGCGATTTTTTCAAGAAACAAAAGGCAATAATTAATAAAAGAAATATAAAAAAAGAAAAAAATAAAAGGAAAATTCTAACAAAACAAAAACTTACTTGTAAATTTTTAACATTCTGTTATGTATGTACCTTCTTTGTTCTCAGAGACTTTTTTAAATTTAGGGTTTTAAGAATTTAAATATTTTTTTTAAGAGGTTTTGAAAATTTGCCAGTAAACTGTGCAATTATTTTCACTTTAAAAATTTAAATCAGGAGACAATAGATTTGAAGTTTTGTTTTAGTATAGTGGTGCCATAGCTGGTTGAGAAATTATACTTAATTCATCGAGAGTTTCAAAGAGATATAATTTTTGCCTGATCTTCATATTTTAATGACAACATTCTCTTCTCAAGATGATTTTTAAAACAAGATTTTATCATTTTGAAAAGATCTAAATGTGATTCCGAGTTTTCAGTTGAAATATCCAAATACTTCTGGGTATTAGAGGGACATTTTACACGAATCAAGATTTTTCGATGTCAATAAAATACGACTTTACTCGAACCGAAAAATACTGAGAAAGTCATTAACAAAAAACAAAATTACTTGGTGAAGAAAGCAACAATAATATTGAAAAGTAACATACAATAGTACTGGTCCAAAGTTGTATTGGGACTTTATGTTTTTTAAACTTTTTTAGTTTGGGAAATTTCACTCACTTTTCCCATAATTCTGAAATCTCAAAATAGCTGATTGTTAACCTTTAGATTAAAGTAACTCATAAAAAAAAGGATAAACTAAACAATTCTTTCTTTTCTCAAAATTTTTCGAGTAATATTTTGTAATGTATTCATTTTTATCCTTTATCTTCAAAATTTTCCAGCTGAAAAATGTTGATAGTATTGATACACCACTCAAATAAACCAACTTTTTTTTCGTGAATTACAAATTACAAATTTGTTTGACAATAAGAGCAAAAAATATTTTTTTTCTGTTTAATCCCAATTAAAAAGATTAAAACACCTAAATAGTTCTTTTATTAGTGATCATTTTTTTTTTTTGGTTTTGTTGTCAACAAAAAGTCTTTAAGATCTCACAAAAAAATAATTTTATTCAAAAAATTTTGGTAAAAAAATCAAAAATAATGGACAAAAAGTCCTTTTTTTGATGTCTAGCAATTTTCTGAATCCTATTACTTGTATTTATTTTCTTTTATACTTTTTTTAAAAATTTAACAATAGAGTCAAAATTCAACAATTTAATTCACCAAACGGTATCTAAGATTTAATTGCCTTTTAGTACCAAACCTCTGTTTTGGGAAAATATTTTTAAAAAAAATTTAAATCGAATGTTTTGCAATTCAAATATCAAAAAAAAATTTTTTTTGAAGGGAATGAAAAATTTTTTCAAAAAACAAAATAAGTTTAAATATATGCTTCTTTGATCAATTGATATTTTTTTTTTTGAATTTCTAAAGCACTAAAGTTATCAATTTGACAAAGGCAAATTAAAAGAGAGTATTTGAAAAAAATAAATTACTCTTGAAATTATTGTTGAGAAAAAGAAAATTTTGATAAAAAAATAAGGTGTGAAGCCAAAAACTGTTTTTAACAATTGGCAATATTAGGATACTATTTATTAAATTTTTTATGGAAAAATCTTTTTTAATCAATACAAGTTGAAAATTTTAATAAAAATTTTAATACTTGTGTGGAACATCAAAAAAAATGACAGGTAAAAAACTATTAAAAATTATAAAATTTCGGCAAAATTCTGAATAAATTAGTTTTATTTGAGTTATTTTGTCAATTACTTGATTAAAAATTTATGGGTTGGTCATGTTTTCAAAATAAAATTTGTGAGGACTCTTATACATAAGTTGGTTTTAATTAAAGACTTTTTGAAAAATGAAAAATAATTTGATTTTAGAAGAGCGATCAAAATAATGCGTTCCCAACTACTATAATCCATGTTTCAAAATATAATCTGACCTTTTTTTTTTTTCATATTCCAACGCAATATCCAATCAACAACACAATAGTATACACGCGTTAAAATCACTTTTATCGATAAACTCCTTAATCTTTTCAGTAGAATTTAAATTAGGGATGAAATTGGTTTTAAATTTTTTGTATTTTTCTCAATTTTTTTGTTGTTTTTTAAGCTGAGGGATGACAAAAACTTTCTCCAAAAATTTAGTCTTTTTTATTCGGTAAATTTTGCAATTTGATCCTTTATTTTTCGAATTTCTTTTTAAATAATAGAACTTTAAGAAACCATTACCATGTTTAATTAGGGTTTATGATTGGTTTCTTTGATCGGTTAATGTATAGGTCTTTTAAAACAAAAAAACACACTTTTTATTTTAAAGCATTGACAAAACTTTTTCGACACAAATTATTTTGACAACTGTGGTTTAAAAAATACCCAACACGAAAATAATCCCTGAAAAGATTTTTAATTGTGAATATTAGGAAAATTGTTGACTAATTTCAATTATTTACAATCAAATCCTTTTTTTGAATGAAAAAAAATTTTTAAATTATAACCCAACCACTTATTCAAATGATGACTAATGAATTTACACTTGAGCAAACACTAATGAGTCAATCAAAAAACAAGATTAAAAATTATCATTTTCCAAACTCTAGTAAACCTCAATAAAAATCAATTATTTTTCAAAAAAAGTTGATCTACTTGGCTATCAAACAATAACTTGAGTATTCTATAGACACCCCACTTTAATGAACTTTACGTATACCTATTACTAGGTTTATAAAGATTTTGGTTATTTATAAAAAGGATTTGATTGAAAAAACTGGTAAATTACACATTTTTTTTCATAATATTCACAATTAAAAATCTTGTTAATGATTTTATTATATACCCGGTATTTTTTTACACTACTTTACAATTTTTTCACATTAAAAAAAAAAATAATTTTGACATTTATGAAACTTAATTTTGGGCCCATAATTAAATATAACACCCCATCATTTCAAAAACTCTTGAAATTCCTTTTTTCTGATCAATTGAAAATATTAGTTAAAATATTGGAAAATTGATTTCCACATTGCATGATGAAGATATAAACAATAAACATTTAATAACCTTCTCAATTGACAAATTAGGTAATTCTTTTGAACCAAACAATTTTAACCTTTTGATAAATTTTTAAATCGATAACAAATCAAAGTAGAATATTTCTAAAGAAACCAACTTCAAAAGAAACCTTAATTTTATTTGATTATACCTCAGATAAATGATAAATTTATCAGAAAACAACTATTATGAGAATTATTTTTATTTTTAAATTTAAAAAATAATTGTTTGAGTTTCTTTCAACCCGAAATTTAATCATTTTTTTCAAATTAAGCACAATGTGGGAAAATATTATTATATAAAATAGTTTTACTTAATCTAAGGATAAATTTTAAATTATCAATTATATTTCTCCAATTAAGATACCTTTTTAAAAATTTCAAATCACCATAAATAATTCTTATTTTAATAATTAATATTGATAGTAGATTTTCAATTTTCAGATATTTTCTCAATTAATTTTGAAAATTTGAGATTTAGTTCATTTCTAGTTTTATACAAATGATTTAAAATTATAGTTTCAGACTTTATAACCAATAATTCAATTATTACATAAAATAAACTAAATTTCATAATAAATGGCCCATGTTACATTTGAATTTTGAATTGCTTTTATATCATTTGAAATTCTTTCCCCTCACCATGAAAAGTTTGCAAATAAATAATTTTTTCTCTTTTTTATTTTTTTGATTATATTTTCTTAAAATGGAAAATGAAAATGAAAATGAAAAATTGGAAAGAAGTAACCGATGAATTAATGAAAAAATTGGTTTCAAATATGAAAAAGAGATTAGATTTAGTTATTCAAATGGAAGGAAAATCGATAAATGGGTTTTTTTAATTTTTTAAATTTTCAATTTTTTATGTAATCCTTCTTTCAATATAAATGTCCCAATTTTTTTTAATTGTTTTTTATTTTTTTTTTTTTTATATTATTTTTAGACGAAAAAAAATATCTCTTGAATATAAAACTGAATATTAAAATAGAAGATTTTATATTATAATAGATAACTTCTATTAGAAAAAATATTTTTCTTTAAAATTTGATTTTTAATGGGCCAAAATTTTGAAACAGAGTTTATAATCAGTTTTGAATACAATAATAAAATGTGAATAAATTTTCTAATTATTACTTAAACTTTCAATTGTCAAGTAAAAACTAAATTATAAGAGTTTTTGAAATGTTAAGATTTTGGATTTGAAAGCGAAAAAATTATCTTACTTCATAATCCTAAAGTTTGCAATTTTTTACATATCTAATATTGATCAACTTTTTAATAACACTTATTTTAGAGGGCGTCGTGTTTGAACTTACTTATAGAACATAAAAACAGAATTTCCCTTTAAACACTAATATCGACTAATAAATTATTTTCCAAAAATATTTGGCACAATATATAATGTTATTGGAAATAGATTTATAGAGTTATATCTCAGATTATTATCAAAATAAATTTTCAATTTTGGATCAAAATATCCCACCAGTTTCACTTTTAAGGCACAAACTTTCAACGAAATTTAAGGCATAATTAAAATCTCAAATTAAGGCACATTATTCAGTTTCTAGTAAAATAAATTGTAAAAAAAATTCCAAATTTTGTGCCTTAATTTGAGAATTTTTTGTACCTTAAATTTCGTTGAAAGTTTGTGCCTGAAAAGTGGAACTGACTGTATTTTTTTTCTATTATATTCTAATTTAATCATATTTTACCTTTTCATTTCTATTTATTTTTTATTTTTGTTTCTCTTCCTTTTTTTTTTTTTGAAATAATATCCAAGATGCAATTCTTTTTTAAAATATTAGAGATATTGGATATTTTTTAATTAAAACAAACCTATTTTACAATTAAATTCAAAGCCTTGTATGTTCGAGTAAAAAAATCACTTTTCACAAGAAAATTGAAAAACAAATTACTGTTTTAACAAAATAAGTGATCAAATTTGAAACTTTTTAAGAATGAAATTCCTTTTACAGTACCATAAGAATATATATTCAACAATTATCATTACTAGAAAAAAATAAAAATAAAAATAAAAAATGAAGTATGAAACCAAATAACTAACGATTTTTTAGTAAAAATACTAATTATAAATCACACAACCATTTCCACAAGAATATAAAAAAATTAAAAATCATTTTAATCTCAATAATTTATCATTAAACTTAGAATTGTTCAATAATTATGAGTTTTAATAAAAATCAAATTTATATAAAAATCAACAAATAAATTTGAAAAATAATTTTCGGAAGTAAAAAAGAAAAAATTATTTTTTTTTGTTTATTTTAGATTGTGTTTTTTTCGAGATAAATTAATTATCAACCAATAAGTTTTATTGTATATAAATGAGTTTGATAGGAAATAATTATCACTCAAATAGAGAAAAGTTGATAGATGGATATTTTTGAGATACTTTTTGCAAATTTTTTTTTATAATTAATTAGTATTTTGGGTTAGAATTAAAATCTAACCATGTAAAGTCAAAATTATTAGTTAAATTTTATTAGGTGAAAATTTTATTCGAATATCAATTTTCAAAATTTAAAGAAAACCTGTCAGCAAAAAAGTAATAAAAGATGATCTAATCAATTACAAACGATATTTACTTAATATAAAATTTCTAAAAAAAATTAAATACAATAAGCATTTCAGGGTAAAATCTAGAGATTTACTACCCAATATTCATACTATAGAGTTGCAAAAAATCTTTCTTAAATTTGACTTAAAATACTAATTAATTGCTTAAAAAATTTAATAATTAAATCTGGTTATCATTTTGATAAATAATTATTTGTATAGATTGAAAATGTAACTATAATAAGAAAAAGAAAAACAAAATTAATCAGTTTTTGAGTTTTTATGTTGATAATTATTGACTAAATCTTGAAATTAAAAAAAAATGAAAAAAATGTCATGATTTGAAGTTCTTAAGATTACTTTTTAAATGTCCCGAAATAATTTTGTTTTGAAATTTTTTTTGTGTTCCGAAAGGAATTTTTTAAAAAAATTCTCAAATTATAATTTTTAATTGTTGTATAAGTTAAAATATTATCAATAATACTGTTCAATAATATTTATAATAGCTTATTTAGAACTATTTAAGGAATTGTAAACAAATATGATTTACCCCCAATTACAACACAATTCAAATATATACGAATATCCAACATCACCAATATCCAAAATCATTATCATTTCCAACAATAAATTGAACCCAACAAGAAAAGTCTCATCAAAAACTCAAGTATGATGCCAGTTTTGTGATTTTTTTTTTGGTTTTTGAAAGGGATACTTCATAAATAAGAACTATTTGAGTAACCAAAGACCATATTTCATGTTAAATCAAAAATAAATTTACAAATAAATGATTATTCAATTTTTAATCATTATTTTTTGATCAAATAAATCGATCATTGTTATTATATCTATAACTTTTTAATATTTTTATCAAGATTCAATTTACTTATTATTGATTATTTCCAAATATTAAATAAAAATAGCAAAGTTAAAAAGGAGGATAAACTAAAGTATATCTTATTTTATTTCTTTTCTATCTTCTTAAAAATCAATCAAAAAATAAAAAAATCACCCAATAAATAAAAATATCAAATTTTCTTCCAAAATTTATTTAAATGTAATTAATAATAATTTGAAATAATATATATATATATATATATATATATAAACTATTTCTCAGTCAAAGGGGCCCATTTGTGATGAGAATATTTCATTTTTTAAAGTTTTTGGATCGATATTAGTATATAAAAGATTTATTTTGGAAATTTCAAAATTATAATATTTTTTTCACCGTTTTGCATTTTTTTTTTTTTCGATTTTTTTTGATAAATAATCCATTTACAACTTTGTTTTTTATTATAATATCAACCCCACTTGGTAAAAATATGTTATTTTAATGTCATTGAACCAGTTTGAATTATTTTTGATGAATCCTATTTATTTCTATGGAGATTTTTTTTCATTTACCAATATGAGATCAACATTTAAATTGTTGTTTTTCTCAATGGTGGTCCTAAGAATTTGAGTTATTCAATTTTTAAGACAATCTATTGATTAATTAATTTTCTTTCAGACATATATCAAAAATTATTAAATATGTATTTTGTTCTAATTATTTATTATTTGTTATTCAAGGGTCAATTATAAAAAATAATTGGTATTTGAAAAAAACGTTGGACTCCTTTGACCAAAATAAAGTTTATATTTTTTTTTTATTTTTATTTTTGAAGAGAGAAAATTGCTTTTCTCCTGTGTGCCCTAATTTCTAAACTTTTTTTTAGAAATTTTGTTAAAGAATCACAAATTTTATTATCACTTACTAATGATAATATATATGATGAATTCTTTTTTTTTAATAATATCTCTGATATTATTAATTTTTTTATTTTTTCAAAAAATTCAGATATCCAGATTTTTCGATTTATTTTATAGGCCGGACAGTCCCATAAAAAAATGATCGAAATCTTCAATGATATCAATATTTAACTTTTCTTTACATAAATCACAATTTTTATTTTTATTTTTACTTGTTACATAAGAGTACCTATTTAAACAATTAGTAAAATTTCGAAATTTTAGAATTGTTTTTTGAAGCTTTCCAGTTTAAATATTTTTGTTGTTTGAAATTGCAATTTTGTTGTTTTATAATTTTTAGATATTGTTGAACTTTCCAACTAGGTGAATTTTCCAATTTGGTTAATCGAAAAACTTTTAATTCTAAATCTAATAATTTTAATCCCTTAGTGTGCCAATTAATATTTTCATTTTCCAATTTTCGAAAATTTAGTATTGTTTTTAATTTTTTTAAATTTAAGAAATCAATAAAGTTTATATTATTAAATATATATACCTAATTCAAAATTTTTAACATCACAGAAAAACCAATTTTCAATTTTGAAAAAAAAAAAATATTTAATCAAATTCTTGAATAAATACCAAATTAGAACCATCCATTAATTATAATTTCCACAATTTTTTATAAATTACAATATTCACAAAACAAAAAATAAATAATTATCAATACAAATAAATTATCAATGTATTCAAAAATTTGGAGATGGGTTAAACAAAAAAAGCATTGATAAATTTGATGAAATTCTATTAGGAAAATTGATCGATCAAATGGTTAGATATAATCAATTAGATGTATTTGAGTTATTTTATTTTGAACAAAGAACTCAGATTTTGCCTAATATCGATCGTTCGAAAATAATATTTTGATCGACTTCAATAGGTTACATAATTCAAAAAATAAAATCAAAATAAAAAACTAAAAGATGAAAAAATGAATCAACCCAAATACAATTTAGAATTCATTTTTACTGTGTTTGGAAACAATTCCTTATTTTTGTTAAGAGGCGAATGTTTGGGTGAGTTTCTTCTCGTTAATGAGTTGATCATTAAAGTATGGAACTTTTTTTTTAATTCCAAAAAAAGTTATTCCCTCATTATATATTTTCAGTGTTTCTTCATTTGGTAATAATTGCTATCATCTTTGAAATATTCCAAAAATAAATAAAGATTTAAAGAGGAAGGTTGTTATAGTTGTTGTTAATTATGAGTTTTGGAGATTATTTATATTGTCTCTCTTTGAAAATTTTAGTTACTTTTGATTTTTTTATTTTGTCAAAAATTGCTTTTGATTTTTCAAAAAGTTTTTAATCTTACAAATAAATTTAAAAATCGAATTTAATTTAAATAAAATATTCAAAATGAATTCTGCTAAGATGAAATTGATTTAATATATAAAAAAGAATTATTAGAGATATCTAAGAATAAAGTTATTGGATTTTTTTTTTGAGATTGGAGAATGGGTTTATTTTTACTATAAAACACCTTTAATTAATATTTCAAAGGACTGATAGGCCAGATATTTTTATACTTATAATTCTCATATTATTTGGGATAATAAAATCAAATATTAAAATTTTTTATCAAAATTGGTTCATTAGATTAGTATTTCCAAAAAAAATCGAGGTCTGCCCAATGATTTTCATATTTCCCAAAAATCACAATTATTCCCAATTTTAAAGGAAATTGCATTATTGGGATTCTTTAAACTTTTTTAACTCTATGAAAAATTTTGAATTTTAGTTTATAATATAGCTCCAACTTACTTTTTGTGTTTTAAATAACTTGTATTTTTTTCAATGTTTTTTCTGATTAGAAAAAATCATGATGAATGTACCAATTTATCTTTTTAGTGTGACTTTTTAAACCATTGAAAGAAATCCTTTCAACTAAACAACAATCAAGATTTTTTTCTTTCATTTTTTTTTTTTTTCTTAAGGACTAATCTCTATTAATTTTTTTTATCTAAATCTAATACAGATTGAGATACTTTTTTTTCAATTACATAGATTGGAAAAACTCTGTTAATTTCCAATACTAAATATATTTCTAGATAAGGAATTTATAGTTAGAAATTGGTCAAAAAAAAATAATAGAGACTAGTCCCTTAAAAAGTTCAGATTTTAAATTGAAAAGAAAAACCAAGTAAAAAATGAATTTTATTTAGAGACCATTTTGTTTCTAGAGAACTAGATTGTTATTTAATTATGGATTGTATTATTAACGAATAATATTGTAAATTTATGACTGACTTGCCATCTGACATCTGCCATCTTCTCTTGAAAATGATCCATTAACTATTATTTTAAAAACAACACAAGCCCGTTTTTGATTCAACCCAATTTGTTTAGCTTCTATAAACTAAATGAAATCGAAAAAAATGATCATTTTTCCAAAAAAAGTATTTCCATTTGTCAATAAAAGATCAAGATCAATTTCAATTTCAATTTAACCAACACAAATAGTTTGCATTTGTGCTGTAGATTATTAACTCGTGTGGTTCCCTTAGCCTTAAAGGGTTATTTATGTTTTCTCTTTCTTGTTTTTGTCTTTTCTAATTCTTTTTCAGAAACAGTATCTTCGGAAGCTGATTCAATCTCTTTGTTTTTCTTTCTCTTTCTCCTTTTCTTTTTTTGTTTCTGTTTCTTTTTTTGTTTCTGTTTCTTTTTTAGTTTCTGTTTCTTTTTCTTTTTCTTTTTCTTTCTTTTTTTTTTTCTCCTTTCTTTTTCTTTTTTTTTTTTTTCTTTTTGTTTTTTTGTTTTTTTTTTTGTTCTTGACCAATGGTTTTCGTCATTAAAGTAGCCACAATATTTTGATATTTTGCAATTCTCACAATCTGGGTTCCTTGTTTTGCAAATTACTTTGCCAAATAGAACAAATAAATAGTCTATTTCGTCCCAATACTCTTTTGGTACCCATTGCTCTAATGTACTCCGAGCCTTATCTGCATTTTTGTCTGTTGGCTTTACCCAGTCGATCCTTTGAGCAACTACGCACACGTGTGAGTCAACTGGTATTCCCATCACGTGCCCATATTTCCTTAAAGCTACTAAGGCCATTTTCTTCCCAACGCCAGGAATTTTAAGTAGCTCGGGTAAGGTTTCAGGAACCTTGTTGTCATTGTCTTGGACAATTTGTGCCATTTTTTTGAGACTAATTGCTTTTCGATTTTTAAAACAAACACAACTTATCATCTCGACTAAATCATCATTTGGACATTTTAAAATGCTCGCAGGACAAAACCCCTTTCCACCATATTTTTTTTTTAATCCGACAGCTAATTGCTTCGTTGCCTTTGCAGTTAACTCATCCTTAGTAAGTGACGAAAGCATACAGCTGCCCAAAACTTGGAATTTCCACAGCTCACGATCACTTGTTTTAAGATCCTTGTCTATAGAACTAGACACAGTCAGCATGGGTTGCGTGACTAAAGACTTGCTCATTTGCTTGACTTTTTTTAAGACTTTTTTCCAGTTTGGTGGTGGGAATAAATCCTCGATATCTGTAACTTTTTTTTTGCTCATCTCACAAAAGAAAAAAATGATTTGATCTCTTTTTTACAGCCAGAATGTTTTTTTCAGATCTTTTTTTAGATTACCCATTAATTCTTTGTGAGTCAAAGTGGAAACCAGTGTTTTTTTCAAAAAGGTTATTGTCTTTGTTTTAATAATGAAAAAGTGGAACTAGAGAATTCTTGAAGATAAAAAAAAGGTTTTTTGAAAAAAAATAAAATAAAGTAATTTTGAATTTAGCATTTATACTTTTTATAAGTTCTTGGTATTAAATTCGATCTTTTACTCAATTAGCCCAGTGTTATTCCAAAAAACAACAATTGTTGTATCTGTCTCTACTCAATTATCTCTCTAATTTTTCTTTCAAAAAAGTCCTACAGATACCAAAATGTGGAATCAATATTGTAATGTGTGCGATTATTTTTTTTTTTTTGATTATGGTCTGTTTCATCTAAGAGAATGGTTCGTCCAATATATATCACAAAAAAGAACGAGGTAAATAAATAAAAGTTCACCAATTACAAGAGATGATTTTAAGGCTAATAACCAAGGTAAAAATTTAACATAACCATTGTGGAAAAAAAGTTCAACACGGTTTTTCTTTGGGTACCTTAATAGTACCTTACTGAAAATGAAAAGTAAGATCAATTAAAAAAAAAATAAATAAATAAATAAAGACTAAATGAAATATCCAACACAAATACAGTTTTTTGAATACTATCTTTTAGGTCTGGCTTTTTCTTTTTGATTCATCAATTATTAAAAATTTGTTCAAAAAATTCGATACTTTTTGAGATGTACAAAACTACACGATGAATTTCGATAAGAAAGTAGATTTAAATTATATTTGTTGGTTTGATTGAAAATAATATAATGGATTATTTTTTAAAGTTAATTGGTTTCTTCTTTTTATTGATTTTACTTTTCATTTTCAGTAAGGTTCCTCATTAAAAAGTGTGTTTTACTTTTTTTCCAAAATGGTAATTGTTTTTTCGGAGGACTAAAAGCACAGTTTTTAAAAGTGATTTTTCCCTCTTCCTTGTTTGGTCAATGAAAGTGTCAGAGATTGATAGATTTTTAATCAAAGATGACAAGGCAATGATTTTCTATTGGTATTTTTATTTAGACTTGGTTTTGTTTAAACTTAACAAAAAATATCAGAAAAAGAGTTATAGAAACAGAGAATATTTTCAAAAGATCCTATAAATCCAATTCCTTTTTGTTGGGGATTCAGAAATAAGAATATAATATTTAACAATCAAAAGTATTTTTTTTTTTTTTTTTCCTTTAAGTGACGAGTAAACATGAAAAAAATCTTCAACTAAATTTGATTGCAAATTCAAAAAGATTTTACAGATCTTGAAATTTCGAAACAAAGCAAAAATCTGATTCCTACAAAAATCAAACTTAAATTACTTTTAATGCTATTTTCCTAAATGAACTATTGTTGTTGAAATGATTGGTCCATTTTCCTCATTTTGAAAAGTTCAAAATTCAACCTAGATTCTGAATTAGTCCAAAAAAAATTTCGTTGAATGAAAAAATCTTATTATTTTAAAAAGAATTGTTCACAATAAAATTTTTTAAAAATAAAACTACAAAGTTCTAAAAAAATGTATAAAAGATCTACTTAATTTGAAAAAAAATACAATAATTATTTTAAACTTTTCAAAAGATAATTTTGTGATACAAACAACAGTTCGAGTCAATTTTTTCTTTTTATTGAAATAAAAAATACGAGAAAAAAACCAAACAATCAAAATTAAAATTTCTTCCAAAATCCTTTTTTAAAAAACCTTGAAAAGTCAAATATAATCTGAAGAAATTGTTCTTAATTTGATTATTTATTACCAATGATTAATAACTCCATCTTAATTCTTTAAGTGAGTAATTAACAACCCAAATATTAAAGGTATTAATAGACTTTCGAATTATTTTTCAATTTTTTAAAGATTTTAGCAACAAATCAAATAAATTTAATTAATAAATAATTCCAATAAAAAAGAAATCATAGATATTATTAATAAACTGATTTTAATATAAAACCTTCCTTTTTTATACCCTTGATATTTGAAAAAATAATATTACCAAATTTATTAAAATTCTTGGAATTTAATAAATATTTGTGAATAAAATAAGATCATTTATTTTTTTAGATCTTCAAGGATCCAATATTTGATTTATTTTTATATTATTTCTAAAATAAGATTAAAACTTCAAGGTTATTTGTTCCTAAAATATTCTCAGAAATTATTAAAATTGTGATGTATTCAAAATAAAAATGTTTTGCAATTTTTTTTTTCTAAGATGACCCATAAATACAAACCAAAAAGGATATGTTCCATTTACTGAAAATTATTTCTGAAATTTTTTTTAAAAAAAAAAATTGTAAATGATTTCTCTAAAGTTGATTAATGGTGTTGTATAGTCGATTTAACCCCCCTTGTCTAAATAATTAATCTATTAATTTTCCGAAAAATAAATAAGATTTACTTATTCATTAAACCAAAAAAATTAAGTATTAATATTTTTTCTTGTAATCATTCAAAAATGAGATCTAAAATAAACCATATTACAAAAATTCTGATTTACTTGAAATAATCAATTGAAAAAAAAATATGTATCCTTGAGTATTCAAGAACAAATAATAATTAAATATAATTTTTAATTCCATTTTAAATCATTAAAATATATAAAAACCTGATATTTTAAAAATTAAAAAAAAATAAAACCAAAAACTAAAAAATAAGAGTTAAAATATTTGAAATGCACATTATAGATTTTTTTTATTACTGAAATATCACCGAATAAAGGTTTAACAAGAAGATTTTATATTGATAATTAAATTCATTTGAAAAAATAATTATAACTTCTCAATTTTCCTTGTGATTATTTATCTTTCCGAAGATCTTTTTTTTTTCAACATGATCTATTATAAAAAACAAAAAAGTATCAGAAAAACAATTTTTCCAAAAAAGGAAAAAAATAAAAAAAAAATGAAAGTATCAAAAGAAAAATAAACAAAAGAAAAACAAAAATTTTCCAAATTAGAAAAAATGATTCTGATCCAAAAATTAGAAAATATTTTTTTTAAAAGAATACTGAAATAAACCCTCAAAAAAACTTCTATTAACAGGTTAAAATGACTCAAAATTTTAAAAATTGAGGTTAATTCGTAATGGCGAGTAAATATATTTGATTCTTTTTTTTCATTAAAAAAAATTCTTATACTCATTTACCCAATCTTAGAAATAAAATTGAGTCTAGTAAACATATTCGTCAGTGGTAAAAAAGGGTGTGATACTTTAATAAGAATCCATTTTTTTAAAAGAAATCTTAAGTCAAAAACTGGATGTGATATTTTATGTTGGTATTTTTCGATCAAAAGTCAAAATAACTTTTCACAAAATTTATTACTATTTATAAAATACTACTTTTAGTTATTTTTGAGTGTTTTTATGAACAAAAAATCTTGTAAAACTAATCATAGTTTGAAAATACAAGAAAAATAAATCAAATATTGAATCCTAGAAGATTTGAAAAAATTGATCACCTATTTTTTTTCCATTAATTTATGAAATTTTTAGAAATTTAAAATATTATATAATATTTTTTTTTTCAAATTTTCAGAAGATAAACAAGGAACAGTGATTATTAATTCATAATGTTAAATGACAATATGAAAATATATTTTTATTAAAATTATTAAATTGGATTAATATTATATGTTGGAAAATTTGAAACAATTTTATGAGATAATAATAATGTTTATTGCTATTTTTAGTCTTTGGGTTATTGTAACACACATATATAATTAATATTTTGCTATTAATTATTGATAAAAACTATAAAAATAAAAAAATATATATAAATTTTTAAATTGAATTTTTCAGGTTTTAAAATAGTATTTTGGGAGAAATTTTATTTTAATTATTTGGTTGTTTCTCTCTGATTTATATGTTCAATATTAAAAAAAAAATGATGTTAATGTTCTCTGAATAAAAATATTATATTTTAAGTTTAAAAGAATTATTACATTTTTTATTAAATTTAGTAGATTTTTCAAAACCAAGGTATTTTAAACCTCTTGGTGGTTTTAGCTTTAAGTTTTATTTAGGTACTATTCCTTCAGGCACTAAGAGTTCCTTCTTCAAAAAAAATTATTTTTTTTGAAATAATTTGATATATGTTGGATTTTGGACTTTTCACAAAATGTTGAAAAATGAGATCTTACTTTTAAAAAAATTAATTCCTTTCTCTAAAAAGATGTTTAGTAGTGCATTTTTTCTCTATTTAAGCATAGTTTTTAATATAATTTTATAATTTGGTAAAATTTTTTTGACTTTGCTTTATAATTTACTTAGAGGTTTTTTTTTAGTCTTTCAGTCTCTTTGTAAAATCATGAATATTTTTGATCTCATTGCTTATTAAACAATTGTTCGGTGGTTTAGAACAAACCTGAAAGCTACATAGGATTCTTAATTTCAGTTTGGTTTGTTAAACCCACAACTTACCACTTTTCAAAATTAGAAATCACATATTACTTTTATGATGAACCTTTCAAGAACTGTTTCGAATTCTTTTTCCCAACACGAACATTGATTTTAATTGATTTCTATAATAACAAAATTCATTTTTTTCATTATTTCCCTTCACAACATTTATTTCAATTAAACACAATAAACCCCATTATATTTTTTCTTTCGTTTGAAACCTTGATCAAACAACACCAATTTTTTTAATGTCTAATTCGCTTAACGGCATCTCAAAACCAAAATTCAAGAATAACAACAACTTTTTGATTGAGAAACAAAAAAAATTAATTCCACAAATCTCAAAATTAAAATTGCAGAATCCAAACGAATCCTTACCAGAAGAGGTTGACACAACACACCTCAAGTGCAAAAAAGACAAAATTATTGAAGAGTTGTATAAAACAGAATATTCTTATTTGAAGCATTTAAAAATACTTCTTTCTGTAAGTCACAAAAAAAAAAAATTTATTTTTAAAAGCCATTTACAAGGCAGGATTTCGATCCCTAATTCCAAAACCCACTTTTAGAATCTGTTACCCTTCATCACAAACTTTTTTTTTTTCTTCTTTAACCTTCCCTAGAAAATGGATAAAGAATTATTCGACAAAAACAATAAAAATTGTTTGGAGATCGAAAGTGAAGAATTAAAGAAATTGTTTTTAAATTTGAGATGGATTTATCAAGTAAATGCACTATTTTTCAACACCTTAACTGAAAAAATTGTAAACTGGGATGAGAATTCCAAGATTGGAGACTTTTTTATGGAATATGTTTGATAATTGATCCTTTTTACTTTTATTCTCTTTTTTATTTTTTCCAATCTAAAAAATCGGAAAATTCCTCAAGGTGAATTAAAAACAAGTTCTTCGACGAGAAATTAAAATTACCAAAATAATAATAAAAACAAAAACAAAAACAATAACAATAACATTAACAATAATGATAACAATAATAATAATAATAACAATAACAATAACAAAAACAAAAACAAAAAAAATCCACAGATTCCATATTTAAAAATGTACCAAGATTACTTTCGAAATTTTGATGTCTCACAAAAGCACATTATCCAAATCCTCCAGAAATCAAAAAAATTTGTCAAATGGGAACTTGAAAAAAGAAAAAAATATGGCCACGATCTGTGCAGCCTTTTAATAATGCCCATTCAAAGGCTACCGCGTTATGAATTGTTTTTAAAAGGGCTTGTGAACATCACTTTGCAAAAGCATCACGATTTTGAAGATTTAACAAAATCATTCAAGATGATCTTGGAGGTTAACAAGAAACTGAATGAGTCGATCAAGAATGAATTAAATCAAAAAATTATGCTAGAGCTACAAAACAGATTAAGCTCATCAAAATTAGAAAACATTGTTGTGCCACATCGCACATTTATCCAACAAGGATCTTTTACAAAAATGAAAGGCAAAACAATGGAAAGAAGAAACTTTTATTTATTTTCAGATGTGTTGATCACAGAGGCAATTGTCTTTGGTTCTGGCTTGGTAAGATTTTTTCTCTTTTTTTTTTTTTCCAATGGTTTTGTTTGTTTGTAATCGAAATGAAAGGCTTTTGTTCTAAAATCTTTTCTTTTTTTTTTTTTTTCAAAAAATTTTAATGCTTCATTCTTGTTGAGAAAGAAGTGAAAATTCCACTCTAGGTGCCACCTTAAACTTAAATTTCCTTTCCGAAATTGTGCACAAAATCTCTGATTTTATGTCTGCTGATAAATTCAAAAAATTGTATTAATATTTTTCCTTCATTTTCATTTTTTCTATTTTTTTACCTTGGATTTGAATAATGATTTTAATGAAATTTGTTTGTTTAAATCAAGGTATTTTTTGTTAAATTTTGGATCTTTACTTTGAAACAAATTTGTTTTGAAAGTATGGTATTCAATGAATTTAGAAAAATGGAAATTGAACTCAAAATTGTGTCAAATTTTCATGAATTTATCAATACTAATTAACGAAAAATAATTTTAGCCTGTCAAAATTTGAAATTTAAATTGAAAATATTTGAAAAACAAAATTTCATTCTTAAAATATCACTTAAATTTTCTTTCGGAAATTTAAGAGTTAAATCATAGATCCCACAATTACTAATTAATGAAAATCTTCAACTATCACAGTTTGGAATTATTTCATTAAAATTTACATTCTTTTAATTTATTTTGAAAAATTAATCGATCGTTTTTAAAGGAAAAATAAATCCATCAAAATGAATAATATTTTTGATTATTTCCTTGTGTTCATATTTTAAACATAAAGTAACAAAATTTATTTGAAATTTACACATAGCAATATCTATTTAAGCAATTAGTAAATATTCTGATTTTTAAAATTGTTGAGACCTGAAGAACAAATTTTTTTTGGAGTTTTAAAAAAAAATTTGATTTTTTATTATTGTGATTTATTTTAAAATATTCTTGTGGAGTGTCGTCAAGTGCCATCAAGTGCCAATTTTTTCTTGAGGTTTTCTGTTTTATTTGGAAGCGTCAGTCAAGTGTTATAGAGTGCCGTGGGGCGATTAGGTTTTTTTTTTCAATTTGAGAAATAAACCGAAAATTAAATAAATTTTCTCTTTATTTCAAAAATTAAAAAAAAAAACTAACGACAATTTTCCAGATTCCAAAAGAATATAATAAAATTAAAGATTTTACTCAATTCTTTTAAATTTTGGAAAACCTAACTGTATTTTTTTTTAGTTTTTGAAATAAAAAAAAAAATTAACGATTTTCTAATCAAAAAAAAACAATTAAAAATATCTAACAGTGGTTTTCTCGAAGCTTTCTGTTTCACTCTCAAAATGTATCCATTTTTTGTAAATAAAACAGAAAATTCTCGAAAAGCTAACAGCACTTTTTTTCTAAAATTTTCTGTTTTATTCAGAAAATCTTTTGATTTTCGTTGTGTTTTTTTTAATTTTTGAAATAAACAGAAAATTTTTAAATTTTCTGTTTATTTCAAAAAGCAAAAAAAAACTAGAACACTTCACAAATAAACAGAAAACTCGAGAAAACCTAACGGCATTTCTTTTTTCAATTCTTGAAATAAATTGAAAATTGAATAAATTTTCTTTTTATTTCTAAAAATTCAAAAAAACCTAATGGTGCCTTTTCAAAGTCCAAAAAAAAACTGAATAAAATTTCTACTTTTACTCTATTCTTTTAAATTAAAAAAAAAATAACTAAAAGTGTTGTCAAGTGCCGTAGGGTGCTTCTGTTTTTTTTTTGTTTGAGAAATAAACTGAAAATTAAATAAATTTTCTCTTTATTTCTTAAATAAAAAAAAAACTAAAGAAGCTTTTCCAGAATTCAAAAGAATGGAGAAAATTTTTTGATTTTACTCAATTCTTTTAAATTCTGGAAAAGCTAAAGGCCGTTTTCTTGAGGTTTTCTATTTATTTGTGAAGTGTTCTAGGTTTTTTTGGGGTTTTCTTTTTTATTTGAAAAATATATCGGTTTTCGTTAGGTTTTTCTTAATTTTTGAAATAAACAGAAAATTTAAAAAATTTTTGGTTTATTTCAAAAAGTAAAAAAAACCTAGAACACTTCACAAATAAACAGAAAACTCAAGAAAGGCTAACGGCTTTTTTTTTTTAATTTGAGAAGTAAAAAAAAAAAAACTAACGATACTTCCAACTAGTAACAATCAACAACTCATTGTAATTATATTTTAAAATTTCTTTTATAAAAAGCTTTAATTTTATCTGAATTCCAATGAATTTTGTTGTTAATTCTTTGATTAAAAACTTATTAATTTTTCAAAATGATGCAAGAAAAAATTTTTTTAATTTATTTTTGAATTTAAATTTCTTTTTATTAATTGGAATTACCTAAATTTCAAATTTAAATTCTGTTTTATAAATAAGAACTGGTGTATTTCGTTTTATCTTGCATATTTCGGTGATACATGAATTAGTCCAGGAATTTAAATAATTTAGGGTTACAATTTTATAATTATATATTTCTTATCGATATGGTAATTGGCATAATATAACTGATTTAAATAATCTAATTTTTGAATTATTTGTTCATAAAATTATTATTAAATAATTATTCATATTTGTTATCAGTTTCTTTTGCCCTTTCCAGAATATATACGAAATGTGAGATTTTTTCTAAAATAATTCCTAAATATATAATATTTGTTAATTCTTTTGAAAATTGCATTTTTTTCAAAATTTTCAATTGTTCCGAAAAATTGAATTTCAAGTAGTTTTGTAAAGTTTAGAATATTAACTCTGAAAGATTATTTTTGGATCATAAATTTGCATGAAAATCAATTAAAAAAATAATTTCAAGATATGAAATAATAATACAATCCAGATTAAAAGATTTGACAATGATTTGTGAATGGTATTATTTTTAATAATAGAAAATGTGAAATCGGGATAAATAAAATAGGAGACAATGAATCCCCTTGGAAGATACCAAGTCACTTCCCCTTGATAAATATTTTAATAAAAAATTTTGATAATTTTATTTAAAATAAATTTTTTCATTGTTTTTCTAATTATTTTTATACTAATCGAGTCAAAGTATTTAATTATATCAATCATTATAAGATATGTTTTATCAATTACATTTGCCTCTTTTGATTTTATCTTATTATTTATAAAAATTAATACTGCTATATGATTATCATTTTTTTTTTTCGAAAGCCAAACTGTGATTTGGTTTGTGGTTGAATAAATTTCCTAACACGGCTCAATTGTTTTGTCTAACATTTTAAGAAATAATTCTGGTAAAGCTAATTAATTGACTTTGGTCGATAGTTCAAAGCTACACCTTCATCTCCTTTTTTATGGATAAATATTATTGATCTTATCTGATATTTTTAATAAATATTTCATCAGGATTAATTAACCAAAAAACAAATACTTTTATCTCAATAAAAATATTTTTTTGATCTCATTTCGAAAGAGGTTAAGGGCAACAGTCTAAAAGTGTATACTTTAGAATCACCTGTAATTTTCAAAGAAAAATTATCAAGACAAAAGATAACCAACAAAAAGAAAATAAAATAAAAATTTTACTACAGAAACAGACTTTTTAAAAAAGTACTGTAAATCAAATTTTGTTAAAATTTTTTTACTCAAACCGTTTCACTCACTCTTTTGTACAGTTTGAGTGGCACTTTTTGCACATTTGGAGTTTGCTTTTTTAAAATTGCTTTTATGAATCACTGGTCGGAAAAATTGTTACTTTCTTGATTACTTATCATTTTAATTTTTTTGACTCAATAAATTGAAAAGTTATAAATTGGAAATAGTTTTATTTTGTTTTATTTAAATGGTATTCCTTGATCATATTAAAACCGAATTGCACTAATTAAAATTTTATATTGAAATAACTAACAAAATATTTAAAAAAAGAACTATTTAAAATATCAGTCTCTCAATAATAATGATAAATTCTCCAATCAAAAAAAAATAAAAATACTTAAAAACAATCAAATCCTTCTTTTAACATCAAATTAATACAATTGGATTTCTGATCATTAAAAAATATAGTTTTTTTTGTATTTTTTGAAACACATGACACCACCATTAATTAAAACGAATTATTTATTTATTTATTATTCTGTATATTCTTTCTCATATCTACACATCTGTGTGTGTGTGTGTATTGATGTATGTATATGTGTATGTATGTATATGTGTATTAATATTGTTATTAATATTAAAATAGATCGATGATGTCTTGTATTTAAAAGAAACAATTATCGAAGATTTACCAAAACAAAATAAAGTGGAAAATGCGTTTTTAATTATTTCAAAAGAAAACAGCTTCATAGCAGCATTTGATGAATATAAAATGAAAAAATATGTTTATTATAAAATGAAAAAAACTGTTAGCCAATTAAAGAAAAAAATTAAATCATTTTATATTAAAAATAATAAAAATACAACGGAAAAGAAAAAATCAAAAACCAAAAATAATATTAGAAATTCGCCGGTATGGATACCTGATTGCTGTGCAATGGAATGTGCGTCGTGTAGAATGAAATTCACGATGATAAAGCGTAGGCATCATTGCCGTGAATGCGGGCTTTGCGTGTGTCAGAAATGCAGTTCTCATACAGCACTTCTTCCATATCGGAATAAAACTAGAAAAGTACGTGTTTGCGATCGTTGCTTTTTCAAAATTGTAGAAGAACAAGAAAAAATAGAAATAAAAAAAAAGAAAAAAAAGATTTAAAGAAAAGAAAAACTATAAATCTAATTTTAAAGAATGATGATAAACAAGATAAAAAAATAAAAAAGAATTTAATGAAAAGAAAATATTCCACATATCATTACCAAAGAAACCATTTTGATTTGAAGAAAAGTGATTTTGATTTTCAAGTTGTATCAGATGATGAAGATCAATCCTCTAATGAAGACCAATCCTCTAATGAAGACCAATTCTCGATTGAAGAGATATCGACATCAATGAAATTGGACTTTACAAAGCATGAACATAAAACTGATAACAATTACGAAAATTATAAAAACGCAAAGAAGAAGAAGAATAAGAAGAAGAACAAGAAGATGACGAAAGGGAAGAAGAAGGGGGTGAAAAAAAAAATTGAGGGGAAGAAGGAGGATAAAAAGAGGAATGAGAAGAAGGTGAAAAATAATGAAAATAATGATCAGAAAAAAAATGAAAAATAATAATTCAAATTGTGCATAATCAATTAAAAATATTTAAATAACATTACAATTTATTTTGCATTTTTTGTTTAATTTTTAATGAGGAATTTTAAAATTAAATTTTAATTTTTTTCTCCAATTTTAATAAATATATTAGTTTCAATAATATGTGTTGAACATTTAATAATAATAATAATAATATAATTCTCAATAGTTGATTGGTTACAAAAGCTTAATTCTTTTTCACTCAAAGATTCCCAACCAAAAATGAAATATTCATTTTTTTAAAAAAAGTATCAACAAAAATAAGTTTGTTTAGCAAGAAGAGAAAAAATAAATTTCATGTTAGAGTCGATTCATAAAAGAAATACCTGAACAAACTATAAATTTTCCAAAAAAAATAAAATGTTTATAATTTTTTGGTTACCTTTCAATGGAACGTCTCATTCAAAATTTCTCAATTTCTTTAGGAAAATTAAAATTGTTGACAATAAGAATTTTTGAATAGTAAGTGTCTGGATTTTACAAGAAATTAAACTCTTTTTCAAAAATTGTGACTCACTGGAAATAATAAATTGAAAAAAAAAAATTATCATTTAGTATTCAACAACAATTAATAACTAAATATGATTTGTGATTCACTTTAAAGTCATTCTAAATATATAAAAGCCTGATATATTAAAAATTAAATAAAAATAAAACCAAAAACGAAATAAAGGTGAGTCACAATTTTTGAAATGAGCATTACGGATTTTTTATTACTGAACTTTCACTGAAAAAAAGTTGAACAACAAGATTTTTTATGAATAATTAAATCCATTTTCAAAGACATTACATAGTCGAAATTTTCTTAGTGATTATTTTTCTTTTCGAAGATCTCTTTTTTTTTCCACAGAATCTTTTTTTAAAAAAAAAAGAAAAAAAAAAGAAAAAAAAAAAAAAAAGAAAAAAAAAAGAAAAAAAAGAAATCAAAAAAAAAGGAAAAGAAAACGAAAAAGAAAAACAAAAGAAGATCAAAAGAAAATCAAAAATTTGAAAAAGCAAAACTAAAATTTGTAAAATTAGAAAAAATGATTCTGATCCAAAAATTTGAAAATATTTTTTTGAAAAGAATACTGGAATAAACCCTCAAAACAACTCCCATTAACATTATAAAGTGAGTCAAAAGTTTTGAAAAATAGTTTGCATAAACCTCAACTTTTCTTAATGATAATTTGGATTTTTAAAACATTTTTTTTTTTTTTCAAATTGGTTTTTTTAATCAATACAGAATAAAAAAACAAAATGCAAAAAGAAAAAGAAATAAAAAAAAATGACGGTTTTAAAAAAAAATGTTCTGATCTAAAAAGTGAAAAATTATTTTGAGAATATCACTGGATAAAAGTAAGAGAATTTGATATATTTTGTAAATAAAACGGGGTCATTTTGACTGGAAAAGAGTTTTTAACGAAAATAATTTAGATCATTAAATTTTTTCTGTTTTTTTCAATAGTTAAAATTTTAATTTTAATAGTTAATATTTTGTAATCAACAAAATAATAAAATTTCCATTTTTTTTTATTTAATAAATTAATTTTTAAAACTTTTTGGATAATTTTTGTTCAATATTATTAGGAAAATAAAATATGTGTATTGAAAAGTTTAATTTTTTTTATTTATCATTTTTTTCTTAGATCATGACTTTTATCTATTTATTTAAACGAAATCTTCTTAATGTCCCAAAAAAAAAATTAGCAATGAATTTTCTTTTTAGAAATAAACAAGTACTTATTATTAAAAAAGTTTTTTCTCAAGTCCCAAAAAGTGATATTTTAAATATTAAAACTCTGACTAGAAAACCAATTTCAAATCTAAAAAAGCTAAAATTTCTAGTTCAAGATAATTCAAAAGTTTACCATTCTGAAGAAACACTTGTATATATAATTTAGAATTAGTAAAACACCAAAGTATCTAAATTTAACCATGAGTAATAAAAATCAAAATTTTTTTCAAAATTTGAGGTTCAGGTTTCTGTGATTTCTGTGATTTCTGTGATTTCTTAATGTTTACTTTTTCAAAAGAAAATAAAATATTCTGTATTTCTTTTTGTTTTAGAATCGTTCTTCCAAAGATGTTTGCTGTTTTATTGTTTTAAAATTTGGTTTGTCAATGTGCTTAAGTCAACTTGTTAGAAGATCACAAAAAAATTTGTTATTAAAAATATGCATATGTATCTTTATTTTGACTTGTTCGAGCTTTTTAAAACTTGTGGTTTAGAAGATCTTAATATTTTTCAAATTTAATGTTATTCATTCAAATTAATTAAGACAGAGATTTGTTGATTTTTACAAAAGAAAAGGAATTAAAATTCCTAATTAAAAAGGATTTAGTAAATTAAAAATTTAGAATTTGAGTATAGACCAAAAAATAATTTTAGAACATTTCACATTTATTTACCATTTTATGTTTGATAACATGAAAATACTATTGTTTGAATTATATTTTCAACTAGGTGTTTTGAAAAAATATATGTACATTAAGTATCTTTTGTTTATCTAGCAACCCTTAAATAGAAACAATTGATAGAATGATTAATTTGATCGTGTAAATGATATAATATTTTTTTTACTTTGATATTTTAATTATTTTTCTTAATCTCCTTTTTATTTAGTAAAGTTTCTTTGATTACCCCTTTCTCGCAATAAATAATCAATTGTTAGAATTCATTTAATAGAATCAATTTGTACTTTATTATGAACATTTTCTATGGAAGGTGGCCTATTATAAATTGAAAATATACTTACAAACAGATCATCAATATTACACACCATAATCTAATAGAATTATATCACACACATAAAAAATTATTACTTTAAAAAAAAAGAATTATTTATTAACTATCATTTTTTTTATTCATTTAAACCTGATTAATTCGAAAAAACAAATAGAAAAACTCAATTTGGATTGTTGTTGATGATGTTTTAAATTTCCATCCAGTGGATTTAAGAAACCAAACAAAAGAAATTCCTCTTAAACTTTATAAATAATATATGTAATTCAAAAGAAAAGTATCAAATGTTCAATTTATATAAATTCGCAAAAGGGATATAAACAAAATAATACATTTTGTGTTTAGATTTGTAATATTTTTTTGTCATATTTCAAGCAAATTTTTGTGACAATTACGTTTCCCTAGCAAATAATTGTTTTTTTTTTTTTTTTTGACTTTTTTTTTATTTTTCTCTGTAATATTCCTTACACTTATAAAATAAAAAAAATAAAATTTTCGATTTTAAAAATGATAAAATTGTATTTTTCGTTCGAATTTATTTTTATTTTTGTCTATTTTTTTATATTTCAAGGTAAGAATTTATGTTAAAAAGGGGGTTTAAATGAAAATTTTTAGGAGAATATAACATGTTAATCATTGGAATCTTCTGGGGAAAATGGTCTCTTAAAAAAAAAAGTTTTCTAAAATAGAAAAGTTAGATATTTTTAACAAAATCATAATTAAATAAAAAACATTGCAGTGCAATTATATTTAGCTTAAAGAAGTTTTCCAAATAGATTTTAGTTTTAATATGACTTTTATTTCAATATTAAGCTCTAATTTTACAAAACATTTAATTGTCAAGGCATATACAATTGAAATTGTAATGTATTTTCAAAATTTCAATTGATATTTCATCGATCTTTCAGCATTTTCATTTTATTTTATCAAGTAAAAATCAATTCAAACAAAAAAAGTATTATATTGAAAGGTAGATTGGCAAAAATTAAAAAAAATATAATAATTTATTTGTTGAATAGTTAGCAACAATAAAAAATTACCTTTTTTTTTTTTTTTTTTTTTATTGTAATTTAAGGGGGGTGTAAAATTCCTCTTGTGCGCCCGAATAAAAAAATACCAACTTTTTGACTTTGTTTTATTTTTTTCTTATTTGAAATTTGTCATGAAAAAAGATAGATTTATGATTAAAGTTGTGAAGAAAATCGTGAAAGTTATACTAATAAATTCTAATAAAAATCACAAAATTTATAGTTCAATTTCCATTTTTATATATGTTAGAACTGTTTCTAATCAAATAGTCCACCATAAAGAATATTGAGAAGAACAACTAATTTTACAGAGTTTTTTAACAATTGACTTCATAAAATGCTTTATTCAAATTTGTGCATAAAAATTTTAAAAAGGAAAATCAAGTAATAATAACTGTACATTTATTTCAATTTTTCAGTAATGAAAAATTAAAGTTTAGATATTTTAAAATAGAATTTTAAAAGGGAATAAACAGTTCGAAAAATTACTCAACTTATTTCACAACTTTGTTCCTTTTGTAATTTCACTACCAAAACTTTTCGGATTTTTGTGAATTGTTTTCAAAAGAAGAGATCTCAAATTATATAATTTTAGTAATCTAAACAAATACAAATAATTGGTTTTCACTTGTCAACAGACCAATATAAATAACAAAAAAAACTAGGTTCTTTTTTAAATTGTGAAATTTTATTTTTCAAATTTGTGTGAATGATAAATTGCTCTAACGAAATGATTTCAAATTTTAAAAAAAAAATCTTCAATATTTATAAAATTAAAGATTCCAATTATTATTTTATTTTTGTCAATAATTAAATATTAATTTCTCAGAATTTGTGAATCAAAATTTTAGCTATTTATATAAAAGGATCAAAAAAAAAAAATGAATTTTTATAGATTAAAATTTTCGATTCATTTTTTACCTGTTTGAAATAAATTTCTTATTTTTGTTAAGAGGCGAATGTTTGGGTGAGTTTTTTCTCTTTAGTGAGTTGATCATTTAAGTAGGTACTATAGTTTTTTGAAGTCAAATAAAGTTATTCTCTTATTATAAATTTTCAGTGTTTCTTCATTCGATAATAATTCCTCAAATCTCTGAAATATTCAAAAACGAAACCAATATTTAAAGAGGTTTGTTGGTATTATGTGATGTTTTGGAAATTATTTTTCTGGTACCTCTTTGAAAATTTTGTTTCTTTTGTTTTTTTTTATTTGTAAAACCTTACTTTACAATTTAAAAAAGTTTTTCGTCTGACAAACAAATTTTGTAAATCAAATTTTGGTTCAAGAAAATACCTAAAATGGGTTTAGTTTTGACGAAATACACAAAATATAAACTATTAATTGTAAAATAAAAAGATCAAAATTGTCATCCACCCTTCCAAAAAATCACCTTCCAAGAAAAAAAATAAATCATCAAAATCCACCAATTCTAAAAGAGGTAAATTAATAATTTCAATTGTTCTCGACAGAATTAAAAATTTGAAAGGTTACATGACCTCAAAATCTTTTTTGGAAAGCTGATTCAAAATTTTGTTCCATTTTTTTTTTTAACAAATTGTAAATCGAATACTTTAAGATATCGAAGAATAAAAATTATTGGGTGTTTTCTGAGATTGGTGATTTCAGATAATTTTTAATAATAAAAACCCTTTAATTAATATTTTGAAGAATTGGTGGTTCTTAAATTTATATTCTTCAGAATTCTAATAGTATTTGGGACAATATTATCAAATAAAAAATTTTATCAAAAATGTTATATTATATTAGAATTTCCAAAAAATCTAGGTTGGTCCAATGAATAGTCATAATTTTTAATTTCTTTTTTTAAATTAACTTTCTCACTACTGTTTTATGATTATTAATTTTGAATACCTGTAATTAAAGATTTAATTTTTGTTTCCAAAAAATCTCTATATATTTTTAATTTTCTATGAAAAAAGAGAAACAATTAAAAAAAATATTGAAATATAACTTTACAAAGTGCTTTAAACAATATAAGCAATCTTTGAAACCAAATTTTTCCATTATCTGTTAAGAAATTATATTTTTTACATTCGGAAATGTTGGGGTAAAAAATTCCAAAAAACTTTGTTCCCAAAAAACAATACAAAAACTATTTTTGTTACTTTTATTATTATTCTCTTTTTTTAAAAAATTTGTCGTTTTTGATAGGAAAATCAGCAACTTGAAACAATTTGAATTAAATAGACCATTTCTGGATGAAGTGAAACAAATTGCAGTTGGTTGTCTGTTCCTATAAATCATCAGAAGGGTATTTATTCAAATAAAAATTTATTTTCTTTTTGAAACTAATTGGTTTTTAAAATTTTGATAGATCACCCTTATTGAAATGATGATAAAAAAAACAAAAACAATTTGTCTGTTATTATTTTTGAAGTTTTTCTCAAGAAATGGTTTTTGAAACTGAAAACAAAATAAACCTTTCCTAACTTCATAAATTGGGTAGAATTTTCACTTTGTTTGACTTTTTTGATCTTTTACAAATTGAATTTACAAAGAAGTAAGTTGAGATTGCTGTTGATCTCTTTGATACAGGATAAGATCAAATAATAGGAAAATTTTTTCCGATTACAAAAGCAAATAACAGTTTTTGAATTAATCACCACACACCCCGTGGCAACCTGTGTGATCAAATATTAGGAAACTCGAATTTTTTTTGTAATTCTCATTGCAATATTATGAACGTTTTTAATTCAGGAGAAGATCGGTTATTTAAAATTTTTCAGTCAAATTCAAAATATTAAGAAAATTGTAAGATTCTTTTGAAAAGTAATCCGTGTCAAATAATCAAAAATTGAGAACAAATGTGAAAAGTCCTTAAGCAAATCTTTGACTGAAGATAGAAAATAAATTCAAAACTCTGTTTTTCAATAATTTCGACATCTTCTTTGAAAAAGTTATTTTGGTTTTGTAAAAAAGAAACTAATTTCTTTTGGTAAGGTAAAAAAGGAAGGAATAATTTGCTTTTTTTTGAACAAAGAATGTTTTAAAAGCGACTGGGTTGAGGAAACGATTATTTAAGTTATGGGTGTTGAATCATAAATTAATAATGGTACAATTTTTCCAATTGTAGAAAAATCCTGTGTTGTATCACAAGAATTGATGAAAATAAAATACTCTCAGAACCAAATTCAATGGGAAAAATATAGCCTCAGTGTCTCACTACTATGAGAACTGTTGAGTTAAAATTAATCTTTATAGAGAAGGGAAACTATCTGTAATTTTACTGATTATGTTGAGGTTCATCCTAAAGATTTCAATGTGTTTGAAACGAATTTAAAATGTAAAGAGTCAGATCAGTTTTGGAAATAAATTTAAGAAGAATGTCAAAAGTCAACATAATTCTTGGGTTGACAAATATTTAGAATACAAAGAAAGGAAAAAAAACTTTTGTTAAATTTCCATTATTGAAAATTTCAAAAGTTAGATTTGTAAAGCGTTCCTTCATTCACCATTGCAATGCCCAGTTGTATTCAATAGGTTTATGATTATTTAAACCTCAAAAAAAATGGTTTATCGTTCTCGATTTCAAGAGCTAAATACTTTGAAAAAATGAAAAGTAAATTAAAAATTATTTTACTTTTTGTCGAAAACAATTAAAAAGTGAATAGAATTTTTCTTTTTTTACAATTGATGACCCAAAATGGACAAAAAATGCCCACAAAGCCAAATCAGAGTAATTCGAATTTTTCATCTTTCAAATATTTAAAATCAGTCTTCTTGCAGGTATGTAAACTTTTACTTGGACAAAATCATGTCTTGTTATACTTTAACAATTGTGGTTAGTGTTTGGGTTAACTGGCTCAACGAAAATTTGTCGGTGTGAATAATAAAACGTAAAAGTATGATAAATTTGAAAGAATTTAAAAGTATGGCAAAATAATTTGTAAATACAAAAAAAAAAAAAGTAAAGTACGTATCTGTCATGTCCTGTGTTTTTGTTATTTCTTGTTTCACTTGTGATTTTGATTTTGTTTGGGCTATATTGTGAAAATAATTGTATTTTTCGGATTTATCTTTTGAAGAATTTTAAATTATTTTGGTTTTTTTTTCCAAAGTTTTACGATCTTTGTGACTTGAATGGTAGTGTTTATGTTTGGTATTTTTATTGGGGGTCTTTTTCTTCTCAGAAACGAAAATTTTTTAACAGATGTGTTCTCATTTAAACAAAAAGGAAATTGTCAAAAAATTTAATTTCTTTTTTTTTTAAAGTTTTTACGATAGAAAGTGTTATTTGCAAAAAAAAAGTTTCCTCAAATGCAAAAGTTCTATTTAAGGTTCATGTATTTTGATGGTTTTCAAAATATCTCATTATTACAATACTTTCTAAAAAAACAAAATAATTTCTTCTAAATACCTATAAATTTTTGAAAAAACAAACAAATCACCAAACACGGACGTGTGAACATAATTTAAATTGTTTTCTCATTTCTTTCTGTAAAAACAAAATGTTTTACTAAACTTCTTGTTGTGATGCGAAATCAAGATCAGATTACACACCAATAAAACACAAAGTCATAATTGTTTGCCAAAATCTGAAAAAAAAAAAAAAAAGTTTTCTCAAGTACCAATAAAACTCCAGGTTCAGTTGTTTGTTGAATAATGTTTTCCAACACCTTTAATCAACCTCATTCAATGAACTTAATTTTATTCGACTTGTTTTTGGAATAAAATATTTTTCTCAAGAACTTACTCCCTTCCTCAAAACAGAAATCCTAATTATATAAAGGTTTTTTATTGTTCTCGTCAGACCGATCTTTTAAGTTCTTTGTTGTTGAAAAAAAAGTTAGATATTAAACAATTATTCACTTTACGAATTCCAATTTTCGATTTGAAAATATTCTTCTTTTATTTACCATTGTAAAAACACAAAAGTGTGTATAAATTGCAGAGCATCCAACTCAAGTTTTTTTTCAATCTCTCCCAACAAAGATTTGTCATTTATTTTTAAATATTCTTTTTTGTGATTTTTCGAAGTTTCTCTCCTTACCTTTAGATTACAACACCAAATGAAAAATTCGAACAAATCCTACAAACAATTGAAAAAATCAATTGACACACTAATACAGAATTGGAACGAAATTGAAGTATACAATTCACATTTAGATTTATTTTTTACTCTATTACTTAATTTAAAAAAACAACAAAAAACTGAACAATCGTTTTTTTTTTTTTTTTGACCGACTTTTAAACTCTCTTACAATTTTGAAGGACCAAAAGTTAATCAAATTAACAGAGAAAGAGAAAAATCTTGATTGGGTGAAGATTGCAACAAATTTTCCAAACAAAACACCAAAGTCTTGTTTGTGTAGATTCAGATATGTAAGTCTTGAAATTTTCTCATTCGTCCACGTCAGAATTTGATTAATTCAACAATTTTAAAATAATATTTTGATTTTTTTTTTATTTGTTTTGTTACCCCTCTGAAAAAAAAAGGTAAAAAAAATCAAAAGTGTAAAAGGTGCTTGGTGCAAAATTGTAAGTCTTTTCTTTGGCTTTTCCCAAATCCAACTTTTTTCTTTTTATTGTCAAAAAAAAAAAAAAAAAAAATCAATCTTAATTTTTTTCTTTAATTGTCTTATCTGAATTTTTTTTCCAATTGAAAAGGAGGACGAATACTTATTGAATGCCATTAAGAACCTTGGCTTGGACGATTGGAATTACGTGGGTTTATTAGTCCCAGGAAGAACATCAAAACAATGTCGAGAAAGGTAAATATCAATTAATTTATTTTGATACATAATCAACATTTCGAATGAAGAGTAAACATTTTTTGAATTTTGTAAAACAAAGATTTTAAAATGGGACAATTGTAAACTCAAAAACAAGATTTTATAAAATGTTGTCACTCTTTGGAATTACGATTTCAGAGAATAAACTCTTTTGGAAAAAAAAAATGTATTAAGAAAAAAAATTTTTTAAATCAGAAAGGAAAATGGCAACAAAATAAAAAAAAAATTGAAAAACATTCCGATCAAACAACTGAAAAAAACTATTACAAGAATTATTCGAGTCATTTTATCAAATACACTGACGAAAAATTTAGAAGAGATTTTTTTCAAAAGCCTGTCTTTTTGTCATTCCAAAAATCTGTAAATTTTAAAAACCTGAAAATTCAAAAGTAAGATCCAATGAATAAAAGAAAAAATATATAATTCAAGCCAAAATGGAGAGATCAACATAACAATAGTTTCTTTAATACTTTCTTTTGGTATGGGTTTTTCTGTGATTGTATCAAATTAAAAATTTGTTGAAAAAAATTAACTATTTTTTAGATCTCAAAAAACTACAGACTGGTTTGAGTTTAAAAACGAGATTTAAATTGTGTTTGTTGGTTTGATTGAAAATAATATAATGAATTATTATTTGAAGTTAATTTGTTTCTTCTTTTGATTCTATTTTGCTTTTTGGTTTTCTGTTTTTCCAAGTTTACAATTAAAAATCTTGTTGGGATTTTTTTCCTTAATTGTTAGTAATAATTCAAAAATATATTCCTGTTTTAAAGGTAAATCTATAAATTATCAAGTTATCAGTAACCACCCTAATTAGGACATTGTTTAAATCTTCTGAATCTATCAATTTAACCTTTTGGTAAATATAGAAATCAAAAAAATTGATCTTTCATTGCTTTCTAAATTTCAGGGTTTGAGATTTGTCAGTAAATTGAAGAGTTATCCAAAGTCAAAAAAAAATTTCTTTTTTCTCATTTTGTTTTCGAAAAAAAGAATTGTTAAAATTATAAAAATAATATTACACTCAAAAATAAACACTTTTTTGATTGAAAAAAATTTAAAATAAAATTGTCTCAAGTATATTAAATTGTAAAAATACGAGATGAAAAATTCTCAAATAGCAAAAAATTTTACTATTTTTTCCTTATTCGTTCAAAATAACTGTTTAAAAGTTAATTTTATTACTTCAACTTTTCAGAAAAAATGCAAATAGCTTTTTTTGATAATATTTCAAAAAAAAAAAAGAATTATTATTTCAGAATTGTTGAACTAGGGAATGGGTTTTATTTTGGATTTTAATAAACATTTCAGTTTACAACCCACACTCTGATTTAAAATGAGAGAAAGAAAAAAACTTGAAACACTCCCAAACTGAAAATTATGTTAAGAAAAAAAAAGTGTGTAATTTGTTTTTTGTGAAATATGAAAACTTTACTTGAGTGAACCTTAGTAAAAATGATCAAAATCACCAGAATATTGAAAAAGTTAATAAGAATTCAAATCAGGCCCAAAACCTTTTAATAAGTATGCCATCTAATTTAGCTTTTCTTAATTTCAATTTCATCAAGATCCTAAGAGTAAATTGTCTTAAAAATTAAATACTTTATTTTTAATTGTTAACATAGTAGTAAAAATGATTAAAAGTTACATTTTTAGTCAATTCATATCTCGTAAATTACAACTTTACGAAATAACCCTTAATATTTAATCTGAATTATTTTGTGACCACTTGAAAAAAACTCTATTATTTTCAAGATAAATCAATCGTGAAAATGATCAATTTCAAAAGTTACATTTTTAATTGTAAATCTTAATAGAATTAATTTTTTTAAAAAATCACATTTAATATTAAAACTAAGGATTATCTGTACAAATACAAAGTTATGTAATTCATATGAATAAACCTATAAAATATCTAACCCAAGAAATTCACCTTTTCTAATAACATTATTAATTATTGATTAAAAATAATCAAATTAAAAAGTATTTCTTTAGCTTTACATTGACTTGCCCAGGTTTTAAAAAAATTATTTTTGGAGAATTGTTAATTTAATGGATTGGCTGTTTTTCTCATATTTTTTTTGCCCATCAAAAAGAAAAAATTGACTCGAACTATACTTTGAATAAATAGATTATATTTCTTTAAAGTTTAAAATAATTCTTGTATATATTTTTTGAAATTAAGTAGATTTTTTAATCTGGGGTTATTCTAAAACTTAGTGGCTTTTCATTTTTAAAGTGTACTTTTACACTTCCTTCACAGATAATAATATTTCAATCTTCTTTTCAAAGAAAATAATTTTTTTTTGAAATTATTCAGAAATATATTTGAATTTTAGAACTTTTCAAAAATGTGAAAAATGAGATCAAACTTTTTAAAAACAATAATTCACATCTGAAAAAAGCATTTAAACGCAAATTTGGCCTTTTAGTACTCATATTTTTACTTTGTTTTCAAGTTCAAGATGCGGTATTTTTTTTTTTTGAATTTAGTATTAAATTTAGGAGAAGATTTTTTTTATGTTCACTAGTCCCTTAATTCACGAAAAAAACATTATAACTAATTCTATGATCTACAAAGTTGTTTAATAAAATTCCTTCTAAAAAAGTTAAAGGGTTTTAATACATGAGCTGTAAAAAAATTTTACATATTAATAATCACTATTTTTTTTTTTATTCCAAATCTTTTCACATTCCAAATATTTAATAATTTTGCTTGTAAAAAAAAATTCGAATATTAATCAACTTTTTTTTTTTTTTTAAATGAATTTTTATTTTCCGTTTAATTTCTTAAAATACATTTTAGATGGAAAAACCAACTCAACCCTTCAATTTCACAAAAAAAGTTTAGTAAAAAAGAAAGAGAATTATTGATCGAGAAGCAATTGGAATTTGGGAACAGATGGACATTTTTATCACAATTTTTTGAAGGGAGAACTGGAAACCAACTCAAAAACTATTGGCATTCGAACATTAAAAGATTTGAAAAAACCAAAAACAGCGAGACGAAATTAAAAACCAGAAAAATTACAAAAAATATAAAGGTAGCAAATATCCCGAAAAAAAAAAAAAAAATATTAAAAATTCCAAAGTTGACCATTTCCAAGCAAGTGCAAAAGCAAGTTCAAGTTCAAGTTCAAGAAGAAAGATCTGAAAAAAAGTTGAATGTAAGGAAAAGAAATTATATGGAAACCGCCCAACCCGAAAATCAAAAAAGAAGTCAAAGTTCCAATAGAACGGTCTGTAAACAGAAGACAAACATTCCCAAGAAACATTCAAAATCAAATCCATTAGATTCCCTAAGAAAGAACGAAAGCCATTTATCACAGAAAGAAAGAATGAAAAACCCATCCTTTAATAAGCAAATCATTATTCAAGATTCCTTTTCGAGTATAATTGAGAATAATTTTTTAAAACAACAATTTTATGAAAATTTTATAGATTTGCCTTTAAGCATTGACGAGGGCGCGTTTAATAATTTAATCCGCGAAGAGTATTGTGATTCGTTTTTCTTTTGGGAAAATCCAAATTACAGTGATGTTGTTTTTGAAAACAACGAATTTTCACTTATTAATTAATCAAGATGGAAAACGATCAAATATACGAAACTTAGTTTATAATCTCAGCCCGAACAATGTAATGCCTAAGAAAGATTCAAAAAGCTCGATTTTCAGCTTGATGCATTAATTTCTTTCTAACAACAATTTTGGTCAGATTTCCCTATCAGCATTATCTCTGATCAAATACAAAAAAAAATTGTTTAGCAATTGAGGATGAAAATACTTATAGAATTCCCATTTTAAAAATAATTTCAAGGAAAATAAAATCAAGAGAATGAAATATTAGTGGACTATCTTATTAATCATTCTGGGATCATTTGGGATGACATTCTATAATAAAATATATGATACCAAAAAAATCAAGGTATTTTAATAAATCAATTTGGATTGAAGAAAAAGCGAAATCGAGGGATATTCTAAATTTGAAAAGCAATTATTAACATTAGAAATTTGTTTTTATACTGGTTAATTAATATTCTTTTGTGATACTTTTAAATTTTAAAAAAATCAAGAGTCTTGTAAATAAACAATACCATTATAAATTTTGATTTTCTTTGGGCTTTGTTTTTTGTTTTAGTTTTTTTTTTTCTAATCAAGTTATTTACCAAAAGTGAGTATATTTTTTGTAATCTCTCAATTAATATTCTCTTTGTGAAGTATTTCTATTCATAAATTTCTAATATAAACTCTAATTCAAATATTTTCAACACACCAAAATTCAATTTTTGAAAAAAAAAAAACTTATTTAATCAATTCAAGTAGAAATACCAAATTAGAACCATTCATTAATTTGAAATGTTACAGTCTATTCAAAGTTAACATGAAATTTTTTCAATTGTTTATAAATGACAATACTCTCACAAAACAAAAAATATAAAAGTATCAAAACGAATAAATTATCGAGTGTGTTAAAAATTTTGGAGAGAGTAAAAAAAAAAAATACATTGATAAATTTGAACAAGACTATTAAGGAATATTGATCGATCAAATGGTTAGAAATCATTGGTTGACTTTATTTTGTGCTCTTCTATTTGGAAACAACTCAACTTTAGCCTAATATCAATTGAAAAAAAATTTTGATCAAACTAAACAAGTTAAGTGACTTGTCAACTAAAAAAAATCTTCAAGTAAAATTAAAAGCAAATTCAAAAAAAAATTAATGAACCTTGAAATTAAAAAACAAATTAAAAATTTGATTACCAAAAGCAAACTTACTTGAAAGGTTATTTTCAGAAATGAGTTATTGTTTTAAAAAGATCTGATCTACATTTTGTCTATTTTTCAAAATTCAACATATTTCTGAAATATTTAAAAAAAATTATTTTCTTGGAAAGAAAATTGAAATCTCATTACCCATAAAGGAAGTGTACAAAAATACACTTTAAAGATAAAAACCACAAGTTCTATAATAACCCCAGTTGACAAAAAACTACTTAATTTCAAAGAAAATACAAGAATTATTTTAAACTTTAAAACAATATATAATTTTTTGATTCAAAGAACAGTTCAAATCAATTATTTCTTTTTATTGAATAAAAATATCTGAGAAAAAAAGCAAACAATCAAAATTAAAATTTCTTCCAAAATCCTTTTTTAAAAAACCTTGAAAATTCAACTTATAATCTAGAGAAATACTTTTTAATTTGATTATTTCTAATCAATAATTAATAACTCAATCTTAATTATTTCAGTAAGTCAATAACAACCCAAAGATTAAATGTATCAAATAGACTTTACAATTATATCTCGATTTTTTTAAAGATGATCAAACAAATATAAGAATTCAAATGCATATTTCTAATAATAAAAAAAAAAATAGTTATGATCAAATAACTGATTTTAAATACAAACAGTTCCTTGTTTATACCCTTGGTATTTGAAAAGGGATATTGGCTTGGCTTTTAAATTTCAAGAAATCTAAGAAATATTTTTGAATAAAATAAATGTTCAATTTTTTTAGATCTTCAAGGATACAATATTTGATTGATTTTTATTATATTTTTAAAATAAGATTAAAGTTTCAAGGTTACTTGTTCATAAAGACTCTCTGAAATTACTAAAAGTGATATTACTTCAAAATAAAATTTTTTTGCAAATTTTTATTTTTCTAATTTGATCCAAAAATCAAAACAAAAATTATCAAATCTTTTGAACTGAAAATTTAATTGGGAAAATGAAATCTTTTTCAAAATAAGATAACTTGTCTCTCTAAAGTTGACAAAGGAAGTTGTGTATCGGGTTTAATTGTATCCTTATGTAAATAATTACTCTATTGACTTTGGGATTAAAAATAAATAAGAGTTACTAGTCTCTTAAGGTAATTCAAAAAATAAAATGAAAACAAAAAACTCAAAGATGATTTTCATATTTTTCAATATCAAATAGAGTTTTTAAATTACAGTCTACTTCTTTGAGAACTCTATGTATAAAAGAATTATAACGAAAATCAATTGAAAATATTGTCGCATTTCTTATTCAAATCCCATTTAAGACAAATTTCATTTTTTTCAATTTCAAATGTCTTCAAAGGTTTATTTTGTTGGCGAAGATGCATTCGATTTTTTAATCGATAAGAAAACACTACAACTTCGTGAGTGGAGCCCAATTGATGGTCTTCAGAATGTCAAAAAAATTATTACAGCAGGTCGTATCTCCTCTCCGCTTGTTCTCATTTTAAAATCAAGTGGTGAATTAGAACTAATAAACGAATGTTTTACTCACAAATACCCCTCTACCAAAGAAGAAATCAAGGACATAATATCAGGCCATTTTACCTTTCTAATTTTAACAGAATCTGGTAAAGTTTTTTCTTTAGCAAAGTATGGCACACTTTGTGGTCTTTGTTCTAACAAGGAAATCCCAATTACTGACCTTGATAGCGATTTTGATACATTAAGACCAGTAGATTATTTTCTGGAAAACAACTTAAAAGTGAAAGACATTAAAATGGGATCAAGAACAAATTATTACCTTTGTGAGGGTGGTGATCTGTATGGGAGCGGCCTGGGAATTTCAGGTAACTAATTTTTCTTTTTTTATTGTTTTCTTTACAATCTCGGAAATTACTTGAGACCAGACTGAAACTTTGGGACAATTACTAAATGGTCATTTTTCTGTTACAGATCTTGTTTTAAAATTGGGACACTTTAATTTTGGTTTTTGGGTAAAAGAGAGAAGTCTTATTTTCCCTTTTTTGACGAAAGATAAGAATCTTTTTTTTTTCCAAAAATAAATAAACGTATAAAAATTGAACAAAATTATAATAAAAAAATAGCATTTTTTTAAAAATGGAAACAGTTTTCATCTCTTTTGTTCCTCTTGATTAACAATTTTTTCATTCAGAATTCTTCATTTTTTTCGCTTTTTTATTATTATTTTGATTTTTTTTTTTATTGTTTGTATCATTTTGTGGTTCTTTTGTATGAACTAAAGTCTTATTGAATTCCCCGAAATTCTTTTGATCGAATTGGGAAAATTTTTTAGTGTAGAAAGATTCTTGCCCATGGTAATATTTTTGATACTACTGTTGTCAAAATAAAGCGTGCAAAAAATTTAACATGAGTTTCAAAATAAAAGGCGTTTTTTTTTGTTATAGAAAACCTAAATATTAAAGAATCAAAGAAACTGATAATAAACACCTAAAAACCATGGTATTGGTTTCTTAAAGTTCTATTATTTAAAAAGAAATCCGAAAAATAAAGAATCAAATTGCATAATTTATCTCAAAAAATATAGTAAATTTTTAGGAAAAAGTTAAATTATCAAACAAAACAAAAAATTTCAATTAAGAGAAAAAATTCAAAAATTGAAAACAAATTTCCTTCCTATTTTAAAATTTATTTCATCAATTTTGAAGTTAAACACCCTCAAAATTGATTTTAACTTAGGTATTCTATTGGACAGTGTTCCGATGTTGCATTGGAACAAGAAGAAAAAAAAAACACGGATTATATTTTGAAACACAGATTATAGTCGTTGGGAACGCATTATTTTGATCACTTTACTTTGTAAGCAAAAGAAATGAAAAAAAATTGGTTGGAAAAGATCCCTTGGATGAGTTTTTTTTTTTTTTTTGACTGTTAAAAGTGCAGGGAAGTTTGTTGGAATAGTTTGTGTGTTGTTTCATGATTTTTTTTTCTTTTTGAATTTCAAATATCAGTATTGAGATCTTAAACAAACTTAAGGACTACGTTTGGGATTTGTCAAATAGCCTCAACACCTTTTGATCCAATATCATATAAAATGTTGGCTCAGGATCATCAAAATATTCACCAATTAGGATCAAAAATACATTTTTGTATAATTTATTTTAATGAAAAATTCAGAAAAAATTTTTAGATACCTAAACTCTGGCACATTGCTAAGAAACGTAAAAATGAAAAAAAAAAAATAACAGAGATTTTCTAGTAGGAAAAATTGACGATCCTTTCAAACATTTTCAATAAACAGCCCTTACTTTAAAAGATCACATTGCCTATGATTTTTGATCATTGAATCACATGGATTGTTCTATTGTCTCCACAAATCAAATTAATTCCATACAAAAGACTTGTGTTTTTCTCTTATTTTACAGGTTTTGTGTTGATTTTTTTTGTTTTTTCAAAAATTGAAGTTCACAACAACTCTTTTGCGATATAGTATCTACTCGATTTGATTTTTAAACAGAAACGATCCTTCCAAACATACAAAGCATCTTTTATATTTTTGTGTAATATTTTTCTTTGTTTGTCTTGGTTGTCTCAAAACCGAATTGCTATTATCAAGACAAATTGTTCCGAGGTTGTGTGTGAAAGCTTTTTTTTTTTTGAATTTTGCATGAAGTAATTGAAATGAAAATTAAATTTGTGAAAATTAATCAGTTTTTGTAAATTTTAAAAAAAAAACTTTTTTGTCTGAAAGAAAAAGCAATGTTCTTTTTGGGAAACGGGGAATTTTGGTGGATTCAATACAACACCAAACCTACTACCATGTCTTCTTATCAAAATATATCTTTGTAGTAAATAACAAAGGACTAGTCATCAAAAATTGCCATTTTCCTACACATTGACAGATTCGAACAACTTTTAAAACCCTCTTAATTTACTTCACCCGACAATAAAAAAAACTATAAAATTCTTCAAAGTCGCCAGGGTTTAAAAATTGCTCTAATCGGAAATTTTCACAAAAAGATGATTTTTTACGATACTCTTTTTCATTTTTAATATCACAGAAATGATGACCGACATTTTTTTGGAACAATATTCATTTTTTTCCTTCGTAGATTTTACTGGGCAAAAATTTGTGAGATTTGCCAACCCCTAAATACTGATTAGAGCACACAGAATTTTAATTTTCAATTTAAATCCCAGTTTTTAAGGACTATTTATATTTTATGTTTTTGTAGGGAATGAAATATAATACTTTAAGGCTCTATTCATTTACTGTGTATTTGCTCCGTGCCCAAGGATAGACTTGAAACTAAAAAGGGTATTTTGGAATTGCCCTTCTTTTGATTGACAAAATTGAGATAACATAAAAACAAAATTTCATAGGATCTTAATGAAAAAATTCAAACAACAAAAAAAAAAAGTTTAAAAGATATTCTCAATTCCTAAAATTCAAAGAACAAACAAACAAAAAGTTAATAGGAGATTTTAAATTTCAATAAATCAAATTCTAAAAAATTAATTACTTGCTTCTTTTTGAAAAAATTCAAGGGTCAAATTTCTTTAATTTGAAACAAATTATTTTCTAAAAGTACACAACCAATTTAATTCGATTTAATCCAATTTGTAGTTATTTGGTAACGCTCTAAATTTGAAACTTTTACCTTTGAAACATCACCATAAAACAATTTATTCAAAAAAGAAAAATTTACAATAAAGAATCAAATTTAGAAATATTAGAAACATTATTAATAGTTGATAGGAAAGGAAACGAATTCTGTATATTTTTGAAAATTTGTGCTAAGAATGTGGTAAAGACTTCAAATCTACACAAAAAATATTTTACAAAACAAGATAATTTCCCAAAATTTAAAATTTAGGTTTTTTCTCGACACGATAATGAAAAAAATATCATCTAAAAAAAAAATTCAAACATTTGCTAAATATTCACTTTTTGATAACTTCACTTAGAATAAACACTATTGGTTAATGAAAGATCTTTGATCAAAAATTATTTTTATTGATATTTAAGAATTAAAGTTGAAAAATCCAATTTTCCAGGTTCTATTTTTTTCAAATTTAATAGTAAAAAATTTAAAATTTTTTTTGATGGCAGTTAAAAGGTTATAATAATATATTTTGTAAGTATTTTTAAATCTGATAAATATTTTTCAAATGGACAACCAATTATTTTGACTATTAAAGAATTATTTATTGATTGAAATTGGAAAAAATATTATTTTTTTTTTTTGATTTTCCGTTAGGTTTTCCAGAATTTAAAAGAATAGAGTAAAATCATATATGATTTTACTCCATTCTTTTGAATCCTGGAAAACCGCCGTTAGCTTTTTTTAATTTGAGAAATAAAAAGAAAATTTTTGAAATTTTCTTTTAATTTCTTAAATTAAAAAAAAGCTAGGCACTCTACGGACACTTTTGTTAGGTTTTTTTTAATTTTTGAAATAAAGGGAAAATTTAAATAAATTTTTGGTTTATTCCGAAAAGTAAAAAAAAACCTAGGATACTTTTCGTTCGGTTTTCCAGGATTTAAAAGAATGGAGTAAAATCATATATGATTTTTCTCAATTCTTTTGAATTCTGGAAAACCGCTGTTAGCTCTTCTTAGGTTTTCTGTTTATTTGTAAAATCAATAGATTTCCGTTAGGTTTTTTTTAATTTAAAAGATTTGAGTAAAATCTTTGATTTTTCTCCATTCTTTTGAATTCTGGAAAAGTTAGGCACTCTACGGCATCCCAATTCAATTGACCAGCACTTTCATTAGGCTTTCCAGAATTTAAAAGAATCGAGTATAATCAATAATATTTTTTTACTCGATTCTTTTGAATCCTGGAAAACATAGGGCATGGCAATAATTATCACAAGTAAGTTTTTTTCTCTATTTCGGTTTTATTAGACGAGTACAGCATTTTACAAACTATTAGTTATTCTTTATTCAAAAGTAAATATCTCAAAGTTGAATTAACTAAAATTTATCCTTCAAGTTTATATGAAATTTTTTACCCGAAAAAAACAAGTTGATTTCTCGAATATAGAGACTTTTAAAAAAGGTGGTACTCCTAAAAACAATGAATGCAATAGCCCCACGAATTTGAAGTTCTGGGATTTTGATTATATTGTGAAAACACTTTATTATTAATGATGAAAGGATAATGAACATAGTATTTTTGTCTAACTTTTTTTTTTTCAATTTTATTTTTTCATAATAGTGTAGGCAAAACATTTTTTGGGAAAATTCGAAGTCTTTATTATTTTCTCACTGAAGTTCATTCAACGATCCTTCAAAAAATGAGAACTTCGCTATACTGCCCTATCAACTATTTATAAAATTTCTAATCTTTATAAATTCAATTCTTTATAATTTGCTTTTTATTTTAAACCTTTTTTTGTTTTATTCAAAAAAAAAAAAAAAAATATAGAAATTTGTAATTAAAGACATTTAAATTTAGCAACCAAGACAAATAAGAAACTTATAAATTACTCAAAAGCAAATTTTTTTTCAAAAAAGTCAATTTATTATTATTGAAGAAGTATAAATTACACCCTAAATACACTTTACTTAAATTTCCTTTAAAATAGCATTTAAGCGTAAAATCCATAAATTTAACAATTATCTAAGGAGGACATACCCAAATTATTTTGATATTCAAAAGTAAAAGTAAAAATTTGAAAAAAAAAAAAAAAATAAAAAAGAAAAAAAAATTAGATTTTTAAAAAGGGTTTATATAAGTAGCAATTGATAAAAAATCAAAAAAAAAAAAAAAAAAAAAAAAAAACACTCTTTGATTGAATTACAAACATCCAAAATCACAGACATGATACTTTTGGTTAATTTAATTTAATTTGATAATTGATCATGAATGTTCATTTGGTGAACCTTATTTAATTGTTGTAATTTCTTTTTTTTTTTTTTGATCTGATCTGTTGTTAACCTTTGATATTTTTTGCCTTTACTTTTTCCCTTTTATTTTGAATGTTACCCATATTATCGTATTCCAGTATCTCGGTATTAGCAAGTAACAACTTGATCTTTTTCACTTGTAACTCTTCTTCCCAATCAAAGGAAAATTCCAGATAATGGAGCAATTGGAAAAAAAAAAAATAATAAAGTAAATTTAGGATCAATTTAACTTTAAACCATATCAATATAAAGTATTGGTACTGTAGACTGTTACTTCAATTCGATCCACCATCTACAAAATTAATTATTAAATATTTTTTTCCGAAAAAAACAAAATAAAAAATAAAATAAAAACTCAAGACTAAAACATATTTTTAATAATTCTTAATACTTTTCTTTTAATAATTACCAATAGAAGATATAAATTACCTCGATGTTTTTTCGAAACTACCAGTAAAACTTTTTTCGAATGTTAAAAAAATTTTTACTGATTCTTTTTCGAATTCATTTTTTTTCACCACTCAAAATAATAAATTATTTGTAAGCGGGATTGGCCGTAATGGCAAATTAGGACTTGGTAAACCATATGGAGCTCTGACAAAGTATAAAAAAGAAGTCAAAGATTTAGATTTTGAACCAAATGATATTATCGATCTAAAAAGTGGTTTCATGCATTCAATTATTTTAACAAACAATTATAAAGTATATTCCTGCGGAGACTACCGTTACAATGGGCATGGGGAACGGGAATATTATTTTAAAGAAATTGATTTTTTTAAAAATATGCAAATTGTTAAAGTAGCCGTAGGCTACCAAGAAACATTGTTCTTGACAAAAGATTTCGAATTATATGGGATAGGTGTTGACCTTTTTAAAGATGAATTTGATGAAGATGACGACAATATTTTTCCACAAAAAATTTTTTTCCCAAACAATTTTTACCCGTCAGAATTCACAAATCTTTATGTTGGTATAGAATGTTTAATAATGTATAAAAGCCATTTCCCAGAACCACTCTATCATGATTTTATCACATTGTTCAACAATGAAGCATTTGCTGATTTTGAAATTAATAATAACATTAAGGTTAATAAGTTTATCATGCAATCAAAGCTTGGCTGCACAGCGGGGGAAATTAAAAAGGCATTGCAAAAGAAAACGGATAATGAAATAAAATTATTTATAAAATGGATTTATTTTGGAAAATTTGAAGACGAAGAAATTATAAAGCCATTAATAACTTCGATATATAAGCACTTGGGTTTGAAATTAGATCATGCGACGAAAATCAAATCAAATATACAGAATTTGCATGAGTTTTTATTAGAATTATATAATGATAACAGTTCAAAAGATTTTTCTCTTAAAGTTTTAAAAAAGAAGATAAAGGAAAATGGGGAAGACAAGAAGGATGAGGAGGAAGAGGACGGAAAGAAAATCGGGAAGAAGAAAAAGAAGAAGAAGAAGAAGAAGAAGAAAAAGGGAACGAAGGAAGACGATGAAGATGACGATGGTAATATATATGAGGAAATACCTGTTCATAAATTTGTTCTGATGGCAAGAAGTGGTTTATTTAGAGCCTTTTTTGATTTTACGTCTGAGCAGGAAAAAGAAAAAATTGATTCTACTCTGGATTATTCAAAAAAATCTGTTGAAAGTTTAAAAATATTTATTAAATATTTATATACCGGCAAAATTGAATTGGACAAACAATGTGATCTTGATCCTGAAATTATTATTGAAGAATTAAAAGATTCTGTTGAATATTACCAATTAAATAAACAATCTGATATAAACGAACAATTATTGTTGTTGAAAAAAAACTAAATTCAAGAATTTTCATAAAAACTATTTTTCAAAAATTTTGAATCACTTTAGGATGTTATGGAAGTTTTTTTTGAGGGTTTTATTTGATATTCCTTCCAAAAAAATATTTTCAAATTTTAGTTTTATTTTTTCTAATTTTGTAAATTTTTATTTTGCTTTTTCAAATTTTTTATACTTTTTTTTCCTTTTTCTTTTTCTTTTTTTTTTTTACAGATCATGGAAAAAAAAAGATCTTTTAAAAGACAAATAATCACGAACAAAATTGAGACGATGTAGTATCTTTTAAAATGAATTTAATTATTCAGCCAAAAATCTTCTTGTTAACTTTTTTTCAGTGAAAGTTCAGTAATAAAAAATCTGTAAGGCTCTTTTCAAAAATTGTGAATCACCTTTTTTTTTTAGTTTTTTGGTTTTATTTTTTTTTTTTTACTTATTAAAATAATAGGTTTTTATATATTTAGAATGCTTTAAAAGTGAATTAAAATCAGATTTAATTATTTATTGTTCTTGAATACTAAAGGATTTTTTTTTTTTTTTTTTCAATTTATTATTTCAGGTGAGTAATAATTATTGAAATGGTGTTTAATTGAATCCAGTCTTTTTTTAAATATTTATAAATACTTATAAAAAACAATTTATTTGTTAATTGTTAATTTTTTTTATTTAAAAAATAAGTATATCGTTTTTCAAACTAATTTATATTTGGAGAAACTTTTAAAAAGCGGATTTCCAACAGTAAAGTTTCATATTTATAATCTTTGGGTAAATTTGTTACACAATTAAGATTATCTAATGATATTTTCGATTTTTTTCACTGAAATGAAAGTAATTTTACATTATTTTTTTGGTTTTCCATAAATCCGAATGTTTCTTTTTACTTGAAGAGGATTGATAATCTTTCCACTTCTAGTTTAGATTACAGAAGGGTCAAAGTACTCAACTAATTGCCAGAATAATTAGTAGAAGGTTAATCAGAATCTAATAGTAGATAATCATGGTTGGGAATATTTTTCTGAAAAATATACCCTCCAAGCTCACAGTTTCAGCCATTTAGACAAAAATGTTATCCTATATAAAAATACTCAAAAAATCCTTAATCCGACAAATCAAAATTACGAAATTCAATGTTCTTGTCGAGAATTTTTCATCAAAGCTCATATGGGTAAGAAAAATTGAGGTAATAAAGAAAAAATTAAAATAAAAAAATGTAAATAAAAATTTCCTAAAATAGTTAGAAAATATACAAATTCAGGTATATAGCGCCCGACTCTTCTGAGTTGCAGAATATCAATTTATTAATTACGGTTTGTGGAATCTTTATTTATTACTGATAAACATTTTATTGGGTTTTACGCCTCCTGTTTCAGGACGTGTCGTCAAGTGCCATCAAGTACCTAGGTTTTCTTAAGTTTTTCTGTTTTATTTGTTAATAGTTCTAGGTTCTTTTGAGGTATTCTATTTTATTTGTGAAGTGTTCTAGGTTTTTTTTTTAACTTTTTGAAATAAACAGAAAATTTTAATAAATTTTTGGTTTATTTTGAAAAGTATAAAAAACATAACGAAAATCGAAAGGTTTCAGAAATAAACAGAAAACTCAAAAAAACCTAGAACACTTCCAAATAAAATAGAAAATGCAAAAAAAAACCGAACGAAAATATATCTATTTTCCAAATAAACTTAAAACTCAGGAAAACCTAACGGCGCTGTTTTTTTAATTTGAGAAATAAAAAAAAAATTTCAAAAATTTTCTTTTTATTTCTTAAATTAAAAAAAACCTAAAGATAAGTGTCCTAGGTTTCGAAATAATTTTGTAAAATTAAGGATTTTACTCAATTTTTTCAAATCCTGGAAAACCTAACAACAGTGGATAATTTTTAATTTGGTCCTGTAAATGATATAATATTTGTGTACCTCAATATTTTAATTTTTTTTTCAAATTCACCTTTTTTTTATTTAGTAAATTTCCTTTGATTGTTCCTTTCTCACAATAAATTAATAAATAAATAAAAGTAATTTCAATCAACAACACTCAAATACTAAAATTCATACTAACTCACCTACCAGTCAATTAACCTTACATACTTCTTTTCGGATTTCAGAAACAAAATAATGACGAGAATAAATTACCTTATTCTGAAGTACTATCTAAATCCATACCAAGCCAAAGATCGATCAACTAAGAACCAAAACAACAAGTACCAATACCCCCGATACAAGATAATCTTATTTCAAATTTCCGGGATCGTAAAGCTTAAATTGATAACATATTTGCCATCTTTTGAGAGTTTCAAATGATTGAAACACTCTAACAAAAACCTGTTTCTCAAAAGATGTTATTTTTGTTCTTTCCAAGTTTTTTTAGTTCAACCTTGGTAAAAAACTCAAACAATAAAAAACAAAACGATGATAGAATCATTTTTATTAATTAATTTTTTTGAAATGAAATTTTTGTTTTTACTTTTTTTCATTCTTTTTGTTCTTTCCTTTTGTCACGAACAAAAAGAAAGTGAAAGTGAAAAGAAAAAAGAAGAGGTGGTGTTTGACAAATTAAAATATGAAGAAATGTCTGAAGCGATCAAAAGCCATTTCCATTTTTATTCTTACTTTGGAGAAAAAACCAAGATCCCAAAAGAATGGGTTGCCACAAAAAATAAAAATTATCAAGGTAAATGGAAAATACAAGAGAGTGCCAACAAACTTGGTAGAGAAAAAGACACTGTCTTAATGGCAACAAGCGATCGAGAAAACCATGGCATTTCTACACGATTCGAAAAGCCCTTTGATCCCAAAAAGGATGGCTTTTTAATCCAATTTGAAACGAGGTTTGATCAGATCTCATATTGCCAGCGATTGTCAGTCAATTTGCTACCGAAATTCCAAAGAAGAACATATACTAAAGACATCAATTATGTTTTTGGAATCGGCCCCGAGAATTGCGGCAAAACCTCTTTATTCCATATGTCTTATCACAAAAAAAACCCTATTAATGAAAAGTGGGAAAAACACGAATTTAAAAGCTATGCGTTGTGTGAAAAAGATAACATACCTCATACTTACACCTTTGTTGTCAACAAAAATAATGAAAATTATGATCTTTACAAGGACGGTAGAATTCTTCATCGAGAAAGCATCGTGGGTGATTTCAATAATTGGCACAAAGAACTTATGCTCGACCATTCTCATAAAAAGCCCAGAGATTGGGTAACAAATCGAATCATTTCAGATCCTAGTGACAAACAACCTAAGGATTGGGATAAAAAAACAATGGGCAAGTATAAGCGCAAGACAATGATTAACCCAGAATACAAAGGCCCATGGATACAAAGAAAAATTAAAGACCCAAATTATTATGTCGATGATGAGCCATGGAAATTCCAAAAAATATATGGCATTGCAATTGATGCCTTTACACTTAACGGTGGCGTTGGTATTGACAATATCATTTTTGGTTCCCCAATTAATAAGGAGATGGCTCTTGAATATGCCGAATATTCAAGAAGACGTTATCTTTTTGAAGAGTGGGATTCTGATTATGACGAATCAAAAAAGAATAGAAGTCCTGCACAGAAAATGTTATCTAAACTGATCTCTAATTATGAAAAAGATTTTCTTCAAATAAAAAAAGAAATGGAAGAAAAACCTGTTCATAACGAATTATAAATATGAACGAGTTTTGTTTTTAGGATTAAAGAAAAAAATTTTTTTTATCAAATTAATCTATGTCGTTCAGCCATTACGAAAAATAATATGAAAGAAATCATACAAAACTTTTTTTGTTTTATGAAGTTGAAAACTTTTTGCTATTACGTTGTGATCTGTTGTGTTTTGCTGTATTATTTTATTGGGAATTAATTTCCTATACAAAAGTGAGTGTTGGAAAATTATTCTTGAGTTAATTTTTGAAGTAATACTTTTATTTCGTGTATAAAAAGTTTTTTTCTGTGAAAAAAAGAGTTGCTTATTCTTTAAAGAAAATGTATTTTTTCTTTTATTAATAGATCAGCTTTTCCTTTTTAGGTTTATGTGATTTTATTCGAGTTTACAATCAAAAACCCTGTTTAACTTTTTTTTCCAAAAAATTAGTCTTTTTTTTTTCTGAATGTTTACTATTTGGTTGATTGAAAATTATTAGTTAAACGGGTAGGCTCATTTTTCATTTTTTGAGCGTCTTTGTTTATTCAAAGTTGAATCTTTAAAATCATTTCCTTGACTAAATAAATAAAAATTATAAATAAATAGGTGAATGGTGGTATATTTCCAACTATTTTTCTAAAATTTTAACTCAGTTTATAATGTTAATGGAAGTTTTTTTTTGATGATTTAACCACTGTATTCTTTTCAAAAAAATATTTTCTAATTTTTGGAACAGAGTCATTTTTTTTTTTTACTTTTTCAAATTTTTGTTTTTTGTTTTTCAATTTACGTTTTTCTTTTTTTAATATTTTTTTTTTTTTGATTCAAAATCTTTCTTTTTCTTTTTTTTCTTTTTTTTTGCTTTTTTTTTTTTGATAAAGATCATGTGGTAAAAAAAATAGAACTTTCAAAAGACAGATAAACATTTAGGAAATTGAGACTCACTCTAAAATATAAATTATATATATATATATATATATATCACTGGTATGTCGATTTCGTTCATGTCGTTAAATGCGTTTGTTTATGCATGAGCGACGTGTTAAATTTGTTTGTCTGATATATATATATTTATTTGTATTACAATTTGAACTTTAACAGTTTTAGAAAAGTTTTTTGGGATATTTTTAATCTAGATAGTAAGGTGGTTTATAGATAGTATTTTTCTTCTTAAGAAATTAATTTAAAATAAAAGTTTGAATGATGAAATTATATTTGTTTTAGGTTTAACAATATTTAAAGTTATTTTTTTGAAATAAAGTAAAGTATTGAAAAAAATTCTTGAAATGATAATATTTTTTGAAATATTTTTAATATTTAATTCTAGGAAAATTGCTCAAAATTTTCAAGTATTAAAGAATAAAATTTTGAAAATTATAACTAAACATTTATTAGAATGATGATTAATTAAATTATACTTGTTCAAAAAAACGATTTATTAAATATAAAACGAAAATTTAAAATATCATTGTCCAAATTCGTTGCAAACCACCATAAAACTCTATGCGTATTCTATGTAAGTGGATCTACATATGTTACCAATCAGCTAAATGGGTCTTCTATTGGTACCCCTTCTTTCATATCAAAATATGATTGTGTGGTTTTGGAGATCTCAAAAATAGTCAATTTTTTGAATAAATTTTTATAATTGAAAAATCAAATAAAATACCTAGATTAAAGGATAGTAATAAATAAACTGTAATTGTGCTGAATCCTCTATTTTGGATCTTCTTATTTATTTTTTTTTATAAACGGATCTTTCTTTTCATTTTTTGGTTCTATGACTGGTTCCTAAATAAAGAATATTTTTAACTTTTTTTCCTATTTCATTTTTTTTCCCCAAATAAAATTTCAAATTTTCTGAATATTTAAAAATAAGAATTGTGTTATAACTTATTTTCATATCAGGAATTTTTCTCAATTCTATTTTTTTTTTGATAGGAAGAAATCTGATTTTGTTTTTTAAAGGGATGTTCAAAATTAAATTTTATAAGAAAACCATTAAGTTTTTATATAGTTCAGTTTTAAAGAAAATAATTTTTTTTAAAATAATTTGAAAATATGTTGAATTTTGAACTTTTTAAAAAATCTAAAATGTACCAAACTCGTAAAAACAAGAATTCATTTCTGAAAATAACTTTAAAAGTAAGTTTGGTATTAGAGTAATCATATTTTCAATTCTTTTTAATATTTCAAGGTGTTGTCAAACTTTTTTAATTTACATTTAAATTTTATTCAAGATTTGTTTTATATTTAACAGTCAGTTAAAAAAACAAAACATGGTTTTCTGAATCTAATTTAAAATTATCTCACAGACAATCCCCAATTCTAAAAGTTGAAATTATATTCATTTTTCTTTTCTTTTCTCCAGAATCATTTTTATGTCGGATCTTAAAAAACAGGCCAAAATTCAACTTGAAGATACTTCTTCATCTTCTTCTTCTTCCGACGAAAACCCTGAACTTTTTAGACATTTTGTTGTAGCAGAAGACTCCGATGAAGAAAATGGATTTGAAGGAACTTTACAAATACAAATAATAAAAGCTACCAACCTACCAAAGCCAGAAGATGAAGAAGAGTCAGGTAAATTTATTTATGTTTTTTTTTTGTATTTTCTTTTTTTTTTTGTTATTTTTTGTTTTTCTTTTTTTCCAAAAGATCTTTCAATCACCTACAAGCAAAAAAGTTGCATTTTAGATTACAAACAGAAATTGTTTTTCAAAGTGTTAACAAAAACTGAAAAAGTAATCTTTGTTATTAACTCTTTTTTGAAGAAAAAAATTTTGGATTAGTTTTTTTTTTTTTTCAAAAAGCGCATGAACAAATCGTTGTATTTTCATCTTCTTGACAAATATTTTTTTTGATAAATAAAAGATTTCTTTTCTTTATTCAAAAAGGAAATTAATTTTCTTTCACAAAAAAAAAAAAAAAATCAAACAGTAAAAAGGATCACAATTTTAAACTTTTTAAAATAAAAAACGGTTAAGAGCATCTAACCGAGCCACAATGCAATTTTGTTTCATATTCAATTGTTTGCTAATACTTGTATTTACTTTTTAAATGGGAAAAAATTTTTACTTGAATTTTTTATTTTTTTCATTGACTTTGAATCTTTATTGAAGGAGATCAATTTAGCTTTAGTAAGCTCACATTCACCCAATAAACTTCTTAGGGTGTTATCATTGATTAATTCAATTTTGATTTTTGAACCAGAACAAGAGCTCTACAACAAAAACATGAATACAAAAAAAAAAAGAAAAGACAAAAATTTTTTTCCATTTAATCTGACAATTACCAGCAAAGCAATTTTTTAAAAGTAAAAAGTACTTTTTTTTGAAAACTAACATACAAGAAAATCTAAAATAACTTAAATTGAGCTGTTAGATGATGGTTCATTAAAACTTTTGGTTTTCACTTTTTGAAAACACTTTAAATTTTAATAAAGTTTTTTTCTAAAAATTCCGTTGTTTTAAAGTGGGTGAAGAACAAAGTCATGAAAATAACTTTACCATTATCTGAACTTCTATATTTTCTTTATTTGTCCAAAAAAGCAAAAACTCTTGCTCCAAAATTCTGGCTTTTTAATCACATTTTTGAGGATTAAAAAAAAATCCTTTTAATAAGGTAGTATTAACCGTTTTGGAAAAAAAGTGAAACAAGGAAAAAAATTGAAGCACGGTTTTTCATTGGGAACTTTAATAGAACCTGAAAATGAAAAGTAAAATCAATAAAAAGAAGAAACCAATTAACTTCAAATAATAATCCATTATATTATTTTCAATCAAACCAACAAATACAATTTAAATCTACTTTCATATCGAAATTGTTGGTGTGGTTTTGGATACTGATAAATTCAAATAAATATCTGAAAATTTTTAGTTCATTGTCCATTTTTCGAAATTTTTAATCCTTTGCTTTTGATTTGAAAAAAGCATTTTATTTGATTAAATGTTAAGAAACTTTGTAAAATTGGTTGTGCTTCAAAGGTTCTTTCTCTTGAGTTGTTTTAAAAGTCGAGATATGAGATTACAAAATGGAAAATTGAATAAAAAATTTTATTAAATATATTTGAATTTATCAATATCTCAAAAATAGTCAATTTTTGGAACAAATTTTTAATAATTGGAAAATCAAAAAGAAAAACCCATACCAAAAGATAGTATTATAAAAAACTGTTATTGTTCCGAATACTTCATTTGGTCTTTATTTATTTATTTATTCTTTTTTTAATTGATCTTATTTTTCATTTTCAGATTCTATTAATGGTTCCCAATTAAAAACCGTGTTTCACTTTTTTTCCACAATGGTAAATAACTTATTACTGATATATTCTAATAAATTTAAAAAAATTTTTATTCAATTTCCCATTTTAACAAATTAGAACCCTACTTTTTAAAACAATTTTTGACAAAGAATATTTTGCAGATCAACTAATTTTACAAAGTTTCTTAACATTTAATCAAATAAAATGCTTTTTTCAAATCAAAAGCAAAGGATTAAAAATTTCGAAAAATGGACAATGAACTAAAAATTTTCAAACATTTATTTGAATTTAACAGTAGCATTAATCGTTGAAAAAATAATTTTAAGATCTCTATCTTCTAAAAAATCTTTTCAACAACTAAAAACCTCAAATGTTAAAAGTTATCTCTACAAAGGCTTATTATTATGAAAAAAAAAAATTATCAGAATATAAAAAAAGTGTGGGCTTTTTTTTTTGATTTTATATTATTTTTATTGTGAAAAACAATAAAAGTGATCACAATCACCAATGTTTTTTAAAGTTAATAAGAATGTTAATTAAGGATAAGACCCTTAATAAGTATGATTATCATTATATATTTTGATATTTGAAAATTCCTCAAGATCCTTCCATTAGATTTTCAAAATTCCAAATTATTTTTTTAAAATGTAAAAAATTAAAAGAATCACAGAAATTAGAATAATCTGGGAATATAGAAAAAGTTTATTTTTTAAGCAATTCATATCTTAAAAATTACAACTTCCAGAATTAGTCCTTAATAAACTTTGTTTCTGTCAAAGGCGACCCAAAAACAATTTTCCAAATATCAATTATTTTTTATATTGTTGAAGAACAAATAAGAAATAAGTAGAATAATAAACATCAAAGATAGTTGATATCCTATAATAAAGATAAAACTAATCTATCTATATTTTTTTGCAAAATTGAAAATCCAAAAATTATTAGTTCCCCCTTTTAAAAAAACAACAATGCTCATTTTGATCTTCAATTAAAGATCAAAATAAAATTCCAATAGAAATCAATATTATTACTCTATAATCATTTTCACTATTTCAGTAAAATTAGAATAACTTTTTTACTTAGTGACTATAGATCTTGTAATAAAAAAAAAATATTTTTACAAAACAAATGAATTCCATATCAAAGAAAAAATAGAACAATATGAAATAATGTGAAAAAATAAAAATTTTATTTCAATTTTAAAATTTCCAAAAATGAAATTTTTTCTTCTAATATCCATTCAAACACTTTAGAAAGATTTGTATTTACCCATTTTAACTGGGTCTCTTTGACTGGAAAATAGTTTATTTCCAATTTTTGAAAAATTATTATCCAAAAAAATGTATTATTTTACCAACAAATAAAAACTAAAACACTAACAAAAATAAAAATAAAAACAAAAACAAAAACAAAAACAAAAACAAAAATAAAAATAAAAATAAAAATAAAAATTAATTTATGAATAGATCCTTATGTTGTACTTCAAGTGACAGAGCAATGTAAAACTGCATCTGAATTTAAACATTTTTATACTCACAAAACAAGGTTTCTAAGGAATACACAAGATCCTGTCTGGAACGAAAGTCCATATAATTATACGATTAAACACAAATCGGGATCAATAATCTTTTTTGTTTATGATTACGATTTCTTAAAAAAGGATACTCTTCTTGGTGTTGCCAAATTTCCTTTAAAGGATCACCCAGAAATATTTGAAAATAAAATTCTTCGGAAAAAAATTAAAATAAAGCCATCAATAAAAAATACTGACAAAAAAAAGGGAGAGGAATCAACAATAACCTTTAAAGTCTCATTCAAATTACATAACACGGAACTTTCGCAATTGGTTAATGAAATTAAAGAATGCCCATATAATAGGATGCAATTCAAATTATTCCAAGAAACAGAAATTGAAGAACTTCTTCAAAAAACTCGTAGGTGGTTAAATCATGCAAAGAAATATGGTATTAGAGTAATTAAAATGATGAATGGTAACAAGCAAAATGGAGATGTTTGGATCAATATTTGGTATTCAAGAATCGATATAAGAACGGGGAAAGAAGGTTTTTTATTTAAAAAAAATTTAATTTGATTTGATTTTTCCCAATTTTTATGCCGAATGAAAAAAATTAAAATCAAATAAAATAAATCTTTTAATAAAATTGGAAAAAGATAATGTAACTATTATTATATATATTTATATATTAAATAATTTTTGGAAAAGGGGTATCCGAAATAATTTCTTATTTAAAAATCTTTTTATTATCCTATGACAACAATTTTTATTAAGAAAAGTGTTTGAAATATTTCTCCCAAAGATTCAATATTTTCTTAAATTAAGATATACTCATCATTTAAAAGTTAATTATTTCATAAAATAAATCTCTAATTTAATTTGCTTTTAGATTTTTTTTTTTTAATAATTAAGACTTTTTTATTATTTTTTCATTTAAATTTTTTGGGATCAGGTATAGCACGAGAAAAATTGCAAAAGACATAAAATTATTTGACTCATTTTCTCAGAAATTAATTGCTATTTTAAATTTCTGTTGTCTTTCTAACTATTGATAGATGATATTAAAAAAAAATGAAAAAATTTCATTACCAAAATTAAACCAAATCGCCTAACATTATTAAAAATTTTGAAATGATTTTTTGTCTCCTAATGAAATTTTATTTTTTTGTTGATACAAGGCGATATTGTTAATTTATATCGAAGGATAATGTAGTGTTAATGTCGGAGGGGTGTTAAATATGGTTCTTTTTGGGGGGAGTTGTTACATGTTTTAATTCATTCAGATATACCCCACATTGTTAGGAAACGTGTTTGTAAAGATTGGATTATTTAAACAAGATAAAACGTGTTTGGGTGCATTAGGGTGGGTTATTTTAGGTTTAATCGGTTTTTTAAGGATATTTTGTGTTAAATAAAGAAAGTTTTGGGTTAACTTGAGTATGTTTTGAAGTGTACAAATCTCTTAACACCCATTATAGATATAAATTTCATTAAGTTTATAATAAAAGATTTAAGATGATATTGATGAATTAATATATTTATTTTCTTATATGTCGTTAATCCAGATTTTAATATAATAAAAAGTTAAAATAATCAAAGGATACAGTAGTTATGATATAGATTGATTTTTTTTTGAAATTGGAAAAAAAAAAATACTTATTTATTTTTTCAATTTTTTTATGGAGTTTTATTTTATTATTATTTTTTTCAAGATGAATTTTTATTACAATAATAGTAATTCAAAATCCAATGCATTGGTTTATTAATAATAACTATCAATAAATGTTTTTTTTATTTTTTCTGATATAATAAATAAATAAATTTATTAATGTTAACATTATTATTTTTTTTTTTCACATAATTTCAATAAATATTGAAACAAGAGAAAGAAAAATTAATTTCTTTCGGATCAAGATTAAAATTTTAATAAGAATAATTTTCGAAAACTTCAAATTGTGTGAAAGAAAATGATTTAAAAAAACATAAATAAAGTGAAAAGGAATTTGATTTAATTCATTGGGATTAAATCATTATTTTTTTTTTTAATAGATAAAGTAATTAACCATAAATTTTAAAAAAAAATTAAAATAATTAATAAATATTATTCCAAGATAATAAGATAATCTTCGAAAACAATAAAAAAAATTATTTTTTGTATTCTATTATTAGCAAAAATTTGAAAAAAATCTTTGTAAAATACAAATTTTCCTTCTAAATTAATAGAGATCTTGGAAAAGAATTTTTGATCTATAAACTCTTATTCAATAATATTGTTTATTTTATGTTTAGATTTTAAAAAGTCAAAAATTAAAAAATAATAAGAATTAAAAAAAATTCAATTATTAATCTGACTAGTACTATTGGTAAAATCATTTAAATTTGAAAAAATATTTGATGAAAAAACTTTCAAATTTTATAATTATAAAAAAATATTATTTTTTTTTCAAAGTTAATTTAAATAATTTTTTATTTTTAAATTATTTAGAATCAAATAAACTATCTTTCATAATAATTGGTAAATTAAAAATCAAATTTTAAAGTAAAATATTTTTAATAATTGAAGTTATATATTATATATAAAAATTAGATTTTAATATTCAATACTATACTTAAGAGATATTTATTTTTTGTCTAAAAATAAAAGAAAAGAAAAATAAAAAAAAAAAGAAAAAAAAAATTGGGCCATTTATTTTGAAAGAAGCATTACATGAAAAATAGACAATTTAAAAAAGTAAAAAAAAACCATTTATCGATTCTCCTTCGATTTGAATGTCTAAATCTAATCTCTTTTTCATATTTAAAACCAAATTTTTCATTAATTCATATGTTACTTCTTTCCAATTTTTCATTTTCATTTTCATTTTCCATTTTAACAAAACACTTTTGAAAAAATAAAAAAGAGAAAAAATGATTTATTTGCAAACTTTTCATTATGAGAGGAAAAACTTCAAAACGATACAAAAGCAATTCATTATTCAAATGTAAGGTGGGCCATTTATTATGAAATTTAGTTTATACATACATACACATATATATATATATATATATAGTGTGTGTAGAAGCATTACAATTGAAAGTTAATCAAAAGATAAAATGAATTTTCAATGTGACTTCAAAATATCTTTTATATAAATATAAATTATTTATTACATATTTTAGGGCATGTAGGGGTACAAAGATGCCCAAAAAAATCTAGTAAAGAGTGATGTGTTTTAGTCATTAAAATTAAGAATTTTTTGATATCTAGATAAATTTTTCAAAAAAAAAATTTGTTTTTGACAAAATTTAGATTGAAACGTAATAAAACCATAATAACCAAGAACAGATTTTCAAATGTTGAAATTTTTTTTTCAAGTTTTTTTTCAAGCGGGTAACAATACATCTTATAATTATAAACTTTTTTTTTCAAAGATAATTTTCTATAAATTATAATTTTATAATCCTTTGATAACAAATTAAATTAAAATTTTCATTTTGAAGGAAATTAGGATACTTGGTGATCGAAGTGGTATAAAATTATATATTACTATATTATTCTTTAAATTTCTTTTGAGATGACATAATTGTTGTATCAAAATATTTGATCAAGTTTGATAATTGAAAATAATAATCATAATTGTATTTTTTTCTTTTTTTTTTAATATCTTCTACTAATGGTAGGTAAGATAACAGAAATCTAAGATACGAATTGATTTTAGATAAAATTGTGCCATTGATATTGATTGTAAAAGTCACTTTTTTGCATCTTGTACCCCACCCCCAGTGTTTAAACATATATAATGTATGATAACGACTTTATAATTACCACAAAATGATTCTACCTGTTTTATCTGAAATTAATTACTATATTAGCTAAATTTCAAAAATACCAGAAAATTTTCCATCATAAAAAAATTTTTTTTAATTATTTTTTTTTTTTTGAATGATAATGTATTTTACTAAAGTGTATAGAGAAAATAACCAATATAGATTAATAAATAAAAATATAGTGTAATCATTTTATTTTTTGTAGGAAAAATGAAAAATGAAAAAAAAAATGTTAAAAGAGTTTACCCCTAATTTTGAAATTTGGCTTGTTTATATGTTGTGTGTCTTATTATTGGTAGATTACATTCAAAAATGGGAAAATATTATCAATAGCTAACTACACTTTTTGATTGTTATATCAGCCCATGTTCTTTTTTATTGATGTGATCAACTTTGTGTACAATTTTACTAATCAATTATTTCGAGAAACTTTGAGCTTTTGAAAACTAATATTATTTACATTCGATGGAAACATATTATAATTTTTGATGATTCCATGGTTGACTCTAAAATATTACGGTTATTTTCTGAAACTTTTATATTTATAATAGGAATTTTCTTTTCATAACAATGCTCAAATAGTAGAGAATATTTATTAAATATGTATTTACAGAAGATTGTAATTAAAGAAAATTTTATTATATAAAAAATAGAAGAATAAAAATTAAAAGATCAATATAAACAATAATAATAATAACTTTTCCATAGCCAAGTTAAAAGTTATACAATGGCTTTGTTTCTTCCAGGATTTTAAAAGAAGTGTATAAAATCTTTAGCTTTACATAATTCTTTCTAATTCGGGAAAACTGCTATTGTTTTTTTCATGATTTAAGAAAAAAAAGAAAATTTTTTAAAGTTTCTTTTCATTTCTATAATTAAAAAAAAAGACTGTACCCTTGACAGAACTTTACTATATGACCAGGGGATTCACAAGAGGAGTAAAAACCTTATAGAACAGTACATAATATTTGTTTTTCAAAATATGTACAAAAGAAAATTGCAATGAGAAAGTAAACTTAATATCATCGATCATTGAATAGGTTATTACTTCATTAAATTATCATAATTAAGAGAAAATTTCAAATCAATCACACTCAAAATGGGAAAAAAGATCTTTGTTCAAAAAATTAATTTTTATAAAAAAAAACTTGTAAAAAAATCCACATTTAATAAAAACTTTTCTTGTAAAGTAACTTTTTAGCCAATTAATTTGAAAAATTACATGAGAGTTTTTCAAATGTAATATTCTTTTTTTTTCACAACTAAATTTCAAATTTAACTTTACTTTTCTCAATAAATAACCTGATAAATAACAATAAAACTCAATTTTTATATTATTTGAATTCTGAATTTCAAATGATCAAAATAAAAAAAGAAATAAAAAAATAAAAGTAAAAATAAAAAAAAAAGGAATTAATCAAGAAATCAGTTATTTTATTTTAATTTTGATAAAATATGTATTTTTTGAAAATAAATATTATCATTCAGTAAAAATATAATATTTCTTAGAATTTTTTTTTGTAATAATTATTATTTTTTTTCTCATATTTGTATTCATTTTGTACTTTATCTAATTCTCATATCTTGGAATTCTTTATTGTACTTTTTTAAATTACTAAAAAATCAGTAATAACAATTTTTAATTTTGTATTTGGTTTGTATACCAATTTTGTTGGTTTTGTCCTTGTTGCATTTGTTGTTGTTGATAATTTTGTTCTTGTCCTTGTTGTTGTTGATAATTCTGTTGCTGGCTTTGTTGATAATTCTGTTGTTGATTTTGTTGATAATTCTGTTGTTGGTTTTGTTGGTTTTGCTGTTGTTGTTGCTGCTGCTGCTGCTGTTGTTGTTGTTGTTGTATTTGTTGTTGGTTTTGTTGTTGATAATTTTGCTGTTGATAATTTTGCTGTTGATAATTTTGTTGTTGGTTTTGTTGTTGATTTTGTTGTTGGTTTTGTTGTTGTTGCATTTGGTTTTGATCTTGAGGATAATAATATTGCATATTATAATTCATATTTCTTTGTGGGTATTGTGAATAAAATTGTGAATAATATTTTTGTAAATTGTCATTTTGAAATTGATCTTTTAATTATTAAAAAAATATCAAGAAAAAAAAAGATAATTTTATGAAAGATATTTGTATAAAGAATAAATGTATATTAGAAAATAAGAAGAAAAAAAATGGTGAAAGATTTACTATAATATTGACTCAGTATAGCAGCTATATAAATAAAATAAGAGAAATAATTGAAAATATTATTTTTATTTAGTAATTTTATGAAATAAAGAGAAAATAAAAAAAATAAACATTCAAATGAAAGAATATTCAAATAAAAGAATACCAAAAAATTTTTAAAAAGAATACCAAAAAAATTTCAAAAAATAATTATTTTCTGTTTTCAAATTTAATAATATTAAATTGCAATTAATATTCTGGTTAGGAGATCGATTATGTGTCAATCAAATTTTTACAAATTATCCTTTTAACCAAAAAAAAGAAGAACTGTTTCAAATATATTAAAGTATTTAATATTAAATCTTTTTCTTCTCATTAAATAGGATATTTTTACAGTGGAATTAGAAATTTCTATGTTTCTTTTTGGTACATTATTTTACTTCAATAAATTAGTACAACTCGCTTTTGTCAAATGAACTGTATTAATTTATTATATACTACTTTTTAAATAACATTGTGAAAAAAAATCAGGTTATACAACAATTAAATGAAACTAAAATATCAAAAATTGTTCTACAGATAAAAATAGAAAAACAGACAGTTTGTATTGTTTTAATTTAAATTCCAGATTAAATTTATTTTTTTAAAAATTGACAAAAAATCATCTTAATGGATAATTGGTTTTTTTTTTTATTTTGATATATATACTTATTTTTTATTTTGATATATATACTTATTTTTTACTTTCTTGATTACTTTTTCATTTTTTTTTGTTTCAATTTTAAGTAATAAATAAAATAAAAACACCTTTTTATTTCTTAATGAATGTTGGCAATTACGTATATTTAGTACAAAAAAGTGAAATGGGAGCAGCCCCATGAAATTTGAATCTTTTCAAAAGATATTGAGGATTCCCTTCAACTTTGGACTAAAAATCGCTAAGATGTTTATCATATACTCGAAGAGATTAAAAAGTTAATTATTTTATATAAAAAAAATTATGGTGATAAAGCAAATCTGAGTGAAAAGGTATTTTGTATCAACATGCAAGAAATATTTGTTTAATTAATAATAAGTTAAAACAGGAAAGGTATGGTTATTCAAACCATATTTGATATTAAGTTAATATAAATTGATTATATTCAAAATTTTAAATATATACCATTTTCCAGTCAAAGGCATACAATTGTAATGGGCGAATTACATGTATTTAAAGGATTTGAATTGTGATTAGAAGAAAAAATATAATTTTGGAAATTTGAAAATTTACATCATTTTTTAATCATTTTTTCATATTTTGCTTTCTTTTTTCAATTTTTTTTATGAGAACCATAATTCATTTGCAAATTTTTTTTTTTAGAAGATCTATAGTCACTTAGTAAAAACATGTTATTCTAATGTTATTGGAACAGTGGAAATGATGGTTTGGGGAAAATATACTTGATTTCTATTGGAATTTTCTTTGGATCTTTCAAATTGAAGATCAAAACGAACATATTTTTGTTTTTCTAAATGGAATATTTTCCGAACAATTTTTGAGTTATTCATTTTTTAAGAAAATCTATTGATTTATTAGTTTTACTTCATACACTTATCAACTATTCCCCAATATGTATTTTTCTTATTTCTTATTTGTTCTTTACAGAACAATTATATAAAATAATTGATATTGGAAAAAAAAATTTTTGGGCCACTTTGAAAGTAACAAAGTTTAATTACTAATATCCAAATATAATGTATTACCAAAAAAAGTGTAGAAATTTTTTTTACATTTCAAATACTTTTTCTTTTTTACAAATATTTCTATTCGAAAATTAGGTAATATAAATATAAGAAAATAGTAATACTTGATGAATTAGTTCTATGGTATGTATTTCAAAATATGTTCATTAAAATTTTTCCAAAAAATATAAAAAAAAAAACCACATTTTTTTGGGAGAAAACAAGATAACTGAGGAACTGGTTAAAAGTAAATAAAAAATGGAAAATATTATAAGGTATCAAAATGTTTTTTTAAACAATAAAATTCATAAGTTTTTCATTCAATTGGAAATTTTGTTTAGATTAAGCCTCTCTTAAGAAAAAAAAATTATTATAATAAAAAGAAAAAAATAATAACCAAATTTCTCACTTAAAATTTATCCTAATAAAATTGAGATCAGAAACTTTGATGTATAAAATTTATGTAATGAAATACAATAAAACAAATTGGATTTAGATAAGGACTTAATAAATGGTGAATAATAATTTTGGGTATTTAAATAGCTGTATTAAAATTGAGTTTAATAAAGATATTTTAAAATAAATTTTCTCCTGCTTTTTTGGAAATAGCTTATTTTGAAGAATCAATTTATGATAAATTACAACTTGAAGATTTGAAAAAAAATATTTTTTTCTATTTTCTCGAGTTTTCTTTGATTTTCAAGAAGAAATAAATAAAAGATGTGTTGATCACGAATAAATAATTCTGATAATTATTGACACACGGAAGAAGGAATAAAAATCTATGGTAAATATTATTTATATTGCCGTTTCAAAATTTTGTGAATCTATTTATTTGATACAAAGGTTTGATTTTTAAATATTTTTATTTTTTTTTTGAAAAATTTATACTTTGTATTTATCAAAGATATCTATTTTGTTCAATCGTGAAAAAACAATTAAAAATTTAAAAAAAAAAGACAGTTCAATTCAAGAATATTTTGAATAATAATTGTGAAAATTCAATCATTCTAACAAATTATTCATTAATCAAGACTAAAATAAAAAAAAAATAAATATTTTTGATTCTAGTTTTTCTTAAATTATCAAAGTTCTAAAAAAATAATTATCAAAGAAATATATTTTACTTTGTTTTAATTCTTGAAAATTTAATAAAAAAATATCAGGAAAATCTGTTTCATAAAATAAAAGAAATTTGAATCTGAAAAAAATTAAAATAAAAATAAAATAAATTAATTTAATAATTTTTTAAAATAGTACTTTTAAAATAAAAAAAAAAAACTTTGTTTGGAATGATAGTATTTTTTTTTTTTCTTATAATTTATGTAATGGTGTTTTGATCAATAAATTTCTTAATGGGAATTAATTTTTCTTTATTTGGATTAATTTTTCGAAAAAATATTTTTGTTTATATTTTTAACAAAAATAAAAAAAAAAAAAAAATAATAAGAAAAAGGAAAAAAAATTACAGTAATATTGTGGATGAATATATTGTTGTTGGTTCATATTTGTTTGTTGGTTTCGATTTTGAAATTTTTGGCTTTGCTGTTGATTATTTTGTTTATAATTATTTTGTGAATTATTATTATTTTGATCGTTTGTTCTAAAGGCATCTCCAACATTCATCTATGAATTAAATTAAATTAAAAAAATTAAAAAAGAAATTTTAAAATCATTATTAAAAATAAAAATTATAACAATAATTAAACAAATTTAGCTGGGATTAATATTGTGCATTTATTATGTTATTTAATTTTCACAAACTGTATATAAGGTATTTCCGAAAAAAAGCTGGACTCATTTATTTTAAAATATCTTTGTTAAATTCAATTATGCCTATTTCAATATTTAAAATTATTATCCGTGGTTTAATGTTCCTTAATATTCATCTAATTTGTTTATGTGTATATAATTACTTGAGCAAATAATATAATCAATTTTGATCTCAATTTTAAATTTTTTTTTTTAGAGATGAAATTGTTTTTTTATTGCAAGATCATTGGTCACTTAGTAAAAACATGTTATTCTAATGTTATTGGAACAGTGGAAATGATGATTCGAGAAAAATTATATTGATTTCTATTGGAATTTTCTTTGGATCTTTAATTGAAGAACAAAATGAACATTTGTTGTTTTTTCCAATGACTACATTGAAAAGTTTTTGAGTTATTCATTTTTTATGAAAATATATAAATTGATTAGATTTACTTCATATGTAAACCCCGTTCCAAAAATTTGGACACACCCAAAATCAAAAATAGGTAAAAAAAAAACCGAATTTATTGTATTTTCCCAAACCGAAATATAAAACTACATTAAAGTAACACAGTATTAATGTTTTTATAAGTAATCATTTTCATCCAAATAAAAGAAAAAAATTTAAAACTCAAAAATAAAAACAGGTGTGTCCAAAATAATGAAACGAGCGGAACAAAAAATGTATTGGTAAATTTGTTGAAATTTCACCAACAATTATTGATCGATCAAATGATAAGATACCATCTACCAATTGTATTTGATTTTCCAATTTAACAAACTCAACACTAACCTTCTATCAATCATTGAAAAAAAATTTCGAGATCTAACGAAACAGATTACGTAACTGCAAAAAAGGAAATGAAAACAAAAAAAAAAAGACAAAAAATGAAATTGTTTGTAAAATCAAAATTCTTTCCAATTTGAATTTAAAGTACAGTAATGATGTTCTTTCAACTGTTTAAACTGTGTCCAAATTTTTGGAATCTAGTTTATATCAAATATTCTCCAATATATGTATTCTTCTATTGATTTCTTATTTATTCTTTAAAAATATCAATTTTGTCAAATAATTGATTCTGTCAATTTTTTTTTCTAAACCTTCGACAGAAACAAAGTTTATTGTATTTAATAGTCCATTTTAAGATTAATACATTCTTATAGTAAATTGGTTTAAAAAAAATGTGACAAAAAGGTTGATAAGCTCCGGTAGACCTATTTTTAGGGCTTTTTTTAACAAAAATTTTTGGTCACACTTTTTTAAAACGGCTTTTAGTGATTTTTCTTTGATTCGTTAGTTATTATATTTCTTGAAAAAATTAGTCTATTTGTTTTTTTTTATTTAATGGAGGAGTTGTTGTTTCCACTTATTTGCCGTTTGGTTTTTTTTACTTTGAGAAATAAAACGAAAATTTATATAATTTGAGAAATAAACCGAAATTTTCTATAATTTTCGTTTTATTTCTCAAAGTAAAAAAAAACGCCGTTAGCTTTTCCAGAATTCAAAAGAATTGAGTAAAATCTTTGATTTTTCTCCATTCTTTTAAATTTTGGAAAAGCTAGGCACTCTACGGCACTTTTCGTTAGGTTTTTTTTACTTTGAGAAATAAACCAATAATTTTTATCATTTGAGAAATAAACCGAAATTTTCTATAATTTTCGTTTTATTTCTCAAAGTAAAAAAAAAACGCCGTTAGCTTTTCCAGAATTCAAAAGAATTGAGTAAAATCTTTGATTTTTCTCAATTCTTTTGAATTTTAGAAACGCTAGGAACTCCACGGTACTTGATGGCACTCGTCGACACTTGACGGCACTACATGGTACTTTCCAAATTTAGAAAAAGTTCAAAATTCTAATTATTTCTGAATTATTTTAAATACAATTATTTTCCTTGAACATAAAAGAAATCTGAATTTTTATTTACAAATTGTCAAAAATTAATCTATTTTTGAGATCAAAGAAAAAAGATTGGATTTTGTATATGAAGGGGATATCAATTATATTTATTGATTTGGTTGATAATAAAATGGCCAATTATTCTTTGGTGTTAATTTGTTTCTTCATTTAATTGATCTTGCTTGTGATTTTCATACTTTTTACAATAAAAAATCTTGAACTTTTTTTTTTTTTTTTACTTTTCCCAAATCGCTATTCCAAATTTGAATAATAGTGCTCTTTTAAAAAAGAGAGGACTTTTTTTGTTTTTTTTTTTTTAAAGTAATTTATTTTTCTCTTTGTTGATTTTTTCTTTTGAAATATCACATTTGTTTTTTAATTTAAGTGGATCACTCATGAATAGTTAAACCAAATTCAATTCTAAATTAAATTGTTATTAAAAAATAAAAGAAAACAATTATCAAATTTCCTTTCATAAAAAAAGTAAGAACTTTTAATAAATCTGTTTGACCATTATGGAAAAAAAGTGAAACACGGTTTTTAATTGGGAACCATTAATAGAATCTGAAAATGAAAAGTAAGATCCAATTAATAAAAGAAAAAAGAAAGAGAAAATGAAGGATTCAGCACAATAACAGTTTTTTATAATACTATCTTTTGTTCTGAGTTTTTTATTTGATTTTTCGATTTTTAAAAATTTGTTGAAAAAATTGATTATTATTTGTGGATCTCCAAAACGACTCAACAATTTCGATAAGAAAGTAGATTTAAAGTGTGTTTGTTTGATTGAAAATAATATAATGGATTATTATTTGAAGTTAATTTGTTTCTTCTTTTAATTGATTTTACTTTTCATTTTCAGGTTCGATGAAGGTTCCCAATGAAAAAACGTGTTGAACTTTTTTTCCCGAACGGTGAGATTAAATTCTGTTTGTGTTTGTTTCGCAAATTCTTTAATGTGGTTAAAAGTTTTCTATTTGACAAAATATGTTGTCTAGTCTTTGTTGTTTGAAAATATTTCTCTCACAAAAATTGGATCAATCGATTTTTAAAGAATATTTTATGAAATTGGGGTTTGTAGTAACTAAACATTAAAAAAAAATTGGCGTTTTAAGAAAAAAAAAGAAAAAAAACAAAAGAAAAGGACACAAAAAAAAAAAGAAAAGAAAATTAATCAAACCATTTTTCCAAGGAATTCAATGTTACCAAGTGTTTTGACTTTAGTGGCGGCTTCTTCGGTTTCAAAGGTCACAAAACCAAATCTTTTGATAAAAAAAATTTAAGAAAAGAAAAATTATGAAAAAGGGATTTGAAACAAAAAAAAAAAAGAAAAATAAAAAAAAAAATAAAAATAAAAATTTCATTTGAAAAGAAATTTACCCTTTTGAACGGCTTGTCTCATGATCAATAATAATTCTACAATCAACAACATTACCGTATGCAGAGAAAAAGTTCTCTAGTGAATTTTCAGTGGCCTATATATTATTTAGGTTTCAAGAATAAAAGAAATCAAAAAGATTACAAAAAAAAGTAAACAAAAACACAAAAAACAAAAACAAAAAAAATTTTTCTTTACTTTCCAACTAATACCTCCAACAAATACTCTTTTTTTGTGTTCTTGTGTCATAAATTTTTGTTCTGAAATGAAAAAATAAAGTAAAAAAATGGTTCTTTTGAAATTTGTTATTTTTTGGGTAATATATCAATTTGAAGATAACTATCTTTAAATATGTTCTAATACAAGTGTACAAGATAAACTTCAATGTTCTGCAGTTAATTTTTTCAGGGTATCTTTTTATATTCTCAAAATCTTACTATTTTGTTTTGTTGATAAAATATTTAACAGTTTAACGTATTTTGAACATCTTTGATTCAATTTGTCTAATAAAAAAATCTCATTACACATTAGGGTTCGTAATTAAAAGGCAATACTACAAAGTTTTAATAGTGCTAAAACCAAAAGTCTTTTTTTTTTTTTCCCAATCAAAGATGGTCTGAAAATTTTTTAAAGGTTTGATTTATCTTGAAATATCTTCACCTGAAAAGCACTTTCAGTTTTAATAATCATATTTTGTCTTCAAAAATTTCATTTTTACAAGACTTTTCACCCTTTAGAAGTGTTTGAAAGATTTTCAAGAATTCAAAAGTATCAAAAAGTATTCAAAAGTCAAGTGATTTTTAATTTACTGTTTCGATAGACGAACCTTGAAAATGGAAAAAACATTAGAAATTACTTAAAAAAAAGTAATGATGGTCAATTGTTGCTTTTTTTCAAATAAAGAGTTTAATAAACAATCAAAATTATTGAAAATTTCTTGCAATGTCCTGAAAAAATCTTTTCTAGTATTTGGATTAGAAATGGGAAAAAATTTTGATGTCCTTTACTATATTTATCTTTAGTAAGTGAGTTCTCAAAAAAGTAGGATGTAATTTATGGTTGTAGTTGAGAACGGAAATTAAAAATCAAGTAAAATTTTTACGTGTTTATATTTCTGATATTAGTATTCAATTTGATCAAGTTTGGTATTTCAAACAGTTTCTTGAAAAATCAGATTACAACATTTAGTACTTGACGTGTTTGCAATTTTTCAATTATTACGTTTAGTAACCTCTAAGTTTTTGCAAAGTGTACTAGAACTGATAGAAAAGTGTACTAAACAAATAAAAAGAAACCACTATTTTTGATTTCAAGCCTGATCATTATATGTAAAGAAGGAAAGATCTTTTTAAAAATTTGAAATTTATTTTCTTTCTTTTTTGATCATTTCCTTTTTTGAAATAAATTTATACCATCCTATTGTGAAGCTTTGGACCCCGATTCAGAAAAGAATACTAGTTGAATATTTAAAAAAAACAAAAGATAGTATCCCAACTCAAAACATTTGAAAAATGCTTTCAATTTCTTAGTAAGATAAGTTGTCTCTTGAAAGCTGAAAATATAAGATCTTGAAAGGTAATTCGTTCCTTTAGTGTAACTTTTCTTTCTTGAAATTTTGGTTGTATTCAAATGGTGCTTGATTCAAAAATACCGTATGATCAAACCTACAAATGAAAAATTTGGAGAACTTATAATCACACTTTACAGAAAATGAAAGAACTACCATAAAAATATTCCAATTAGAAAGACACCCACTACCTTAGCCTTGTCAAAAACAAAACAAAAAATAAAACATTGACTTTGAGATGGTATTTTTTTATTTGTATTGTTTTTTCGGGTATAGTGTGGTATCTTAAAACTACTTTGTTGCGTAGTATTTTTCATAATGAAGATTATCTCTACAATTGTTTGAGTATCTTGAACATTTCAATAATTGGTTGAACTAAGAATGCTAATTGAGAGCCATTTTGCAAATCTAAACTATGATAACCTACTGAAATTTTGTCTCCTTTAATTATTCTCGAAAGTTTTCAAGAATACACCTAAATTCACTATTAAATGAAAAACTATTTTATTGAATCAACCTACAAATAGTCAATAACTTAATTCGATTTAAGGGCCACAAACTTTTATACAAAACAATACTAGTATTTTCCGATTAAAAAACGAAAATTTTTTGTTCACATTCCCAAAATATTTTTCTTGTTTATAAATTGAAGAAAACCCAAAAGATCTTTACAACATCGTTTAGAAATGATATTTTTAGACAATAACATAAACTTCCTGAGTTAACTCTAAGACAAAATTTTTACTCTTCTAATTTGATTGTAACAGTAATATTCTTATTATCCATTTTCGAACTTGAAATAAAAATTTTAATTTCTCAATTGGAAAATAACAGTAGTGTAAAACAACATGACAAGAATAGTACAATCCGTACAAATACTTTCAAGACTTTTTCAAACTTTCAGACTGAATAGTTGTAAGGTTTCAGTCTCTTATATTCATTCATATTTTTTCAAATTTCAAATACTTTTATTAGGTTCACAAAAAGGGTAAAAAATAATACTTATCAAAAGAAAACATTTTGCAATTTAATTGAATTGTTTGAAAGTTATCTAAAAGAAAAACTTTTTGTTAAATTTCAGAAACCAGAAACTCTTTTTGTGAAAACTGTAAAGCGGAAAGTTGTTTAAAGTGTATCTTTTTCAAAGTTTGTATAATAAAAAACTTTTAAATTGAAAGTTATTGATTTTGATCTTGTAATTCCTTTCAAAATTTGGAACAGTTTCAAAAAACTGTAGTATTGCCAAGTAAAAAAAGTGACTAAGATTTTTGTTCGATTCTTGTTGTGTGAAATTAGGCTAAAAATATCATTTTTTTTATTTAAATTCACAACTTTTTTCTTTAAAATTTTGTAATTTTTTAATTTCTTTTCTTGTTCATTTAATGAATACTTTAACAGCAACCACAATCCCAAGACAAACAAAGTCTCTTTTAATTCGGCTTGTTTTTAATCCAAAAAATAAAGTGCTTGCAAAATCAACAGGGGAGAACTTAACGCAAATTGATTCTGTTGAATTGCTTTTAAGATGGTTAAATTTTCAATTAAAAAAAGCGAAGTCCAACACAGTTAATAACTTTGGATCGGACCTGTCAGACTGTGTTGCTTTAACTGCTCTATTGGGCCAAATTTGTAGTGATGTTTCTTTTCAGCACGTTACCCAGAAGCAAACATTAGAAGAACGAGCATTTGAATTTTGTCAAACCTTAGAAAAAACCAATTTTACTCACTCAATTTCTTATGAAAAAATCGTTCAGGTATGGCTATCGATTTCTTTTGAATAAATTTATTTTTATTTTTATTCTTCTCAAAAAGAAAAAAAAAACTTTTTATTCATTATTTTTGTCGAAATTTTCAATTTACCACCCTTTGTGGCAAAAAGCCTTTTAATTTGGAATTTTTTTCAAAATTTTAAGAAGAACAGAAAACTTTTGGTAGTTTTGCTAAATTTATTTTATTTTTTTGACAAATTTTTTTTTGTCAAATCGAATTTTTTTTTTAAAAAAATTTTTTTCTTTTCTTTTGAAAAATAAAAAAAGAAAGAAAAAAAAAACTTACTCTCTTCTTTAACATTTTTTTTCTTTTTTTTTTTTTCTCTTTTCTTTTAAAAAAAACTTTAAAAATTTGAAATAGGGAGATGAAATTGTTCTTGTTGATCTTATTGCAAGGCTGTATATTTGGAAGCCATCTTTAGAAACGGCAAATGTTTTAAATACATATCTTTCGAGAAATAAAAAAACGGAAGGATATTCCAATGTGAACAATTATTTATCAAAGATTCGCAATAATCAAACAACAACAACACAAAACCAATACAAAACACAACAAACAAAAAGCACAAACTCTGTTGAAAACTTACTTCAACAAATGAAAGTAAATAAACACCAAACACAAACACAAAACCAATACCAAACACAAAATCAATTCCAAACACAAAATCAATTCCAAACACAAAATCAATTCCAAACACAAACACAAAATCAAAACCAAAACCAAAATATAAATCAAAATCAAAATTCAATTCAGGACTTATTTGAATCAGAATTCCAAGATGTTGGATCAGAGATGAACCTTAATATAAACCAGGAACAAACACGCGTCCAGGATCAGGATCAGGTACAAGATCAAGAAGAGAAATTTTATACACACCGAGAGGAATTTCTTGACATTGACTCCATTTTACATTCTGCATTTTCAGAAACAAATAACATAACTGATGTCCATGAATTTTTATTAGAAACTAGGAAATATCTGAATGAAAAGAAAAGCGAGCCAACAATTTTAGATCCAAAGCATTTTGAAAAATTGGATAATGAATTCAAAGTGCAAACACAAGTCAAGGCAAAGCTTGATCGGGAAATTGAGAAGAAGCAAAAATTCAAGGACGAATTTGAAATCCAAATTAAAGAGTTGAGAAAGATCAGACTCAATAAGCAAATTCAAAAAGAGTATCGTGCGAATTTAAAAACGAGGTCTATCAGCCAATCGGGAACAAAGATCTTGATGAACACGGAGATTGACACTGCGGAGGTGGAAAATTTGAATCAGTTTTTGAAATTATCAAATTCGATCGTCTCTGCGTTCCAAATGCTCAGACAAAAATTTTCAACGTTGTTTAAAACGCTATCGGAATCGTTAATCACTGACGAATTAAATAAAAGCATCCAGGATGAAATCAAAAACATCTCAAATTTGCTGGAGAGCAGCTCAAGCTCGCAGCACGAATCAGAATATTCGCTCTTGCTGGCAATATTTGATCTGCTGCGTTCACATGGAGTGATCCAAAATGATTTAACATTGATGGACTCGATCAAGAAAATAGTGCTGTCACTTCGTCCCGGGGAGGTCACCGATTTGTTTCGGATAAGGGAAGAGGTCATTGGGCTCTTACAGAAAAATAACTTTTTACAAAAGGACTTCAAGGGGAAATCCTTCCAGGACTCCTTAGAGGCCCTATTTATTTCGACGCTGTATACGAAGAATTTCAAATTCCAATTGGCCAAGGCCATCATTGAGCTGGCGCTTGTTGACTCAAATTACATTTCCAACAACTCCAAAGATTTTAATAGCAAGGAGAATTTACAAAAAACCATGTTTAGTGTCTTTGACAAATTCATCACGGGGAATATACCAGATGAAGCCTTAATTGAATTCCTCTTTAATCTTTTCAATTCGCTGACAATAACAAATAGCAAGGAACTGATTTTAAAAGTGCTGGTGGAAACGAAAAAAAGAGCCATCGGCACGACTTTAAGGCAGCTTTGCAAGCACACTTTGCCTAAGGAATCCATTGACAAAATCGAAACGATGGTTTCCAGGTATCACAATGACGAATTGCCCCTGGTAAGTAAGTGTGTTGAAAAGGGTAAAACGTTGTTTAGTAATTATTTATCTGACGACGACATTATTTATTTAACGGCGAGCTTCGATCGTGACAATAGTACACCCGAGTCCCTGGAAAAAATTGCCCATATCACTTTATCATTAATGGAGTTCCTCGGGCTGTCATTGAAATTCGTTCAGCTGTGTATCGCACAGGAGGTTATTAGAACAATGTCTGCGCTATCCTTTTTCAGAGAATCCGACCAGGCCTCTTTGAATGTTACATTTTACACCCACAACCATGGGCGCGAGTTTGTGAAAAGGATTCTTTCTGGCCCGATCCAAGAGCTTTGCAACAATTCCAACTTAAATTTCGAAATCGAGCCTGAAAGGTTAAATAACAACACGGGCGCTTTAAAGCAAAACCAAAACAATTTGCTGATATATCTCAATAAAATGGTTGAAGCGATCTTCTCGACTGTGACACTGGTGCCAAAGTCCTTTTATTTTATTGGGATCAATTTAAAGCGCGAGGTGAACACCAGATTCCCCGATTCCGTAATCATCACCATTGGCGGCTTCATTTTTCGACACTTTTTCTGCCAGGCGATCAAAAGCCCCTTCCAATTCGGCATCATCGACCACCCACCATCCGAAAGCGCCAAACGAGGGCTCGAATTGATCTCTCTCATCTTAAACGAGATCGCCAACGGTAAGCTATTTACCAACCAGGAGAAAAGCTTGCAATTCGCGAACGAATACATCACCTCCAAATTTAACGATCGATCAAACTACATCCAAAAAATCTCTGACGAAAACCAAATCAACGAGGAGCAGGTGCTAATCGAAGATTCGAAAAATATACCCCTCAGGCCAAACGTGCCAATCAGAGACTATTTGATATACAACATCCTCTCTCCAAATTTGCCATCGGAATTAAACTTGGATATCATTTCGGGCGAATTGATTAACTATTTCAATGGACAGGAATACACACAATTGGATTTGAAAAATGTGAAAAACTTTAATATCGTGACCAATGACTTCACCAAATTGGAGTCGAGCAGAAAGAATTTACAGTTATCGCTCAGAATGATCGAGAAAATTAATTACTTGAGCTCTATGATCTCTTTGAAAACAAAGAAAACAAAGGAATCTGAAAACGATAACAACCTGCAGCTGCAAGCCAGCCAAGAAACAGAAATCTATCTCAAGGAATGGACCAGAAACTGGGGCAGCGGCGAACTGAAAAGACACGATTGGATATATTCCGCTTCGAGCAAGAAAAACACCTCTTGGAAAAGACAATTCATCGTAATGAAAGAAGACCTTTTGGCCTTGTTTGATTATCTGCCTTCTTCAGAGGAAGACCAGCCTCACCAGATTTTTAAAATTTCTGAAAAATGTGATCTAAGCTTTGAATATGGTTTAAACAAAAATTTTACATTTTCCATCAATTATTTAAATTTATTATTATCCTTTTCAAATGAAGAAGTAATGCTTGTATGGTTTGATTGGTTAGATAAAGCTAAAAATGGTATTTTGGATTAATTTTATTTTTATTTTATATTTTTTATTTTTACTTTTTTTTATAATCTTATTTTTATGTTTCTCATTTTTATATTTTATATTTTTGAAATAATTATTCAGATCTTTTCCACTTTTCTATTTTTTATTTTCTCTTTTCTCTTTTGATTTTTCTTTTTATATTGTTTTCCTTTTTCATTTTTTTAATGAAACCAAATTTTTAAAGAAGGGAAATTTTGAAAAAAAAGAAGACTATTAAAATTTTTTTTATTTATTTTTATTTTTTCAATTTACAACTTTTTTTTCTTAATTTTCAAGTACTGTTTTGTGTGAGTGTGAACTTGAAAAATATTAAATTATTTCTCAAATCAAAAAAAAAAAAAAGGATGTTTTCTACAATACCTACCGCACTATGTATACTCTTGAAATCATGTAATAAACCAAAAGTAATACTTTTAAGTTGAATTACGAGAAAGAAGGGTAAAATTAACATTTTTTATCATTTTTTTGGGTCTTTTTTGCTTTTGTTTTTTCGAAATAATCTTTAAAATAATTTTTAAATTAATTAATATCCCTTTCAGTTTATAAAGGAATTTATTTGATGATTTGGTCTTGAATATATTAAAATGTGCCAGTTAAGAAAAATTAAACAATTATGTTTAGATCATATTAAATCTTGTGTATATTTGCTAATTTTAAAGTAAAATACCTTTAAAAATAAAAAACATTTTCAGGTTAATGAAAAAGAATTAGATAAACATAAAGACTAAGAAAAAAAATGAAAATAAATACTTTTATTGAACGCTATTTATCTAATTTAGTGTTATTTCCTTTTTATTAATAACAAGTATATGTGAAAATGAATACGCTATTAAATGGAGTTAATTATAAAATAAACTACAATTCAAAATTTTCCACAAAGTTCAAACAGTTCAAACAATCACAATAATACAATTTCATTGAAATTGGATATAAATTTGCTTTTTGTTAAATATAAAAATCATTTTTTCATCGTTTTTTTTTTTTTTTTATATTCATTCAATTTTTTGTTTTACCTAACTTGTTTAGTTCGATGTAATTTTTTTTTTCAACGATTGGTATTAGGTTAAAGTTGAGTTGTTGAAAATAGAACTCAAAATAAAATTATTTGAGGATATCTTGCATTTGATCAGGACATATTCCTAATAGAATTTAAATAAATTTACCAAGACATTTTTTTTTGTTTTAGCTCTCTCCAAAATTTTTAACACACCCATAATTTATTTGTATTGATAATTATTTATTTATTGTTTTGTGAGTATTGTAATTTATAAAAAAGTGTTAACATTTCAATTAGTGAATGGTTCTAATTTGGTAAATCTTCTTTAATTGATTTAATAAGAATTTTTCTAAAAATTGAATTTTGGTGTGTTAAAAATGTTGAATTGGAGTTTATTTAAAAGTTCCACAATCTACTTCAATTCAAGCATAAAAAAAAACAATAAAGTTATTCTACCCCTAATTAAAAATCTTATTAAATTGTTAAATAAAAATCTTATTAAAAAATAAGAAACCTTAATTACAAAAATATAATCAAATATATGAAATTTGAACTTTTGAGAAAAAAAAAAAAAAAAAAAAAAAACAAATTTTAATAAATTAAAAATAAGCATAAAAACCAATATTTGAAAAAAAAAGAAAAAAAAAACACAGAAATTATTGTGAAAGATATATATTTTTATTTATTTTGAAATATTTTAAAACTTTGGATTTAAAATAAAAAAATTTATAAACGTATTTTACAAATTAATTTATAATTTTTTCAAAGAACTGTTGATATGAGGGATAAAATTGAGTTTGGTCTTCGATTAAGAAATCAAAAACTTTATTTTGATTTTTATCCCCTTGTCTAATAATTGTTATTATATTTTGAGAAGATTTTTTTTTTAACATTTTTAAAAAGAATCGAATTGAACGATTAATTGTGTTATTCAATTTTAATAGTGATAGCTTTGATTGCTCAATTTGAAAAACATTTATTTCACTAAATAATTGAGAAAGGAAAGAAGATGGAGCATTTGAACCAATAAAAAATAAAATTTCCACCCCATTAGTCAATACAAAAACACCATCATCGGATAAATTGTTTGCTGTTAAAGGTAATCTTTCTGGAATTTCCTCTTCTTTTTTTTTTGTTGACCATTTAAAATTGTCAATTCTATAAAACAGGGGACAAAGAATTAATAAAATTTCGTTTAATGGTTTTGATCTTAGTCTATAAAAATAATTTGATCTTGTATCGATTTTAATTTGTTTATCTCCAGTAAACAAGATATTTTTTATAAAAGAATTTATAAAATAAGGATAAAGCGACAGTGAACCAGGCAATGGCGATTTCGTTTTTACAGAATTTTGATAATTTAAGGAATATTGCTTTTCGTTTTGAGTTTGGTTCCATAACGAAAAAATAGTTTTTAATTGATGGATCATATTGTTTCTGATTAGTAACAAGGGCTCCTTTAACCCTTCTTCAATGGATTGTTTCACATAATAATTCATTAATATTTGAATATCAATTGATTGTAAAATTTGCCCAATAACCTCAGTCGTAGGAATACATTTTGATAATACTCTAACTCTTCTTTTTGATTCTTGGTTAGTATATCTAATACAAAAAGGATAATAAATATAATAAAACAAATTATAAATAATAGAGGGTTTGATGATAACATGTATTATCATGATATTAGCAATAAATTCGTGGCAATATTAAAAAACCGTGATTAATCCAACTTTATCGCACAAAATCAAAGATTTTACTCTATTCTTCTGAATTCTTGGAAAATAACCTTTAGCCTTTTTTAATTTTTGTTTTGATTATATAATCGATAGATTTTCAAAACAAAAACAACAATTACAAAAAACGCCGTTAGGTTTTTTTATTTCCTAAAAGTAAAAAAAAAAAAATCACTGTTAGCTTTTCCAGAATTTAAAAGAATTGAGTAAAATCTTTGCTTTTTCTCTATTTTTTTTTGAAATCAGGAAAAGATGAAGCGTTAGGTTTTCTTGAAGTTTACTGTTTTAAATGTTAAGCGCTTTAGGTTTTTTTGAGGTTTTCTATTTTATTTGTGAAGTGTTCTAGGTTTTTTTTACTTTTTGAAATAAACAGAAAATTTTAATAAATTTTCAGTTTATTTCAAAAATTAAAAAAAACCTAACGAAAATCTATAGTTTTTCCAAGATAAATAGAAAACTCAAAAAAACCTAACGAAAATCTATCAATTTTCCAAATAAACAGAAAACTCAAGAAAACCTAATAGCGGTTTTCTTGAGGTTTTCTGTTTTATTTGTAAAATCTAACGACATTTCCAACTGGATTGTTCTAATTGATCAATTCCATAATTGTCTAGTTTAATTTCTTGTTGTTTTAAATTTTGAAATTTCCAACTAATATATTCTAATTCTTTTTCTCTAAAAGGAAGAATAGTTGATTAATTCATCAAAACAGAGGATTTTTTAATTTTTGAATTGATTTGATTTTTCTTTTCTATATTATGATCCTTACCGAATCAATTTTTGTATATTTTATAAATAAGTCTTGGAGAATGTGGGTTGATTAATAAGGATTATGTAATTTTTTTTTTTCTTGGTCTAGATTTCAATTTTTTTGAAATCAGTTTCTGTTAAATCAAATATTTCTAATCCATATATTCGTTGACCATGTAAAACAGATTTAAAGAATTGAATTTTTAACCCATTAGAAAAACTCTTTTAATTAAAAATATGAAGAAACTTTTGAAAATTATTATCGGCTTTTATCAAGGTTAAATTGGAAATCAGTTTGTTTATCTAACCAAATACAAAGATATAAAATTTCATTTGGCTGTACAGTTTTTTTTTTTTTATTTAGTTTTATCGTCATTTGGGTTATTTCTAAAATCTTTTATTATTATATAAGCTATTTCCAAAAATAATATTAATAAATTTATTTTTAAAATATCTTTCTTCAACTCAATTCTAATAAAATTGTTAAAATAGAAAATTATTAAAAATCATTTATTGACCGTTGATAATAATTCAATTTATTTCTTGGTATGATATTACTTTAATAAAAGATATTAAAATTTCTCATCTTTATTATATATGGGACTTTCAAAGTGAGAAAATTCGTGATTATTTTTTTCTTTTTGATCTAAAAAATCGTTTTCCAAAGAGAGTTAAATATCAACAAAATTTCCAATAGAAAGGAAAACTTATAACTTTAATATATTGTTTCAAAAATTGTTTGTAATCTTACTATATTTCCCATTTTTTTTTTTTTTTTGAAATTGGTCGTGCATCGTTTTCTCCAAAAAAAGTGCAATTTTTTGTTTCATTTTTTAGAAATATTTGAATCAAAATATTTTGAAATAAATGAAATAAGTGTTGATTCAATTAGTATTAATATCCCACTTAATTTAACATTACCAATTTACAATTAGAACCACTAACAAAGAGGATTTTTTATAAAATATAAAAAAAAATGCTCCACTTTTTTTGAAATACCTTATATATTTATTAATTGATAATTTATTTCAATCATTGGCCCTTTCATTATTCATAAAAAAAGGATTATTTTTAAAATATTTATTAAAAATTACCACAAAAATCATTTTAAATTCATCCGCTTAAAAATTTTGTGAAACAGAGATACCGACAGACACAATCTTTTTTGAATATTAAATATATTAAACTCAATTTTGAGTTAAACCAATATTTTTGTTTTTATTCTGATTTCCAAATAAGTAACCTTGATTAATTTTTTTTTTGATTTATACATTATTATCAGGTAACTGTAAATATAAAAAATCGGAAATAATATTCAAATTTCTCTAATAATAGACAATTTACAAACATCACATTTAATACATGAATGTATATTCATATTCATATAACAAAAATAAAAAAAAGAGGAATAGTAATAATAAGAAATATCAGAAGAAGAAAAAAATTTAATTACACGACAACTGTTTGTATGAATAAATAATTTGAAATAATTTCCTTTGAATGAATTTGTAATTGGATATTCAAACTGTAATCAGGTGAAATATTTGGAACGTATAATAAATCATCGTTTGAAATTAAACAATCAGTGAAATATTGCTTTATGGAAAAACCAGAAGAAATTCTGGTTCTAATTATTGCTTCCCAACAATCTTCTCTGTTTAATAATTGGGTCAATTGTCTTTGAAATGATCTTAATTTGTGAGCAGTTTGCAAAGACAAATTATCGTAAACAAATAATTCACCGGCAGTGTAGTGTGTCAACTGAGCTAAAGTGGCGATATCTAAATATTGGAAAGGAAACAAAAACAATGACACAGAAATATAATATTTTGAAAATTTCTTCGCTATTTGCTTCCAAAACTGTCCATGGATTGAATCCTTTTCCGGGTTAAGCAATGTGCTTTCCTCCTTGGAGCCAACCAATTCTTGGTTTTCTCTGTTTCTTAACATGCCCTTTGATAGATTGGGGCGATTGGCAATTAAGCAAATTAATTTACCACCAACAGAATTTAAAAAACCAAAAGATATTTGTAAAGCAAAGCTCAGGCAACTTTCGGAGGTGCTTTGCTGATCCTTGCTTTGCTTTATTGGCTGGTGGTTGATTTTTTTTTTATATATTTCGGGTATTAATTGTAGTGCAGAATAGATGGATTTGTAATGCGTTTTGATTTTCACGATACAACTCTTTGTTGGGCAAGGAACAAAGTAATCTGTTAGATCGCCAAGGGTAATTATTTCGGGTCTTTTGGACTTCTTTTTGATTAAGATGGCATCAACAACAGAATGGAAACAAATGATGCCAACCTTAATGCTTTGAGAATTACTTGCTTCCTTGTCGATCAGCTTTGACTTGATCCATTTTTTAATGGACTTGCACATAAGTGCAACAAGATTGTTATTGATTGTATATTCAGATATTTCGATTAAAAAAAAATAGATCGGATCGCTTGTCTGACGGTTTTGGTATTTGGAATTTGCCTGAAATTCGATGACAGAATCACTGAATTCAACTCGTTTGTTCAATTCCATGTTATTGCCTTGATAACCGCTCTGGGAATTGCTGTTGATCCACCACTCCGGGAAATTGCTTGTGGTGCCACAAAGCGGACAGGTATAGTGAAAAGACATGAAATTTGGTTGCACAAAAGGATTCATATAGCCCCCGCATTCACAACGAACAAAATTTTCTTTGCCATAGTTAATCACTGGGATATCCTGATTGTTTTTCATTTCCTTTTTTCTTTCAGCAAATGGCTGGATCGTGACACTAAGTGGGAGTTTTGTTTGAAGGTCAAGATCTTGTGTTTTTGGAAATGTTTTGAGACTTGTAGAGATATAATTATTTGAACAACTTTTGGTTTGCATTTCTATTTGAAAAGTATTTATTGATTTTTTTTTTTTTAATCCAGAAGCAAAGAAAAAGAAAAGTGTTTGAGGAAAAAAGTTAAATTTCAATTTTTTATTTCTTGTCGATCGGTACCTTGTGGTTCAAGATTCAGATTTGATAAGGGTTTTTCTTTTTTGGTTTCTTCTTTTTGAGAATAAGAGTTGTACAGTGGCCACATCATCATTGTAGTTTGTTCTTTGTTTTTTTGTTCGATAGTGTAAAATATCAAAAAATGAGAGTTTGATTTAAAAAAAGTAACATGAAAGATATGCCAAAACCAAAGATTAAATCTTTTAATAAACTTTAATAAACTTATTTTTGGTTACTATTAAAAACTTTTTTGACATACTTTGAGAAAATGACATTGATCACTCACTAACTCTGGAATCCTAAAAACTAACTAATATTTTTTTTGTTTTTCTTTTAGTGCTCCAGAGATTTATTTAAGGTGTTACTGAAATTATGTTTAATGCAAAAAAAATTCAGTAGTGTGAACAGTAATTTCATTAACAATCATAATGTCAAAAAAGGTTTTCTTTGATCAATGAAAAAAATGTTTTTCCAAGTTTTCAAGTTATATTGTGGCAACCTTTCTATAAATTTCTTTTGAATGATTGATATAATCTTTAGGTTGATCCCAAAAAAGGTGACTGTGAGGGTTGTATTGTTAAAACATTCTTGAATTGTAATCTGGGCCTCTTGAGATCCAGAAGAACTAATAAATTTTCAAGATTTTAGGAATTTAAAATTTTACAAAATCGGTTTCGAAATTATTGTAACATGAATGTTTTCCTGAACCCAACTATTTTTCTTCTAACAGGATTTTTTCAGTGGTTTTTATTGGAAACTAAAAAAATACTTGATTATTAATAATGGTAGTGGTTGTCGATAACACTTACAAATTTATATTTTATAATCTGGAATCGTAAAATTCCAAATACCTAAAATTTTGAAATTTTTTAGTTGTTTTTTATCTCAAGAGATACAGATTACAATTCAAGAATGTTTTTACAATACAACACTCACCTTCACCTTTTCGATAAATCTGAAGGTTCAGCATTAACAAACCAAAAAGAAGTCAAATTTTTAATATAGTTATTTTTTTTCAAAAAATATATAAAATAAGCATTTCTTTTGGTTCGTAAAAGTAATTTTCCTTTTATTGTGCTAATCCAAAATTTTGTAAACTTTTACTTCTTGTTTGAAATCAGTTAAAATTGGCTGGGTACCGACTTTAAAACCTTCCAATAAACTTTGAAAAAACTTGTAATATTTAATAAAAGTTACTGGAAATTGAAAATACTTTTCTGAATTGTTTTCATTATGTTTCCATAATTAATAAAACCCCATATTTGTTAATAATTAATAAATATTGTAATTGGGAATAAATCATATTTGTAATCTAATGTTCAAACATGTCTGAAAAATTAATTAAAAGTAAAATTTATAAATAAAATATTTCATTTTTAACTTTGAAACATACTTAAAAATTTTCATTTTGTAATTTTTTTTTATTTTATTTTTACCAATATAAAGATAGAAAGTAAAAAAAATATTATTCCAGGACTTTAAGAATTAATATTGAACCATTATAAGTATATTTTTTCAATTTCTAAACTTAATCAGTTATTTTATGCAGAAAAAAAAAGATAGATTTTTTCAGTTTACATTCTTTGTAACCAATCTACATTTTAAAAATTATTTACAACATGAAATAATAACAATAGAAAAAAGAATTATCGTAAGTTTAACTTTTAAGATACACATTTTGAATGAAAATTAAGGTACAAGGATAATTCCAAATTAAGACATTAAATTGGGATTCTTGTAAAATAATTGGTATAAAAAAAACCCAAAAATGTACTTTAATTTGAGATTTCTTTATGCTTTAAATTGCTTACAAAGTTTATCCCTTCAAAATGAAACCAACTGTATTCTTATTATTCAAAAAAAAAAAAAATTAAATTTTCTTAATAATCAAATTGTAAATTATAATAAACATATTTTCTCGATTTTATTTTAAAGTGTATTGTTTTTGTATTTAAAATTCATGTATTTTTTATAAAACCTTTTCTTATTGAAATGAATTAATGACTTGAAAAAATGTTTTTCAATTAAATGAAATTCAAATTATCTCGGTATTTTTTTTTTCATTTATATTGAAAAATAATTTTTATTGATTTTTCTAAAAGAAAAAATAGTAAATAATTCATCTTTCAATAAAAAAAGATAGAAACAATGTTTTAAAAATTGAGATATATTTTATTTGAACATGATATCTTCTAATTACCTTAAAATCTTACTCAATCAAATAAAAAAAGTGAAATTTACAGAAAAAAAGTAAAATGAAAAAAAATTTTCATTCTATTTTTATTTCACAAAGTAGTAAAAAGCAAAATTTTTGATTTTTTCCACTTCAATCTCTCTATATATTTTTTTATTGAGAAGAAGAGTTACAAAGGAAAAAGACCTATTCATTATTTATTAGTATAATATAATCTAATAAAATAACAGGGTTAATAGGGAAAATGGAAAGGGAAAACAAAAGGTAAAAAAAATTTCAAATAGTTTAATAAAATCATATCCAAAAGAAGAAAAGAAAATAGAGTAATATAACAATAATCACACAAATGAACATTCATGAGCAATTATTAAATTAAATTAAATTAACCAAAAGTACCGTGGTTGTAATTTTGGGATGCTGTTAATAAAATATAGTATTCCTTTTTTTTGAATTTTGACTTTTTATACTAATTGCTTTCCAATAAACCCATTTTAAATTACATTTTTTTTTTTTTTCAATTTTATGTTTTTGCTTTTTACTTTGACCTTTGAATATCAAAAAAAAATGGAAAAATTCTTTAAATTAAAAATCGCAAAATCTAGTAGTTTTATGTTTCAACCACTCTTTCAGAAAATTCAAGTAATAATACACCGAGAATCTAATTTTACATTTCTTCAATATTAATAAAAAGGAAAAAAATTCTGATAATATTCTAGAGATTATTCGTTACTCAATAAAGATATGTGAAATTGAAATAATTCAAAATAGATTTATTTCCTATTTTTAAACTTTAAAAACCAAATTTTATACCACTAAAAAGATCAAATTCTGAAAAAAATCTCAAAAAATCAAATTAATTCTTAGAAAAAAAAACTCCCAACTTAATAATCTCTTTAATCAAAATCATCAAAATTATTGTTTAATGATGAAAATTTTACATCAAAGTCTTATGGTTTTAAAAAGTAAGGTAAAAAATAAAAATTAAGACTAAAAATCGGAAAATGAACAATACTAAAAATCTTTAAAAAAAGATATAAATTTGGGTACCAGTACCCCGCATCTAGAGATAATAACACAATTTACCTAAGTTTTTCTTGATTTAAGTAAAAAAAAGAAAATCAAATTTTTTTCTAATTAATCAATATTTCAATAGGTGTTCCAAATTTTTTTTTTTTTTGGATCGAGTTAAATATATCTCTCAAGTATTATTTCAAGATTATATTTTGCCAGATAAATATTATGAAAAAATAGAGATCCTTTTCCTCAAAATATAATAATACTCTAGTGTTTTTATTATTCTATTAGCAATAGATTATCAAACAATAAACACATACTTTTGAAGAAGAAAAATGAATTATTCCTCAATATAATTTAAAAAATTTCGAAAATTAATCGTTTTTTTTTTTTTTTAAAAAAAAAATAAAAATTTGTATTTTATTTTTGAATATTTAAATCTAGAATTATTTTAAATATAAATGAAGAAACAAAGAAGAAAAAAATAAAAAACAAAAACAAAAATAAAAATCCAAATTGAAAAAATTCATTTCAAAAATATATTCTAAAAAGAAAAAGATAAATTAATAACAAAAAAAATTTTTTTATTAATATTAGAAATAAAATAAAAGTATTAATTCTCGTCTGTTTTTCGAACTTTTCTTAATTTTTTTCTAAAATCAACAACATAATTTTGATTATTATCGTTCTCTTTAGGTATTTGTGTCTTTTTTTCATTGAGATTTCTTTTACTTAATACTGATCTAAAATCAAAATTATTCTCATTTGAATTTTCCTGTTTGGTTTCAATAGGTTTGAACCTGCCAGATTTTCTTAGATGCGATCTAAAATCAATTGGACCGTTACCTTCATCTATCTTGGGCATGTCACCACTGTTTGTCTTCGAATTAGTTTTTTTTAATTGTGGCCTTATAAATTTATTTTGGTCAGTAATTTTTGAATTACTTTTTTTCACTCTGGTTGAATTTGTTTTTTTTAAATTAATTTTCATATCACCTGTTATCATTGGGGGGTTAAATCTCCCAGACAACCTTTGAGTTCTTTTAATAATGTCTTCTTTGGAAGAAGTAGTTTTTTTGGGGTTGTTATTATAATTAATATTTTGGTTCTCACCGACTTGTGTTAGATTTTTATTAGATTTTTTTAAATGCGATCTAAAGTCAATTTTTTGTAAATGCTCTGTTTCTACTTTCTTTTTGGGTTGGCTTTTCACTTTCTTCAGCCCACCTTTTATTTCATTGGGATTAAACATTAGCCCGCCAATTCCTCTACCACGCTGGTTTACATTTGGAAATTTAAACCCACTCCCACTCCTCTTCCCCCGTCCCCGCCCACTTTCCATATCAACATTTTGATCTTGACCTTGGCCTTTACCTCTACCTCTGATCATTGCTTTTCCACGGAAACTTTTTCTTTTTAAATTTGTTGATTTCCTTTTTTTCTTCTCTTCATCTAATTTTCTTTTCTTATTATCCTTTCGAGCATTATTAATATCTGTAATAAATGAACTGACCAAGCCAAAGAATTCTTCAGGCTTTGAAGATTGGGGATTTTCGCCAAATAACGAAACACATTCCTTAAAATTTGGATCAATTTTTTCATTCATTTTTGAAATGATTTCTAAAGTATTTTTGGCTTCTCGAAGAAACTCGGTCATTAATTTTTTAAATTTATCCTTATCTGTCACTGGCATTTGATGGAAAGGCAGTTCGTTCTCGAGATTAATTATTCCCCTTTCAATGTCGTTCACTTGAATTTGCAATTGCGACAAGGAAAGTTTTGAAGCATTGGTTACCACTGCAAACTTGTCTAAGAAATCAAAAATTTCAGGCTCCTTGTTATCTAGGTACATACAAATATAATGAAGGAAGGATATTTGAGAGACCTTTGAAGATTTGGTATCTTTTAATTTTATGAGCGTTCTTAATTTAAAGCCAGAAATGCCGCCACGATTGGTGCCACCATTTAAATAGTTACCAAATTTTAACACAAATTGTAAAAACTTTTTGAAATCTTTATTCGTTTTAATTTGCTGTGTTGCCTGTAGCAATTTTTTCAAAGAAGGCTGAAGATCGGTTACAATTTCTTTAAATGATAATTTAAAAATAAATAATTTGATCCTTTGTTGTAATCTGGGTATTTTAATCAATTCTAAATAAAATTTTTCGCAATCGCCGAGAAGCTCCTTATCGCCATCAAAGTTATTCAATTGGTTAATTTCATTATTATCTGGCAAATACTTTTCAAGTGTTCGAATACGTTGTTCAGATAAAATCCTTTCGTCTAAAGAAAAAATGGCATTTTTAATCTCCTCATAAGTTAAACGGAAACTTGGTAAAATCAGTTCCAAATTTGAAAACTTTTTTGGATCGACCAATCTAATCACTTCCTTTTTAACACTGACAGTTTCTGGTTTTGTGTTATCTTTATTATTCACTTTACCTATGACCCTTTTTTTGACTTTAAATTTTTCTAAAAAATCATCAAGATCAATTTCAACTTTCTCATCATCAAGATCATTCCAGAGAGTTTCTTTGGATTGTGTGTCTTTAATCTTTTGCCAATGCAGTGCCTTTAAGGGCACCTTTGCTTTGACATTTTTCTTTCCTTGAGAGCCTAAATTTAATCCTCCGCCTCCTTGCCCAAAGTTTGGCGGTGGTGGTAATCCGCCCCCCTTTCCAAAGTTTGGTGGCGGTGGCATTCCGCCCCCTCCTATATTTGGTGGCGGTGGCATTCCACCCCCCCCCATATTTGGTGGTGGTGGTATCCCTCCTCCTCCTCCCATATTCGGTGGCGGCGGTATTCTTCCTCCTCCTCCTCCTGAATTCGGTGGTGGCGGTATTCCCCCCCCTCCTCCTGAATTTGGTGGTGGTGGTATAGTCGAGCCCTTATTTTCCTTTTCCTTTTCTTTTTCCTTTCCCTTTCCCTTTTCCAGTTCTTCTTCTTCTTCTTTTCTTTTCTTTTCTTCTTCCTCACGTTGTTTCTTTAATTCTTGAACTTTTCCCACGGTCAACTCTCGATCTATTGGGAGGGCAATTACTTTTTTTTCTTCTTTTAATTGTTCAAACCCAATATTAATTTTATCATAAGCCTCGGTTAATTTCTCGATCTTGGCGTTATAATCTTTTTCATCACTTTTAAATTCAGAAGTTGCCTTTTCTAAAATTTGGTTGATCTCCGTAATTTCTTGTTTGATATCTTTTTCATATTCTTTTTGAAATTGATCATTTAATTTTTGAATTATTTTTTCTCTCATTGCTTTTTCTTGGTTTAATATATCTTCAGAGACTTTATTTACAGTTTTTGATAAAAATTCATCTCGAAGCCTTTCCTCATTTTGTAATTTTCGAATTTTTTGATTGAATCTTGTTTCTTCGTAATCAATTGTTTTTCTAATTGAATGCTTTTTGTTTTGCAATTCCATTAATTCTTTCAATAAAGTTTTTTCAAGATCACCCACTTGTTTTAAAAGTTTAGAGTGCGTAGGCTCAAGCAATTCTTCCAAGTTTTGTACTTTGTTTTCGTTGTATTTTGAATCAACTTTTGCCTTTTTACCAATATTTATTCTATTATCAAAAACAATTTTCTCTTCTCCGAATATCATTAATTTATCAAAAGATATTTCTGATCCAGATTCTATAAAATCATTTAATTATTGTTAAGTGATTTAATTATTATTAAATCCGAATAAAAAAATTTTATTGTTTTTTTTATTGAACAAAGATTATTTATTATTACTATGAAAAAAAAAAAAAAATATTTAATAAAAAAAAAAAAAAAGATTAAAAAATTTACTTGACATTTCAAAGGCACTTTTTAAAAATAAATTCAGTTCAGTAAATACCTTTTCTTGAGAATACCTTGTACAATATAATAAATAAACCAATAATTGGAAAACCTTTGTGACATGGCTTTTATTTATATTTCTTTCAACTTTATTAACTATCGATCGCATCGTCAATTCATTGTTTTCTAAATTTACCAAACCATATACACCAATTTGGTTTTGAATATATTCCATTTCTTCGTTTGTTTGTCGTTCAAAAAATGCTATTTCATCATCAAGCTCTTTATTAAAACCCCTTGGGAAATCATTTACTATTTGAAAAATATTCTGGGATTCCAATTCTGATCGAATTTGAATTCTCTCGTCTAAATCATTAATATCTAAAAAAGTATTAATTAATCTTAAGCATCTTGCCATTAAAGGTAAGTTATAAAACCTGGTTCTGAAAACTAAAACAATCGAACTAAATCGAATTTTTCCTAATTGTTCCGATTCCTTTTGAAAGATACTTAAAATGATTTGCCTTGAATTTGGATTTTTTGTTAAAATGAAACTTAACAAATCTACAACTCTTCTAATAATTGTTGTCTGTCTGATTGAAAGCGCCAATACAATGATTTCAATCGAATTTTCAATTTTTAAAATTTCTTCATATCCAGTCTATTAATATAAATATATGATTTTTTTTTTAAATTAGTTAGTATTTTATTTTTTAAAAATTTGATTATTTCTAGATTCACTAATTAGATAAAAGTGTAGGTGATTTTTAAAAAGTAATGACAAATAAGACAGTCCAAAAGATGAAATAGTACACTATTATGATACTTTTTAAAACTTTTTTATTTCCACCTTTTTTAAAATAACATGATTTTAAATACTATGTCATTTTAAAAAAAAAACTAATACTTACTTCTGCTTTCATAAATTCTGAGATTGTCCAAACTAATTCTGAAATTAATATAGAATTCCTTTTACTAGGATTTTTTTCGAATTCTGCTTGAATTTTTTCAATTAATAAAACATGCCCTTCAAGTTTAATAAAAGATTCGATAAATGTTAATTCTCTTGTTCTAAAGGAAACCCTTAAAGAGGTGAGACATCTTGTTGTTAAATTTGCCTTCAATAACAGAATAAAATCGTTTGGATCTGAGATTATTGTAATGTCATTCTATTATTTCATTTATAATTATAATTAGAATAATAGTATTAAGAAGAAGAAGGATAATAAGAATTAAAGAAAGAAATCTAATTAGTTAGAGAAAATTTTAATAAAAGTTTTTAATGTTTGAATTTTTTTTTTTTTTTTTTTTTTGAGAAAATTATAAAAATTGAATTTAAAAGAAAGATTTTTTTTTTCATTTTATTTTTAAGGGAGGAAATTAATTTCCTCATATAGCCGTTGGGTTTTCCAGAATTTAAAAGAATAGAGTATAATCCTGGATTTTATTCAATTCTTTTGAATTCTGGAAAACCGCCGTTAGCTTTTTTTTTAATTTGAGAAATAAAAAGAAAATTTCAAAGATTTTCTTTTAATGTCTCAAATCAAAAAAAAACCTAGGCACTCTAGAACACTTGACGGTACTTCCCTGATTTCGACATTTTTGTTTCGAAATTTCAATAAAGAATGACAATTTTCTTCATCATTAACTAATGGAAAGATAAATTATGAGTTTAAATTCCAAATAATATCAAAGATGTATTTTTGTAGTTGTTTATTATTTTTGTTTCTTTGTGTTAATTTTTAATCTAAATTTTTGTTTTGTTTTCATAGGATGAGCAGTCCCAAAGAACTCGATTTTATTAAAGTTGAAATTTTCCAAATAAAATTGAGAAAAAAAAAATATTTTGATTAAGTGTAAGGATTTTTCTATTTTTGAGAAAAAATAAAGAAAAGTTGAAAAGAAATTAAACTAAAATTCAAATTTTTTGGGCTGGGTTTAAATAGTTAAAAAAAAGTAAAATTCTACATTCAATTTGAAAATAATTTTAATTTTTACCAATAGTTTTGTATTAATTTTTAATCTTTATTTGGAAATTCATTAATTGTTTTATATATTGGTAAATTCAAAAAAAAGGAAATGAGATCATTTCTTTTATGGGATAGGTTATCATTAAATCATTCGGAAAAAAAAAAAAAAAGGTTCTAATTAATCTTTCAGAAATTACTTTCATTTTTCAATTAACAAATGAAATAATTTTAGTTTAATATCCCAAATCTTTTTTATCTCTTTACAAAAAGTTAAAATTTTAAATCTTCTTCACAAGATCAATTCAAAACGAAAATTATCACATCAATTTGGATGTTACTTCTCGGGATTTGAGATAAAATGTAATTGTTTGACATTCTTATTGAAGAAAAGTTCATTAATTCCATATTTACCTTTTGTGTAGGGTAAGTAAAATTTAGAAAATAAATCCTTTCTTAAAAAAATTGGAAATATCTTCCAAAAATAGACCCTTTAAATCGAAATTTATTTTGAGATGATATTTTTTTTCAAAAATTACTGTTAAATTCCAATTAATAAAGTTTCACTTTTATCTCAAATGTTCAATAAGCAAGATCCAAATTAACATGAGACAGTTTTTGTTTTTAATTTATCTGGTGATAAAGATCTTTTTATTTTTTTCATCCAATTGTGATGAAACAATTATTGGGAAATTAAAATAAAAAATTTTCATTGATGAATTGGAAAATGACAGTAAAAGAAATTAAAACTTCATTTTAATTATTATCGTCAAATAAACTCGAAATTTGCTATTTTTCAAATAAATTTAAGTGAAATTGATATTAAACCATATACTGTTTTATCTATGAAATCCGAGCCTTTTTAAAGAAAATTTTTACAATAAAGGTATCATTGATTTTAATTTTATCTAAAAATAAATTTCAATTTAAGGGTCTAGTCACCTATCGTATATTTGATCTATACCAAAGGGGTCGATTTGCCACCAAAAATGATATTGCGAAATTGTGTTTCGTTTTGTCAGCAAAATTCAAATCATAAAAAAAAAATTTCTAAGGTTGTCAATTGACAAAAAAATCAAAAGTTTGCAAAAAAAATTTTTAAAAAGGATTCTTAATTTCCAAATTCAAAATTTCGAAAAAAAATTGAATCTGTTTCTTGTTTTAGATTCCCAAATGATTAAATTCCTTTAATTTAATACAAATTATTTTCTTTCAGAATAATATCAGTTTAATCGAGTTTAATCTAATTTGTGGTTGGTTATTTTGTAGCCACCCGTATATGACAATGTAAGGATTTTGTAATATTCTTTTAGTAAAAAAGAATCTTTCAAAGAGAATGAAAAAAATGAAAAAAAAAAAAATCTTTGAGGTCTCAGAAAGCATCAAAGAGCAACACTCCCGAAACTAACATATTTGTATTTAAAATTATAATCCTCAACCATTTTAATTGGAAATTGAGTGTCGGTCTATTTGGTTGTTTTTTTCTAAAAATATCAGTTTTTCGATTGTTGTTTTTTTGAAGATCTAGCAGACACCACATGCTGAATTTGTTTTTAATTGGTATTAAGGACTATCCTAATTTTATGTTATTTAAAGGTTGAAAAACAATATATTACTCAACAAAAATGATTAAAAAGATCTCCAATTGAAGGAAAGACAAAATATTCCAATTTTTGGTTTTTTTATTTAAAATTAAAAAAAACATTTCTTGGTTCACATAACTTTTTCTAAATTCTCGAACAAAACAAAGACAAATTTAATATCAATTTTTTCCCCTCTTATTTCACTTACTCCCCACTTTAACTGAAAATATATTTCTACCACCGCACTAAACTCTAGTATTTTTTTAAAAAAAGTGGAAGGTAGACGAGCAAGAGGATTCTGATTTTCAAATCTTTCCAAAGTAAATTTTGGATTTGGATTCAAGTAAAAATGTTTTTATTCAAATACAATAAGTTTTTCCATAAAAGCCTAAATTTTAAATTTTAAGGATATTTCTTTACTCAGCATTCTTTTAAACCAGCATTGTGTTGTTGGTCATAAAAGTACTATGAATTTACCATAATTTTTGGGCCACCCAAAGGGATTAGATTCACCAGAGATTCGTCTATAATTAAAGTATGTTGTAATTGGATGTAAATAACATTAGTGCACCATGGTTCAAATGGCTCTAAAAAATCTATTGAAAATAATATTGCACAATAAATTATTTGTTTTTTTTAACAATCACAAAATAAAAATTGTAATTTTTGAAAAATCTTTTTTTTAATTCCTTTTCCAAATCCAAAAATAGAAACCAAAAAGTAATAGAATTTCAGGATTTAACAACTAATATTTAGAACCACCAAAAGTAATTATTTTTTCAAAATTTTAATTTCCAAGATTTACTCAATAATTATCAACATACAAACCGAAAGACTGGTTATTGTTGTTTCCTTTTTTAAGAAGCTAATTGTAACATTAAGATATTTTCAATATTTTGGAAATAATTTGTAAAAATAATCTCTGAATGAATTATTGAATTTTTTGAAAAAAAACGAATTTTTTAGAAACTAATCTATATTTCGAAACAAATTTAAGAAATATATTTTTCAACTTTGAAGTCGAATATTGATAATTCAACCTCTTAAATTAGTCTCGAAGCGCTTCTTTATTTTCTAAAATTATTGGGTTTTTTGAAAAAATTTATGGATCATTTTTTAATTGTTAAGATCGACTAATAGTACTACAGTCAGTTCCATTGTTAAGACCCAAACTTTGAACGAAATTTAAAGCACAAAAAAAATCTCAAACTAAGGCACAAAATTCAAATTCTAGTAAAATAATTTGTGTAAAAAAATATCTAAAAATTCCAAATTTTGTGCCTTAATTTGAGATTTTTTTGTACTTTAAATCCTGTTGAAATTTTGTGTCTTAAAAGTGGAACTGACTGTATTTTGCTAAAATTGTGACTAATAGAATTTTTAGAGACATTTGAACTATGAAGTTGGAATGTAAGCTACACCCAATAACAACAAACTTTAATTTTAGACTTCTCCGTGGAAGATGATAATATCCCAAGTACTCATAAAAATTGTGAAAACAATTTTTTTTGCACCAAAAGTACTTTGATCTGATGGGAATGTTTTTGCAAGCCTTCTCCGAGTTTGACAAGAAATGGTTAATTTTCTAAAGGGAATACTGTAAACACAAAAAAAGTGTATATGAAATTTATGAATCTTATTTAGAAGAGTGTTGAAAAAAATTTGATCCATATCTATCACAATTTAACTGAAACCAAGTCGGTTTCCAGTACTGTTAAGAAACTGTTATTCTATTACTCTTCTTTCGTTTTCTTTTTGTTGTGATAAAAATCGATAAAGTCTTGTTTGTTTTTTTTTTTTAAAAATGTATTTTTAACAGAAGGAAACAAAGAGGCAGATAATAAAAAGAAAAGAAAGGAAAAAGAAGACATACATAATACGCATTTAAGAGGTGCTTTTGTTGATGGACTAAATACCATTTCGACTTGGCCGATAAAGAAAAAAAAGATTCTCTATTATTTTCAGTAATTCCAATTTGGTTCTAAAACAATGATGAAAAGATTTGAAAAAAAAGTAAAAAAACATTAAAAAATTTATTCCAATATGAAATAGACATGTTATTTTTTAAATAAGCTTTCTTCTTTGAAGACAAACAAGAAAAAGGTAGCAAAGTACTTACAAGAAACCGAATGAACTTTTTTTCCAGTTTTTCTTTTTTGGGTATGTGAGGAAGATTTTCAAGATCAATTGCACCGTAATGAAAATTTTTGTTCTTTTTTGATCTTTTTTTTAGTTTGATTGATTTCTTTTCTTTCTGTTTTCTTCGCTTTTCCTGCTCTTTTAAGAGTTGGGTTTCTGTTAGTAGCTTTCTTTTTGACATATTCAATGTTTTTTATTTCAAAGAATGACTTTGAGAAAAAAGCAAAAGAATCTAAAATGAAAAAATAACTGTAGAGTTTGGTGAAAAGACAAAACTGGCCTGAGAATTCTTAAACTTTGACTATTTTTGAATTTTAAGAAAAAAGTGAAGATTTTGGAATTTTGCTTTCTTTATTTGTTGATAAAAATCGAAAAAAAATATTGTTTTTAAAAATAAAAAAGTAAAAATTAGAGAATTCAATCTAAAAAATCTCATTAAAAGAGATTCTTGAACCACTCTTTCAGAAGTTTATGATGTGTACTACCTGTTTTTGCACTCTGTTTAGATTGGAAAAAATCTCAATAAACCAACTTTATCTTTTTTTACACTTTGTGATATTTGGCAAAGTGTTCAAAAAATAATCCAGTCTATGTTTGTTTTGTTCCTACTTTTTGAAAGCAAGGACTTTAAGAGAGAAAAAGCAACAGGTTACTTTATTAATCCTACATAAGATTCGTTTCGTTAATGTTGTCAAAATAATTGGGTAGAAAAGTTTAATCCTTTTTTCAAAATAAAAAGTATTTTTTTTGTTAACGAAGACCTATACACTAACCAATCAAAGAAAACGACTATAAACTAAAAGTAAATATTGTCATTGGTTTCTTAAAGTTCTATTATTTAAGGGACTAGTAAACATAAAAAAAATTTCAACGACAGCGATCAAAATAATATGTGCCCAACAACTATAATCCTTGTTTCAAAATATAATCCGTGTTTTTTTTTTTCTTCTTGTTACAAGGCAACATCCAATCGATTACACAAATAGTATACATAAGTTTAAATTAATTTTGAAAGTAAACACCTTGTTATTTTGAGTAAAATTTAAATTATGAATGAAATTTGTTGAAAATATTTTATAATATTCTCAATTGTTTTTGAATTTTTTCTTGATTTTTTGATTATAAACATTTTCTTTTAAAATTTACTCGATTGTTTGAGATAAATTTTGTACATTGATCCTTCATTTTTAGAATTTCTTTTGAAATAATAGAACTTTAAGAAACCAAGAACAATATTTAAAAAGTGTTTATTATTAGTTTCTTTGATTAGTTGATGTATAGGGCAACTATAACAAAAAAAATACTTTTTATTTTGAAACATGGTTAAATTTTTTTGTACGCTTTATTTTAACTACCATAAATTTAATAGCAAATTCAAAAAAACTTTACCCATCTTGGAATTGAAAAATAATGTAAAAATCTCATTCGAACAAAACCAGAATTACTTTTTAATCTTTTTTCAGAAATGAATTATTGTTTTCCAAAGTTTGAATCATGTTTCGTATTTTTGAAAAATTCAAAATCCCACCTATTTCTTAATAATTTAAAAAAAACTATTTCCTTTAAAAGAAGAAAGAAATCTTATTGTCTATAAATGAAGTGTACAAAATACAGTTTTAAAATGAAACCACTAATTTCTAAAACAACTAAATTTAAAAAATCCACTTCATATCAAAAAAAAATACAATAATTATTTTAAACTTGAAAAAAAATATAATTTTTGATTCAAAGATCAGTTCAAATCAATTTTTTCTTTTTATTGAATTTAAATATATGAAAAAAAAAAAAAACAAACAATTAAATTAAATATTCTCCTCAAGTACTTTTTTTAAACCTTGAAAAAATTCAAGAATTATTAATAATTTAATCACATTAATTTTAGTATCATTCTAAAAGATAAGAAACTCTTTAAAATATAAAAAAAAACACTCAACCGAATCTTTAAAACTCATTAAAGATTATTCGAATTTTATGATTAGTTAATACTATTTTTCCACTTAGAAACATATTTATAGGCTTAAGTGAAATTTGATCTAAGATATTTTGCAAACTTGAGAAATTTTGAGTTTGTAAAATCCATTTTTAGGTTGAATTTATCATCTTTGTTATTTTATCTTCACAAATCTTGATAGTATCTTGAAAAAATAAAGAATTCCTTACTTTCTTCTTGGGTGTATCTAAATTGACTTATTAGATGTTGAATTTTTTTTGGGTTAATTTTGTTATGTTGGGTTAATAAAAGATAAGTGTATTGATTTAGTCAATGGGTTGTTATTTATTCCCCAAAACTTTCCTTTCTAATCACTTCTTAGTTGTGTTTGAATTAAAAAGTATGTTGTTGACTTTTTTTTTTTGCTTATTTATTTTTTTGAATGCTCAAAACCAAATTATTCTCAACAAATTTTGAAAAAAATTTCAAAAGGAAAATGTCACTCCACTTTCTTTTCAAGTAACTTAGAGTGTAGCGAGAGAGTATAAATATACTTGAAAAGAAAGTGGAGTAGCAATTTTATAATATCAAAAAAAATTTCTTTTTATTTTTTTTTTTTATTATTTAACGGAGGAGTTTTTAATTCCTCTTATTTGCCCGAATTCCTAAATTATGATTCAGGAATTTTGTTAAAGACTCAAAAATAAATTTATTACCTATTAAGGCTAATAAATACAATGAATCTCTTTTTCTAATAATATCAAAAATAGTAATATTATTTTTTAATATATTAGAGATGTTAAATTTTTTTATTTCAGATATCCAGATTTTACGTTTATTTTCATAGGCTGGGCAGTTCCAGAGAAATAGGCTGGGCAGTTCCAGAGAAAAAAAAATTTCTTTTTAGTTTTGCCTTGTTTTGTACGGGAAATGCAGAAAGTTTTGGGATCATTAATGATTTTCTAACCAAATCTAAAAAATCCCAAAAATCCCAAAAATTGTAATATTTGGACTTTTCCTCAATTCATTGTCTTTTAAAGCTTTTTTTCTATTTATAGTATTTTATCTCAACTCTCACAGCGCATAAAATTTGAATCGTCCTTAAAATAAAACAATAAAAAGTTAAATTAAATATTTTAAAAATTGATGTACCCATTTATTTGAAATGAGAAATCTCGTTTTGTAAATTGCAAGAAAAAAAATAATCAAACAAATAACAACCATTGAAAGAGGTTAATTGTAGAAAAAGATCTTTACAAGTTATTGATAACTCTTTACACATCAAACCTTTTATCTTTAAAGTCTCATTTTAAAGATAAATCCACAATTCATCTAGGTCTTTTGTTGGAATTATTTTTTTCTTTATTTTCTCTTTTCTTTGTTCCATGCATCAATCCAATAATGATATTTCTTAATTGCTATATCTATCTCATTCGAAATCAAACGTAAACTGTTACCATTTTTATACTGTCAGATTATTTCCAAATTGTTTTCTTCTTATCTTGTTTTTTCATTTTCCATCTGTTCAATATCCAATAAGCAAAAAAAAAAAAAAATGAATAATTAAAATGAAAATCATCAATAAGAAATTATCTTATTAATAATCAAATTCAATAGTATAGATAATTTGAGAGGTGTGCCATTTTGTTTGAAAAGGAGTTTATATATATATATATATATATATATATATATATCACAGGTCATACGAGTTTTCGTATCAAAAGTGCGAAAGATGTATAAAAACGCGTTTTTTCGGGGTTTTTTATATGTTTTTTCGTTTCATTCGTGGTTTTCTTTTTTTAGTTTTTGAAAAGTTCCTCGAATTCTATTGAAATCAAACTTTTTGTTTCTCGGATGTGAAAAAATGCCAACGAAAAAAACTTAAAAACACCGAAATACACACACACACACACACACACACACACACACACACACACACACACACACACACACACACACACACACACACACATATATATATATATATATATATATATATATATATATATATGTGTGTGTGTGTGTGGGACTTAATTGTCTTCTAAGACTTGGATAACAATGATATTTCATGATTTCACATTTAAGTAGGAGGTTTTGTGTTAAAAAATCATGAAAAGACTTTGATTTTTATATTTTTAAAACCCCAAAAAGATAAAAGTGAGCTACTCATTTCGAACTCTTGAAATTGTAGACGCTTTAAACCGTGGGTAAATGAAACAATTTTTTTAAAAAAAATTTACAATTTGAGTTCAGAAATTTGTTAAAATTTAAATTTTTTATAAAGTCCAAATTAGATCAGATCACCTAATATTTTTTGTGGTTACACTCCCCTTGATATTATTTTTTATTGATCACAAAAAAATATTAAAAATTATTTACTTAAAAAAATTTTTTTTCACAATTTCGAATTTGGAAAATGTGATCAGAGTTTTTTTTCATCAAATGGGTAATATTTCATCTTATGAGTAAGAAAATCATATTCGTTATTTTTTTTTTTTTTTTTTTTGCTACAATAGAACCAGTTTTACCTAATTTTTATATAAAATTATTATCACATTTCTTAAATCATTTCCTGACTATTTCTTTCTAATGTTATGTTAAAAAAAAATTTCCTTTTTTATTATTCATTTTTTTACAAAATTGTTTTCAGATTATACTTTTTTTTTTTTTTTTTACAAATAATACTTTCTATACTTTTTAAATTTATATTACTTTGTTTAACCAGCGGAAGTAAATTCAAAATATGTGTTAACATAAGTAATAACCCAATTCACTTTTTTAAATTAATTTTTGAGAAATATTATAATTCCTCCTATTTAATTTTACCTATCCTATTATTATTTTTATTTACTTTAACATGGTACGTTGAAATTTATGAACCAACAAAGATGAAATAACAATACTCAACTCATATGTACATCTAAAATTGTAATATCTGATATATTTGATTTTAATTATTAGTATTTATTTTGTTATTTTTTTTTTGTTTATAATTTTATTTTTTTTTGTGATCGATCATATTTTTTTTTTAAAAAGGGTATTTATTTATATCAAAATAAATTATAATTTAATTTTTTTTGTAATTTCTTTTTTAGTAACGAACCAAAATAAATAAATACAATGAATTATTCATTCCATTATTCTCATTATTTCATTATTACTTGTTTTGTTTTTTGCTTATCATTAAAGAAGTATTATTGAGATACTTTAAGAAAAAAAAAAACAATCTTGAGTCTACGAGTCTATAACTCATGTAATACACCATTTTTTATTTTTCGGTTGATAAAAATTTCATATATATATATATATATATATATATCCGCGAAACGATTTTTATGCGTCGCTCACGCGTACGCCAACGCGTTTCATGACATCAAAAAAATCATCATACCTGTGATATATATATATATATATATATATATATATACCTATAAAAGATTATCAAACTTATTCATAATTCAGCTTTTCAAAGCACTTATTTTACCCCAAATACTGTATGGGCTAAAAATCTTGAATTTAATTCATTAGATATAAAACAAATAGATAAACCTATTTTAAAAAATAAAATCATAAACAAAGAACAAAAGTCAGCCAAATACCAGCTCAGATGAAAAACTAGAAAAGAGTACATAACACATATGATCATAAAAGCAAAGCTATTTTCATCAAGAAATTAAAAAAACTGAAATAGGATGAAAAGTGGAAGATTTGAAAAAGAATGGGAGAATACATTGATTGGAAGGTATCGGAAAAGAACAAAAAAACTAAACTCATCTACAGTCAATGTCAAAATTGAATCATCCAAAGGAGAAGATTATTGGAAAACCAAGTGATATCTCAAAATCATACAAATTCATTGAAAACATTGTTACAAAAATGGTAATTCGAAACTGGAAATAATCAACAACTTGATTCAAATTGAAATATTTCTTCGATGATGATATAATAATAAAAATATAAAAATATGTGTACACAGAGAACGGGTGATAAATTCCAAAATACAACAAGTATAAAAAAAATGATAATAATAATAAAAACATTTCTTTTAAACCCAAAGGAATATTTTAAAAATTAAAATAAAAAACGCAAAATAAAAGTAAATATTTATTCAACAGTTTGTATTTATAAAATATCAATACATACATACATACATACATACATCACAGGTAATACGACTTTTCGTTTCAAAAACGCGAAAGATTTATAAAATCGCGTTTTTTAGAATTTTTTTAAAAAAATGAATTTTCGATTCATTCGTTGTTTCGTTTTTTGTTTTTTGAAAAAGTCCTCGAATTCTTTTGAAATCACACTTTTTGTTTCTGGGATGTGAAAAAACTCAAACGAAAAAACTTACAAACAATGAATGAAATGAAAAATATATGTCTTACGATACAATGTCAGTACTATTTTATTTATTTTTTCTTTTGGGTATTTTGTTCAATAATGCATTCCTTCAATTTTTAAATGAAGTGCTTTACGTTTTTCAAACATATTTTTTTCAAAATACCAACTTTGCAGTATGTAATTTTTTTTCTCGTAAAAAAAATAATAAGCTGATCAGTTTCAAAACAAAAGTTTTATAATTTGATGAGGAATGAATGGAATGGGACTTGTATTTGAAAATTAAAGAAATAAATTTCAAAAAAATTTTTAAAATGTGATTTGAGTCCGGTGATAATGTACTAAAATTAGCTATTGTTTTAGCAATAAATAAAAGAATTCAAGAAGTAAAAGGTATCTATTGGTTCTTTTTAAATGACAATGAAGAAATAATGAGTCTTGAAGTTGTAATACTTTATGTATTTCGGGTTGATTAGAGGACTTTTCTTTTTCTAAAAATGGATTATAAAATTTTAGTTTACATTTACAGTTCTTGAAAGATGAGAGCACCCACATTTTTGTTTATCATTGAGTGTGTGCAACCCTCTCTGTACTAAAGCGAAATATGAGTCTAAAAAAAAATAAAATGAGAAATGGTGAATAAAATTTATTTTTGTATGTGGTAAACTTGATCAAAGAAAACATTTTTTATTTTTACCTTCTTTCTGGTTCTATTAACTTGATCTTCCCAATCATTTAATCAAACAACTTAGCTCTACTAAATATTGCTATTTTTTGATTATGAATCAATTTTAAGATTTGGGCAAAGAGTACATTATCCCCGGATTCTAAGTCATATATACATAAAATATGGAAATGGTGTAATTCCTTGAAAAGTGTTGAAAAACAATGGGAATTCACGATTTCAAATTTATGTCATAGTTTTTGCATTTAATAACATCATGAAAATAGTTTGAATTTTGATTTTTGATTACTCAAAAACAATACAATTATATTTCTGTTTAAAAATCTTGAAAATTATAAACCCTTTAAAGACTGGAAAAAGAATTATATATATTTTTTTTTTTGAAAAAATTACTATTTGTGAAAGAAAATTACGTCAATCTTTCACATTTTTTGTAATTCCATATTAGATCAGCTCGTCAAATTTTTTTGTATTGTGATTTTACCCCTTCTAAGTGAATTTTTTATTGATCATAAAAAAATGTTTAAAATTATTATCATAAAATTTTTTTTTCACAATTCCTAATTTGTAAAAGATGATCAGTAATTTTTTCATCAAATTAATTCTCCTTTAACTTATCAGCTCGGTAATACACTTATTTTAATTTTTTTTTGATACTTTAAAACCTGTTTTGCCCCTATTTTTTTTAAATAAGTTATCACGTTTTTCATTGTTTCTTAACATTTATTTCATTAGGAATCCTTGATTATCTTTTGTAAAATTATAATTTCATTTTTTATTATTTACCTTTTAATAATTGCTTTCAAAAAATTCCTATGTTACTTACTTTGTATAAAATGACGACTTTTTATATTTTTTAAAAATATTACACTGTTTAAATGGTTGAAAAAAATCAAAGAATATGCCATCACAAGTAATAAATCTTTCACTCTTTAATTAATTTTTGAGAATTATAATATGATTTTGAATTAAATTTAACTATTCTATTATTATTGTTCTTTACTATAACATAACAAGTTGACTTTTCTGAACCAAAAAAAGATAAAATAAAAATACTCAATACATACGCAGAGAGTGATAAATTAAAGTGTCTGGTAAATATTATTTAAATCATTAGTAATTGATGTGATTTACTTTTTTGTTTACACTTTTATTTTTTTTTATGATCGATCAAAAATTTTTTTTTAAATGTGTTTACTTTCGCCAAAATAAATTTTAATTCAAAATTTTTCGATAATTTCTTATTTTTTATCAAGCTAAAATAAATATATACAATGAATTATTCGTCCCATTATTTTAATTATTTGGATATTTAATTTATTATTTTTTTTTTATTCGTTTTGATTATAATGTATTTTTGAGATATATTAAAAGAACTAAATACATCTTTAGTAAACAAAATTTTTCGAAAAAAAAGTTTAGTCTACACGTTCGATATACAGGAATTTCATACTTTATTATTTTCCATGTAAACAAAATTTTACAACCTATATATATATATATATATATATATATCTTGTGATATAGATATCAGAGAAACGAATTTTACGCGTCGCTCACCAGTACGCCAACGCGTTTCATGATATCAAAAAAATTGTCATACCTGTGATACATACATACATACATATATATATAAATATATATTAATTTAATGATTTCAAAAATTAACGAAAAAATTAATCTATTTAATTATATGGCATCATATTTATTTATTATTTTTCCTATGATCATCATTAATTGATTTATATTCAATTTTTTTCTTTTCATCATTCATAAATTTTCTGATTAAAGAAGATTTCAAGTCAAGACGTATTTGTTGACTAATAATGTTTTTTTGTGAAAATTTGATTGTCATTATTTTATTTCTTTTTCTTAGTAATTTATTGCGAAGATGTTTATATCCCCATTTAATTATCCAATCTTTGCCACCGAAATCTTGATTATAAATATTAAAAATTTTGGGCAAAATTAACTTTTTGCGATTCGAGGAGATTATCGGTTCCAAAACGGTTTTGGTGACTGTGTTTAACAATTTATTTAAACCCTTTCTACGATAAATCCGAACGAACGAAGTAAAATTGCTATTGATTAAACAAAAATGAACTCGGGGGTCCACTGGCTTCATGGCAAACTGGATTCTATTATCGTCATTTGATAAGAAATAATTTGAAATGTTGTATTTTTTTTGACTTATACTTTGGTTATTTCTTAATATACCGTGCAAAATGTCATTCAAGGAGTAATAGTCTTTGTTTATGATATACTTTGAATTTTTCATAAATCTTTCAATACCAGGCTTATCCTTCGGAATTCCATTAACAATAAAACTATGCAAAGTTAATGCATTGAAGATATTCAAAAAAAAGCAAAATCGCTCATTCCTATTGATTTTCGTTAAATCAACTTGCTTTAAATCGATTGTTTGTTTGACAAATTTTCGAAAGGGGATTGACCTGCCAATTTGCTTCATATTAATGGTATTGGAACTAACATTATAATAAATATTAATGATATCTAAAATGGCCGTTAATAACTGTTCTCCGACCACATAAGCATTTTTGTTTTCCTTAATTAGTGCCTTTTCATCATTTAAAGCATTCTTTACCTGGCCGCGATATTGCAAAGTGCATTTCTTGTTACTAGTATTCAAGTCAATTGTGGAATCCTTTTGGAGTTTTTTCAACAGTGTTTGGTAATAATTTGAAAATTTAAATTTATCAAATGAATTGAAATTCATATGATCAAAGACAACCAAATGCGCTTCGTCAAACATTTCAATTGTAAATTCTTTTCTTTCTAATTGAACCAAAATCTTATTTCGACATTTTGAATCAATATTGATTTCAAATAAAGATTCTGTTTGAATAAATTTTAAAATAATTTTTTTTGCTGTTTTACTAATTTGCTATTATATTTTTTATTTAATATTTTTTTTATTTTTATAAAAGTATATGTTTTTAATATTATTTTTGCTGTATAAAAGGGGGAAAATATATTTAATTTTAACATTTGAAACATTTTTGTCGATTTCTTTAACTAATGTTTGTTTCTGTTAAAGGTCGCCCAATTTTTTTTTTCAAATATCAATTATTTTTTAGAAATGATCTTTAAGTACAAATAAGAAATAAGTAGAATAATACACATCAGAGAACAGTTGATATCCGTATGGAGTAAATATAATCAATCAATATATTTTTTTAAAAATATAAAAACTCAAATTCTTTGGTACCTATTGAGAAAAACAAGAATTTTTTTTTGATCTTCTAATGGTATTTGAATAAGAAATAGGAAACATTTCTCACTTTATTTTTCATACTTTTCTTTTAGAAATCAAGTCCCCAAACGAAGTAGGTTGGGATTTGTGGTCTCTATTTGAAATGTGTAATGAGAAAAAGGAAAATGCTCATTTTGATCTCCTATTGAAGATCCAAATAAAATTTCAATAGAAATTAAAATGATTTCTATACAATCATTTTCACTTTATCAATAACATTAGAATAACACATTTTTACTCAATGACTATCGATCTTGCAATAAAAAAAATTTTTAAAAATTAATTAGGTATCAAAAAATAATAGAAAAAAAAAAAAGTAAAAATGTGCAAAAAAAAGTGATTGAAAAAATGACTTCAATTTTGATAATTTCCAAAATAAAATTTTTTCTTCTAATATCCTTTCAAATCGTTTAAACACATGTATTTTACTCATTACAATTGGTCACCTTTGACTGGAAAATGGTTTATTTCTTTATTTCCTTTCATTCACTTAATTACTTTGGGTTTATAAATTTTTGATTTTGAAGAAAGAAAATAAATATTATCAAAAAAAAATAAATAAAAGAAAAGAAAAGAAAAGAAAAAGAAAACAAATAAATTAATGTTACTTTTTGTGTTATACAATTCTGTTTAAATGATTTAACTTCTTGCCAAAACATTAAGTTTTCTTGATTTAAATTCTCTGAAAGAAAATCATGAAAATATGCAACCCCTATTGGAATTGTTAATAATTTATCAAGTGAATGGATTTGGAACAGTCTTTGTTTTTTTTCTCTTGCTGTAATCATAACTGAATATCCTCTTGACCTCATTTTTGGTTTTGGTAATAATGATAGTGTATCAATTTCTTTGGGTTTTGTTTTTAGAGAAATTTTTTTTTTAAATTTTTTAATTCTTGGTTTTGGAGAAGTTTGAGTTTCAATTTTTTTTTCAAGTTCTTTATTAGAATTATCGTGATAAATATTACCATTTTCATTAATATTACCATTTTCATTATTATTGCTATTCACCTTTCCTACTTTCTTGGTAATTTGTTGTTGATTTTTATTTGTATTTATATTAATAGCGTTATTATTATCATTATCATTATTGGTGTTTTGGCTATTATCATCATCATTATCATTGTTGTTGTTGTTATTGTTGTTATTATTGTTATTATTATTATTATTGTTGTTGTTCTTGTTGTTGTTGTTATTATTATTATTATTATTATTATGTTTATGATTCTTATTGGTAGTATTGACAATTTGCTTTTTTTTACTTTTCTTTGAATGAATATTTTTTTTTTGATATCTTTTCTTTTTTTTTTTACATTTATTTTTTTGGAAATCAGATGGCAAAATTTCACACCAATCATCTTCATCAAATTCTTCTTCAGACTCGTTGGTATTCGAATTTGATATTTGATCTGAATTTGTAATTAAGGATTTTTGTGAACTAATTGTTGTTGTGGAATTGATAGAAAATTCTATGGAATGGAGAGACGAGGGTCTTTTGGCATTGCCTTTCTTGGCAGAATTAACAGGCTTAATATAATCCTCAGAATTAATTCTATAAATATTTACTTTTTTCCTGATATTTTTATTGTAGACAGATCTATTTTTATTTTTGTACTGGTACAAATTGAATTTAGGCTTTTTTTTTATCTTGCCAATTTTCTCAAAGTTTTCTTCAAAGTTCTTTTCAATTACAGAACTCGACTCGGAGTCAGTCAAACTCGTGTCACTCTCTAAGCCAAAATCATAAAACGAAAAATTGGAATTGATCAATTGGAATTGTTTATCAGACAAATCAAACAATTCTCTGGATTTTAGAATTTCAGAATAGAGGTATTGCCTTTCCTTCAATTGGCTTTTGTATTGGATTTGGATATCTTTTAATCTGTCTCGAATTGAAATAAAATTCGTTTTTATTTCTGATAAATTTTTAATATCAAATTTGTATTTTTGTGCCTTCCGTACATACTTTAGATATTTTTCTTCATGTTTTTTTCTTAGCTTTTCTTGGATCATCCATTTTTCTTTCCCTTCTTTTGTTTCACTCATTTTGTAAATGTATAGGTTTGTAATTTCCTTTTCGTTCTGGAATGTTTCCTGTAAAAATTGAAGATCCTCTTTTAGGATGTTTGTCAAATTGGCTTTTTCTTTAAATTTTTCCTGCTTGTGGCGAAAGAGCTGCATTAGCTTTTCTTTTTTTGAAGTCGTCTTTAGCCATTCTAATTCTTTTTCAAGTGATTGAATTTTCGATTGTGCTTTTTTAATTTTTTCGTTTTGTTTTGGTTTATTATTTTTTCCGTGACACTGTTTCTTTTCCTTGTTGTTGGGATTTGGGTTTTTGGCCTTGGTCAATTTTGTCCTTAAAGTTTTGTTTTCTTCTTTCAATTTTTTCAGCCTTGACTGTGACTGCCTCACCTTTTGTGGTAAGACACCAACAAATCGCTTATTTAAGAGCCTTTCTTTTTTTCGATTTAATTCCTTATACTGTTCCCGTAACATCCCCAATCGTGTAACGATTCTTTGTCGCGACTTGAAGCCTTCATCGGTTTTGGGCGCTTTAAGGTGCTGCTGTGATTTGGCAAACACAAACGGAAAAAAAGACTTCTTTGTGCTCATCAATAGGTTCGTTTTTTGAAAGTTCGACTTTTCTTTTTTTGTTTCTTTGTTTGTTCGATCTTAATTTTGTTTTGTGCTGAAAACAAATTACTGAAAAATCGAAAAGGATTTGCTAAAAAAAATCAAAAAATGAATAATCATTAATTCTTGATGAAACAACTATGTTACATTTTTTATTCTTCTTTTTTTTCAAAAGAATATAAAACAATTGTTTGCCAAATGAAATATTAAATTTTTCAAAAATCTAACTCAAAATTGATTTATGTTTTCTCGGCAGGATAATAGGAAAAGTGTGAAAAATTCTTTCGAATTGTTATGTTTTATCAAAAATTCTTTATTCAAGATTTTGAACCTTTTTACTTTTTGGATAATCGAAAAAATTTTCCGTTTTTGTCCCAAGTATAACTGAATTTTGATTTGTCATTATTAATATTTTCAGATGATTTGATCAACACTTAAAGAGCCCTACACCCCGATAAATTCTTCAAAGTTTCTTTATTGAATAGCAGAGTTAAAGTTTGCTTTTTAGGGATTTGTTGAAGAATAGCTTATATCATAAATTCTCAAATACAATAGTACCTAAAAGAGTGTCTCAAATTTATTCTATCATTTGGTTTTCTAAAGTCAAGAAAAAAAAATGAAAAAACTATTTTATTTTATTTTTTAATTTCTAAACAATGATCTTTATATTGTTGCGATTTTTTTTAAATTTTGATGTTAAGAACTTAAATTATATTTTTTTTTGATAGTTTGATTATCTATTTTGTTATTGTTAATTGTAAAATAAACAGATCAAAATTTCGATTTAGCTTTCCTAAAAAAACACAAGGAATCTCTCACTATTTAAAATATATTGACAAAATTTACATTTCTTCAGAGAAAATTATAATATAAAGCTTGTTTACAGAATTTAAAATGTGAAATGTTTCCTAATTTAACCAAACTTTGAAAATCTTTTTGGAAAGTTGAATGAAAATTTTGTTCCATTTATTTTTCAACAAATAGTATAATAGATTTTGTTTTCGAATTCCCTTTTTTATCCAAAAATTACTATTTTTTAATTTTGTGAAATAGCAATTGTATAAATTCATTTTATTTCTTACATTATAAAAAGTTTTTACCCTTTTTATCATCATTCCCATACACACAATTACTTCATTAGCTAAAATCATTATTATCAAAACTTTTAATGTTAATATTTTTTCCCGTTTTTTGAGATAATTATTTTAGTAAACATAAAAAATCATTTTTATTCAACATATAGTAAAATATTAATATATTAATTAAGTTTTCACTATTAAAATTTTTAAGTCTTTTAAAATTTTTACTTTGAGAAAGTTTTTTTGTTTAAAGATGAAATTCAATTATTCAAAATACAATTTTATTGGGGATATTTGAGAATAAGTTTAATTTTATCCTCAAAATTAATAATCCTTTTTTTTTTTTTCATGAAAAAAATAGTTTAAATTGTTTTAATTGTTCTTCTGAGAATATTTAAATAATTTAAAATAATATCAAAATTGAAAATTTTTTTAAAAACTATTTTTTGTCTTTGAAAACATGAAAAATATCCTTTTCAACTTTAAAAGAGTAGAAAAATTATTACTTTTGAGATCTGAATTTTTTTTTGATAAATATTTATAAAAATTCTCTCTAATTTAGGGTTATTTAACATCAAATTTTTTATTAATTTTATTTATTGGGATTTGAATTGAAGTATTAATAATTAAAAAACATAAACAAAAGAAATTTTATTTTTTTCAAAATAAAAGACTTTCAAACATAAAACTAAAAAAATGTTTCAATTTTCAAGAATTAACTTTTTATTTAAAAAAATAATCAGTTACTTTTTGATTTTACTTTAGAAAAATAATTTAAATTTTTGATTGTCGAAAAATAGAATTTTATAGTCAGTATCATGTATAAGGCACAAAATTTCAACATAATTTAAGGTACAAAAAAATCTCAAATTAAGGCACAAAATTTGTAATTTCTTTTTTTTACAATTTGTTTTACTAGAATCTGAATTTTGTGTCTTAATTTGAGATTTTTTTAAACCTTAAATTTCGTTGAAAGTTCGTTACTTAAAAGTGGAACTGACTGTATTAAAAAATTGTTAATATGGGGTTTATTCACCGATTTCATTATATAAACAGAAATTATAAATGAATATTAAAAATTTTAAGTAGATCACTGATCATTACAAATAAACATTAACCTAACAAGATTTGAAGTCATTAAAACCGGTGAAAAGATTATTTGTTGATCTTGTACTCTTCAGTCTATCTATATATAATTATACCAAACATATCTAAAGATTAGAAAATATTTTATTAAAAAAAAAAAGATGGAAAAAAACTTCTAAAATCATAAAAATTTATTATTATATCAAAAATTTAAAAGGATTTTTCATTTTCGCCAATTTTAAAAATTTAAATGATTTTTCTTTTTGTTTTGAAAAAAATTTTTACTAAAATAAAACAAAATTAATAGAACTTTTGAATATAACCAAAGAAGCAAATAAAATTCTATTAAAAATTTTTCAAATAATTCTGAAAAAAAAATTAATTAATAAAAAATAGAACAATTCATTTAATTTAGATTTTTATAATTCTAAAATGTATAAATAATAATAATAAAATATGTAAATTATGATCTTTTCTATACAATTATCGGATCAATGACTGGTGAAAGTTTGTTCATTCTTGTGTAATATATATTTTTCAAATGTCTACGATGAATATCCTTTGTATAAATTTTATCTACAAATTTTAAATTTTTGTTGTTTTTCTTATTTTTGTATGTTTTGAATATGATTCATTTTGTTTATTGATTGGCATTACTACTAAAAAAGATATCAAAATTTCTGATTAATTTTTTAGAAATTTTTTTTTTAAAAGCTAAAATCGATTTTTATTTTATATTTAATACTAAAAAAAAAATTAAAGGGGTTTAATTATGATGAATTTTCAAATAGAATACAAAACTTATAACTTTATTTTATTGTATGAAAATTGTTTTTATACTTCTTATATTTGCCATTTTTTACTGAAATTGGCTGTGTATTAATTTATTCAAAAAAACTGAATTTTTATTTTCATTTTTTAGCAAATATTTTGATGTATAATTTTTAAAAAGAATGAAACTATTACTTATTCTTTTAGTAGTAACATATATCTTACATTTCCTTTTACAATATACAAATAAGAATTTATAACAAAGAAAATATTATTAGAAAAATATAAAATATATATAACCTTTTTTTGGAAATATCTTATCACAGTTTAGAGTTGATATTCATAAAATAAATACCTTTACAAAATATAAATTTTACAAAAAAATAAAACTTTTAAAAAAATTTTAGAGGGCAAATTTTTATTGGAAAATTTTCAAACAAAATTTAGAAATTTCTTAATGAATTATTTTAATTCATAATATTATTTTTCATATTAAATATATTCATTTTATAGAAATATAGAATCTTACTTTTCTTGAAGTTAATTTTGGTTTTCAAACATTTTTTTTTTGAATTAATTTTCAGAAAAAGAATTAGAAAAAAAAAAGTTTATGTTACCAATTGTGTTTATTAAGTTCCTTGTCATTTATTGTGGATTTGTTATATACATAAAGGGTTAATTGACACCATAAATGTATTTTAAAATTTCCCCTCTTGTGATTAACAAAATTCAAAAAAAAAAAAAAACAAAATTTCATTGGATCTCTTTGACAAAAAATTCAACGAAGAAAAATAAGTTTAAAAGAGTTCTCAATTTCAAAAAATCAAAATTTTAAAAAAAAATTCATCTTTTCTCATTTTCTTTTTCAAAAGGGGTTACATTTCTTTAATTTTTAACAATTGTTTTTCTTTTAATACACGATCAATTTGATTCGATTTAATCTAATTTATCATTATTTAGTAACACTCAAAAGTCGACAAAGTAAATCTTTTCTCAATAACTTGTAGATAAAAATAACTTATTTAAGAAATTAAAAAAATGGAAAAAAAAAATCTTTTAGATCTCAAAAAGTCTTGAAAGAGACACACTTCAAAACTAACAGAGTTGTTTTGAAAAATATAATTCAGAAACCTTCAAATTGGAAATTGAGTATCACTCTTTTACTCATTTTTCTAGAAATATCCAAGTTTTTCATTCTTAATTTTTTTCGGAGATTGATCATGCATTACATTTTGGTTAGTTTTTTAATTGTTATATTAAATTCAATAAAAATTACAATTTTTTTTTTTTTTGTATTTCAGAAAATTATTTTTAACTGTTATTACTTGAACCTTAAAAAGACATAAGACATTACCATTTATTTATTTTTTTTTTCAATATAAAACATTTAAACATCATGCCTAGTTTACTAAATTTCTGTTGTTTTAGAAATTCAAATGGTAAAAAAGCACTCAATAATATTTGTTCAATAAAACTTTTGTAAATGAAAAGAAATCAAGAAAAATGCAAAAAATAATAGAAATTTAAATTCAATTTTAATTATTTAAAATAAATATTTGATTTTGAGAAATAAAAAAAAAAATCTAATAAATCTATTTGCATTATTTATATATATTGAAAGATTGTATATTTTTTTTTCATTAATTTTAATTCGATATACTGTACAAAAATTATTTTTTTAAATTTTTAGAAAAATAAATGTAAATTATATTTCCAAGGATATTTGAATGTTTGATAAGTGCTTCCAAATTCTATTATAACTGATGTTTATTTTGAATTTGTGATTGATACAAACCCCATTTAATATATTCTGATAATGATTCATTCGAATTTAATTGAAAAAAATTCTCGGCATCCATTAGCTCTTCTAATACTTTTTCATTAATGTGCTTTCTTTGGATTTCACCAGTGTACAAATACTCTAAAAAGATATCCCAAAATTTTAAAGATCTATAAGAATAGTCTGTTATTTGTTTTTCGATATTTTTTATACTTTGAAACATAGATTTAAATAATCCAGATCTGGCATGTAAAACAAATTTGTGAACTTTTTTAATCACACAATTCTCTGTTTTCAAATTATTAGTATTGTTATCATTATTAATATTCCCGAAATTATTCCTAACATTTGTTTGGGAATAGTTTTGGCTATTTCTTAAATTATTTTCATCAACAATTTTAAAGTTATTTGAATTACTTTTGTTTTTTGGCGGGTTAAATTTAGGAGATTGTAGGTTATTTAAATCTTTATTCTTTTCTTTTTGGTTATTTAAATCTTTGTTTTTTTCTTTTTCTTTCTCTTTTTCTATTTTTTTTTTTTTTGATTTTGTTTTAATAATGATCCCAAAATCTTTTGATTTCTCGTCTTTTAAAAGTAATTTTAAATCGTCTGTTATTCCTCTTTTGATTAGAATTGTTCCATCAAGTCCTAATTTTTTAAAAATTTTTGTTAAGGTACTTTTAATAGAACAAGTAAAGTACAAGCAACCAAAAACCCACTCAACAAAGATCTTGATCTCATCTTTTGAAAAGGAAGATAACCTTTTACGAACTTGATGAAATTTTAATCCTGTTCTAAGCTCTGTTAATGTTTTGTTCACAGGGATGTTCATAATTGTGACATCCGAACATTCTCTGCTTTTGCCTAATTCGATCAAATCGTTTCGGACAGTTTGGTGTGATTTAAATTTTTGGTGTTGAACGAGTGCATAAGATTGCAATTCTTGAAACGTTATTTTAATCAAGCTTGGGCCTTCTGAGGAACTCCCCACCAATAATTTGCTTACAGTTCCAGAAAAGGCCTGTGCGTCGATTTCCAATTGCGAAAACACAGACTCTTGCCATTCCAGCTCACTCACCCACGGCCCTTTTTCAAACATGTGGTGGTACTCACTATGGAAAATTGTAAGGACATGCTGTTTTGCTTGTTCAAAAGTTGGGAACACTCTCCAGTTAGTAAAACACTCGGGGATTTCTGAGTTTACTTTACAAATTGAAATATGTGAGAGATACATTTCTTGTTTTTTAATTTTGGAATATTTTGTTGTGGGTTAGAATACGAGCAAGATTTTTTGAACAAAAAGATCAAACAAAAGTAACAATTAATATAACGAAAAAAAATGAAAAACTCTTATAACTGGAACAAATTTTTAAATATTTCATTTAGATGAGTTTTTAATTTGAATATGAGAAACTTTATTTGTTTTCACCCTGAATAGATCTGAGGAATTAAAATTATATTTATTGATATAAAATTGCATCAAATCAATAGGGATATCGTTTTGAGATTTATGTATTATATGTAGTTGTTTAAAATTAAAGTACATAAACAATTAAAAGCTTTTTATATTAATCATAGATAGTACAAATAACCCAAAAAAAACTTTTTGAAATATTAATGTACAATAATTTATTGTATTTTTTAATAAGGATCACAAAATAAAAATTATCATTTTGGAAAAATTTTTTTTAATTTGTTTTTCCAAATATAAATATTGAAAATGTTAATAATAGTAATTCTGGCATTTAGAAATTACTTTTTAAAAATAAAAAAAATAATTTATTTTAAGATTTTTTATTTTGATGGTTTGTTCACAATAATCATCAAATTAAAACACCAAAGATCAATTAGTTTTGTTCCCTTTTTAGATAGTTGTAACATTATAATATTTTCGATGATGTGAAAATAATTTGTCCAAATAAATCCCTGAGTTAATTTTTTAATTATTTTAAAAAAAATCAATTTTTTTTTAAGAATAATTCACAAACCAAGACAAATTTAAGAAATATATTCTTCAATGATTAAGGTTGATAGTGTGAAGATTTAGATCTGTGGTAAAATAAAATTGGTTTGTTTAAAATTGTAGAATTTTTGCTAATACATAGATGTTTTTTTTTTTTCAGGAGATCAACTTTTAAATATAATTTTACTAATTGGATTGTTAATCTAAATTTATCCATCGTGCACTAATATTCTTGAGATTCTATTCATAATAACAGACTTATTTTTATACTTTCCAGTTGTAGATGGGGTACACATAAAATTTAATTATATTTTTTTTTTTATTTTGAAGGGAGAAAATAAATTTCCCAATGTAATATTTAGTTTTTTTATATTTTTTGTTTTGATTAGAGAATTAATTGATTTTAGAATCAAAAGAAAAAAAAAAAAAAAAAAAAAAAAAAAAAGTCTTTACCTAACCAGTATTTAAATGAATAGAGTAAAATCTTTATTTTATTCAATTCTTTTGATTTCTGGAAACTTTAAGGAAAATGCTATAAGTTTTTTTTTAATTGTAGACATTAATAGAGAATTTCTTAAATTATCTTTTATACCAAATATTAAAAAAAAAAACCAAGCACTCTACCGAACCCTATGGATCAACTTGAATTTCTTAATTTTTGCTTAGTAATTTAAATAAAGAATCATTATTTTCAAAAGTATTAAATAATTTCAAGAAAAATAATGAATCATTATTTAAAATACTATATCATAAACTTTGTTTCTTTCAAAGTATTAAACATTTTTTTTAAGTTTCCATTTTTTAATATAATTGACCTTTGAAAAACAAATTATAATTTAGAAAAATATCATACATCAAAGTATAGCTCATAAAATTTTTGAAATAAAACTGGAAAATCAAAAGATTTTCATTAAAAAAAAGAAAAAATCAAATTCTTAGTACCATAAGAGGAGAGAAACAACAATGTTCATTTTTGGATCTTCAATCAAAGATTAAAATAAATAGAAAAAAATCTTCACTTCATTTTCCATACTTTTCTTTTAGAAATCAAGCCCCCAAACGAAGTGTGTTGTATTTGTGGTCTCTATTTGAAAAAGGAAATGAAAATGAAGAGAAATTTGTTCACATTTATAAATCAAATATCAGGATCAAAGATTAAAATAAAATACAAATATAAATCAGTGTGTTTACTCTAAAATCATTTTTACTGTTTCGGTAAACTTAGAATAACTCATTTTTACCAAGTGAATATCAATCTTGCAATAAAAAAATTGTAAATGAATTACTTGTTAAAGAAAAATCGAAAAAATGGAAAAAAAAATACAAAAATGTGAAAAAATAATTTCAATTTTGAAATATCTAAAATAAATTTATCTTCTAAAATCCATGCGAACCCTTTAAAAACATTCAATTTACCCCTTATAACTTAGAACCTTTAACTGGAAAATGGTTTATATTATTATTGTTATTTTTAGTCTTAATTTGAATTATTTCTTAAATACAAATTATTCAATTTACTTTATATAAATGATACTCTAATAATAAAACTGAATATTTTATTTATTAATATTTTTACTTTGAGAGAGAAAATTACTTTACTCCTATTTACCCTAATTTCAAAACTTTAAAAAGTGATTTTTTGAAGAATAATATACAATGAATTTTAAATGTACTGTTCATATTAAATATATTAAAGAACAAATGTTATATTTTCAGGATTTTTACAAAAAAAAAAAAAAAGAAATATTTTCCTCAAAAATATGAAAAAAACTATTTTTGTTTTAAGAACGAAGTAAAGTCTATAATTTTCTTATATTTTTTTAAATTTTTTCTCTTTATTTCAAAAAAAAACAACACAAGATCAAAAATTGGGTTTATTATTAGAATTAAGATAAAACTCAAAACATAAATGTAAACCAAATTAAAGCCTCACCCAATTTTCAAATTTTAACTTTAATAGTTACTATTAGCAATTTATTTATTTGAATTTTTTGTTTCTATTATTTTCTGATTCATGATAAATTCACAAAAAGAGTTTAACATATTCTATTATTTGATTTTTGAGTATTAAAATTTCATACTCTTATTACTCATCGTAAAAATAAGTATAAAAATTGGAAAAATATATCTTTTTACTACCATTTTGCAATTAAATAGATTTTTCAATTTTTTTCTATTCAACAATTGTTTTTTTAAATAGTTAATTCAATTATTAACTTTTTTTTTTTTTCAATTGTGTATTCTTTATTTTTTAATTTTTTTCTTTCAAATATCATTCTAGAATTTAAATTTATTTGAAAATATTTTTTAAGAAACATAAAAAAGTATTTTTTCTGAAAAATTTAAGAAAATTTTATCAATAAAATCTCAAGACAAGAAACCTACGTTTTGACTTAATACAGTCAGTTCCATTTTTAAGGCACAAACTGTCAACGAAATTTAAGGCACAAAAAAAATCTCAAATTAAAGCACAAAATTCAGTTTCTAGTAAAATAAATTGTAAAAAAAAAAAAATTACAAATTTTGTACCTTAATTTGAGATTTTTTTGTACCTTAAATTTCGTTGAAAGTTTGTGCCTTAAAAGTGGAACTTACTGTAACTGTTCAGTAATTTCAATATATTTTCAAAACAAAAAAATTGATTTAATATAATCTAAAAATGAATTGATACTAATGTAAATTGAAATTTTAAAAACTTTGAAAGATCATGTATTCATTTGGAGATATTGGTAAATAGCATTTAATTAGTATTTTTTTGGAAATAATGTCATAAATAAGAGGAAAAATCTACAAAAAAAGTCCCAAAAAACAAAATTTTCTACATTTTTTCCAATCTTTCATATGGATTCTGAATTTTTTTATATCTTTACAGGGTTTTCAACCCCAATCGATTCTTCAGATATATTGAGAATGTTATCCATTTATTTATTACAGTTCAGAAGAATCTTTTATTCAAAGATTAAAATAAATTATTTTTAGCAAAAAATGTAGTTTTTTTGAGTTTTTCTTTTTTGTTCAATTGTAAATACACACTATTAGGTTGTAATTAGGGGTTTGGTATTTGTTTATTAAAAAGTATTGGGGTTTATTGAGTAATTATTGAAAAATAACTGTAATAAACTTTAATAAATAAAATAATTGTAAAAATATCAACTTGTGATATTTCAAGTACTGATAAGTGGGGTGTTAACAAAAAACAAACAAATTACAATTAAAAAAAAAAAATAAATACCCTTTTTTGAAAAAATTAAGAATTTTGATGTGTATCTAAAAACCCATAATATCCTTAAACAAGATTAAAAGAAAGGATTACTAATATATTTGAAGAATATATTGGGGTATTTTTACCCCGAAAGAAAACGAAATGTAAAAGGAACATTTGATAAAAATAAAAAAAAAAAATTTTCAAAAATTTAAACAAATTAAAAATATATGGAACCTTTCCAAAGAATCAGTAAAATCAACAATATATTTTTGTACATGATATTTTCATTTGTAAAATTTGTTTTAAGATATTTTATCAAACTGCAATAAATGTTTGATAAGTTCATATTCTTGAATTATGGTTTATAATCTCTGAAATTTCAAAAAAAATATATTGTATCAGGTCTAACAAAGTTATTATTTTTGTTCTTAGACAATCTATCTTTAGCTTACTATAAAAATTTAATGGTACCTTAAAAAATGAAATTATAAATTTATACAAAGCTAAAGATGGATCAGTAAAGAACCAAAATAATAACTTCATGATACAGCTATTTTAGAAAAGTGTGTACCAAAAGTTTTATTAGATGTTGACTGAACTGATTAAAACATATGAATTAGACAGTTTTAAGCCCTACTTACAAAACTTCGAGTCCACACTTTTTTAAAACAGCTATAACTTGGAATTGTTTTGAAATTGAGAAGCTAAAACATAAAAAAAAAAATGTGATAACTTTTTTTTGTGAAAATACTGTTAATTGCAAAATAAAAGGATAAAATTTTCATTTAGCTTTCCTTAAAAAATATACACAATCTAAGTATTAAGAATTAAAACAACAAAGAAACCAATTCTAAAAGGTAAACCAATTATTTAAGCTTCATTTTCGCGACAGTAAGAATTGGTAATTCAGATAATTTTATAAACCTTATTTTTGGAAAGCTGAATGAAAATTTTATTCCATTTATTTTGGAACCAATAGTAGAGAAGTTGTTGACAAAAAAACTCTTGGAAGAGTTCAGTAATTCTTCGAAATTTACCCATTGAAAATTTCTTTTCCAAAAAAATGGATAATTCCAACAGTTTAACCCATTTTTGCTCTACATAGATCCTACTAAAATTGGATTTTACAATTATACATAATTTCCATTTCGTATCTATCAACACAAAATAATTTCCCAATCAGTTCTAAATATTTTTTGGAGTTACTTTTACAAGTTTGAAAGGTTTTCCTTTTTGAACTTGAACTTGAAAATTCATAAAAGTTATTTTTTTGAGAATTTTTCATCAAAAAACTATTTGAAAAGGATCTTTTTTATTTATAAATTTTATTTTAGCTTTGAAATTAGGAATTGTTTTAATGTCCAATTTCTTCAGAATGAAAATTCTTCTTGAGAAGTTGAATGTCAAATAAAAAAAGAACTATATACACTCCAGGGTGGGAACTTAGTCCTTAACAAGCTTGAATTTTACAAAAATCTCAAAAAAATATTTAACTGTTTTTTTTTACATAATCTAAATTGTTAAAATCTTGTGAGATTTCTAAACAATACCAAGCACAGCGACGCTCAATAATTCACTTATTTTTTTCTCAAAACTGGTTCAACATAAAATTTTCTAGCCAGGAGTTTTAAAATTAATGCTCATTTTTTTACATTTTTTTCAAAAACAAAACAATCTAAATTAACCATAGTTATTAGAGTCTCAAAAAGAAATTTCTCAAAAAACAAAGGAGCAACTTTAAACAAACAATAAAAATCAATTTACCTTTCTTAATAAAGATAAAAACAATACAATTGAAAAAAAAAAAGAAAAAAAAAAAAATTTCTATGAACAACACAGCAAATGAGCCAATTGAAGTCCGTTTACATCAAATTTTGTCTGTGTTACGGGTTCAATTAAAAGACGCACTAACACCACAGACCCATGATCACGAATCGCTTGAATTCTTTGGGGATTCGGTGTTAAGGGAAAGGGTATGTCGTTATATCATCAACAGCCGCTATAAGCATCTTGATTCACGTAATTTTAATTTGATGATTCAGTCCTGCATTTGCAATAAAAATTTGGAAATGTGCTTTGATGTTGCACGGATTGAGGAGCTTGTTTACCTCCCAACAAACACTATTAAAAAAGAAATCACAAAAAAAAGTGATCTTTTGCAAACAAACAATACCCCAATTAATAAACGATCTAAGGACTATTTAGCCAAGCAAAATAACAGTTCCCCTTCCAGGTTTAACAAAACAGTAACGTTGTTCCCAATCAAAACAAAAGCAGACGTAATCGAAGCATTAATTGGCAAATTGTCTTCGCTAATGTTTCACAAAAATGAAATCCAATACTCACTATTTAAACATTACCGTTTAGCGCTTCAACTAATCCTCCGACTATGCGTCCAAAATGGGGAACAAGAATTTCTCAAAGACAATTATCATCATTACCAAAAAAAAAAAAAAAATCAAGTCCAGAAAGTCCAACAAGTCCAACAAAATCAACAAAGCTTTAAAAAAACAAAAAACAATCTAAACACCAACTCCATTAATGTTATCCAACCAAAAAATAATAATTTTAAACAAAACCCAAATATCAACTTGAATAAAAAGGCAATCCACAAGCCAACACAAAAACAAAAAAATAAAAATTCATCATCAATATCATCAGAAAATCCAATTCAGCAAAGATTTTCCTCAAAAAAGAATGAGAAATTCAAAAAGTATAATAAGGGCTTTAATACAAATAAAAAGAAAAATTTTTACAATAAAAACCAAATTCGTTTAAGCAACAATAAAAACAAAAATAAAAACAACAAAAATAATAATATAAAGAATAATAGCAACAACAATAATAATAAAAATTTTAATAATAATCATAATCAAAAAAAATATCAGAAAAACAACCCATTTTATAAAAAGAATAACACCCAACAAAAAGAAAAAGAAAAAGAAAAAGATAAAAACCAATCTAGGGATCTGAATAAGAAAAGCGATTTTTTGAACCAATTAATTGAAAACAATAATTCCAAAAGAGAAAAAATTAAAAAAAAACCTCAAAATTTAAATGATTTGTTAGACCAAAAACTAACCATCCCTTTTATTTTAGATAATTGTTCTCAAAAATCTCAATCAAAACAGCCTTTAAAAATTAATAATATGAAACAATACCTAAATCAAAAAAATCAAAAGATTGAATCAGATTTAGATTATTATCTTTAATTAAAGAAATACTGATAAATTCAAATAAATCAAAGCAAAAATATTTTTAGTTCAATTCCCATTTTTTGAAATTCCCAGCTAAAATCTACTTTAAAAACAGTTATTGACAAAGAATATTTTGAAGATCAATCAATTCTAAAAAGTTTATCAAGAGTTAAACCAATAAAATACTTTATCCATTTTTATTCATTTCTGAATAAAAAATCTAAGAAAACAGAAATTGAAAGCAAAAAGTTGAAAACATTTTTTATGAATTTATCAGTATTTCTCACCCAAAATATTTTTCAAAAATGTTGGACCACTTTACAATACTATTGGGAGTGGGCTTGTGGGGTTTTATTCTCCAAGGATTCTTTTCAAAATAAAATTTTCAATTTTTTGATCAGAATCATTTTTTCTAATTTCATCAATTTTTTTTTTTTGAATTTTCTTTTTTTTTTGTTTTTCAAATTTTTTTTATTTTTTTCCTTTTTTGAAATGTTTTTTCGAATTTAGTCAATTTTCTTTTTCTTTTCTTTTTTTTTATATTTTCGTTTTTTTTTCATTTTTCTTTTTTTTAAAGTTAGTCATGCTTTTGTTTCTTTTTTTTTAATTTTTATTTTGTTTTTTAAAGAAAGATCAATTTGAAAAAAAAAAAAGATCTAAGGGAATATCGATAAACATTCAAAAAGTTAGAATTTATAATGTCTTTTAAATTTCAGATATTTATCCACAAAAAATGAATCTATCAAATATCCCCGAAAATCGAAAATACCCAAAAATTTTATAACCACTAAAAAACACTTTTTGAACAACTTCTAAGAAAGCCGGGTGCCATTATATCCAGTTTAGCAGTAAATTACAAATTTTATTGTAGAATATTTTTTTTTGTGATTTGAAAATATCAAAAATTGAAAATTTTAGGAATAGTATTCAATCCATTGTGTGTGAAAGATATTGATATCTTAGATGACTGTAACATTTCTGATCATTTCGAAATGGTATTATCAAAATGGGAGAAAATGTCCCTGTAATGACAATTTCAAATTGTATCTCATTATCCATAATTTTGCAATCTTAAAGAAAATCTAAAAATATAGGAGTAAACCCTAATTGTGCGCACAACACCCATACCCTTCCCAAGGTGAACAAAGCAAAACTTTATTTAACTTCCTATTTCATTAAAGTAATTGGTATAATCTAACACAACCCACCCCCAACACAGCCACTGTCAATACCCTAGTAAACATACAACTTCACCCAATAAAGAACTAACATGCTCATATATACTCAAAAGGAACCAAAAACCTCTTCTAGAGGGACTTAAAGTAGAAAATAAAATAAAAAAAAAATTGTCTGAAAGTAAAATTGTTATTTTACTGTTAAAGTGGGTATATATTCACTAGGGTTTATTATAAGTTGATCAAAAAGTGTTTTTTGGTGGTTATAGAATTTTCGGGTATTTTCGATTTTCGGGTATTTTTGTGGATATTTCAAACACCCTAAAAAATCATCTTGTTTTTTTTTTTATTTTTATTGAGGAAGAAGTGTAGAATTAGACTCGAGTCACCCTTTTAATTAAATTTCATTTCAAGAATTTAAGTGTAAAATCATAGATTTCACAACTATTAATTAATGAAAATAATTAAAAGTTGTCTTGTTTTAAAATTAATTCATTAAGATTTAATTCTTTTAATTTGTTTAAAAAAATAAATATATACTTTGTATAGGAAGAGAAAACTCATAAAAAGGTGATCAATATTTACTATTATCTCCTTTATTTTCATATTGTAAAGGTAAATGACAAAATTTATTTGAGTTTTTATTTATTAAATAATAATATCTATTTAGGCAGTTAATAAATTTCCTGAATTTGAAGATTGTTGGACTTGAAGGATAACTTAAATATTTTTGATTACTAAATATTTTTTTTATGGTTTTTAATTAATTTATAATATTTTTATGTGGTATCGTCACGTGTCGTAGAGTTCTATCAAGTTCTTAGGTTTTCTTGAGGTTAAAATAATGGGGGATCTTGTTTTCCCCCGATTCTTTTAAATTTTGGAAAAGCTAACCATATTTTTTTTTAATTTAAGAAATTAAAAGAAAATTTTTGAAATTTTCTTTTTATTTCTCAAATTAAAAACAACCTAACTACATTACCAACTTGTAGAATTCAGCAACGCATTCTAATTATATTAATAAATTTCTTTTTTAAGTTTTTAATTTATTTGAATTCCAATTATTTTTAGTGTTAATTCTATGGTTAAATTTTATTTGTATTCATGGAAAATATCATCTTTTTAACCTTTTTTAAGTTAAAGTTTAGTAAAAAAAAATATATCCTGAAGATTGTTTTCAAAAAATGTGATTATCTTTTTTTTTTAATTATTTTTTTTAATTTTTAAAATAATCATGCTTTTAGATGTTTATCATAATTAAGAAGATTTTTATTAATAATATTTAAGAATACTTGTTCTTTAATACTAAAGGATGATTTTTTTATTCATTTTATATTTTTGGCAAAGTTAAAATTTTTACAAAATATGTTAAATTTAAAATCAAAAAAAAAAAAAGAGTTAGACCTCAAAATTCCCCTATAAACACGTTACAAATACCATTTTTGTAGATTAGTGAAGGCAAATACAATTTTTGATCCAAATATTAAAAATTTTTTATTTTGGAAAAAAGGAAATACATTTCCTTTTTCAATTTTATAATATGTTTTATTGTAAACCCTCGCAGACTTAACCCTTAAAATCCCCAAATAAGATATTAATTCAAATATTTTATGATTTAAATTAGTAATAAATTTTTTTCCGTACTTGTTTAAAAAAATGATTAAAAAATAACAAGTTATAAAAATGATTTAATCAGCATCAACTTTAGATCAATTATTTAATGCTTGCTTACTCTTTCAATTTTGGCTATTTCCAAATTGTGAAAACCTATTTTTTTTATTCAAAATAATTTTTTAGGATGATGAAAGAGGTTCTAAACATTAACATTAGAAGAGTTATAGGATAAAAAATTTTCTTAAATTTTATTTAGATAAAATATAGCAAGCTTTTCTTAATTTTCAAAAAAAGTGAAAATTAAAAGAGTCTTTTAATCATCTGAATCATCCAATTTGAATTTTTTTAGCAAAAAATACTAATAAAAAATCTTAGTTGAAAATTTCTAGATCAAATTTATCAATTAATATGAGTTTGGTAGTTTTAAAGTTGATTTTGGGAAATTCTGTATTTGAGAAAAATTTTCACAATTATTAAAAAAATTGAGTCGAATTTTTTGCATTTTTTTTATTTATTTTCTAAAAGATAAATTGTCAATATATTTATTTGCTTTTTTTGTATTTTTTTCATTATATTTTAATTATTGGTATTAAATAACTCGTTTTTTAATTATAACTTTTGCAATTTTGTACATTACTCCAAAATTGGCTGATTATAATTCTCGGTAGATGATGTTTTTAATATAACCTATAGAGAATTATAATCAGTATATTTTTTGAATTCACTAAAATAACACCAGTTATTTTTCAACTTTACATTCTGAATATTGGTGATTTAGAGATTTAAAATTATCTCAAACATTATTGATTTTTTTATACACTTGTTTTATTTTCAATATTTTGACATAAGGCAAAATAAGTCAAAATAATCTATGGTTAATTGTTTTATTTTTTACAATAATTAAATTTATAGGAAACTAATCTGCATTTCGAGATAAATATGAAACAATAGTTTCAACATTGATGTTTCACAGTCTTTAAATTTGTGTTGAAATTCAGGTTTTTTTCTAGAAAGGTGGATTTTTTCAAATATAATGATCGATTTTGAATTAACTAGATAAACTTTTGGCACTATTTTACTTTTGAATTTTTTGGATCTACTTGAACGATTGGGAATAATTTAACTTCAATAACAATATACTTTAATTTGGGACTTCTCTGTGCATAGATACATATAATTTGATTGGTATAATATTTAATCATGTATAATGTATTCAATATTACAATAAATATATTCTATATTGGTAATTAGTTCACCCAGAATAGAAACAACAAAAGATCAATCCTCAAAATTGAGAATTCAAATTTCCTTGTATTACTGTAGAGAATTTGGTCAACCAAAGCAGAAGAAAATAATTGTGTAAATTTTTTCTTTTTTATTCCAAAAAGAAGAATAGCCGAAGGAATTTAATTTCCCAACTGTATTAATTCCAATCATGAATTGTGTTCAGTTTGTTTGGAGTATTTAATTCTTTAATACTGTTTATCTTAATATTGGAACTTCTTTGCAAAGTAGTGATATATGAATTTTGAAATTGATCTCCAATTCATAATTAACTTCAGAATGACTACACAACGTTTTAAAGGATATAAAAATAAGACTTTAACAAACACTGTCCTTCTTGAATCAACATTGTTTTGCAGTTGATGAGTTCTAATAAAATTAAAAGAACTTTTCTGAAATAAAAACTTTACACCATTTCGTTGTAGACTTTTGTGGACCCTTTTAGAAAAAAGGATTTAATAACGAGATCATTTTTTTGTTTTATTCAAATAGACACGAATGATGCTTCACCCAAACCTTTTTTTTCAAAAAAACAACTTTTTTTCTTTGCTCAAGAAAAGTAGTCACCTATTAGCCAGGAATCTAAATTACAAAATAAAGGGAAGTGAATCGCAGTTCTTAGAAATCAAACTGGAACCACAAGAGTCATTTCAATTTAAACCAAAATCTTTTCTGTCAATGACTGGAAACCTGAGTGGCTTTGAAACAGAGCTTAAAGGGGGGCTTTTCAGCTCCATCCGAAGATCGTTTTTATCTGAACCAACTTTTTTCCAACACTACACAAACCAAACCAACCAAGTGCAAACCCTTCGGCTTCAGAAACGAAGGGAAGGCAACCTTGTCTCCCTTGATTTCCATAAGGCGCCCTCATGGGTTTTGCAAAAGGGAAGCTATTTTGCATCGACACTGGATGTCATGATGAAAATGAAGTTTATGGGGTTAAAAATGGGGCTATTTTCTTCTTTGGGCTGGACAAGGACCGTGCTACACTCAAACTCATCTTCAAACATTGCATTCCTTTCCGTGGACGGATCTGCAATTGTCAAGCACGTAAACGAAGGCGAAACCTTGAACGTCACAGGTGACAATGTTGTTGCCTATGATGAGAAAATGAGGGTTAATCTGAAAATGGTTCCTGGCTTTTTGAACCGATCCTTTGGCTTCCAACGCTGCTTTATAACATCCTTCACGGGGCCTGGAACAGTCGTGCTTCAAAGTTACACTCGCTCCAAATGGCTTAATACCCTGGACCAATCACTAAACCAAGAAATCAATTTAAACTCTTTCAGTGGAGATGCACAGATAACTTCACGCCATTAGAGGGATATAATTAACAACATTGTGTTTTTTTGTTTTTGAGGTTTTTTGTTTTTGATGTTTTTTCTCTTTTTGGAACGACTCTGATTATTTTTTTATTCTTTTGATTTTTGGAATTGTAATAAGTTTGAAATACTATTTTTCATTAAAATTTTGTTCTATTAAGTAAAATGTTTTGTTTTTTTGAGGTTTTTGTTTTTCTTGGTTTGGTTTTGTTAAATTTTACACAACCGAACAAAATTGTTTTTGAGGACACCCTATTTTTGGAAATCAAAATTTTAGAGTTGGTTTTCTATATTTTTATAAGCAGAATTTGTCTTACAGCTCTTCCAAAACTACCGAGAAATTTTTTCAATATCACATTTTGATGTTGATCTAGATTTTGAGAAAGTTGAATATAAGAATAAGAAAGCTTTTACTGAAAATAGTTGTTTCCTAAAGTAGTTGATACAAAAAATAAACTCTTCTAATGTGATCGAAGATAAATTCATTTTTTTAAGAGAAAATTTCATGTAGTTTCTCAATGAATTTTTGATTTTTAGAGTTATTTTGGGTTCTTAAAATTTATTTTTTGAAAATCAGAAAAAATTCTTGAATATTGGCTCATTTTGGAATTTTTTTTTAATATGAGCTTTATTATTCTTATATTGAACTTTTTAAAAATTTAGATCAACATTAAAATTTAATATTGTTAAAAATTCACGTTAACTTTGGAAATAACATAAAATTGTTACTTGACTTGGTTGTTTCCCTCAAATAAGGCATTTCCAAAAACTGGGTAATTTTTTTTTCGATTTCAGAAAAAAACATATTTGTTAGTGGAGTTATCGGTTTTTTGACAATAAAAAATTAAGTTTAATATCAATACTAATTGAATCAATTGCTATGGTATTTAATTCAAAATATTTTAGATGAAATAGTTCCAATAAATGAAAGAAAAAAAAATAGTATTTTTTTGGAGAGCCAATTTACCACCAATTTCAATGAAAAAACTGAAAATGTGGAAAGGGTAAAAATGATTTTTTAAACAATCAAATGCATTCTATATATTCAATTCTATTTAAAATTTTTTTGAGATTACATAAGTTATGAAAACCATTTTTTCCATCAAAAAGGAAAATAATTAATATACAATTTCCACCCTAAAAAATATCAGATAAAACTTAGAACATAAAAATTAATATATTTTATTGATGTAACACAAAATTAAGAAAAAAATTGAATTATTACTAAGAATCGATAAATTGGTATTTAATGATTTTATATCTTTCAATACTTTTTTGAAGTTTTTGTTTAATAGAGATATTACAAAATCTATTTGTCCCACTCTCTTGAAAATAGCTTGTGATAAAAATATTGAATAATATTAGATTCATTGAGTAAATATTTTTATAGATACAAAACATAATTAATCTACAAATAGAAAATTATGGAAAAAAATTGTGAAATTGATTTTAATTCGAAAATAGGGGTGGTTTTCCAGAAAATCTTCTAGGAATAAAAATAAAAACGAAACCAAGACCCTTATTTTATTTTTAATTTTTTGAGTAGGAACTGAAAAAGTTATTTAAAACATGAAAAGGTATTCGTCTATTTGATTTGATCTGAATTTTTCTTTTATTTTTTTATGTAATTTATATTACTTTTGTAATTTGCAAAAGATATTGTAAATAATTTCTTTTATGTAAAAGATGTTATGTAATTTCTCTCCCTTAATTCAATTTTGTATTTTTTTTTTTTTTTACCAAATTAAAGTCTTTAGAAAAAAGAGAAAATGAAAATAATTTGTAAGAAATATGAGGGATTATAAATCCCAAACAGAGAGTATGATGAAAAGATGCATATTTTAATACAAAAAGAATTTCAAAAGATTTGACAATAGTTTTCTATTAGAAATCAAAATAAAGAAAAAATTATTTAGGTTATCATATCCTCTTATAAAAAGAACTCTTCGTGAATATTAGAAATCCAATAGAAACTGATATGTATTCATAAATTATGAGAATCGTCATGAGACCCAAAAAAATAAATCACCAAAGACAAAACTTGTATTATTTTTCTTTTATTTTTATTTTTTGAAAATAAAATACTTTTTTTGATTTTCCGTTAGGTTTTTTTTTAATTTAAAAGAACAAATCATTCTTTAATACAGTCAGTTTCACTTTTAAGGAACAAACTTTCAAGGAAATTTAAGGCACAAAAAAAATCTCAAATTAAGGCACAAAATTTGAAAATTTTTTTTTTACAAATTGTTTTACTAGAATTTGAATTTTGTACCTTAATTTGAGATTTTTTTTGTGCCTTAAATTTCGAGGAAAGTTTGTGTCTTAAAAGTGAAACTGTCTGTATTCCAAATAATTAATTCCCTATTTAATTGGTCTTCGTCAAATGTAAAATAATTTTAAAATCTAATAAAATAAAATCTTATCTATAAGAAAAAATTTTTCAATTTTTTACGATAAATTAAAAAAAATCCGAACCATTGTGAAAAAAATTTGGGTCATTAAAAAAAATTGGGTCAGCCAAAAATTTGTTTTAATGACCCAAATTTTTTTCACAATGGTAATACAACCTGGAAAATTGATTTTTTCAACTTAAATTGTAAATTATCTTTAAAAATAATTTTTGATCAAAGATCTTATATAAACCAATAGTGTCTATTATAATTGAACTTATCTAAAAAGGGTAAAATTAACAAATGTCTAATATTTTTTTGAAAATTTTTTTCAGGATCGTGATGTGTTAGTAATAATTTTTTAAAAACAAAATTATAAATTTGATTTCAAGACCGAAGGGCTATAAATCTGAATAATTGAAGAACACTCAAGAAAAGAAGAAAAAACTCAAAAAAAAACATTCATTCTTGAAAGAAATATTCAAAAGGAAATTTCTTTCAATTCAAAGTTCGGTAATATTAATTATTTTATCATCACATCTAACCAATCACTCTGATTAAAAATCTAAAATATTGAAGATCAGAAAAGATCAAAAAGTATTAAAATCTAATTGATCTTTTTCTTCTTTTGTAAAAGGGATTATATTGTTGTGACACCTTTTTTTGTCTCAAAGTGGTTAGGTGTGTACTAAAAATAAACAATTGTTGATATAAATGGTGAAAAAAGGCACTTAAACCAATAAATAATCGATTCGTTCATTGAATGACCAAAAAATTTGTAAATTTAATGATAATAAAAAAACTTAAAATGATAAAATAAAAATTTGAATGATCATTATTCTGGTATCAAAATTTAACTCAAATAATATACAGGGTTTGTGTTTTGGGGATACAAAAAAAATTTTACCATGGCTTTTGAAGACAAATATAAATTATTTTTTACTAAAAAAAAAAACGATCTTTTATTGATTTGATCACTAACCCTTTCAAGATTGCATGATTTTTTAAAGGAATAATGACTATAAGTAATCCTAAAAGCACACCGAAAAATTAAAAATAACAAATGAGGGTATAAGAGTATGATACATAGAGATCATTTTTATAATTTTTTAAGTTAAAAAAAAAATATTTGAACAAATTTATCCAAATATAGGTGTAAGAGAAAGAGAAACTTAATCTTGTTAAAAACTTATTTAACAATACAGTTTTGATTTTGTAAAATTGGAAAGAAAAAAATAAAGTATTATTTTTTTGTTTTTCAAATATTTTTATTCGTTAAAATTCAAGAAGTAATGGATCAGAAAGTTTTTCAAACTGCAAAAGTAAAAGGTGAACATTTCAAGTCACCAATCTCGTCACCTTCCAAAATGACCATTTCACAAGTGATCAATGAAATTAATAGAGGAAACGAAAATGATTTAATTGAGACAAAAAAAACAAAAACAAAAACAAAGGATCAAAGTATTATTTCGAAGGAAGAGAAAATTTCTCAGGTCTTAATGGATGGAAAAACGGTTTTGGTTGAATCACCTGATTCTAGAAAAACACCTCTTGGTATTCTCAAAGAAAAAAAAAGAGCATCTAAAGGTTCTGATCGATTAAAAGAAAAAGAACAAGAAAAAGAAATAAGAAATTCATTAGAGCCAAATATGATTCAAAGTATTGACTTTGAGTTTAACAATAACCAAAATTCTAATTTTGAGAATCTTTTCACTCAAAATAAGGAAACGAAGAAAAGGAATACAAAAACAAAAAAGAAAAAAGAAAAAGAACAAGGAAAAGAAAAAGAAAAAGAAAAAGGAAAAGAAAAAGGAAAAGAAAAAAATAAAAACAAACAAAAACCAATTGACTTAAAAAAAAGTTCGCAAAGTTTTAACAAGCCTCAAGATCCTGATCCAAATCTAATTTGTCCGATAACAAGAGAATTGTTTGTTGATCCTGTAACAACGAAATATGGGCACACTTTTGAACGAGAAGCGATTGAATTACAAATTAGGATGAATGGTTGTTGTCCACTTACTCGTAAAAAATTGACAATTAAAGACTTTTTACCGTCTTTTGTGATCAAGAATTTATGTGATCGATATCGAGAAAAAAGTGAGGTTAATGAAAATGAAAACGAAAAAGAAAAGCGAAAAAATGAAGAAACGAAAAAGATCAAATTAGAAAAAGAATTACAGAGCTCACAATATTTTAATCCCATAAAAATTGAAAACCCTAATGAGACCTATTATTGGAAAGTGTGGATTTTTAGTTGTGATTTAGGTTTAAGGATTGGAAGAGGAATAATTATTTTAAAGCCTGATCTTTTTGAAATGAATGATGAAGAAAAAGTTAAAATTTGTTATGATATCTTGGAGGTTAGATCTTATACAAGATCTTCTCCTGGTTTAATGATGAAATTAACATTTTTAAAAAAAAACCAAGTCAAAATCCAATTTGAAAAAAAGCAATTATTGGAAACCTTCAGGAAGCATTTTCAAGGTTTAAGAAATGCTTGCCAAGAAAAGAGAACGAGTGAGTACAACAGCACCCAAGAAATCAAAAAAGGAAAAAGAACTGAAAGGAAAAACCAAATTGAAAATCAAAATCAAAATCAAAATCAAAATCAAAATCAAAATCAAAATAGGAAGGAAAAGGAAAAAAAAAAAAAGGAAGAGACAAATAGTGTTGGGAACAAAAATGTTCCAAAAGAAGAACAAACTCAAGGAACTCAAACAATTATTCAGAATTCACATCACATCAACAATAAGCAAAAAAATATAATATTTAGGTTGCCACCAAATTCCAAAATAAAAGTTATCAAGCAATCTAATTTATACAACCGAAACACACAAGTAACGAACAAGTACAACGAAAATTTTTTTCAATTTCGGGTCGATGTTGTCAATTCAAAAATGCAAGTCATGAAATCTGGGACGATCAACCTTTCTGAAAAATATGCAGAATATCAAACTTTTGGTAATGAAAAGCCGGTTGTTGAGCCTATTGAAACCTTAATGTTTGAGTCTAATGGTCGAATTGGAGAAATTGGAAGAGTGAGATTTATATCACACAATTTTGTTTATTATCTACGGTTTCAATCCACAAGAAAGAGAAATGATTTTGTAAAGATACTGAGACAAATCAAAGTCAAATTAAAATCTTTGCATAAGGCAATATTCAAAGTACAATTTCTTGTGAACAGCAACAAGAAAAAAGAGCAAGAAACAGGAGTTGAAAAAACGAACGGGAATATTAACAGTAGTGTTGGAATTAAAAAAAACCAAAACAATTTTGCAGATGGCATTATTAGCATCTTACAAAATAAAATTCACGTCCAAAGCAAAGAAATTTCCATTAACAAAGATTGTGAAGAGGTCAAATATACTAAAAATAAAGACTTGGTTGGCAAGTTGTTAGTGGATAATCATAAGAAGGAAATTCTTTTTAAATTCCAAAACACAGAAGATCAAGTAAAATTTGAATTAATTTGGGCAAATGGTAAACAAAAATTACCAAAATATAAAATACCGGCAATTAGATTATCTCGGAATTTAAATTGGAGAGGGACAGTAAAATTAATTACGAATAATAAAAAAATCACAATCCAAAGTGCCAAAAAGACTTATGAAACACATTTGAATCAATTACGATTATCAATTCACCCCTCAACTGATGAAATATTGGTGATGAAATTTCTTCAATCGAAAAGAACGATTCTTCTACTCTTGCCCTCAAAGGATACATGTTTTTCTTTCATCCGTTTAATTTATCATTCCCAAATGATCGATTTAAACTCTTTCAAGATAACCTTTAAAAATTCCTTAAATAATGAACAAAATTGGAAAGTTGGTATTATACATATCAACAGCAATCGAATTCAAATAATTTCCAACCGAAACACTTTCAATGAAATTTTAAATTTCTCAAAGAAGGATATCAATCGGATTCATATTGAAAAAAATAATAAAAAAATTTTAAATTTTTATCTAAATGACCAAAACCACCCTTATAGTGTTAAATTTCATTCTGAATTTGAATGTTGGTGCAGTTATCATTTGATCTTAAACAAAACACAATTTATTTATAAAATTGAAAACAATGTGATTAGCTCCCCTTCCCCTAATTTAAATGATGATGATGATGATGATGTTTTTTCAAAAATGAATTTAAATAACGTTGATGAAAAACAACCAAATTTTCATAATAATGAATCAACTCGTAACAATACAACTAATACAAAAAAATAATTTTCAAGAAATTATATTATATTAGATTCTGTGTTATATTTCATTTTTCAACAATAACAAAAAAAAAATTACTTGTTTTTCAAAAACTTGATCTGTATCTAAAACTTTTTATTATGTTTTTGTGTAATTATTAAATTTTAATTATTCAGGTTATATTTTTTATATTTTATTTATTTGTAAAAATTTTATTATTATCTTTTAAATAGTTCATCTTTATTATGCCAAATCTGCTGTTGTATCTTTCATTAAAAATGATAACATTTTCTATGAAAACATTAAAAATGAAATAAAAAAAAAATGAATAAAATATCATTATTGAAAATTATATGGTGGAATATAATAAATAAAATTTTAATTTGTAACATTCATATATTATCATATATAAAATTTTAAACTTTAAAGATTTTTTTTTTTTTTTTTTTTTTTAATTATTTCATAAAGATTAAAAGATATATTTGGAGATTTTCGTCAAAAATAATTTTTTTCTTAAAATTAAATTGTTATTATTTTTTCCAGTATTTAACAGTGGATGAATTTTCTTTATATTAGGAAGAAGAGTTAAAAAGGAAAAAGATCAAGTGGTTATTCGCTAATATTGAGACCCGGTAACACCAATATATGTATAACTTGAAAATAAAAATTAAAAAACAAAAAAGTGGGAAAATTGCTAAAGGTTCAAAGTATCAGTTCAAAAGGAAAAAAGAAATTACAATAATTACCCAATGATCCCCAATGTTAACATTCATGGTCAATTATCAAATATTTTTGAAAACAAAAGTAATATGGTTGTGATTTTAGGTGTATATGTTTAAAGATAAAACTGGTTTTTTTTGTTTTTTTTTTTTTGGAAAAAAGTTCATATTTAGTATATAATTTGGAAAGGGTAAAAGAAACTTAGAGCAATTCTAAACAATTATTTAATAATAAATAATTAATGAATAATCATTTGAAAATTAGATTATTTAAATCTTTTATATTGAGTCGATTTACAAATGTTGTAGAAATATATAATCATATATTAACAACACTAAATTATTTAAATTCTTGGATAAATGCATGTATTACGAAAGTATGTAAAATTAATAGAATATACCAGTTCTGATATATAAAACTGAATTTAAAATCGAAAATATGATAATTTCAATAATAAAAAAAAAATTAAATTAAAAAATAAATTAAATAATTTATCTTGACATATCTTGAAAAAATAATAAAATCCGATGAAAGAATCAACAAAAAAAACAATTGGACTCCAAAAATCCCATTGATTCTTCAAAAAAAAAAAAATTATAATATTAATTATAATTAGTTGTTATATTTTACCATTTGGGAGTAACTTTAGGGTTTTCCAAATTTCAAAATAATAGAGTAAACTCTTTGATTTTTCTCCATTTTTGTAATCATGATAAAACTTGGAACTCTAGGTACTTAACGAGACTCCACAAAAATATTTTAAAATAATAAAAAAACCAAACAAAATTCTTTATATGTAACCCAAAAATATTTATGTTATCTTTCACTTTCAACAATTCTGAAATTTATGTTGTTTAAAAACTGCTTAAATATATGTCCTTAATAAAATTAAGTAACATTTTTTTTCTGATTGATATTTTTCGAAATATAGCTTATAAATTGATTCAATTAACCACTAGGGTAATTTTTTTTAAGAATAAAAACACTCTCAACTATTGAAAATCGAAAATATTTTTTGAAATTACTATGCAATTTTTTATTTTTTTTTTGTAAAATGGCGTTGAGAAAATTTTGAAATCATAGAATAAGTTAATGCATTAAATTAGAATATTTTTCCTGAGATTTTATCTTTTTAGTTGAATTTTTTTTTTTAATTTTAGCATTTAAAAATAAAATAAAAATAATTTGAAGACCAAATTAGTCTCTTTTGTGAAAATAAAATTCCCATAATTTATAATTTGTTTTAGTAAATGTATTAAAACAAGCTAGTGTATATAAAAATATAACAGAATTTCAACTTTGAATTCAATCATTTTAGCAAAAAATGTTATCAAGAAAAAGCTAAATTGAAACTTTATTTATTTTTATTTTTTCATTTAGTTTTTTTAATTTTTTTAATGGAAGGTATTTGATCAGTTTTCAATTTCAAGTGTTTTTTGGGTGGTAGGTACATATATTACCATGTAATAAAAAAAACACAAATTAAAATTTTCCCCTTTATGTTTAAAATATAAGTAAAAGGAACTAATCATATATATATATATATATATATATATATATATATATATATCATTTTTTATTGGTTTTTCCTTCTTATGATTATTAACTTGGTGTTTAAAGTTTTAATTTTTGAATTTTTTCTTTATTATTTCACTGAATTAAAAACTAATATTAAAAGTAATAATATATTTTAGATATTAATTGTTAAAAATACTATATTTCTCCAAAAAAAAATTTATCTAAAAGTTTAAAAAATGTAAAAAATCTAAAAAGAAATATTAAAAAAATTCAAAAAAAATTATTTTTTTTTTTTTTATTTTATGATAAATACTAAAAAAAAAAAGGATCATTAATAAAAATTTTTCTTGTTTCATTTCTTTTTTTGAGTAAAAAATAAAGTTCCAAAATCATAATAAAGGTCTAAAGAACATATAAATAATTTAAAATAAGATGTAAAATGTGATAAAATAAAAAAAATAAAAATATCAAAAAAAAAATAGCATAGTGAAATGCATTAACAAAAATAAAGTGTTTCCTGATTTAATTTTTTCAATTTAATTTCTCCAATAGAGTTTAATTATTGTAATATTCTGAAATTGATTAGTTGTTGTTATTTTCTTCTTCAATTTGAACGATCTTTTCTGGTTCATTGTTCTGCGTGTCATTATTATTTGGGTTTGTATTTGTAATCATAGGTGTGTCTCTATTTTGGTCATAATCCTCTTTCTTAATTTTATTAAGGAACTTTTTCTGCTTTTTCTCTTTCTTCGATTTCCCCCATTTAGCTTTATTCTTTTTCTTTTTCCAGTGTTTGTTTTTCTTGAACTTGTGCAATTTTTTTTCTTTTTTATTCTTCTTTTTCTTTTCTTTTTTCTTCTTTTCTTTTCGATTCTTTTGGAATTTTCTAATGGAATTATTGTCTTTTTCTTCTTCTTGTTCTTGTATTTCATTAAGATAATTTTGATCAGAGTCGGAGGTATAATTGTCGTTATTATCGCTTAATGTAAGTTTTTCCATTTTTCGTTCTGTTTCCAATTGCTGCCTGCTCCATTTCGGGCCATTGTTCAAAAAGAAGGAATCCTGCATTTTCTTATTGAGTTTTTTTTTGCCTCTTTTGTACTCGGATTTCTTTCTTTTGTGGTGCTTTTTGAAATGCCTTTTTCCCTTTTTTTTAAATTTCTTAATTTGCTTCATATGCTTCTTATTAAAGGGGATCGAGAGCCAACCCATTAAAAGTGTGCTTAAAGTATTTGAAAACATTCCTTTGAGAAATGAGATTAAGGGTTTCACACCCACAACTTGGCGAAGATGTAAAATTGAATCCAATAAATTTGAAACAACATGTGAAAACCTTTGGTTTGTGATTTCTTCCAACCCATTATTTGTTGTTAGCTCTTGTGTGGCCTCAAAAAATTGTGAAACTTTTGTTTCTCCTTCATTTAAAAGCATATATAACTGATCCAATATTTGATCGAATACAGTTTTAAACCAAGAAATAAAGTCCCTGTCTTGGATCAATTGTATTAAATCTTCTTGATTCAAAAGAACAAGTTGGTGGATTTGTGAAACTAAGATCGGTGTGAAAAAAAGTGGTTCGATTGGAATAATTTCTCGTTCTCGTTCTCGTTCTTCTTTTTCTTTTTCTTTTCTTCTGGTTGTTTCGGCTATTTGCTTGTCCTCATCTATTATTTAATTTAGTGGTTAATTTGCAAAAGAAAGAACAGGCAAACAATAAAAAATAGATAGGTATATAGAAAAAAGAGAGAGCTAGTAAGAAGAGAAAAGAACAATAAATGGAAAAAATGACATTAAGATCAATTAGCCAAAGATCTGTTATAAGAATTATTGAGTGGAAAAGGTGTAATATAAAAAACATACTTTTCAGAACTAGTCTTAAAATTGGATTTTCGTTTTGGAGAACAATGCTAATTGCTTCTTTTAATTCAAGATCAGAACTAAACAGTACCATTTCGTTTTCTTCATCTATATAAAAGAGCTGCCAGTCGTTCAATTCTTCCTTTTTCATCTGAGTTAAGTTCATGATTGTTTCGACTAACGCTTCATAGTTCATCCTTGGTTGGATTGAAAATCTTCGATACTCATTGTTGACAAATAATTTAACCTTTAGTTTTTCTTGATTTATCATTTCAAAAAGTCTAAGTGTTTTTAAAAAAAAAAAATAGTGTTTAAATACTTAGTAGTTTAAAACGCAAAGATATAAATAAAAATGATTTTTATTAAGAATTTTTTACCTTTTATGGAAATTTTTTATTTCCGATACCAATGGTTCTTTAAGATAAGAAAGTTCATTAGTACTAACACAAAGATTTTCATTTTACAATATTTTCAAATTCAAAATAATAATTTAGCTTGGTCAAAGAAAGTAACTTTCATATGAAAGTTACTTTCTTCTGATCATTGTGACGAAAATTGAAAGTCTATGAAAGCAAAGAAAATTTACAGATCAAAAGTCACAAAGTACGAGATTGATTTTTTTTGTCAAAAAAATCCTATTATTAGTTTCTCTTTGTTTTTTCCTTGGTTTTGAGACCATTTTTTGTTTATGTTCGTAGATTGAAAATTTTGAAACCAAAACAAAAGTAATTTTGTATTTTCTGATTAAATTTATTTTTCTGTATCTAATGAGACTGGAAGAGTATTTAGGTACCAATTGTCTTATTGTATTTGCAATTTAGAAATTGGGAATTAAGTTATCGTTATTAATAGAGTTTTTATTCTTAAAGGATAATTGTGTCCAAAAGAGAGAAGTTCCAAATTAAAGTCTTTTGTAATTGGGTGTATATGGTTATAGTTCTTAAAAGGTTCAAATGTCTCTAATAAAGCCAATTAGTCTGGTAATACTATTTGTTTAATTCCATCATTCCAATATGTTCATTATTTTTGTCAAAAATACAAAAATTTTTAGATAAAAAACTGCTTTTTGAGATATTTTTAAAGGTTGAATCACCAATATTCAGATTTCAAAGTTGAATAATATCATTCCTTAATTTTTCATGGGATCGATATTATCTGCCAAAAGATTTAAATAATTGCTTTTTAATTCGAGTACAAAGATATATATGTATATAATCATTGAATTTTGACTGATATTTTAATCAGTTTCATAAAAACATTTTAAGCTTGAAAATTTCTTTATAATTCCAATTAACTCTTCGAATATTCTTTAATAAATTTTGATGGAATTCCCAGGTAATGTTCCTCATAAAATTTTGCAAAATTTCAATATAAATTTATAATTTTTTTTTTTTTAAAGGAAATAACCTTAGGAGTCATGACTACACTTCTCAGTAATATTCATTGGATTTTTTTTACCTTTTCGAACAGTCTAAATGACATTGGAGAGTTAAAATAAATTAAAACTCTTAATAAAACCTTTTAGTAAATGTATAAAAAGCCGACATGTTTTAAAATTGGTAAACTTACTTTTCATTATTATTCATATTTACAATTAAAAAAAAGTAATCATTTTTAGTCCAAATAGTTATTCGGTTTTTTCTCTTAGTTTATGAAAAAAAATTAAAAATTTCCATTTTTTTTACTTTTTTTTTTTTTATTTTTTTTTTGTTTTAGTGTGGAATGAAAGATTTACTCGAACTTTGATTCAATTTTGGGATTTCTTATTATATATTTATAAACCACTTTCCAATTAAACGGGCCCAGTTGTAGTAGGTGGCTTACATATGTTTAAAGGGTTTACATAGATATTAGAAGAAAAAAATATTAATTTAGAAATTCCAAAATTGAAATCATTTTTTCACATTTTTTTTTTTTTTTTTCGATTTTTTTTGGTGTGTAATTCAGTTGTAAAATTTTTTTTATTACGGGTTCAATAGTCACTTGGTAAAAATATTTATTCTAAAGTTATTGAAATCATGGAAATGATCGTTGCGAAATGTTATTGATTTCTATTGGACTTTTATTCAATCTTTGATCCTGATATTTGAATAATAACAGTAAAAGATAAAAAAGAAAATACTTGTTTTTCTCAATAGGTATTAAGAATCTGAGTTTTTCAATGTTTAAGAAAATACATTGGTTTCTTACTTTTATTTTGGTTGCGTATCAGCAATTGTTTGATGTGTATTATTCTGCTTATTTCTCATTTGTTCTTAAAAGGTCAATTATATAAAATAATTGATATTTGAAAAAAATGTTGGGTACGCCTTTGACTGAAACAAAGTTTATATATATTTATATATATATATATATATCCCTTAGCACCCCAAATAACCTAAAAACATTTCAAACCAAAATTTGAATTTGAAATGTTATCAAAGGATAATAAGATATAGAATTAATAAATAATTATCTTAGAAAGAAAATTTTATAATTAAAAATTGTATAGTTACTTAAAATAAAAAAATAACTTGAAAAAATTTTTTTAACATTGGGAATTTTTTTTTTTGGTTATTGTGATTTTATTATTTTTCCAAATTTTATCTAAATAAATTTTTTTTTTTTTTTTGAAAAGTTTGTCTAGACATCAAAAAACTCTTAGTTTTAACATTTAAAACACATCATACTTCACTGGAAATTTTTTTGGGGCCCTTTGCACCCCAAAATTGCCTAAAATGCTTGATTAAATAATTTATTCATTACAAAAGTTATTTTGACATCACAGAGAAAATTTATTTTATCTACCTTTACCATTCAATATCAATATCTATATTTGATTCTAAATAAATGTTAAATAAAAAAAAATATAAATTAAATTTGAATAAAAAATCAAATTTTTTTTCAATTGCAAAATTTTACAATTTTTTCAACAAGATTTTTTTCAAATTTTAAATGATTTGGCCAATAGTTCGAGTCAGATTAATAATTGATTTTTTTTTTTATTTTTTACAATTTTTTAATTTTTGACTTTTTAAAATCTAGACATAAAATAAACAATATTGTTGAATTAAAGACCATATATCAGAACTTATTTAACAAGATCTGGATTAATTTATTAAGGAAAAATCCAAATATCGCAAATATATTATTCAAATTTTTACCAATAACAAAATGCAATAAAAAAAATTTGGTTTTGGAGATTATTTTATTATATTGGAATAATATTTAAGAGTTATTTTTTATTTTATTTTAAATTTAGGTATAAATATTTTATAGATTAAAAAGTAATTTATATTTGTTTTATTCCAATTTAGTAAATTGAAATTATTTTAAAATTTTTTTTTTTTTTTTTTTGATTTTCAATTATTATCTATTGCTTAAATAAAAGTTTTAGAAAATTAATCATATTAAAAATTTAATTTTGGCCTAAAGAAAAAAATTTCATTTTTCTCTTAATTGGATATTTATTGAAATTTTTTCTAACAAAAAAAAATAAATTTCAAAGTAATTAATTGTTTTATTTATTTTTTTTATCTTAAAATTAGCAATATTGTTGGTGGTTATTATTAATAAATCAATGTGTTGAGTTTTGAATTACTATTAATGTAATAAAATTTCTGATTTAAAAAAATAAAATAAAAATAAAAAAATCTTTAAAAAAAAATGTAAAAAATGAATAATTATTATTTTTTTTTCAATTTCATAAAACAAATCAATAACTTAACTACTTTATCTTCGAACTATTGTGAATTTTTATTATAATCCAAATCTTGATGAAAGACAAATAAGAAATTAATATATTAGTAGATCAATATCATTTTAAATCTAATTTAAAAAACTTGATGAAATTTAGGCAAATCTGGGGTGCTAAGGGATATATACTTTTTTAATAAATAGAATAAATACCTAAAAATAATAGGGGTGCTCGAATAAAAAATAAACTATTAAATAAAAAGACAATTTATTGAAAAAAATAACATTCCAAGTAGTAAATCATTTAGGATACAATAGCAAAAAAAGTAATTTCTATGATTGGTAAGAAAAACTTTTTTAATTTTATTTATATTTAGATGGTTTTTTACCGATTTTTTTTTTTTTTTACCTATTTTTACTTTATTTCTTTTTCTCAGATTAAAGAAACAAAATATTAAATCTCCTTTGAAATTAGAATAAATTTAATATATATTATTTTTAAATGTTTGCTTATTTGATTTAATTCCTAACAATTTTCAATAATAATTCCCTTGAAATTTCCATATTACTTCCAATGGCTATTTTTCTTTTTGATTTCATTCTAAAATCGATTGATTTTCAATCAAAATTTATTTTATTTTTTAAAAGTTTCCTTCAAAACTAGCCTGGAATTCAATCATGTTGATCTTATGTGTATCAATGATTTATGGAATCAAATACTTTAAATTTAAATTTTAATCTTTGAAACAATTTTAGGAATTTCTGAATGAAAATTCTGTTTAATTCATTTTTCTACAAATATTATATTTATTAAAAATAAATTAATGTAATATGTATTTGGGTTTTTCAGGTTACTAATTATCGAGTTATTCTTTGATATGGAAACAATTATGTAAAAAAATTTTCGTTTGGATGATACAAATGATGTAAAAAACTTATATCCAGGAATATACATATTGAGTTTCGATCTTGATATTTAGAAAACTAGATTATAAAAACAATTTCCAAAATTCCGATTTTTCATTTTTATCAATAATTAAATCCAATAATTCATTGTTCAAAAATTATTAATAAAAAATTTTACCATTCATTTGAGCTTGATGTCACACTGATAATTTGCATTCAATTACAAAGTTCTTTAATTTTAGATGAATCTAGAGTGAATTTGATATCTTCAATCTATCAATTAAACCCTTTAACCACATTAAAAGTTCATTCAAATTTTTTAATTTTTCATTCAAGAATAGTATACAAAAAAAAAAAAAAAAAAAAAAAAAAAATTAATTACTTGAAATACTTCAAAATTATTTGGAATACCATTTATCCCAACAAATGAAGAGTTTATTTGAAAACCAAAAAAAAACATTTTTGAAATTCAAAAATCACCCAAAAAATCTCCAATTTTTTTTACCAAGTTTTGGGCCTTTTCAAACTTTCAAACACTTTCAGACCATTTACAGAGCTTTGCAAGAATTTTGAACACTTTTAAAGTGTAGACGACTTTTAAATGTGATAAGGTTTGTAAAAGTCATGAGATTTTGAATTTTAAATCCCGTTTTCAAATACCATTTTTTTCAAAATACCACTTTTATATTCTCTTCTTTAATTTTTTTTCCAACCAAATTCAAAATACAACAAACGATTTTGTTTCAAAAAAAGAACAAAAGGCGAGAACGAGAATGAATTCGTTAATAAACTCTTTAGCTTTTTATCAAAACAATAGAAAACTCTCTGATGTCAAATTTCTTATCGGAAGCCCAAAAGAGATTTTCTATGGCCACAAGTTTGTCGTTGCGTTGCTGTCGAACTATTGGAAAAAGCAGATGTACCCGCAAATAATTCGGCAATACCAGCAGCCAAAGGTGCATGAGATTTATCTACCACAAGAAGATCCAAGAGTCTTTGAACTGTTCCTTGAATTTGCATATACAAGGCATGCAAGTGTTCAAGATGAAATAATTTTCAAATTAATTTCCTTTTCGAAAAGATTCAAAACACCAACACTCGAGAAATATTGTTGTTCAGTGTTCGAGTCTATAATTAATAGCAAAAACTGCTTCTTGTTGTATGAATTTTCCTTACAATCCAAAAATCAATCGTGGGTGGATCTTTTAATAATGTACATCCAAGACCATTCTTTTGAAATTTTTCAGAACAATAATTGCTTTGAGGGATTAAAAGAAAATATTGTTAAAAGCGTCTTAAAGATGGAAAACCTTGAAGCAGCAGAAATCGAAATCTTCCATAGCTTATTAAAATGGGGAAGGTTCAAACAATCCAAATCGAGAAAGAAAAAAAAGCTTTCGGCAATTTTAAAGAATCTTTTGCCATTCATAAGGGTTGAGCTTCTCGATTTTGTTGGGCTCGAAGAAGTTTCAAAATTAAATTATTATAATCCTAAACACTTATATGAACTAATGATGGATCTTTTCCACACAATTAACAAGCCCTTGCCTCTGCTCACAAGATCGCAAAATTCAACCAAGCAACTGAAGGTCTTATTAATTGCAAATTGCAGGGGCGGCCAGAATAGGGTCCATCATATTAAAGAGTCCATCATGTCTACAGGTATTTCCTTTGTCGACGTAATCAATTGCCATACCAATACGCCAGATTATGAAACAATGTTAAAGTATCATGCGATTGTGTTAAGAAATAGAAATTATGAAGACATACACAACTCGGCGAACCTTGGAAACAATCTAGCAAAGTATGTCGAAAATGGAAGGGGGCTGGTGGTAATTGCAGTAAATACCTTAATAAATAACGAGCCCTACAAAATCCAGGGAAGAATTGTACAGGAAAGATTTATACCACTCCGTTGCGCAGAAAGGGGGGAAAGCCAACTTCGAAAGTTAGGTCAAGTTGATTGCCCAAACCATCCAATAATGGATGGTGTCAAATCCTTTGAAACAAAAAATTATTCTCACTTCATCGAAACTAATGACATTAATGGCGGGAAGCTAATCGCAAAATGGGACAATGGCTTTCCTTTAATTACAGAAAAACGGAAAAAATTGTATTTTGGTACAGTGGTATGCTTGAATTTCCATCCCTGCTCAACAAAAATTACAAACGATTGCGGGAAGGCTTGGAAAAAAAATACGGACGGGGCCAAGATCATCGCTAATTCGGTTACGTATGTTGCCTTGAAATATTTAAAAAAAAGGTATGTAAATGAGAAAGAAGTGGGGCAGGAAAATGAAAATAAATAAATATAATAATAAATTAATAACGAGAAAATATTTAAATATTTCCTGATTAATATATACAGACATATACATTACGATATTTTTGGTAAAAAACATTTTTTCCTAAAAATATCGTTTTTTTTTTTTTAATTTTTTTTTTTGAGATTTATGTTATTTTTAAAAAAATTAGTTTATGGGGCATTTATATTTATAAAATCAATTGTTTAGATATTCTTTCATATATATATTATATTTAAATTTAAATTGAATTCATTATGATTGTTAAAAAGATTTAAAGAATAAGAAATAAGTGTAAAAAAAAAAAAATTAATTTATTATAATTCATAAAACTTTTAATTGTAGAGTTATTTGTCAATCATTCTTCCTGAATTTTTTTAAAAAATCTAAACGGGAGTTTTCACATGTTTAATTTGAGAATTAGTAATATGTTCATTTTAGATAATATTTCCTTTCTATGCCAACTTAATCAATTTTTATACAATTCATTACAAAATAAAATATTTATAAATTTATTGAAAGATAAAATCTAAATCATGAAAAATGGATTTTTCGAAGCAAAAAAATTGTTTGTTTTTTTTTTATATAAAACTCTAATATTTATTAAAATATTTATACAAAAATTTTTTTTCCATTTATTTTTTTTTTTACTTTTTACTTAAAGCACAGGTTAATATATCAAGATTGAATAGGACATTATATGAATCCTAAACCAGTTGTCTTATTTCCAACTAATTAAACTCAAATTTATGTTATTTATACATAATTTCAATTATTTTTTATTTTTTTATTCTTTTATTTAACCGAAAAGAAAATGATGGAAATCCATCCAGAAATTATTCACCAAAAATAAACTTAAAATTACATTTGAAAGGGAACCAGAAATATACCAACGGACTTTTCGCCTAATAACTTGTTTTACTTTTTTTTTTTTAAGAAATTTTCCTTTTTAAAGCTATACATAAACCTTTTACTTCAACTTAATCAATTTTTTTTGATCAAGAGGAAATAATTTCAACTTTAAATTGATGAAATTGAAAAAACCAAATCATTTTTTTGGATAGGAGCTAAATTGTAAAAAAATTTTTTGGTGTTATCTCAAAAAAAAAGTTTTTTCAAGTTGTAAAATAAACTCAAATTCTAAAAATATATTAAATGTGTTCCTAAACGTGTCCAATATCTTTTTAAAGTCGATTTTATAATTACAATCAAGTATTTTTTTATTAATTATTTTTACTTTTTTTTTTTGAATAATATTTTTAACTGTTATTTTTTTTTGAAATTTTTAGTTTATTATATTATTTCTTTTTTGAATTATCAACATTCCTCTCAAGTTTATTATTTTTCTTATTTCTAAATAATTTTATTTTGATTAATTCTAAAAAAAAAAAAGAATTTTTCCTTTTTGGTATTACACCTTTGAGTGAAATTGAACTTATTTTATAAAATAAAATATTATGGTATGAACAAAGTTAAAATTTTTCTTAACTTATTAATTTTGGAAATTTCAGGCTGAAAAAAAAAATATTTTTTTAATTTTGATTAAACAACTTTTAAAATAATCTTAATTTTTCAAATAAACACCAATTTAAAATTTTTAACACAGCAAAATTCAATTTTTGATAAAAAAAAAACTTATTTAATCAATTCAAGAGAAATACCAAATTAAAACCATTAACAAATTGAAATGTTAATACTTTTTTATGAATGACAATACTCTCAAAACAAAAAATAAATTATTATCAACACCAATAAATTATCGGTTTGTTAAAAATTTTGGAGCGAGCAAAACAAAAAAATATATTGGTAAATTTGTTGAAATTCTATTAGGAATATTGATCTATCAAATGGTTAGATGCGTTCACATAATTTTATTTGAGTTCTTCTATTTGGAACAACCCAACTTTAACTAATATCAATTGTCCAAAAAAAATTGATCAAACGAAACAAGTTACGTAATTCAAGAAATGAAATGAAAACAAAAACTAAAAAGATGAAAAAATGATTTTCATATTTTACAAAAATCAAAATTTATTTCCAATTTGAATGAAATTGTATTAGTGTAATTGTTTGGAACTGTTTTTGAACTTTGTGGAAAATTTTGAATTTTAGTTTATAATATATCTTATTGCACAAAATCAATTTGAGAAAATTTTTTTTATTATTTTTAGATTAAGAACAATGGTTTTATTCGGAAAAAAATTCAAAAAGAAAAATAAGGATAAAATTAAAAAAAATAAAAAAATAAAAAAATAAAATAAATAAAGTTTATTTGGATTTCTTTCATTAAATGTAAAAATAATTGTTTTTATGAAACCTAATTTTTTTTTTCCCGTAAGAAAAAAGAAAAAATTATACCAATATAAAATTAGTTTTATTAATTCCTTAAATATTGAAAATATCTATAATTAATCTACATCTAGCAATAAATCTGATAAAACAGTATCTTTTACATCTTCAAAAACTTTTTTAACTATTTGAAATTAAATAAAAAAACAATTAGAAATTAAAAGAAAAATTCAAATTAAAAAATGTTTTTCCAAAAAGATAAAAAAAAAAGATAAAAAAAAATAAAGGATAAATAATTACTATTTGAAGTATCTGTTGCACAAGTAAAATGTGGATAAATTTTTTTTTTCTGTTCATTCTTTTTTAAATCTAAAAATTGTTTTTTAATATATTCTGATGCGAGTTTATAATTTAATCCGCCAGAATATTCAGGAAAGCAAACATTTAAATCGATCTTTTGAATTTTCTTTTCAAAAAGATCTTTTTTATTTAAAAAGAGGATAAGAGAAGAATTTTCAAACCAATGTGCATTACAAATTTCTTCAAATAATTGAAGTGATTCTGTCATTCTTTTTTGGGTTTCGTCTTCATATAATTTTTGATCGTATTCACTCATTGAAACACAAAATATTAATGCAGTAACATCCTAAATCAAAAGAAAATAAATATAAATAAAAGAGAAATTATTATTAATTATAAATGTCAATGAAAATGGTTAATTATGGAATTTATGATAATTTTTGATAAAAGAAAACAAGTTTTATTTCGATAATTTACTGATGAAAGTAATAAAAAATTACATCTAGAGGGGATAAAAATAATGGTTCTAAAAATAAATATATGTATGTATATATATATATATATATATATATATATATATACTTATCTATTACAAAACTACATTGGTGATGTTTGAAAAATAATTATGTTTAAAAGATCATTAAAAATATTTTTTTTATCAAAAATCAACTAATTAACATTAGAATAAAAAATGTTATTTTTTTTTTCAAATTATAATTTTTTGAATTTCATAAATAGTTTCAAAAATGAAGAGTTTTTCTGTAACAAGAAAATTTGCATTTTAAAATATTTTTTTCGTTCTGTTGTTTTTCCACAAAGCAATCATTAAATAATCTTTTTAAACTAAAAAAAAAATTTCATTTTTTATTATATAAGTAACAAATGTTTTTTCTAATTATTTCATTAAGTAATTTTTTTGAATTTGAAAAGAAATTTTGGCTTTTTTTATCGTGAAAAATCACATTAATAATAATGAAATAATTTTTCAATTGTTTCAATAAAGTGGAAACTTTAAAATTTTTGTAAAAATTCATAATGTTTGTGTTTTTGTAAACTTTTAAAACAATTAAAAAAAAATATTAATTATCAAAATATAAATTGGTTTCGAATTGTTGTTATAACAATTATCTGAATTTTCTTTTTGGAAAAATGATAATATAAACTCTTTTTCAAAAATTGTGACTCACCTGAAATAATAAATTGAAAAAAAAAATTTATCCTTTAGTATTCAAGAACAATTAATAACTAAATATGATTTGTAATTCACTTTTAAGTCATTCTAAATCTATAAAAGCCTGATATATTAAAAATTAAAAAAAATAAAACCAAAAACTAAAAAAAAGTGAGTCACAATTTTTGAAATGAGCATTACCCATTTTTTATTACTGAACTTTCACTGAAAAAAAGTTGAACAACAATATGTTTTAGGAATAATTTAATCCATTTTCAAAGACATTACATTCTCAATTTTCTTAGTGATTATTTGTCTTTTCGAAGATCTCTTTTTTTTTTCCACCTGATCTTTTGAAAAAAAAAAAAAAAAGTATCAAGAAAAAAAAAGAAAAAAAAAAAAAAATTTTTCAAAAAAAAAGAAAAAGAAAAAACAAAAAAAAAACAAAAGAAAAAAAAAATTTGAAAAAGTAAAACTAAAATTTGAAAAATTAGAAAAAATGATTCTGATCCAAAAATTTGAAAATATTTTTTGTTAAGAATACTGGAATAAACCCTCAAAACAACTCCCATTAACATTATAAAGTGAGTCAAAATTTATGAAAAATAGTTTATATATATTAAAAATTATTCTTTTGTGCCTTCTGCGAAGTTAAATACTTTCCTTTCATTGGCCAACTCCATTTAAAATAATTCATTTAATCATTAAAAACAAATATTTTGTTTGAATCAAAGTAATTTAAGTTAATAAAAAAATTAAAAAAGAGAACTGTTTTAAAAAAAATTAGTTTTCTCGATTTATATGAAAGTAATATAAAATGGTAGGATTATGCAAATAAAAGTTCTGGGATTTTATGGGATTTAGTTTGTAAATAAAAATAAATTGAAAATTAGTATAAAAAAAAAAAATTAAGAATACAACTATTTTTAAAAAAGCGAGGTCTATTTTGTAACTTTTCTCAAGTTTTCTATTTTCAAAAAGTGATGAATTTTTTCGAATTAAAACTTTTTTGTCAAGTTTTCAGTTTTAAAAAAGTGAGGGCTCAGCATTTGAATGAGTGGTAGAGATTGAAGTCTGAAGGAATAGCACTTTTTAAAAAAAAATTACTCACTTTATTAAAATAGAAAACTTTAAAAAAGTTTTAATTCTATCAATACCCAAAAAAAAAAGTAAGTAATCACTATTTAAAAAAACTTTTAAAGGAAAATTGTTTTAAATTAAGAGATTGATTTTCTTTTTTTTTATCTTTTGACAATTTTGAATTATTTAAATTAAATATCGTCTTAAGTAAGTTATATAAGAATAAATCTAAATTGAATTATTTATTCCATTCCTTTGAATTATATTTCAAGATCAATTCAAAAACAAGGTTTTATTAATAAGTGATTTATTTTTTATTTTTATTGAAGAGAAGGAGGGGGGTATCAAAGATCCTCTTTCTGGTGTTAGATTTTTGTAAGAGTCAAAGAGTGTCGTTTAGTTCTGCAAAGTACCTAGGTTTTCTATGCATTAAGTTTTTGTTATACAAAATCAATCTATTTTCCTAATAAACTTAGAATCTAGAAGGCATCACAACAATTTTTTAATTCAGTTTTTGTTTGAAAGGTTTATTGATTTTGTAAAGCAAAAAATTAAAAATCTAGTTACTCTTACAGCTCTTTCACAATATCTAAATTGTTGTTTTGAGTTTTTAATAAAAATAATTAAATATTTGGCCAACATAAATGCAAATGAAATATCTTACTTTATTAAATTTTAAATTAGATACCTTAGAAATAGGGCAAATCCATAAAGTTGAAAAATTCATGTTTTAAAACTTTAATATTTAATGATTTTTTTTTTCTCTAATAATGATCTTGTTAATTCATTTTAATTAGAATTAGATATTTATAAATTATCAATTTATCGAATAGTTATGAAAGAAAAATTTCAAATTGATTTTCTTTTTAATTTTTTAAAGGTTCAGATTTATTAAATTTAAAATAATTTTAAAGTATTGTGATTCTTAAAATTCAATTCAGTACGGTTTGGGTGGTTTTTATTAATCTGATTAATTAAAAGTGTTTTTATCAAAATTACGCACTTATTTAATTCCAGAGCTTGTTTAAATAACAAATATTTGTTTCTTAACTTTTAGTTTTTGAAAAAATAAATGTAAAAAAAAAAAAATCCTTAAAAGAAAAAATAATGGAATTGTTGTATTAAAATTAAATTACATCAATTCTGAAAGAAATAAGATTTTAAATCTAAATTACTAATTCAAAGAAAAAAGTGTTGTTTGATGATATGTTGGTAAATGAGAAATGAATTTTTTCAAAATTTTAAGAATCAAATAATTCCTTTGAAAACTCTGAAAGATATTCGGTTTTACAAAGAAATTATTTTTGGATTAACTTTGTTTTTCAATCCAAAGGTCAATATAATTTGATTAAAGTGGAGTAATTTGATATCACTTTAAAGTCAATTAATTTAAAAAACACTTTTGGAAAGTAAATAATTCATAAAAAAAAAAAATTTGTAAATCGAGAAAAATAAAAAAAAAATAAAATAAGGTTTTTTGCAAAGATCTTGGTTTTGTCTTTAAGAAGAAAAATGAAATCTATTTTCAATTTTGAGTCATCAAATATTAAAGTTTGCAATTACATTTCTGTGAATTAATAAAAAAAAAAAAAAAAAAAAGTCATCACCTAGTAAAAAATAAAAGAAAAGAAAGAATTTAAAAATCTTCAAGAATAAATCTGGAATTAATTGACTTACTTGGAAACAGTGAATCCATTTTTTTCTTTCATTTCTTTGGCCACCAACATCAAACATTCGAAAGCCAAGATCGGAAGATTCGAATTGTGTTTCGACAATACCAGTGGTTTTCACACGTAAGTGTAAAATGTCTTGATTGTTTGGAAGATAATCTGTTTTTGCAATTTCGTCAATCCTCTCAAAATAGTAAGGTGCTGTGTCATTTATTTGATATTCAGATTTTCGTTCCCAAATTTCTTGGATGCCTTTATCAGACCAGAGAGTTTTGATTTTGTTGACAATTTCTTCATCTAAAGTTGACTCCATTGGTGGTAATTTTTTAATAACTTCGCCCATTTCCTTTTATGGAAAATGAAAGGGTTGTTTCAGAGATTTTTATGAAAAGATATTTTTATGAAAAAAAAAGGAATTCAAAAAAGGTTCATTTATTAAAAAATTTTGTTTTATTTGGTTGAATGAGTGAACTCATTTTGAAGAATAAGAACAGTTTGTTTGTCAAAAAAAAAATTAATTACCTTGATTTCTTCAGTCGAATACTCGACACTTAACCTTTCCATTGCATAAACAAGCGATTTAGTATTTTGTATAATATTCAATCGAACTCGATCAACAAATTCTTCACGTTCTTCCTGATCAAAGTCCATGTCGTTAATCAGTCTCATTTGTTTTACAATTGTTGATTTTCCAGAGTCTCCAGTTCCTTTTAAAAAATAAATTAATCGAAAATAAAAAAAAATTTGAGTATTTTTTAGGTTTTGTTTCATGGTTCTGAATCGTTAATAAATAAAAAAGAAAGTTGGTTTTTTTAAAATTAAAATTCTATCAGAAATCGAATTTTCTGATTTTTGAGATAAATAAAAAAAAAAAAAAAAAATTAAAAAGATCGATTTTCCATAATTTGTTATGGTAAAAAAAAAAGGTGTTGGAGGTAAAAAGGAAAATAATTTTTTTTTTTTTTTATTAAAAACCAAATTGTGTTTCAATTTTATTGGGGGTAACAGAAAGGTGTGCAAAAAAATTTCAAAAGGTGGGCCAAAGAAAACAAAATGTAAATTAAAAAAAAAGAAAAAACAAACCAAGCAAAAGAATTTTAATCTCGTTTTCAATTTGTGCTTTTAATCTTTTGAGTTTTTTGTCAATACTTGATGAATTTAGTGACTCTTTTTCGTCGCCTGAACAACAGTTTCCTGTTGGATAGATTGAAGGTTTATTTTTTACGAGAGAAATAAAATAATTAAAAAGAAAGGTTGTAAGAGCTTGCTGCAAATAAGAAACAAAAAAGATAAAAATTTTATAATACAAAATAGTAACTTACCCATTTGTTGTAATTTACTTGTAGAAATTGATTTTTTTTTTTAGAAAGTAATGGTGGAAATTAAAATTAAGATTTACAAAGAAAATAAGAAATAAACTTTTTTGAAAAAGAAAAAAATGGAAACCTTTAATTTTGCAAAAAAATTAATAACGAAATTTGAGACAAATAATTCTTCGAGTAAATGAAACTAGTGCTAAAGTGGTTGTTTATGGAAATACTCTTAAATATTTATATGCAGAAAAAAAGATGATTTTTTCTTCACAAGTCGTTTTTTTTGTTTTTAATCATTTTGAGTTTCTTTGGTATCTTACAAATCAGAGTTAAACACTTTGAAGTTTTTTTCAACAAGAATGAAAAAAAGTGAAGTTTTTTTCATAAAAAGAAGATATTTTAACAATGTAAACAAAATTTAATCTGCAGTGTCAAGTGTAGTTTGGATAAAATTGAAAATGGTTTCTGATAAGAATTGATCTTTTTGGTTTAATTGAGAAAAGATGATTGTTTTTCTCTTTTTGTTAGATATATCAGTTCTTTCTTGAAGAACTGGGACACAGGGGAATCCAATGTAAAAGTCATTGAATTTTTGGAAGGTTAGAAAGAGAAAACTTTTGGATTTGTTTTTGCTTTAATTTTTGTTTGAAAATAAGCAAAATGAGAACTTTTTACAGAAAAGTGTTTTAGAAATAATTAACCCAAATTTGAAGAATAGAGGTAAATTTCATGAATAAATATGTGAGAAAAATTTGATGATCCATCACACTTACACATAAAGTCACATCTGTAAAAGAAAAGATTTGTTGAAAAAAAACTGTATTAAATTTTTTTTAGTTTTTAAAAAAGGGTAAAAAATTTTATTAATCTTTAATAACTTTAAGGGGCAATAGTCAGAAATAAAAATTTTTCACGTTTTTAATATTTTGAAAGGGGATCGTAAAAAGAACTTTTGAACATTCCTTGCCCCATAAGCTTTTACTCTTGAAAGTACTATTTGTTTCAAAATAAATGGAACAAAATTTTTCATTCGTCTTTCCAAAAAAAGATTTTTAAAAAGTCTGAACCTATTCAAATTTTTAATTCTAAAAAGTATCTTAAATTATTAATTGTCCTTTTTCAAACTGTGAACTTTGATTTTTATATTAATTCTTTGACATGTACTTTTCTTGGAAAACTGAATGAAAATTTTGCTCTTTTATTTTGCAATTAACAGCACTATCTCAAAAATAATTTTGAAACATTTTTCAATGAATATAATAAAATGTCCGAAAACAATGCTAAGTTGAATTGTCTTATTAATTCAATGAAATAATAAAGAGAGACCTTCTGAACCTATTAAACATTTATTTTTGATATTATATTTTCAATTTCTGTTTTCTTGTTTTTTATTTTTATTTTTTCTCTTCTTTTTTGTTTTTTTATTCTCTTTATTATTTTAAATATATTTGAACGAATTTCCAAAATTATTTTTAAGGGATTAATTATCTAAAACAAACCCTCGTCATTTTTAAATATTTTACTGATAATATTCTTTACTTACCGATTTAAGTTAACCCCGAGTGTCAAAACATTCAGATCTAACTTGGAAAAGATTTTTTTTTCAACGATATCAATTATTTTTTTACATTTTTCATGAAAAATAAAACTAATAAATTCCTTTGGTCACTCACATTATAATAATTTTTTACCCCTTTTATTATTATTTTGATCCTTATTATACAATAAAATTTCTTTGTTACCAGTAATATTAATATAAAGGTTTTTTTATTGTTCTTCAAGATGATTCTTTTGGTTAATCAAAGAAAATTGATTTATTCAACCCATTGGGAATTATTTACTGTTTTTAATAAACATCGTACAAACTATTCATTTTTTTAAAAATTTTAAATATTTTAATAAGAAATTGTGTTTTATCTTAAAAGATGAAATTTAATTTTTTTAAAAAATAATAATTTCTTGAAGATATTTGGTAATTAAGTAATTAGACCCAAATATTCAAAATCAATTTTTTTAATCATAATTCGATTTCAATTGTTCTATTGGCTCTTGTAAATAAAACCAAACAATTTGTAAAAACATATTTTCAAAATTAAAATTTTTTTGGCATTTTTTTTTCATTTTTTGATTTATAGAAAACAACTTTTTCAAAACTTTATGAAACAAATTTTTTTCTAATAGATCTCAATTTCATTGATAAATTTCTGTTAAACTTCTATCAAATATACATTTAATTAATTACCTATACCTTGATCAGTTTTACCAACTAAGATTTAAATTGAATTATTAATTATTAAAAATACAAACAATATATATATTTTTTTTCTAAATCAATACTTTCTAACTTAAATCGAAAAATATGTTTTCCCTATTTTCAAGAATTAACTTAATTGTTGATAAAAATAATAAGTAACCCTTTTTTTCGTTTTATATTGAAAATATTTAATTTTGAATTTCAATAATTAGACTCAAATTAACCAATCGTTTTACTTAAGATAACTAATAAATTCCATTTACTGAAACTCTACTTAATTTTTTTTTTTTTTGTGATTTTTGCAAGAGTTCATTTTATTTTTTAAAAAATACTACAGAACTAAACGTATCTAATTGAAAATAACCCAAAAAATAAGACAAAACATGTTAAAATAAACAATATCCTTTTCTGATTCCCCAGCAAATTAACATAAAATTTGATTTTTTTTTATGTTTGGAAAAAGGCGAATCAATAAAATTATCTCCAGTTTCTCTTTATGTTTTTTTTTAATTTGAAAAATAAACATAAAATTAAATAAATTAACTGTTTTTTACCCCTTAAAGATTAAATTACCTAGAAAACAGAAAAAAAAAGTTTTAATTATGGTACACACCCTTAAATAGTCTGTACATGTTCATATTACCCAACGTTATCTAGAATTGAAAAGCAACAATATAAGAAATATCAAAAAAAAATAGAGAGAAAAATAAACTACTTATCTGCCATTATGGATTTTTTCACCAATGCATAATCTTTTGATTTTAAAATGCCAAAAATTAAGCATAGATTAAGGTTTACAATCCCAGAAATCTGAAAAAAGGATTATCTTGTGTCAAATATGACAACTTGTTAATTTGGTTCTTAGGTGATCGATCTTGTGTTTGGTATGGGTTTTAATAGTGGTTCAAAATGACAATTTTTGACAATTTATTTTTTTTTATTTTCCGAAATCTGAATCGAAGAGTGTAAGACTAATAGATTGGTTGGCGTGCAAGAAAAAAAAATTGATTTTTGGGCTGTTGAAGAAAATTTTCATTTACTTTTTTGTCAATAAACTAAATGAAAAAAAAAAAAAATTTAAAAGCTCGTAATAAAACCAAACCCAATTAAAAATTTCAATCAACAACACACAAACCACACTTCATTATAACTTAAGTTATAGATAATTAATCTTACATTTTTCAATTATGATTTTCCGAAGAAAATAAAAATAAATTGTCAAAAATTGTCATTTTGAACCACTATTAAAACCCATACCAAACACAAGATCGATCACCTAAGAACCAAATTAACAAGTTGTCATATTTGACACAAGATAATCCTTTTTTCAAATTTCAGGGATTGTAAACCTCAAGTGGAGATACAAAATTGACCAAAACCATTAAAAATATAAAATATATTATTAACTATGTAGTACCACATCGGATTTTAATAGTAGTTTAAGCGATGAGCTAATAGGTTTATTTTCAATGAACTTTCCGTAACTAATGTTTTTAAACCGATAACGCCTGGTTAATTTACCAATTAAATTGAAATTGTGAGTAAATATCTTTTGGTCTGAACATTAGTTGGTTTTTTGATTTAGATTTATTGTTTAATAAATTGATTACTTTATGGAGATCTTCGTGTATTCAAAATAATATTTTTCAAATTCTAAAATTGGTTAAAATTACTTGAAAAGTTACTAAGTTTGAATCTCGTTAATATTTTTCCAATCCAAAATATTGTAAATTAGCCCAAGTTCATCATGTATTAAACCCAAATTAATTTTTAATAAATGATCTAATGATAAAAATTCTAGATTAGTAAAATTTAAATCTATTTATAAAACTTTATGATTTTAAATAATTAGAAATTTTTTAAATTAATTAACAATTTAAATAAAAATGATAAATCACCTTTTTACACATTTAAAAGAAAAATTATTATTGAAAAAATAGTTTTTAACAATTCACAAAATAATGAATCTCAACGAAGATGAAACTATTAAAACCGGTATTAAAAGCCCCCCCCCCAATTATCTAGATATATTTTGTTATATTATCAAATTCAAAAGGGGATTTTTTTTTCAAAAAAACTTTTTAATAAATCTATTAATATTTTCTAAATTCAAAAAGAATACAATTATTTTTTATAATATGGAAATAATTATCGAAAAAATATACTAATTACATTTTTTATGATAAAAAAAAAATTTTTTTTATTATTATATTAATTAATAAAATTTTCAAATTAAATCTAATGGAAAGAAATGAAAAATGTTAAAAAATGTAATAAATATTAATAGTATTTAATTACTCAATACAATATATAATATTTTTAAATCTATGATTTATTAAAGATAAATATAAATTAAATACTAATAAAACCAGGGATTTTCTTTTTACTAATCGAAATTGAAAAAAAAAAAAAAAAACAATTATTAATTATTTTTTTAAGGATCTCTAAAATAACTGGATTTTGAACAGATTTACAAAGAAAATTACTATGTAATAATTATTAAATATAATTTGAACATAAAATTAAAATGCAGATCAAATTATTTACATTGTACTGATAAACTTAAATCTATAGAAAATAATTAAATAAATTTCTGAAAATTTATTTTTTTAAAAAATATTTTTTCTTAAATTTTAATTGAATATATTGGGAAAATAAGAATATTTCAATTTTTTTTCAAGAATATTTTGATAATTTGAACTTAAGAGCAATATTAAAAAGTGAATTAAGAATAGTATACACATGTTTAATTTTTATTCAGCGTTATTATTTAAATACCAAATGAAATTACCAAGAAAATTATTTTATTTTTTTATCAAAAGAAGTGTGTTTGTATGTTATTACCTTTAAAGGTATATCAATCAATGGCTGTGGCGATATTACAGAGGAGTCATTTTTCTCTAAAATGATAACACTATTACAAATGAAACCAAGAATTTCGAAATTAACCAAATATGGCACATATACACTTATTATATAACCTTTTTGGATAAAGTAAAAAAAAAAATATTAAAATAAAAATTTATTTTGATCTTAAATTTACCAAATTTAGAACTCAAATAATAGGACTCAAGTAACCTCTTTTTTTCCTTTTTCTACCTTAAACATTATTTTTTTTCAGAATTTTTTTGTAAGGTAAATTCAAAGTTGAATATATTTGTGTGATCTTGTGAATTTTTTTAATAATTTTTATTCTCATCACAGAAATTGTATAAAATTTTTCATTCTATAAATTTAAATATAAATTTTTAACACGTCCGAAATAATGGATAAAGCTGAATATTTTTTTGTTCAAATTTAAAAAGGGGAAATTTTAAAAAAAATTAAAAATAATTGATTTCATGAAAAGTCTGCATGAATATAATATGTTCATTTTTTTGTAAACATGGTTTAATTTGTTATTAATAAATGGTATAATGAAAAATTGCCACTTTTCCTCTTATAAAAAATAAAATAGATAGGAAAAAAAAACATTTTTCAGGAAAAAAAAGAGAAATTATTTCAATTAAGTCAGGGTAGAATATAAAACAATTTATTCATTTGGAAAGATAAAAAAAATATTGTTTATACTAAATGTCTCATCAAATGTAGATATATTTACTTCAGTTATACAAGATAAAGCATCAATAAATAAATTTTAACCAATTTTTTTTTTTTGAGAATATTTTAATATATATATAAAAGTTTAATACAAAGATTCAAAAGATCTCTTTTTAACTTCCAAAAATCTATTTTTTATGATTAAGTTTTATTTATAAATATGTTTTTATATATTTTATTGTGTAATAAATTGAGTAAAAAATTACCCTTTTTAACTTTAAATGGTTCATTATTCCAATAAAATTATAATTAATATCTAAACGAGAAATAAGAAACAAACCCATAAATATTTATTCAAAAAATAACAAATAAAGAATAATGGTCCAATAATCCTATAATTAATTTTTTCATGAAGAAAACTTTGTTTCAGTCAAAAGTATAATTTTTTTTAAACACTTTAAAAAATTTGCCTTTGAAAGACAAATAAGAAATAAATAGAATAATGAACATCAAAAAATAGTTTATACAGTATGAAATAAAATGAGTCAATCAATATAGTTTCTTAAAAATTGAAAAATCATAATTCTAAAGAATAAAAATATTAAAAACAATAAGGAGGTTCATTTGATCCCCAATCAAAGATCAAATAAAATTCCAATAGAAATCAAAATGATTTCTCTACAATCATTAACTCTATTACATTAACATTATATAGTATACTTTTCTTTAGTGACGATATTTTTTATAATAACTAAAAAAAAATTGATATAAATGAATTACATATCAAAAAAAAATTGAAAACAAAAAAAATGTGCAAAAATTTGAAAAAATGATTTCAATTTTGAAATTTCCACTAATACAGATTTAAACCTTTTAAACACAAGTGATTCACTCACTACAACTTGTGCCACCACCAACTGGAAAATTCTTTAAGTTTATATTAGTTTTTTTTAAAGTATTCTATATTTTTTAAACGGCTTTTTGTAAATAATCTGAGATCAAGTATAAACGTTAATAAAAAAAAGTTTGTAAGAATATGATAAGTTATTTGGTAGAAATGAGTTTTTAGTAACACCTTTTTTAAAAGAATAATATCCACCCCTGAAAACGATAATTGTGAGATAAACAAAAAATTTGTACAATAAATCTTGGAATATATCTAAATTTATCATGAATCAATGTTTTGGAAAACAAAAACATACTATTTTTCTTGTTTTAAATTTTTATTTTCAACATTGTTTTCAATTTGTAACACAATGTGGGTTTTAAGTACAAAATAAATTAAATCCAATTGAATTTGGTTTGCTATTTTACACACACACACACACACACACACATATATATATATATATATATATATATATATAGATATATAAACTAATTCAAAATTTTTAATATACTAAAATTCAATCTTTGAAAAACAAATGTTCTTTAATTAATTCAAGAAGAAATTCCATGTTCGAAAAATTCACAAATTGAAATGTTAACAATATTTTATAAATTATAATACCCACAAAATAAACAATAAAAAATTATCAATACAAATAAATTAGGGGTTTGTTAAAAATTTTGGAGAGTGTGAAAACTTAAAAATGTATTAGTAAATTTGTTGAAATTATATTAGGAATATTGATTTGTAAAATAGTTTAGATACTACCAATTAATTTTATTTGGGATCTTTTGTTTTGAAGAACAAAACTTTAACCTAATATCAATTGTTCTAAAAAAACATTCGTATAACTCAACAGGTTATGTAATTTAAAAAAATTAAATAAAAATAAATATGTACAAAAAAGAAAAAATGATTTTGATGATTTTTAAAAAATTAAAATTATTTCCGATTTCAATGAAATTGTATCATTATAATTCTTGTAACTGTTAAAATTCTGTGGAAATTTTTAAATTTTAGTTATATATATATAGTGATAATTTTATTGAAGTTAACTTATTTTTTTTTTTTTATTTTGAAAAAATAATAATAAAAAAAAATAATTTCATGTTGGCCAAACTATAATAAAAAAATTATAAATACTATTAATTCTATATATTTTTTGATTTCTTAATTCTTGATATTGATGGAAATAATTATTTTTACAACAATTTTATTTTCAAATTCATTTTTATTTTTCAAGAAAATGTGGGAAATAGAGGATCAAACTCAAATAATCATAAATGAACTAATTTATTTTCAATTATTACCAGAAAGAAACTTTTGGTTATACTTTTTTAAACAACATAGTATCTCTCCATACTATACACGTTTTGTATAAAATTATCTTCTGGAAAAATCTTCTCATTTAACTTCAAGAAAAAAATAAAAACCGAATTTAGGATTAGAGACACTCTCACAAAAAAAAAAAAAAAAAAAAAATTAAAATTTAGCAAATGAAATATTTTTAAAAGCATTTTATTTTTTGGTTGAAAAAATGGAAACAATTTATTAATAAAATTATTAAGAACAAATTTATTGCAAATCAATTAAATATTTTGATACAATTGACTTTCTATAAATCTCTAATTCTATTAATCTAAAAAATTTTTACAAAAAAAACAAAAATAAAAGTAACATCAAATGATTAAATTCTTAACAAACAATTTTTCGTCGAGTATTTAAATTTTAAATAAATATTGGGATAACTGAGTGTGCTTTTGCGAAATTTGACAGAATAACTAACAGTATTATCCAAGTTAAATTTTTTGATTGAACTTAATTGCTTTGTTATCCAGTTGATTATATTATCTGTCCCGCCAAAGTCCTGTTGATAAATTCCGATCACTCTTGGCAAATGTATAGTGTTATTTTTACCTATGCTAACGGATGGTTGGAGAATTTTGTAAGTTATCTTGTTGAACAAGTCAAAATAATTATCTATACGATACACATTTAGGAATGTTAAAAAAGTAAAATTTATCAAAACGAAATGTATTTGCGGATCAATTTTGTCCATTATGTACTTCTTTCTTGGATCATTTGTCTTAAAGTAATTGTTTCTGGAATGCTTGGTATTCCTATTACCCCGCAATACACCGTGATAAATATCATTAAGGCTAAAGACTTGGTCGTTTATAAGGTATCTGGATTTTTTCATAAATAAACCAATACTTGTGGGATCTTTAGGTATACCATTCTCAATAAAGCTATGTAGAGCAAGCATGTTATATAAATTAACAAAAAAACATTTTTTTTCCTCAGAACTAATGTTTTTAAAATTAATTTTTTGTAATTGCGAAGTCTTTTCAACAAATCTTTGATATTGTATCGATTTTGAGATCCAACTCAAATTAATTTTATTCGAGCTAATAAAATAAAATATCTGATAAATACTCAAGAGCATTTCTAATAATTCTTCAACGATAGCGTTTGCCTTCTTACTCTTTCCTAAATATTTTTTGCATTGATTTAAAATTGTCTTTTCTTCTTTTGTATTTTGAATTAATAATAACTTTTTCTGATTCAATAAGCAATTTATTTTTGGGTTTCCAATGATTTTGAGTAATAAATTTTGATATAATTGCCCACATTTAAATTGCTCAAAGGAATTTAAATTCATATGATTATAAACAATTTCTTGTGCACTGTCAAACATTTTTAATGTATACTGCGATTTTTTTGATTGATCCAAAATGTGATTTCGATTTTTGGAATCGATGTTGATTTCATATAAGGAACCCGGTTTTACATATTTTGCTATGATCCGCTTTGCAGCCTTTTTTATCTTCTATTAGTAATATAAATTAAGCCCAATAACACCAAACATTTATATAAAATAAACCATTTTAATATTATATATATATATATATATATATATATATAGATCGAACAAAAAGTTTTTTTTTTCTTGAAAAGTAACATTTTTAAGAAAGCACTTGCTTTAATGATACATATAATGAGTAATAGAATTCTAGATTTTATTAGAAGAAAATCAATTTTAATTTCTCCTCAACAAATTCAATATTACAAGAAGAATCTTTTTTTAACAGAATTTGATTTTTTTTGAAATTTTCCAAGGTGAAAATATTTCCAAATTTCTTTAATTTAATATTATTCAAAATTTAATATTTAAAAAAAAAATCTTTTTCTTTTCAAAGTTTTTTTTTTTTTCTTTTTATAACTTTTATTTGACCATATTTAACCTTTTATTTCTTCTTTTCTCTATTTTATTATGTTTTTTTTTTTTGAGGTTAATTATAAACTTTTGTAAAAAAAATTGTTTACTAATCCTTATAATTTAGAACGGATAATCATCATTAATTGATTGTTTTTATTTTAATACAAGTTAAGTTCCTATTTTACCTTAAAGGGGATATAAATAAAAATCATTTTTAAACTGGTATAAAAAAAAAGAGAGTGGGCTTTCTATTTGATTAAAAATCAATGTTTTCAAGTCATCAATTCAAGGAAGTAATAACAGGTTTTAGTAAAAACTAAATAAAATTTAAATGAAGAAGTGTAACCCTTTAAGTCTGCAAATTACTTTGGAAGAAAGATATCTAACAAATAATAATCAATAAAATATATTTTCAAAGTTTTGATTTTATTTTTTTTTTTTCTTAAGGCTAAATTCTAATTTAAAATAAAATTAATTTTATCTGAGAGTTGAATAAGAAAGAGATAGATTAATGAGATAATTTTCCCTTTTAATTGATCTTATGAAGTTCGTTTTAAATATTCCAACTAATTGTGATGAAGCATTATTTGGAAAGTTGAAATAAAAACCATTTTCTTTATCAATTAGAAAATGAAAGTGATTTATTTTATCCCCTTTCTTCCAATTGAACCATACGTCTTTTTAAGGGCTATCTGAATTGGAGTCACAATAAAAACAGAAGATCAATCTGTTATTTAATATTAAACAATTAATTGTTAATCTGTTGAACAGATATTCCAAATTTTGTCAATTTTGGGATTGTATGAAAATCATTTTTTAAATCCAAAAATTTTTGGGAATTTGGAATAAACATGGACATACAAAATACTCGTCTGGTCCCAAATATCTTCAAATACCCACTACAAATTAGAATTTGATTTAACTCTATTGTATGGGTTTTAATAAAATATACAATACAGAAGAAATGAGTTATATCGTATAAATGTATTAATAATTGTATCCCACAAAAAATGGCAAATTCAAAATTTATATCACTCTTAAATCAATGTTAAAATTAAAACCAATTTTCTATACCTCTTGCTTCACCTTAAATCTAAACTCTGTTTCTGTCAAAGGGGCCCAACGTTTTTTTCAAATATCAATTATTTTATATAATTGATCTTTGAAGAACAAATAAGAGATAAACAGAATAATACACATCACAGAATTGTTGATATATGTCTAAAAGAAAACCAAAAAATCAATAAATTTTCTTAAAAATTTCAAAACTCAAATTCTTAGGGTACATATTGAGAAAAATAACAATGTTCGTTTTGAACTTCTACTGGTATTTGAATAATAAATAGGAAACATTTTTCACTTCATTTTCCATACTTTTTTTTTTAGAAATAAAGCCCCCAAACGAAGTTTGTTGGTATTTGTAGTCTCTATTTGAAAAAGTAAATGAAAATGAAGTGAAAATTTTTTGTATTTATTAAACAAATATCAAGATCAAAGATCGAATTGAATTCCAATAGAAATCAATATGATTTCTCAACAATCTTTTTTACTGTATCAATAACCTTAGAATAACACATTTTTACGAAGTGACTCTTGATCTTGTAATAAAAAAATTTTGCAACTGAATGAGGTTTTAAAAAAAAAATCGAAAAAAAAAAACAAAAATGTGAAAAAATGATTTCAATTTTAGAAATTTCCAAAATAAAATTTTTCTTCTAATATCTATGCAAACCCTTTAAACATATGTATTATACCCATTACAACTTGACCCCTTTGACTGAAAAATAGTTTACATTATATTCAACTATCGTCTTATTCATAACCTAAATATTATATGTGACATGTAATGATGTGAAAGGAAGTGTGGTAGATAGAATTTTGATTTTCGAGCCCCTTTAAGGGGGAATTTGAATTTGGGATAGTAGAAAAATGATTTTTCCAAATGAAAAATTTTGAAAAAAAAAAAACATAAATGTTAGATTTTTACAGTTTCTTGATTTTGAAAAAATTCCGCAAAAAAGTTTTTTCAAAGAATTTTTAAAACTATAAAAGTCATCTGTACTATAATTGGAACATTTTTTATGAGAATTTATTCTCTAGAAATGGGTGCTACTTTTTTTTTTTTTAAAGAGATAGATTCAAAAAAATGTATATATCCAAAAGCACTCAAAATCAAAATTACTATTTGTTGCAAAATTAATTAAACAAAATTTTCATTCATCTTTCCAAAAAAGATTTTTAAATCATGTTAACATTTCAAATTGTTTAATTCCCTAAATCAGCTTAAATTATCAATTTACCTTTGAAAATTGGGGACTTTTGATGATTTATTTTAATTGACTGTCATGTGATTTTTTTGGAAAGCTGAATGAAAATATTGAATTTTTTATTTTATAATTAACAGTAATTTTGATCATTTTCTTTTTCGTTTCCTAAATTAAACAATGTAAAAATAAATTTATTACTTTAAAAAATTTGTTGGATTAGTAATTTTAAAAAAGTAAAAACATAAAATTTTGACAAGTGTTCAATATGTTATTCTATTTCTTCTTTTAAGAGTCTTTTGAGCCTCTTATTAAAAATATTTGGATTTATTTGTTTAAAAATTACTTTATTGAAATACTTTTTACAATAAGACTTTTTTAAAAAATAGTCACTTATATCCTTTATGTGTCCAAATCGAACATTGATGATTTTCAAAATTCAGTCACACCTTAACGGTAGAATTCTACCAAGTCTAAGATTTTGATAATCTCCAATGGTCGATCTTGGGCACATAAGTGATGTCTAATACGATTGGCTTTAATACACAGAACTTTATTATTGTGTGACATTAATTTAAAGAACTGGTTAATTGTTCCTCAGTGTTTGTGTATCTAAAGCAAGATAATAAATTTCAGAAATGAAAATATTACAAATAAGAATTAAAACATTACCTTGTATGTGTTTGAAACTTGTTTAAAATGCTTTACATCCAGCCAGAATAATAAATTTTCTTGATTCACCTCAATCCAAAGAAATTGTTTAAATGCGTCTATGGCAATTGGAATGTTTAGTAATTGTTCTAAAGAACAGATCTCAATTAAATGGTGTTTTTTTTCCTTTTCAGTCACAACCATCGAATATCTTCTCATATTTGTTTTTTTTATTTTTGGAAGTTTTAATGTTTGTGGAATATTTATAAAACTTTTTTTTGAAAAAACTGATTTTTTTGTTGGTTGAATTGTTGTGATTTTTATTTTTGGCCTTACTTCAAACCATTCATTTTCGTTTTCGTTTTCATTTTCATTTTCATTTTCGTTTTTTTTTTCGTTTTTATTTCCATTTCCATTTCCATTTCCATTTCCATTTTCATTTTCATTTTCATTTTCTATCTTCATCTTTTTATTGCTATCACAGCCGTCTTCACGATTATTATTGTTATCATTATTTTTCTGAGCTGTTTTATTTGGACTTTCTTCCCTTTTCTTTTCCTTTTTTTGTTTTTTTCCAAATATTTTGTGTTTTTCCAGTTTGTTTTTCAGGCTATTATTGATTTTATATTTATTTTTTGAAATATATAAAATTTTTTTGGATTTCCTTTTTTTAGTTTTTGTGTTAGTATTCAAAACATCAACCAAAACCCAATCAACTTTTGATTCATTTTTCGAATTATTAATCAGGTTATTTTTTTGTTTGCCTCTGCTTATTTCTTCAACTGAAAAGCTGGCCTGGATTGTTGGCTCTTTCTTGTTGAGATTAAAATGATCAAATTTTTTTTCTTGTAATACAGAGTCTTCCGAATTTGAGGGACGGATGCTTTTTTGAGAGCCTCCTTTCAAAACGCTCTTCTGAGTATCATGACTAAGATCCACTTTCGTATTTGTAGTCGAATTTGCCTTGTGATTTGGGGTATGTGTTGGTCTTAGCTTGGAATTTGCCAAGAGGTTTGTAATGTCGATCCAGCTCAAGTCTCTGAAGATTCGGTTCTTCTTTTTGAGTTTATGTTTGAAATTTTTCTTTTCAACCAAAATAAATTCCTCATTGGCGATTTGATCGTTTTCATTTAGAATTTGTCGTTTTGATTGTAATTCCAATTTCAAAATGTTATTTTCATTTTCAATCTTTTTTAATTTAACTAGCAAACCACTAAGAATCTCTTTTGTTGTCAAACCAACCTTTCTCGATTTCAAATTATGAATTGCAAATTTCGCTTTTTTTAATTGCTGATCTATTTCAACAAGCTCGTGATTTTTTTTTTTAACAACATGTTCTTGGATCATTCGTTTTTCAATTCCACCCTCTGTTTGGTTTGACGTATTTAAATAACATTCAGTCAGAGTTTTTTCCCTTTCTAGGATTGTTTTCAGATCAAAAAGATCATTTCGTAAAATGTTTGTTTTTTTCGTTTTAGTTTTTAATTTTAATTGTTTTCTTTCGATAAAGGAAGTCAACTTTTCTTTTTGGTACCGGTTTTTCAACCACCCAATCTCTTTTTCTAATTTTGAGATTATTTTTCTGTATTGCAACAGTTTTCTTTTTTTAATCAAATTTTCGATTTTTAACGATCTTCTTCGTAATTTGATGGTGTTGTATTTTTTTTTCTTTTTCTTTTTCTTGTCTTTTACCTTTTCCTTTTCGTTTTCCTTTTCTTTTTCTTTTTCTTTTTCTTTTTCTTTTTCTTTTTCTTTTTCTTTTTCTTTTTTTTCATCTTTTTCCATTTTTTTTATTTCATCTTCTTCTGTGTCTTCTTCAATTTCAAGCTCTATTTCTATTTCTTTAATTCTTGTTTTTTTTTTTTCCTTCTTCTTTTCTTTGTCCTTTGTTTCTTTTTCGTTTTTTTTTTCCTTTTCCTTTTCCTTTTCCTTTTCCTTGTCAAGGTAAAGAGTTTCTTCATTGTTCACATCAGAACTTTCAGAATAGTCATCCCAAATAAAATATGATAGAATAGCTTTTCTCACAAAACTAAGGTCGATCTTTAATTCTTGTTGTTCCACAAAATAATTATTAATTTGTTTTTGCAATTGTGAAAGTTTGTGTGGGATTTCATAATGATAATTCCCTTCTAAAAGCTCCTTCTCAACAATTAAATCTTTCAATTTAATCGACAATAGTTTTTGATAATCTTTTAACCTTGGATTAGATTTCATTTATTTCATAAAACATTTAACAAAACAATTGAAAATTGTCTAAAAAATAATTTTTTTGTTTCATCATTTTTTCAACTTTAAATCAAAACGGATCTTTTGGGGGTTGTTGTTCAATATGTTGATCTTGGTTTATTTTGAAAATTATTCCTATTTTGTGGTTTTATTTTTAAAAAATAAATTTAAAATTTAGAAAAGGTACAAAAAATTGCTCAACTAAAATCCATAACCAATAAATTTTCCACATTCCAAATTCTCTTTTTCTGAATAGAGTCTTTGGCAAACATACGCACAGGATTCTTTGAAATCTATTTAATTAGATCTTGGTGCTAAGACTTTGAATGGAAAAACCTTATATTTTGCAAATTTAATTGATCATTAATTAATACTTCTCTTTCAATTGAATTAATTGTCTTTTAAAAAAAGAGGAAAACGAAGTAAACAATTCACAAGCCATAGACGGGTTTATGGTGAATTTTCATTACTAATTGATCATTTTAGTTCGAGTTAAAATAGAAAAAAAATTTCTATAATTTCTGTGTTCATTTTATGGTATTGTCTCATTGAGAGATTCGAAATTTAAAGTATACTTGGTTGTTTCTTTTCATATTTGCCCTAAAGAAAATATATTGATAAAAATTGATTTGAACTGTTTTAGAAGAAAAATATCAACTTTTTTAGGAAGAAGGAGAAAGTAGAAAATTTAAATATTTTTGTAGTTGTCTTTTCATTCTTGAAGAGAAAAAATTCAACAAAATTAACACTTTACCACAGTTAGGTAATTTTTTATTTGAGACATAAATCTAAAAGTTATGTAAATTTGATTTTTATTTCTCAAATTAAAAAAAAAAACCGCCTTTAGATTTTCTTGAGTTTTCTGTTTAATCAGACAACCAATGGGTTTGACCAATAAAACAGTAAACCACAAGAAAATACCCATTAGGTTTTTTTAGACTTTTAATAAAATCAAATTTCAGATTTTCTATTAATTTCAGAAAACAAAAAAAAAACATCTGCACTTGACAAGACAAAACAGAAAACCTCAAGAAAAGCTATTCACTTAACCGCACTCGGCTCCACTCAGTAAAAACCCTAAATTTATTGAAAGTTGTTTTTTTATCTTGACTAAAAGTAGGCAAGATTATAGCTAAATTGACAGTTTTTCTTTAAGATATGAAAAGAAAAAATTTTGTATCTTCAGAAAGACAAAAAAAATAAAATAAAGTAAAGAAATGATATTTTAAAAAAATAACAAAAAAATAAAAAGTTTTTTAAAAAATTTCTAAATCACAATTTAGGAATTCGAGTAAACAAGAGGAACTAAAAACTCCTCCCTTAAATAATAAAAAAAAAAAAAAATAAAAAATTTTTTTTTGTGAACCCAATTTTTGACTGGATTGGTGATTGTTGTTGATTTATCACCATAATTTATTTTAATAAATAGATCCAAATATTTGACCAACTATCGATCAAATGAAATATTAAAAATTATTAATTTTTTATTAGAGGTTTAGAGATATTGTACCATTATATAGAAATGTTTATAAAGAATTAGAATTTTTTCGATTTTTTCATTTTGTTGGTTAGGTATTTATAGATACATATAAACACTCTTCTAAATTTTGAACATACTGGAAAGTAATTATCAGTAGAAAAATACCAATTTTTTTTCTATTTATAGAAATTACTAATGAAACACATCTGATTGAACATTTTTACTATTTTCATAAGTATCATATTTGACCAAGATAAGAGAGAGATAAAAAGAAAAAAAAAAAAAAAATTAGTTCTCCAGAAGTCTGAAACAAACGGAACTAAAAATTTTTTTTCCAAATTTGTAGAAATTTCACCAATAGTTATTGATTGATCAATATGTTGATATCATCTACTAATCTTATTTCAGTTCTCCCCTCTAATTATACACAACATTAACCTTATATTATCGAAAAATATTTCATGTTCTTGAGAAAAAAATTAACTAATAACATAAGAAATAAAAACAGAACTAGGAAAATTCAAAAAAGACAAAAATAGTTTTTGTACATTTAAAATGTTCTCAAAATTAAGAGAAATTTTTGTTAAAATTTTTTTTCAACAAACAGACATTGTAATTTGAAATAAAACTTTTGAAAAAAAAATACTTTCTTGTAAACATATTACTATATTTTTTCACAAGAATGGATAGAAATATAAATTAATAATTAAATTTCAATAATCAAAAATATCATTATAGTCACCATATCATCTGTATTTCAAAATCAAAAATCATAACATTTTTCTTCTTGTTTCGATTAAAAATATAATTTTATTTTCAATATTATATCAAATCAAATCATTTTTGAAGGTAAACTTTTTGAAGTTTATAGTAAATTTGTCCTTCCCATAGAATTTGTATTTTATATATTTTAATTTTTCATTGTTTAGGAAATAAATTGATTTTTATTGAATAAAATTTTATCTAAAATTAGTCCGTTATCCATGATAAAAATTTTGCCATTTGATGATTCATTTTGTAAAATTACTTTTAAGAATAAAAAAACTTTTAAAAGCCAAGAGAATAATTCGAAAAAGGCTTGGAATTTTTAATGATATATTTTTGATGACAAACGTTTTGAAAGTTTTCATATTGAAAAGAGTGAGGCACAATTATGTAAAAAACTGATTTTCTTCAAATTATAACCTTGATAAAAAATTTAAAGATTTATTTCCGATTTTTTTAATTATAGAAAATTTGGAAAAAAGTTTTTATTTATTGATGGAAGAAGTGTAAATTACATTTGATATGTCCTTTTACTTAAATTCCCTCATAATAATTTAAGCACAAAATCATAGATTTCACTATTATTAAAAGAAAAAACAGGCGCCGTTTTTTTTATGTTTAAAAAGCAAAAAAAAAAAATTGAGATTGAAATAGGATTAAAGAAAATGAAAAAAAATGAAATTTAAAAAGTATTTATCATAAGCAATTGATAAAAAAACAAAAAAAAAAAAAAAACCAATGATATCTTTAATTAAGGACCCCCAAAATCACAGTCATGTACTATTGATTTAATTAATAATTTGATAATTTATAATGAATTTTCACTTGGGGGTCATTGTTTACGTTGTTATAATGTCTTGTTTTTTTATTTTAATCTTATTTTTTTGTTAACTTTGGGTTATTCCTAGCCTTTACTTTTGATTATTATTTTCAAGTTACCCATACTTTCGTTTTTCAGTGTTACAGTATTAGCAAGTAACTACTTGGTCTTTTTCATTTGTAAATCTTCTTCCCAATCTAAAGATGATTCAACCGGGGGGGGGGGGAAAAGATGAAAAAAAGTTTTTATTCTGAATAATATTTTTAATTTTTTAAAATAGAAAACTTGATAAATTTTCTTACTAATTTTTCAGTTTTTTCAAATGCCATTATCAGATTTCCCCTTTTTATTGTATTTTTTGTTGCTCATTCAATATATAAACCTTGTTTTGAAACAGAAACTAGTTATTAATTTAAAACCAGATGTTTTCAAATCAATATGAATTATAGTGATAAAATGAAGGAAATATAACTAAATACCCCCCCCTTTGTTTATTAAAGGAAAAAATGAAAGCTTATATAATTATTTATTTATTTATTTATTGTGAGAAAGGAGTAATCAAAAAAAATTTACTAAATAAAAAAAGAGAAGAAGAAAAATAATTAAAACATTAAAGTAAAAAAAATATTATATCATTTACATGACCAAATTAAAAATTATCCACGTCCTGAAACTGGAGGAGTAAAAACCCGATAGAAAGATTATAAATAATAAGCTTCCACAAACTGTGATTGATAGATTGTTATTCCAATACTCCGAAAAGTGGGCACTGTGTACCCGAATTTGTATATTTTTTTTTACTATTTTAAAACTTATTAAATTAATTTTTGGTTTAGTTTTTAAGAACTTTATTTTTTATAACCCAAATCAGGAATGATGTTTTGAAAAGAGATTACAGGGTAGAATTTTTTACAAATATTTATTTGTATTTCCAAAAATATTTTCTATTTTGAAAAAATATCTGTTAGAAAAAATTCGATTATACAATAAAAAGAAATAAGAAGCAAAATAAAAAGTAAAATTAGTGAAAGAAAATGAATTAATTGATGATAAAGACATTTAAATAAATAATTGATTTCGATCTAAAAATTAAATACAATTATTTCCACTTTTAGACACAGAATTTGAAGGAAATTTAATAAACAAAAAAAAAATCACCAAGTAAAACACTTATAATGAAATTTTGTTAAACAAAAATTATTGTACTACGATTTGAATTTTGTTTTTTAATTTCAGATTAATTATGTGCTTTAAATTTAGTTGAATTTATGTGTGTCTTGTAAGTGGAACCAGCTGTATAAATGAATTTTCACAGTTGTTGATATTTAGGAAATTAGAATTTTTAGAAATATTCAATAATATTAATCAGAATTATTTTGTAATTACGTCTGAAAAAATACCTTCTTATTAGGGTAATCAAGTTGTGATAATGGTTCATCTTGGTGTATTTATTTTTAATTACAGTCAGTTCCACTTTTAAGGTACAAACTTTAAATGAAATTTAAGGCACAATAACAATCTCAAATTAAGGCACAAAATTCAGATTCTAGTAAAATAAGTTGTAAAACAAAAAATTCCAAATCCTGTGCCTTAATTTGAGATTTTTTTATTCCTTAAATTTTGTTGATAGTTTGTGCCTTAAAAGTGGAACTGGCTGTATTAATATCTCTAAAAAATCATGATTTAAAAAACATCAGTCTATTTAAAGATTCATAATAAAAGGTTCAAAGAAATTATTATAAAATTCAAAAAACTAAACCAATAAATCCCTATTTTAAAAATATTCCTTAAAATGAAAAAGGTGAAATAATAATTTTAATATAACCTTTTATATACTATTTAGTTTTGGAATAAATCATTGAAGTCTCAAATTTAATCTTCTTGAACTATCTTTATATAGTAAAATAAAAAAAAAAAAGGCAAATATATATTGAATGGTGCACTTCAAAAAAGTTTTTCGTGGTTATTTTAATTCTTATTAACTTTAAAAACTCGAGGAAATTTTGATCATTTTCTCATATACCAATAATTTTAATCTTTAATATTTCACAAAAAAAAAAATAAATGAATAAATTATACTTCTTCAATATTTCTATTTTTTTAATAGTATTCGAATAAAATGAATTACAATGAAGAAATTAAAAATTAGATATTTTTTTTTTTCCAAATTTTCTAGTTTTGTAGTTTTCCCAGTTAATTTGTTTGTATAATATCAATTATGGGTAAAATAGGTGAAAATAAATTAACTACCAAAAAGGCCAAAATTAATAAATTTTTTTCTCTTTTACCAAGGTAAATGGTGTTTTTAAGAAATACCTTTGTATGATAAAAATTACAATTACAAAATTTTAAAAAAATAAATACAGAGTATACATTTGAAATTGGGTTTTTTTGTTAAGTTTTCAGAAGCTTGGGTTTTAAAAGTGAAATGAGATTACTGATTAGATATTGTACTACGACCTTATGAAAATGAATTATAGAACAAAAATCCCAAAACAATTGATTTTTTTTTATAATTTAAAGATTAAATAACCAAAAGAAGTTTCTAATATAAAAAATCCAAATAAAAAAAAATATATAATAGTTTTGGTTTCTGTTATTTCTCTTTCTCATACTCCCGATTTGTCTTATAATTTATTAATACACTACAACTTTTACATTTTTTCCAATATTCAGTTAGACATTTTTTTATATGAGGACAGGATCAAAAAATTAATTTGTTTTACAATCTAGCATACTTATCTGAGGCCAATGCCCCCTCTCTTGGAACAGTTTTTTAAAAAACTTTTTCTTCTTAAATGAATTATCTGTTTTTGAGGTTTTTAATTGATATAATCACTTGTAAATTATTTTAATTTAACCTTTTTATTTGAAATTTTATTTTTGTAATATAAAAAAATGATCAAAAATTTTATTTCGTAATGTAAATTAGAGAACATCTCTTTTGTAAAATGAATTCTGTAAAATTTATTATGAAAAATTAAATCAAAAACATAAATTACACCAAGCAATCCAGCAAAAAAAAAATGTGATCTCAAAAAAGAGAGGAATATCTTTTGAATTTTTTAACAGTATTTTTTGTTTTTATACTTTGTTGTGAACAAAAATAATGTTCCTTATTTCAAAATATATTTTTTTGTTCCATAATAAAAATTAAAGAAAATGGCTATTAATTTTAATGGTTTTGTGTTGGATCTTTTCTAAGAAGCAAGTCATTTTTTCTTTATTCTTAATGGGTGGCATTTATAAAATATGAAATTGCTGTGATTTGTGTGTTGGTTTTGATGGTTTTATTTCTAACAATTCCTTTAATGTTTGAAATTGGTAATACCAAAATTAAAAAATAATAATAATAATAAAAAAAAAAAAAATCATACATATTTATTCATAAAATAGTATAAATAAAAATGAAATAAGAAATTTTTAGTTTTTCTATAGCTTTTAGGGGTATTTTATTAATTTTTCTTGTTAGTTTATTTGTATTTTTTCTTTTTTTATTAGTTAATTTGTTATTGTTAAAGGTTTTATTCTGAATTTAGAAATTGTGAATTTGTCCATTTAAATTTCTTAAAGGATGATACAACAGCCACCTTTTGAGTCTGTGTCTTTATCCTTTTCATCCTGTTTGTTTTCTTCAGGGTTCTGTTGGCTTTGCTGGGCTTTTAAGTTTCTGACCTCCCTGACAAGAGATTCAAAGCACTCAGTTACGTTGCTTCCGTTCTTTGCAGAGGTTTCATAGTACTGGCTATTATATTTTTTGGCCAACGTTTCTCCTTCTTCTCTTGATACCAATCTTTCTTCGTCAAGATCGGCCTTGTTTGCAACAGTGACGACGGGTACTGCTTGGAAGTTTTTTGCTCTTCGAATGGCTTCGTGTAAGTTTCTTGCCTCGGTGTAACTTGCTCTTGAAATGATTGAAAACACCAAAAGAAACGCCTCTCCAATTCGAATGTATTTGTCTCTCACAGATCTATACTCTTCTTGTCCTGCAGTATCAATAATTTCAAGCATGCATGGCTTTTCATCAATTGTGATCTTTTTTTTATAACTTTCCTCTTTTGAATTATTTATAAGTGGTTTTTGTTATTTTTTTATTTGTTATTTTTTTTTTTTTTTTTTTTTTTCCAGTTGTTGTTTAAAGAAACAGCGAACGAAATATTTTCTTTTTTTTTTAGGTAATCCAAACTTGGATAAAAAAAAGAAAAAAACAACAAACCAATTGTAGGATCATAATCTTGAATAAATCTTCCTTGTAAAAACCTAACTGTAAGACAGGACTTTCCAACTTTTTGTCATTCAAAAGTATCATTTGCCAAGATAATAAAAGTAACAAAACAAAAAAAAGAAAAAAAAATTAATTTTTTTTGTCACAAAAAAAACAAATTAAAAGAAATGAATAAATCAATACCTGAACCACCACCGATAATAACAATTTTGTATGTTTCAACTTCGTTTGTTCCTTCGGTCATTAATCTAAAATGTTAGTACTTTATAAAAAAAATAGGGGATTTTTGAAAAAATGAAATGATGTATTTTTGTTAAAATTATTTTCTGTTTATCTTATAAATAAAATACTCTCTTCAGAATTTCTTAAAACAACCAACTTTTTCAAAAACTTTTGCAAATTGATTGGGATATTAAAAAGATTTTTTTGGTTTTAAAAAAACGAGAACAATTTCGGAATTGAATTAATGTTCCTTTTCTTTATATTCTGGAATAACACTAACCTCTTTAAGTAAATAAAGTTAACAGCCCATTGATCTGAATTATAAAATCGAAATTATGAAGGATTATAAAAATCTTTCTTGGTGAGATTACGACATTATTTCAAAATACTGACAATTGTGTTCCTAATTTAAAGTCTTCTGTAAATTTCCCATCTAATTGATCACTTACGAAGGACTTTGGTTGGTGGTTTCAAAATATTCAAGATATAATAATTTTGAGGAAGGTTTTACAAGAAAGATATAAAATTGAATAAAAAGACAAAGAATCCTAAAAAACAGGTTCTTTTTTGATAAGAGCCCAAACTTCTAGTCAAACTTTTTGAAGTTGAAATTAATAAAATTTACTTTTATGAGGGGTTCGGTTTGAAGAGGAATGGATTAAAATAAAAACTTGTATTTGACCAAAAAAAAAGGAAATTTTTTCAAATAGTTCAAATAATTGAGAAAAAACAAAGAGAAAAGGGTCTCAATTTAATCTGATCAATTACCGTTTTTTCTGAACAAGAAAAATCTCAAGGAAGAATCCAATTCTTTTGGAGAATTTAGAGTCATCATTCAAAATTGAAAGAAAAATGTTTAAGGTTTACAATCCCTGAAATTTGAAAAGAGATTATCTTGTGTTGTGTGTAGTGACTTGTTAATTTGGTTCTTCTCTGATCGATCTTGGATTAGGTATGAGTTTTAAAAGTTGGTTCAATATGGCAATTTTTGATAATTTATTTTTTTTTTTACAAAATCAGAAATGAAGAGTGTAAGATTAATTGGCTGGAACTGAAGTTATAATAAAATCTGGTTTGTGTGTTGTTGATTGAAATTTTTAATTGGGTTTGGTTTTATTCGGTGCTTTTAAAAAACAATTTGTTTTCATTAAGTTAATTGACAACCAAAGTAAATCTAAATTTTCTTCTACAACCCAAAAATTTAAATTGATTCTTAAACACCGATCAATATATTAATCTTACACTCTCCAATTCAGACATCGGAAAAAAAAAAATAAATAATCAAAAACTGCAATTTTGAACCACTTTTAAAACTCATCCCAAATCCAAGATCTATCAGCGAAGAACGAAATTAACAAATCAATAGACCTTACATATGATGATCTTCTTACCAATTTCGGAGTTTGTAAACCTTAAGAGAGCAAGTACATTTGTCAATTTTGATTATACAGTCAGTTTCACTTTTAAGGCACAAACTTTCAACGAAATTTAAGGCACAATAAAAATCTCAAATTAAAGCACAAAATTCAAATTCTAGTAAAATAAATTGTAAAAAAAAAAAATTTCCAAAATTGTGCCTTAATTTGAGATTTTTTTTTGTGTCTTAAATTTCGTTGAAAGTTTGTGCCTTAAAAGTGAAACTGACTGTAACCGTTTATGTGAAACTTAAGGACAATCTAAAAAAAGGCCATTTTGGGGGTAACGTGGGTTAAAACATCACAGTTTTAGACACTTTATCTTTTTCAATTAACGAGAAACCTAAAATATACAAATTTTCAGAATTTTTTTGCAAAATTTCAAAGGAAAAAACATTTTTTGAATGTTCAAATTCTTTTGTCATTTTTTCATCGCATCTACTTTTTAGCAACCCCAAAAAAATGAAAAAAAATTGTTTTTTCTTTTCAAAGCTAAATTGACGATATTTGATTTCATCGTTTCCAACAAAAAGGTGTTTTTTTTGTCGAAAAGAACACATAAAAATTTTTTTTACCAATAAGATCAAAAAAATTCTAAAAAAAAAACAAAAAGAAAATAAGTAAAAAAAAAAAAAGAAAAGTTTATTTATAAAAAAAAGGAAAAGAACCCCCTTTAAGATTTTTTAACTATATTAGGGAATAGTATTTGGGTGAAAACCAAGTATTTTTTGTAATTTTAATAATAAATTTACACTTCCATTCTAAGAATATTGGAAGTTCAGTTTTTTGCAGGTATGTGCAAGTCATTAGTGGAATATAATGTAGAGACTTGTGAGTTTTTTCTGGACTTTTTTTTGTTGTTGATCATTTGATTGTTTTTGTTTTGTAATTTTTTGCGAATTTTGGGGTTGCAGTTTTGAAAACTTCTTAACACAGCGTTCTGCTGCGGTTCTTTGAAATTATTTGTTAGCTATTGGTTTGGGGATTTAATTTAGTGTCTTGAATATTTCTTTTATCGAATAAAAAGAAAATAAAAATAAGAAAATAAGAAAAAAATAAAAAGAATAAAAAGATGAAAAAAAAAAAAAAAATAAAAAAAATCCTCTTCGCAAATGAGAAAAACAAATAATGAAAATGAATGACAAATAAAAAACAAATCACTTCTAACTTTTCCCCTTTTCATTTTAAATTTTTTTTAAAATGACAAAGAAAAAATTTCATTTTGATAAATTTAATGTACACAACCCAACCATGATCGTTCTAATTGAAGTATTGTCTTACAATCGATTTTTAGCTCTGAAAAATGAAAGTTAGAACGATCATGGTTGGGTTGTGGTTTTCAGTAATAAGTTTGCTAATAAGAAACTGATCTATCTAAATTACCAATTCCTAAATTTTTGAAATTAGATCTTTCTTCTGGTTACCAAGAAATAAAGAACACATTTCACACATGTTTTAATCCATATGAAGCCAATAGTGGTCTTTTTTTAGATAATCCTTAATCATTCAAATCATCTCTTTAACCAAATATATTATTATCTTGATAAATATCGAAGTGTGATATCCTAATAGAGTAATATATTTGTATACCAATTAAAAAACCTGAAATAAAAAAAATGAAAAGATTGATTAAAAGAAAAAGGAAATATAAATCATTTATTTCTTGATCTTATCTGTAATATTTGATACCGTTACTTCTTGTTTACTTTGTATTTATTTTTTATTCTTCATTGGAAATACTTTTTTTTGTTAAATTTTTGATAAACAAAGTACCTTTTATTCCTTATGAGTTTCCAAATAGAATTTAGAATTATCATATTTTCATTTAACTCATCTAATTCTAGTTTTAGTTCAGAAAATCAGATATTTTTATAAATTCTCATTTAAAAAAAAGATTCATTCGATAAACTTGTTTGATTGAATAATTATTTATTTTTAAATTCATTTAAAAACTAAAAATAATTCTGAATCATGATATAATTTTTTTAACAAATTTTCTATTTATTTCAGTTAAAACTTGTGTAACCTTTTTTCAATTTCCGGAATTCAATACTTTTATTTTAATCTTTTGAACAGTATTCTTTTCTTTAGCTTGGTAAGATAAAAATTATTCGAAAAGTGTATTTTGGAAACAAATTTGTAAAGAGATTTTTTGTAAAATAATACTAAAGATTAATGGGAGAGAAACCCAAGTTCATAAATTTGTTTGTATTCATCCAAGTTAAGAAGAAAAATGAAAAAAAAAAAATCCTTGAAAATATACTTTGGTCGAATTTTTTTTTTCATTCTTGATTTTATATAATTTATCTTTGAAAAGGTGATATTTTTTGTTTTTTCTTCTAAAAGAAAATTTTTACTTAAAATGTAGATCTTCTCATCTCTAATTTATTGATTTACTCTTTGATTAATCTGAATCATTCCAATATAATATATTTCTTGATCACAAATCTATTTTAATAAAACCAAAAATTTTATCAAAAAAAAATGATCAAAAAATTGAAAAATTATAGATTCAAATCTATTTTACTTTTTTTCGTTTTCTTTTCACAAATGTAGCAACAAATAGTATTCCAGTTTAAAAGTTTCGGTATCCAATACCATTCAACAAATCTTTTTTCATAAAGGATATCACAATTAAAAGTTTTCAAAATTGTAAAATGTATCAGATACCTAAATGTACAAATATCAAGTCCTATAGACGAATTAAAACCCACGAAAAATATTTTGAATAAGAAAAATTCAATTTTTGAAAAAAAAAAAAACTTATTTAATTGGTAATTAATTGTTTATTATTTGCAATATTTAAAAATAAATAATTATCAGAATCGAAATAAAAAATAGAAGTAAAAATTTTCAGAGGATATATTGTTAAGCTACTTAAATTATTATTATCAATTAATCTACCCAATAGAGAATTTTGAAGCAACGGAAACTACACCTTCTAATTCAAAGAGCGTTTAGGCATTTGTGTCTAGAAAGATTCATTAGGAAAATTCAAACCTCAATTTAGTTTTAAGAATTTTGGGGCTAAGTAAAACAAAAAAGGTATTGTTAAATTTGTTGAAATTTCATGAACAATTAATGATTGATCAAATTTTATCTTTCTTTAAGGATTTTAATTTGAGTTTTTGTATTTTTAAGAACTTAAATTTAACTTAATATTAATCATCAAAAAAAGAGTTTTTTTGATAGATATACAACTGATTAACTATTATGTAATTATAAAATATGAAATCAAAAAAATAAACTACAAACAAAAAAATAATAATAAAAATATTTTTAAAAAAGCTAAATGATTTCAAAATAATCTGAGTTTGATTGACTTTTAAAAAGAGAGTGAAATTTTCATTTTTAGGCTGGGTTGATTTGAATAAAATGGAATTTATATATAGTCCCCAATTCAAAATTTTAAACACACCTAAAAATTCAATTTTGTGAAAAAAAAACCTATTTAATCAATTCAAGAAGATTTACCAAATTAGAACCATTCACTAATTGAAATGTTAAAACTTTTTTATAAATTAAAATACTCACAAAACAATAAATAAATAATTATCAATACAAATAAATCAAGGGTGTGTTAAAAATTTTGGAGAGAGCAAAACAAAAAAATACATTAGTAAATATGTTTAAATTCTATTAGGAATATTGGTCGATCAAAGGTGAGATACTACAACTAATTTTATTTGAGTTCTTTTTTTTTGGAACAACTTGACTTTAACCTTATATCAATGGCTGAAAAAAATTTTGATCGAACGAAACAAATTACGTAATTCAAACAATGAAATGATAACAAAAACTAAAAGATGAAAAAATGCTTTCCATATTTTACAAAAATCAAAATTATCTCCAATTTCAATGAAAATTGTATTATTTCGATTGTTTGGAGCTGTTTTTGAGCTATGTGGAAAATTTTGAATTTTAATTGATATATATATATATATCATTTTGTATTTAAGAATAAATAATTAACAAAACTGATTAATAACCCACATTTTAAATGATTCTAAATCTATAATGGTCTAATACTTTAAAAGATTGTAAAAAAAAAAAAACATAAAGCATGATAAAAGTGAAATATAATTTTTTACATAGACTTTATGGAATTTGTTATTACTAAACTTAAAAGGAAAAACGGCCAAGAAGAATAATTTTTTCCTTGTAAATATGTCAATATATTAAAAAAATTACATTATCTCAATTATACGAAGGTTATTTTGTATTTTATACTAAACTTTTGTAAAAAACAACTCAAAAAAGGAAATAAAAAAAAATTGTAAAAGCAAGAAAAACAAATATTTGAAAAGAAAAAGCAAGGATTAAATATAAATAAAAAAAATATTTTTTTTTTCTGAAATATGATATGAAAACTATAATAAAACATTTCCGATAACACTGTAAAGTGGGTTAACACCTTTTAAAAAACAGTTATCCAATTATCACCAAACCCACAATTTATGATGATTCTTGCAAGTATTTTAAAATTATAAAATAAGAGTAGTATTTCATTTAGATCTTTCCTTTAACATTCTTTTAAAAAAAAATATAAAAGCAAATTATGTGACTTATAGGAAGATACCTTAAAATAAAAATAATTTTTTGAGTTATTAAAGGTAAAATAATAATAACCAAATCTCTTACTTAAATTGAATTCATTCAAATATTTTAAATTGATAAATAATATATTGATTTAAAAAATAAATATCAAACCTGGGATTTCATTTTCTTTCATTTTTTTTCTATTCATTTCCAAGATATGCTTTTTTCTTAATTTCTAAATTTGTTTTTTACCACCACCCCCCACTTCAAGAGAAATCCGAAGTTTAACACTTACATTTTTTTTTTTTTTTTCACTCAATTTAATTAAAAATTAGTATTTCAATTAGAAACAATTTTGAAACCTCTAATTGTTGTCACTGGATGCTTTTTGTATTCAAAGCATCAAAAAACAAATTAAAGCTTGCAAAAAAAAAAAAAAAAACAATAAAATATCGAATAAACCTTTTTTAGTCTCACATAAAAAATAAAAAAACAAATATCGTAAAAAAAAAATTGAAATATTACTTTATTTTCAAATATAAAAAGTTCTAGGTTAAATATAAAAAAATTAAATAAAGACAGTTTCATATAAAATAAGAAAAAAAAAAACAAGCAATTTCATAATATTATCTACAATCAGATATATTCAAAATAAGTAGAAGAAAAAAACAAAATCAAACTAAGTTTTTTCCAAACATATTTTTGATACATTCTATTTAATTGTGAAAAGATTTAAGTTCTGTAAGCAAACGAACCAATTCCAAGTCTTGTTCTGTGCAATCCTTTAAGGTGAAATGTGAATAATTTTCATCTTTTTTCTTAATTTTGATCGTTTCATTTCTGGGGATTTCTGAGAGCGTTAATTTTGATGTTGTATTATTACTCGGGTTTGTAATGTTTGAAAAGTTTTGTATTTTGGCAGTTTTCTTTTTTATATTGTTTGGTTTCACTTGATGGTTGATTTGTCTTTTTTTTGAAATTTGTGCTTTAGAATTTTTGTCGTTGCTTTCTACATTTGAGATATAATAACGTGAAAATTTCATGATTTTTCTGTTCTTATTTGTGGAATTCTTTAAATTGTATCTTGCCTTGAAAAAGAAACTAAAGCCACGGTAGACCTTTTTCACTCGGGACTCAACATTTTGATCACCCGATTTTTCAAAATAGTCTCTGAGACAACCCTTGAGAATGGTGACAACATGAGGTACGCAGTAGCCTTTTTTAAAATGTATTGGATCAATACCGGAAAAAAGTGATCTATTTTGGGAAAAGATATTTTGTAATTGATCGCTAATTTGGCTCAATAAGGGAACAAATTTGGTAGAGTCAGAATATTTGACAAGATCGTCCATGCCCGAGGCAGCATAAACACTGAATTTTAAAGCTCGTGAGTCTTGGGCTTGTTCATTTTCAAGAAACAAATTGAATTTTTTGATCATAAAAGCCAGAAGATTCTTTTTTGTAAGTAATGGTGTGCTGTCTACAATGCCTTTGTCAATACTTACTTGTTTAGGCGCGTTTGGCAGCAGAAGGATTTCTTGTGTGATCCCATGTACAGAATTCGGATATGCCACTAAGATATTTTCAAGTCGTTTTTGGTTAATTGTTTTTCTTCGTTGGTTATTTAACATTTGTTGGGAATGTTGTTAATTGTTTGATAAAAGGGAATTATTTTTTTCAATTTGAGAATAAATAAAGGAAAAAATTGAAAGATTTGAAAAAAGTTTTAAACAAAAATGTTTAAAATTTTGATTGAATTTGTTTTAAAGCACATTTTTTACATAATTTTGCAATTTTTCCTTTTATAAAAAGCGATTTCTTGAATAGTTGAACTCTTTAAACACTCAAGTTTAAAAATTACTTTTATAAGAAATAATTATTTTAAGAAAATTTAAATAATTATTTTTTTCTCAATTCGTTTTAATTTTCTTATTTTTCAATCTCAGTTTATTGAAATATAGTTACTGATTAAATGTTCTTTTCCAAATAAAAATGATCAATTATTTAAAATAGTGAATAATTTTCAAGATCTAAAAATCAGAAAATATTTACCTTTCATTACTCAAATGTTACAGTTGATTAACAGTTGTCTGAAATTCCACCATTTCTTTTAACGATTTTTTTTTAGGAGAAAATATTCAAAATCATTTATTAACACAATAAAAAATTTAACAACTTATGTTTTGAAAATCTTTTTAGAAAATATAATTTTAGTTTTAATTCTCAATCAGTTTAATTGGTTAGAATGAATATTTATTCTTCAGTTTGGGTAACAAAGCGATCAAAGATAATTTGAAATAGAGAAAAAAAAATGTTATGAAGGTAGTTTTGCTCTTTTTGAAGAAATAATATTTTTCTAAAGAAATCATACAGAGAAAGAGTTCTTTGTTGATCAAGAAATTCAATCTAAGATTTTGTATTACGGTTTTTTATCTTTTTATTTTTCAAAGGGTTTATGGAGAAAAAAGCCACTAAAATTTATTCTTCAAATTTCATTTGACTGTTAATTAAACTTTCTATTAAAAATTATTTCATCAAAAAGACTACAAATCATTGTAATCCCAATTCCCTAACGAGAAAATAAAACAATTCCGATAAGATTTAATTTTGGTCAGGTTTAGGATTAGTTTTTTTCTTGTTATCACCAAAAAACCATTGGAATAATGAAATTTCAATTGAAATTTCAAGTAATCTAATGAAAAAAATATTGACTTGAAAATTTCATTTTTCTCATATTTGAAATTTCAAGGGGTAAATCACCACTAGAATATTTTTTTCAAGTGTTGAAATTATACTTTTATTTGGGTCGTGCTGTTTCACTCAATATATATATATATATATATATATATATAAACTAGATTCCAAAAATTTGGACACAGTTTAAACAGTTGAAAGAACATCATTCCTGTACTTTAAATTCAAATTGGAAAGAATTTTGATTTTACAAACAATTTCATTTTTTGTCTTTTTTGTTTTGTTTTCATTTCCTTTTTTGCAGTTACGTAATCTGTTTCATTAGATCTCGAAATTTTTTTTCAATGGTTGATAGAAGGTTAGTGTTGAGTTTGTTAAATTGGAAAATCAAATACAATTGGTAGATGGTATCTTATCATTACATGGATCAACAATTGTTGGTGAAATTTCAACAAATTTACCAATACATTTTTTGTTCCGCTCGTTTCATTATTTTGGACACACCTGTTTTTATTTTTGAGTTTTAAATTTTTTTCTTTTATTTGGATGAAAATGATTACTTATAAAAACATTAATACCTTGTAACTTAAATGTAGTTTTCTATTAGGTTTGGGAAAATACAATAAATTGGGGGTTTTTTTGCCTATTTTTGATTTTGGGTGTGTCCAAATTTTTGGAACGGGGTTTATATAGAATAAAATAATGATGGATCTAATAAAAAGAGAAATAAATTCCAATAAATGACTTGAAATTAATTATTCTATGAATAAAGTAGAAAACGAAGAGAAATTTTTTTTTTCCATTCCTTATCCAAATGTCAGTAATTGTAAAAAACATTACATAAAATTTTATTTGGGGAATTTAGATTAAATTTTAAATAAGTGTTCAGGAAAAAACACCTCAAAATTTTAATTTCAAATTACAAATTTTTAGATTCAATCATATTTGAATAAAATTATCCTTTGTACCAGTGAAAATGTTTATTAAAAACGATCAAAATTTTCATCTAAAGTAAATACCCAAAATCTTTATCACCACAATTCTTGGAAATGCCAATTGGATTTTTTTGAAATTTTCAAATAATTCAAGTACAAACAGAAAGTTAAAAGAAATTGATCTTCTAAAGAAAATGATTTAACTATTATACACAGAACTCTGCCGGTTGGTTAATAATAAAAATTGTATTTTATTATCTGTTTTCCTTCTGAGCAAGATAAATGTTTTATTTTTATCTAAAAGGTTTCTTAAATTTTTCGATTAGTTGATGACAAAAAAATCAATTAAATAATATATTTTTTGTATTTTTTAGCTTGAATTTTTATGATTTTTTTTTTGATCGTTCTTTGGGCAAAACTTGGTTCTAAATTTCAATCAATTTTAGGTAATTTTAGGTTTTTTTTTTTATTTTTAGTTTTTATTCTATTAACAAAAAAAAAGACCCAAAAAACAAAAAAAAATATACTAAAACCCAAATACAGTAATTATCAAAAGGTTGTGTTTTAAAATAAATTATATATTTAACAAAACACAATTTTTAGTAATAATATCTTCCGAGCATCTTTCAGATGATTTGCGTCTATTTTTTTTTATTGTACCTGTATTGCTTTCTTTTTTCTTTTATCAAAATATTTGTAGTGTATATCTTTTCTATACAGGGAAAAATTTAAAAAAATAATGATAGCATTTGAAATTATGAGAAATTTTTATTTATTAGATTAATTTTTTTATTCTATTTCAACAGTTTATATTTAATTTATTCAATTATACAGCCATTCCAAGGTTACCCTAAATTTTAAATAAAACAGATTTGAGTTTTCTATTTTTATTTTCTATTTTCAAAAAATTTGGAAATAAGAGTTATTATTCAAAAAAAAAATCAATAAATGAGCTATTATTCAATTTTTTGCAACATCAAAAAAAAAATTCAAGATCCAATGAAACTTCAAAAATATCGGTCCAAAACCGCTCAAAAAATACCAATATCTACTGATCTTTTAAAATTTAGCTTTTTTGAACAATATTTTAAAGTTCTTGATGAGTCTTCAATTTTTTTTTTTTGATATTTCTCAAAAAATTGAATAATAGCTCATTTATTGAATTTTTTTTTGAATAATAACTCTTATTTCCAAATTTTTTGAAAATAGAAAATAAAAATAGAAAACTCAAATCTGTTTTATTTAAAATTTTATGGCAGACTTGGAAAGACTTTATATAAAAATTATATTGAAATTTATCCAGAAAATTTATTTGATTTAATATTATTAATTTTTTTAAATTTATTTAATAAAATATCATTAAAATCATTAATTAGAAATTTTGTTTCAAAATTTTTTTCTTCAAGAATATTTCAAATTCATATCATTATGTTTTACATATGTTTTTGTATTTTTATGTATAATGAAATCTTAAAAATCAATTTTGATTACACATAGATATTTTATTAAATTTTCAACGATATTGAAGAACATAAATAATTTATTTTATATTTTTTTTTACTTTACAAGAAAGATAATTTTATATAGAAGAAAACATCAAAACACATTTAATAAATTGCAACTCACTTGAAATTATTAATTTAATTATAAAAAAATCCTTTGTATATAAGAACAAATAATTATTAAATTTTTTTACTGTCAGTTCCACTTTTAAGAAACATACTTTCAACAAAATTTAAGGTACAAAAAAAACTCAAATTAGGGCACAAAATTTAGAATTTTTAGATATTTTTTTATACAAATTATTTTATTAGAATTTGAATTTTGATCCTTAATTTGAGATTTCTTTTGTGCCGTAAATTACATTGGAAGTTTTTGTTTTTAAAAATGGAATTGACTGTAATAATTCATCTTTTAATATTACTAACATATCTAAGACTTATATTTTAAAAATTAATAAGTATTTAACAAATATATTTTAAAAAATTATTAAAAAAATTCTGAAAGGTGCATTATGAATTGAATTATTACTAAACTTAGATTAAAAAGGGATTTGCTTTAATTATTTTATTAAACAACATATTTGTGTTCAAAATGCATTGTGTATCTTCTTTTTTGTATGTTTTCTGTTATTTCCTAAGAAATCTTGAATTTTCTTCTTTTTAACTTACCTTAATTAAAATAATAATAATAATAATAATAATAATAATAATAAATAAAGAAGATTTAAAAGGTAAAAAAAACAAAAGATAAAAAGTGAAAAATAAAAATAAAAATAAAAAAAAAAAGAGAAAAAAATTAAAAGAAAAAATTCCAATTATTAGAAAAATTGAAAATATAAATTTGTATTAAATTTTATTTAAAAACTCAAGAAAAGTTCTTAAGTGGTATTATAAAGTAAGTTGACATATTTGAAAAATAGTATATTTTATTTATCAAAACCTGAAAAAAGTAATTTTTTTTTTCAATTCCAATTTCAAAGAAGAATAATAATAATGAATTAACATGTCCCCTTGGAGAAATGCTGTGGGAAATTTTTATTTTATATCTCTCTTAATAAAAATTTAAGAAAGAAAAGTGTTCGGTAGCCTGTTCTGATAAAATTCATTTCAAACACATCAAGATGTTAGAAAAGGATTCAACATTCGCAGAGTTTGGAGACTTTGTTTATAAATAATATTTGCTTATCTGTAGTATATGGTGATAAATAATCTTATGATCCCTTTACTTGTTTATCTAAAATTTTGACATACTAAATAGTAATGTTAGTATTGTGATATAGAAATGGTGGTTAATAATCTTTATATATATATATATATATATATATATATCATCTGGTCTAGTTATTTTGGCCCTTGTGTAATCGTTATAAAGTATTGTACCAATTTAGTGGGGGTTTAAAAATGGTTCTTTTAAAAATGGTTTTAAATATTTAAAAATAAGGAATAAACGCACACGTAAATATATATATATATCTTAGAATCTCCAATATACTAATTACATTCGAAACATAACACCATTTCACTCAAAGTTACCAAGCCAAAAATGAAAAAGAGACACTATTTTTAAGAATCGGTCAAAAAAAAAAAAAAAAGATTATTTAGAAATACAAGAAATAATAAATTTCATATTAAAGTCGATAATCTTAAAAGAAAATTCTGAACAAACTATAAATTTCAAAAAAAAAGTTGTTAAAAAATATTTTCGGCTTTTTTCATTGGAACTTCTCATGTCAAAAATCTCAATTTTTTTAAGAAATTAAAATTGTGTATAATAAGATTTTTTACTTGGAAATTTATGAATTTTTAAGAACATATAAAAAATTTAATTTACTATAGGGATTAGTTTCAATTATTTTTTTTTTTAAGATCAATTTCAAAAGAAGGATTCCTTATCGAGAAATATGATTAAAGTTGAAAATAAAAAGGGGTTTTCATCTCTAAGTAATTGGTAATTTTTTCTCTCTCTTTCTCTATTAAATTTAGGTAAAAAATTTAATAGAGACTAGCCCCTTAATGTTAATTTTGAATTTCATTCATTTTTTTTCAAATTTAATTTTAAAAAAAAAAAAGAAAAAAGAAAAATACAAAAAAAAATAATTTACAAAATGAGAAAAAATAATCTTGATCTAAAAATTGAAATTTCCCTTAAGAAGAATAACGAATTAAACCTCTAGAATGTATTCTATTTATTCAATAAAAGTGTTGCCCTTTGGCCGAAAAAAGAGTTTAATTATTTAATTTGAATACTTATAAAAGAATTATAAGATATAGAATTTATACACAATTATCTTAGTAATAAAAATTATAATTAAAAATAAATCGTTATATATAATTAAAAATATAACTTGATAAAAAATTTTTCAACATTTGATAGAAAAATTCTTGATTATTGCGATTTTATTATTTTTACAATCCAAAATTTTGTCAAAAAAAAAAAAAAAAATTAAAAAAATCTGTCTAGAAATTAAAAAATTCTTAGTTTTAATGATTAAAACAATTCATCCTTTATTGGAAAGTTTTTTGGGGCTCTTTGAACACCAAAAATATTGCCCGATTTACTTTATTGAATAATTTATTCAGTGCAAAAAAATATTTTGACTTCGCATATAAAATTTGTTTTATCTACTGATTATTATTCAATGATAATATATATATATATATATATATATTTGAGTCTAAATAATTTAAATATAAAATAAAAATAAATTAAAAGTTCAAAAAAAAATAATTATTTTTTTATTAAAGTAAAATTAGGAAATTTTTTCAACAAGATATTTTTGACAAATTTATACGATTTGGTTAATAGTTAATGTCGGATTAAGAATTGTTATTTTTTTAATTTTTACTATTTTTGATTTTTGACTTTTTAAAATCTAGACCTAAAATTAACAATATTATTGAATAAGAAAACACATGTCAGAAATTATTAACAAGATCTGTATTAATATATATTGTAAAATTCAAAATTTAATAATATATTATTCAAATATTTACCAATTACAGAATTCAAAAAAAAAAAAAAAAAAAAATAGTTTCAAAGAATATTTTATTGCTTTGAATCATAAACTCAATTCCAAAAATTGGGGTACACCTTCAAAATCAATTTAATTCCAAGAAAAGTTATATTTGACTCTTAAATAGAAACATTAGATATTAACAATCAATGTAAATAATTTTAAAGTTAATTATTTATCATTTTTTTTTTTTTCATTATTTTTTGATTTTTGATTTTCAATAATTTTTTTGATTTTTTTTTCGATTCTTTTTTTTTTTCAAAACTTTTCGAAAATCTCAAAATCGCTTTAAAATGAAATTTAAAAGTTTTCATTCTGATCACAAAAAATTTTTTTTTTCTTTCTCAAAAAGAAAAAAGATTCTTTTTTTTGAAAAAAAATCATGATATGGGGTGCTAGAGCACATTGCCTACAAACAGACCTTATTATCATTAATGAAAGTGTGAATACTGAATGTATTATTAATGATATTATCAAAAAAATCAAATGTAATTCAACTCGCTAATTCAGAATATGGTGAGTTGAAATGGATTTTCCAAAAGGATGGAGCTTGTCCACATACTTCAAAAAAAAAAACTCAAACTTACTTAAATCGGGGATGTAATGTTCTGGACCCTTGACCCCCAATTCCACAAATTTAAATCAAATTGGGAATTTATGGATACTTAACTGAAAAATTGTAACCAAAAAATGAAGAAGAATTTTTAAAATTTTCACTAATGTATGGAATACTTTGAGTTGGGAAACCTAAGAAAATTAGTAAATTCTATATTTAAAACGATAGATTTAGTTATCAAAAGACAAGCTGAATCTATTAATAGTTTTTATTAATTTTTCTTTCAATAAAAATGGATTTTTTGGTAACCGTGTTCCAAAAATAGGGGTACACTTTTTTTTTATTTTTTCTTTTTTATTTTTCGAATTGAATTTTAAATTTACTATAAAATATATAAATAGTATTAATTAAATATTTTCAGGTATTTTATTATTTTAATGTTTAAGTATTATGTATTTTGGGGTATATTTTTATTAATTTAATTTTTTTTTTGTGTGTCCAATTTTTTGGAATTGAGTTTATTTACAAGTTATTATATATTTTTTTTTTAATTTTTTACTGGTTACTCTATCATTTAAAAAAGTTTTTTATTTGTTTAATTCCAATGTAATAAATAGAAATTTATTTACAAGTTTTTGTTTTTGTTTTTTCAAGTATTTTATATTGCTTATATAAAAGTTTTAGATATCCATTCATATTAAAATTCAAATTTTGGCCTAAATAAATGAATTAGATTTTTTTCTTGATTTAATATTTATTAAAATTTAATCTAAAAAAAAATTTAAATTTCTGAGTAATATATTTTTTTAATTTATTTCTTTAATCAGAAAATTAACCACTTTCATTGATTTTTATTATAAATAAAACAATGTATTGTGTTTTAAATTATTATTATTATAATAAAATTACTTATTTAAAAAAATAAATAAAAAATAAAAATTTTTAAAGAAAATGTAAAAATGAATAATTTATATTTTTTTTTTCTAAAAAAAAAAAAATACAATAATATAAATACTTTGTTGTTGAACTATTTTGAGTTTTTATTATAATTCAAATCTGGATTGGAGATAAATAAGAAAAAAAATGTTATCGTATATCAATTTCTTTTTAAATCTTTTCTTTTAAGCTTGATGAAATTTAGGTAAACAGTGGTACTAAGGGATATATAAAAACAATTTCAAAAATTAAGAGTCTCCAGAAATAATAAATTGAAAAAAAAAATATTATTGAGTATTAAATAACAATTAATAATTAAATCTGATTTGTAATTCACTGTTAAATTATTCTAAATATATAAAAACCTGATATTTTAAAAGGTAAAAAAAAATAAAACCAAAAACTAAAAAAAATCTGTTACTATCTTTGAATTAGATTTTAAATCTTACAACTTTTTAATGTAAATTTTAATTTTTTCACTTTTGAAAAAACTCTAATGGTATTTTTTTGCAAAAAATTATAATTTTATTAAGGGACTAGTCTTTTTTATTTTTTTTTTAGGTAAATTAAATAGAGATTTAGATTTTTTTTTGCCAATTACTTAGATTTGAAATCAAAGTGAAAAACTTTTTAGTATAGTAATGAAATCTTGCTAAATGACATTCATTAAATTTATTTATTGTTTTTATAGAAATAAAAACTTTTTCCATTTTTTCACTTTTTTGAAAGTTGCTTTTTTTCAACTTTTCGTAAAAATACAAAAAATAAAAAAAAAATATGAACAAGAAAGCAAAACCTTGTTATGTTTGTGGAATACCAACAAAAAAAGTCTGAAAAATAAACCTGAAAAGGTTTTTTTTTGGATTTGCATGAAAAAAACAGTTTGATTCGAAAAAAAAATATATACAATATATGTTTTACTCTTAATAAAAGATTTTCTTTCTTTTCTTGTACCATTCTTTTTTTCATGAATCTACTTTTTCAGTTTACGCTCTTTTGTTTTTGTTGATTTTGAAGTTTTTTTAAGTGTTCCTAAATTATCATTCCAAAAGTTTTTGTCAGGTTCAAAAAAAATCAAAGAAAGGAATAAGAACTATTTTTTTAAAAAGTAATTATTGATAAAACAAATTGAGTTCTTTATAGAGTCAAGTTGGATTAACAGAAGTGAAAGAGAAAATATTCACCAGTTTTAAATTATTTTTTCCTTTTTCAAAATGAGAATAAATATTATTTTGGAGAAAATAATTAAATCCAAAATTAATCAAAAAATACTCATCCTTTCAAGATATTTTTTCAAAAAAAAATTTTTTTATAGTCACTTTTTTTGACAGAATTGTAAAATTTTAAAAAAACAAGAACTAAAAGTTCTAACATTGAAAAAACCTGTCTATTTTCAATTTTAAAGATATTTCAATATAAGGATTCCTTATTTAGAAATTGGTCAAAAAAAAAAATTAATAGAGACTAGTCCCTTAAGATACTTTTAGCTTTCATGAATTACATAAGGCGACTTTGAACAAATTCCTTAATTATTTTTTTGTTTTCATCATTTTTGAAATAGTTTTTTATGTTCCTAAGATAGGTTGATCAAATTAAGAATTTCAAAATTAAAAAATTTGTTTTTCGGCATAAAATGTATTTGTACAAAAAAATAAAATAAAAAAATAAAAAAAAATAAAAAATAGATGTAGTGACAATATTTTTTGTTATTTAGATATATTTATATAAGTATATGTTAGTATATAAATATGTATATTTGTATGTATATGAATACTAAGATTTATTAGTTTCAATAATTAAGTTTTATATATGAAAAAAAATTCAAAGAAAAAAAAAATATCGAGAAAAATTAAATTTGTGAATTGTCCAATAGTCCTGATGATTCTTCTTCTTCATCAAAATCAAAAATAAGAGCGGCGTCTTTGATACTTTTTTTTTGATTTTTGCGGATAAAAAAAGCAATGAGGACGATTAAAACGAGTACGGCAGCTGATACACCAATACCGATACCAACTTTTGCGCCTGTTGATAAGCCAGTGTTCTTTTTGGTAGTCGAGGGTGTAGGTGTAGGTGTGCCACAAGTAATGCTATCGTGTAAATAAAAAGTGTTATTAAAGCCATCTTTTTGGCAGCATTCTAAATCTTTTTGTTCTGAAGAGCAATGAATAAACTTGCATGTTTCTGGCACATAATCGACACCGAGTTGACATTCGTTTTTTGTTAAACAATTTCTTAGTGCCTTCATTTCTGTGTTACAATCAGGGTTTGCAAATTCTTGGCATTTACCAGATTCGTGATCTTCATCACAGATACAGTGACTATTGAGTGGGCATTCCAATTTTTCATCGTCACATGTTGTGAATTTTGATGTACATACATTGTTTTGGCAGGCCAGTCCATACTTACAGACTTCTGTGATCCCACACTCCTTTCCTTCTTCAACTGAATACATCTCCACACATTTCCCGTTTTCATTATCGCTATCTGGGCTGCAAACAAACCCTGGGCTGCAAGCAATATCTGCGTCTGTCATATTAGGTCTTAATAAACTCAAGCATTCCTCGTTTTCTTCTATTTGGTTAACGCATTTTGACAATTTTGAAGAACAAAAGAGTCCAGCTTCACATTGTCGATCATTTTGCCCTGGATGACAAACAGAGTCAAGTGGCAAACCATAACAAGCACCATCTGAACATTTGCCACTAAGACACTCAGTATTAGCTTTACATTTGTCTCCATTGTCGCGTTGAGCGGTACATTTTTTGTCTAAGCAGAGGGATCGAATTGATCAAAGGACGAAAAAAGATAAGATAAAGAAGAAAAAAAAAAAAAAAAAAAAAAAATACACAAACCAAATAAAAACGAAAAAATAGTCAAAAGAAGACAAATTAAGGATTTGTTTTGACAACAAAAAGGGAAAGAGATGAAAAATTACCTTCTCCACAAACACCACCAGAACAGTCGTCGTCGTCATAGCATGTTTCACCAGTGTCATCGCTTTTACAGAAATTATCTTCGTCGCAAAATAAGCTTTCATAACAAAAGATGTTATTTGGGACATCACAAGCTTCATTTAGACCGTGAAACGTTTCGATTGTCGAACATTTGTTGCTACTATAACAAAAACTGTATTCAAGAAAAGGAAAAGTATTTTATCGAAATTGTTGTTTGTTATTTTTTTTAATTTTTATTTTTTTTTTTTATTTTTTTTGGGGTTATTGGTTCAAGACAAAGCAAAATAAGAAAAAATAAATCATACCCCAAAACGCTTAAGAAAAAGAGTAAATATAGAAAAGAAAGTTGGTTCATGTGGAAAGTAAAAAACTAATTAGAAAATTAAAAAAAATGATGAATCCAAAAAATTCAAATAGTGGCAAGGTAAAGTCTTAACAAAATTACGTTCAAAAATGTCCTTCAAAAAGATCGAATTTTTGACACGCTTTCATAAAACTTTTTATTAAAAATTTTGAAAAAAATTATTATCTTATTGTGATAAATAACTTTGCCTTTCAAGAAGGAGAGACAAATTATATTTTCAACTTACCCAAAATCCTTTCAAAAAATGAAAATAATTATTTTGTGTAAGGCAAATAAACAATTAGTTCAACCAATTCAAGTGAAAAAATTCCAACACAAAAGTAACACAACTAAAAACAGAAAATATAAATTCAGATGTTTTATTCTTTCTTTTTCGGAGTGGCTATATGTGAACAGATCAAAATACTTTTTATTAAAAATGTAAGAAGTTTCCTCAATAGCTTTCATAGAATGGTTGTTTATAAAAAATTTTTTGGTTACGTTTTTTTTTACGAGAATACAGATACTAACATAATTAACTGGAAAAACTTATACTTTGATTTTCAATATTTTTCTCTTTTACAAAAACAGTTTTCACAAAAGTAAGTTGTAATTCGTGATCTTGATTTTAAAAAGAAAAACAAAAACGACATGACAATTATTTTGGATTTAAGTGACAAAGATTGAGAATGTGAAATATTTCGATAAAAATATACCAAACAATTTTTGCTAAAATAACTTGTGTACCAATTTTTTTTGGAACAAATCAGTGAGTTGAATATCTGATTGAAGGAAATTTAAATACATCTCTTTATCAGAAAAAATCCTTCCTCTCTTCTTACTAAATGGGAGGATCTTACTTTTTTTGTTATCTTACTTAAGGTTTGTAATCCCTGAAATTTGAAAAAAGATTATCTTGTATTATAAGTGTAGACATGTTATTTTGGCTCTTAGCTGATCGATCTTCAGTTTTGTCTGGGTTTTAATACTAGTATTTGAATTATAAATAGGGAATAATTTTTACTTATTTTCAATTTCCTTTTGCCTTTGAACAAATATAGATCCAAACCACAACCTCCAACGTACTCCTTGGAAAACTCTATTTGTAAAAGAAAAATATTGAAAATTTTTTCCCATTTCAAGTCCAAATACAAGTGTAGGTTTACAAATGAATTTATTTTGTTTTTTTTCCAAAATCTGAATTGAAAGGTACAAGACCAACCGGTTGGAAAGTAAGTTATAAAAAAATGTGGTTTGAGGGCTTTCATTTGAAATTTTTATTTTTCTTTTGCTCAATTAACTAAATTGAAAATAATTTATTTATTTTTAAAAGAAATATTGAACCAAAAAATATATAAATATTTCAATTACCAACCCAGAAACCATTTTTTTTTTATTAAATATATACCAACCATTATATTATAATCTTCAATTAGGATTCATAAAATAAATCATGTTTTTGAATTACTATTACAACCTGATAGAAACCCAAGATCGATTTGCTAAAAGCCAAAATAAAATTTCAATAAACATGATATAAGAGAACTTTTTTTCAAATTGTAGGGATTGGAAATCCTTAAGGAACTAGTCTCTATTATTTTTTTTTTGAACAATTTCAAAATAAGAATTTCTATTTAGAAATAAGTTTAATATTGAAAATAAACAGGATCTTCAAATCTAAGTCATTTGCTTAAAATTTTCTCAATCTCTATTAAATTTAGTTAAAAATATTTAATAGAGAGGGGACCCTCAAGTAAGACAACTTCAAAATCCCCCACATAGTTAAAACAGATCAAACAATCACAATAATACAATTTCATTCAAATTGGAAATAAATTTGGATTTCTCGAACATATGAAAATCATTTTTTCATCTTTTCATGATTTTGTTTTCATTTTGTTTTATTGAATTATATAACTTATTTTTGTCGTTGAAATATTTCTCTCCAAACTTGATATTAGGTTAAAGCCGAGTTGTTCAAAATAGAAGAACCCAAATAAAAATAATTGATAGCATCCAACCATTTTGTGATCAATAATTCCTAATAGAATTAAAACAAATTTACCAATGTATTTTTTGTTTTGCTCATCTCCAAAATTTTAAGCACACCAATAATTTATTATTATTGATAATTATTTATTTATTCTTTTAAGAGTGTTTTAATTTATTAACAATTATTAATATTTCAATTAATGAATGGTTCTAATTTAGTATTTGCTTAAAAATTGATTAAAGAAGATTTTTTTTACCAAAAATGAATTTTGGTATATTAAAAAGTTTTTGATTGGAGTTTTGATCAATTTCCCTCACCGAAAATGTTACAATAATTGAAAAAAAAAAGTCAAAAATAAAGAACAAAAAGACAAAAAAAAAATATTTTTTTACTATTCGGGTTTGACATAAAATTGCTTTAAGAATTCTTTTATTTGGGTATAAAAAACCCCCCTTTCAGAGAAATTATCATAAACAACATATCTAAAAAATTTCTTTTTATGAAACCCCACTATTTGAAATTCCTAATAATGTCCACGAATAAATAAAAATTCAAATAATTTCGAATTTTAAAAAGAATATAGAAATTAAGGTATCAATTGCGATACATGTGCATTGGTTTAAAAAGGTAAATTTTATGAAAATTATGTGAAAATTAATTAAGGATCAGATACCGATAGATAAACTACACATATAGTATCTTCTTGGAAATAAACAAGCAAACAACACAGCCAGTTCCACTTTTAAGAAACAAACTTTCAAAAAAATTGAGACACATAAAAATCTCATATTAAGGCACAAAATTTAAATTCTAGTAAAATACTTTAAGTAAAAAAAAATTCCAAATTTTGTGCTTTAATTTGAGATTTTTCTGTGCCATAAATCCCGTTGAAAGTTCGCGTCTTAAAAGTGAAAAAGACCGTAATAGAAAACCCAAGAAAACCTAGGAGTGTTTTTTTTTTTAATTTAAGAAATAGAAAAGTCAAGAAAAGCTAAAGGCACTTTGTTTAAAATTTAAAAAAAAAAAAAACAAATATCAAAAATTTTCTCATCATTTCAAAAATAAACAAACAAAAGTTTCCCAGAATTCCAAAGAATTTAGTTTAATCCTTTATGTTACTTAATTTATTCAAATCCGGGAAATTCCTATTACAATGGATATTTTTTTAATTTGCTAATGTAAAAGATATTATTATTAATTAAATTTAATATTATAATTATTTTTCTACTCTTTTTTTCATTATTTTGATAAAATTTTCTTTAATTACAAACTTTTCTCAATAAATATATAAACTTCAGTATTTTCAGATTTTGAAAAAGGAAATCGAATGAAAATTTTTATAATAATTAGTGAATTTAACAATAATAGAGAAATGAAATCCAAAAGCTTACACTGTGATTCTTTTTTAATTTTTAATCAATTTTTTGTTTTTAAAGATCACCCAACGTTATTGTAAATTAAAAATGATATTTTAATTATTTAAAAACATGATGAACGTTAAACTAAAATTATAAAGAGAAAACAAACTTGTATACCAATTGATTGAAGGAAAATTTTTAGTTTCCATTTAACATAAGTAAAAATAAATTTTAGTTGTACAAAGGTAATTCGATACGTTTAATTTGATTCAAATTCCTTTTTATAGTAATAAAAAAAAAAAAAATCGAAATACGAATTACTATATAGTGTTTTATTCATTATTCTTGTAAAAAATAAAAATAAAAAAATACCAATGACGATTTAACAAATTAAACTGGCGTATTTACAAGTAAATATATTACTATCAATTAAAAAGAAAATAAATGAACATTGCAAAAATAATAATTATCACCAAACTATATTTATTGCAAAACAAATCATTAATCTTTATTCAAAATTAAAATTGAAATATATTTTTTAAAATTTCTAATTAAAATATTTGAAACCTTTTCCGCAATATCAATACCCTTTGCGACAACGACAATTGGATTGTTTGGGTATTTGACTAATAATATTTGTACATCTTTGGGAATTCTTTTTGTCGAAAATTTTGAATGGTGAATGAAAACAGAATTTTTAAATTTAATTGAAGAAGTCTTGATATCGTTCTCGTTTTCGGTATATATTAAAAGTGCATTTTTTAAAAATGACAAAGCATCATTTTTTGATATTTGAGGAGCAAATCTTTTTGATTGGTTTGATATTTCAATTAAAATTTTTTTAATTTCAAGCTTTTTTTCAAGCGGAGTTTCGCCCGTTAACGAATTTGAATAATCTGTTTGGAAAAGCACCCCACACAATATTGAAGGCGGTGTATTGTCAAAAAAAAAGTTTGCGGATTGTAAAATTTGATCGATTTCCATTGAGGGGAAAAAACTAAATAAAGTTAGCATTTCAGAAAAATTCAATTTCAAAAGCTTTTCCTTGAGTTGATCCAAAATACCGAGGGCAATGAAAAGTGGGAAGGTGGAATCTTTAATTAATAAATAATCCCAAAGCACATGCATTTTGTCAATTGGGAACGAATGCGAAAATAAAGTTAGAAACCAAGATATCGAATAATAAATTGGATCCTGGATGCCCGAGTCAAATAAATGGATCTTCAGTCTTGGGAGATGATAGGAGATTAAGCAATCAAAAATTCTTAAAGTTTGCTTAAATTTGATACCATTTTGTTCCGCCAAATCCAACAATTCATACTTGTAAACGATTTTTTCAAACAAAGAATAAGATAATCCCAACCCCACAGGGTTTAAGACAGCAACAGTCGCGGCTATCGAGTCAAGACCTTGCCAATAAGAGATTTCCTTATGCTCTTCTTTAGAACACCATGCCATCAGTAGCATTTTCACTATATTTTTGCCCTCCTCAGTTAACAAAAAGGGATGGTATTGGTGGCAGCGCACAACATCTTTTTCGATCTGCTCAATTTCTAACTGTTCAATATTATTATTATTATTATTATTATTATTATTATTATTACCCGTCGTGAGGTGCTTTAGTTTGTCCATAATTTCATTGCTTTTTTCAAGATCCTTGTCTGTTATATTTAAAATTTTTGTCCAAACCTTAATTCTATATAAAGCTGGTATTTTGTTTGTTTTGATGTATCTTATTAAAGATCTTTTCGACTCTGAAGAATCATTTAATAATTTTTTGAGATGGACTAAATCTTTGAAAATTGTTTTTTGCTTGTTATAAATCTCATTTTTAAGTCTATTCTTGTCATATCTATCATTATCATTATCATTATTATTGCTATTATTATTCTTATCGTCATTATCATTATCATTGTCATCATCATTGCCATCAGTGGTAGTCGTATCAGTGTTGTTAATATTAATATTAAGATTGATATTAATTTTTGGATAAATAATTAATTTTGGATTATGGACAAAAGTATATTTTTTGGGAATTTTCGTCGGTATGTTTTCGAAAATATTCGTTTTTTTTGCAATAAATACAATTTTTGAAAATTCTTTTTCAATATCGCCTCCTAATTTTTTCCAACAATAATAATAATCTTCAATGGTTAAATTCTTTAATCCATTTTCTTCTTCTTTGGAAATTTCGTTTTCCTTTTCCTTTTCCTTTTCATTTTCATTTTCTTTTTCTTTTTCTTTTTCTTTTTCGGTTTTGTTGTTCGTTTCTTCCTGATTGATATTAAGATTATTATTTTTTTCATTTTTTTCATTTTTTTGATTCTTATTATTTGTTTTCATTTCTTTGCCCTTATGAGAATCTGATTTGTGTTTGAATTTTTTATATTTGGCAATAAAAGGGTGTGATAATAATACCTTGATAGAAGGGCGTATTTTAGAATCCAAAGAAAAACAGCAATAAAGAAAATCAATTAAATCCGAATATTTAATGAATTTGGAATATTGTTTTTTCGATAAAGACAGATAATCCAAAAAAGGCATTGTAAAAAATTCTTTATTCAAATATTTACTAAAGTGCTTTGTTGGTTTTGAAATTAATGTGACTAACTGTTTTAAAAAATTAGTGATACCTTCTTCTTGGATATTTGGTAATAACTGTTTGCCAAAAAAGCATTCAGTAATAATTAAACCAAGAGACCAAGCTACATTTTTCCACGAATCATAATGAAAATTACTTGATTTATTTCTTTGGAACAGAATCTCTGGAGAAAGGTACCTGAATTGGGAAAAGTTTGGCGGTAATTCTTTGTAAGAAATTAAATCGCAATACTTTAGAATATTTAATTCCTTGTTCAACATGATACAATTTGTTGTTAATCTTGGTGGTTGAAATTCGTTTTCTTTCAAATACACTAGTAGATTTAGAAGAGTCAAGCACATTTCATTTATTTGATCACAGCTAAGTGTTTCACCAATTTTTAAATTTCTACCGGTAACTTCTTCAACGACAAACAATTTGTTTGAGCTTCTTGAAACATTCAAATAGTTTGTTAAATTCGTGTGCTTGAGGAAGATCATTTTCTTAAACTGGTAATATAATAGCTCGCAGAACCTCTTCCCTTCGTATACTTGGATTGATATTACGCGCTGTTGTCTTGACATTTCAATGAAATACTTTTTATTTTTATTTCTCTTAACGTTTCGATTAACCTCGTTATTTGAGTTCGTTAGAGTTTGTGTTATATGAGGAAAACTGAAGTGTTGGTCGAGTTTGTGTTCTTGAATAAAAGAAGTTGTCAAAAAATATTTTTTTAGGTAGTTAAAAAGTACAAAAAATGAATTAAATTTTTACAATTGATAAAGTAATTCGATTTCAAACTCCTACCTCAGCCAATTTAAATCGTGCGTTGCCCGTAATCAGAAATTTATTAAACATATTGAAAAAGCTTTAGATATATATATTTTTGAGCTTGAGTAAAGACTACAATTTAGCATTATTCAGCTCTGATCAACAATTATTTTTTCTTTTTAAGATTTATTTTAGTTACAGCTGTATCAACCTTAAGCGATTTCCTTATAAGTAGTGATTTTTTTCTTGATCTTTAAGGAGTTAAAAATTTGATTTTTGTCCTAAAAACCTTTTTGTTTTTTTTTATGATTTTAAATTTCTTCACCTTTTAAAAAAAATTTTTTTGATTTCTTTCATTTTAATGAAACAAATATCTTTTATTGAGAAAATGGATAATTTTGTGTATTGAAGTTTAAAGAACCAAATCTCATCAATTATTTGAAATGATCATCTAGGATTAGCTCTAGAAGCTGTTCTCTTGATAGATATCTGTCAAATTAATATTTGTCTATTACCTTACTTTTGAGATCAAGAAGACTGATAAACTACAAATTAGTGCCCAAAAAATGGTACACACTAATAGAAAAAACTAAGTATAATTTAGAATTTAATTTTAAATTTATGAAATTTAATATTAAAATTAGAAGATTTCTCGTTGGAAATTATTTGAAATAATGAAAACATTGAAAATAATAATTTTAATTATAAGAATCAAGTAAAAAAACCAGTGATAAAAAGTATCAAATGACTATAAGATATTATTATTTTGAAAAATTAATATAATAAATCTTTTTGAAGCTAAAGATGTTTTTTTCAGGAAGAAAGGGTTTATATTTAAAATATAACACCCCCAAAAAAAAAAAAAAAAAAATTAATTTCGTGTTCTTGATAATAAAAGCGCTTAACAAAATTGGAACTTAAATATAAGAATTGCAAAGAAAATTATATATATATATATATTTACAATAATTCACAAAATTTTTTTTTATTGAATTGATAATCCTTCACCCAAAAACTAATAACTTTTTTTACAAAGAAAGAATTATTACATTTATTTGTTTTATTAGATGGGGAGGAATACCCTTAAATTATTGAACTATCTCAATTTATACAATTAATTCCAGTTTTAAGACAAAAAATTTGAACAGAATTTAAGACGCCATAAAATCTCAAATTAAGACACCTTTTTTGGAATTATTTTTATACATGATTTTTTTACTACAATCATGAATTTAGTTAACTTTGAAAAAACTTTTCTGCCTTAGATTGTGTTGAAAGTGTGTGTATTAAAAATGGAATGGACTGAAACAGATTATCAATACTTTTTTTCAAACTTATTTAAAACTCATTTATGCTAGTTGCGTTTTTAAGATACAAACATTCAATTCAATTCAAAGAAGAAAAAAAAATAAAAGTGTTTTTTGGATATACCTTAAAGAAAATTAGAATTATCAAAAAGAAATGATATAATTAATAATTGGGAAAAGGATAACGTGTGGTTGTAAAATAAAACAATAATTAATAATAGAGAAAATTTAATAATCAATAACTAGAGATGGAAAGATCAATAATCTTCAAAAATTATTCGATATTATTATTATTATTATTATTATTATTATTATAATAATAATAATAATAATAATAATAATAATAATAATAATAATAATAATAATAATAAATAAATAATCACGCGATAAGATTTAGAGATTATTAAATAAAACTAAAAAGTTTCAAATATTCACCTTAGTGTTTATGAAATTTAAGAAATATAATTTAAATTTAAGAAAATTATGATTAATTTATTCAATTTTTTTAAAAAAAATAACAACTGTTTTTGATTTATTTCTTGATTTTTCGACAAATTAATTACATTTTTTTTGAAGTTTTCTGTTGTATTCAGAAAAATATTTTCTATTTTAGGAATGAAAAAAAAAAAAAAAAAGATAAAAAAGAACCTATATTTTTATAGAATTTAATTTGATTGCCTAAAATATTAGATTTTATTCTAATCTTTTAAATTCTGGAAATCTACAGTTATTTTTTTTTTTTTTGATTTATGAAATAGTAAAAGTATAAAATTTAACTAATTTCTTAAAATTAAAAAAAAAAAACAAAACAAAAAACCCAAAAATGAAAAATATTTAAAATCCAAATTCTATATTTCCACATTAAAAATATGAAATTTTAAAAATAAATTTCAAAAATAATTTTTTTCAGATATTATTGTGTTGATGATAAAAATTCAATGAAAGCAAAATTTTCCAACTAATACAAAAAAGAGTATAATTAAGAAATTATTGATAATATTAACCATTTTCTTTGTGACTCTTCATACACTAAAAATAAATTGAAATTTTAAACTTGGATTAATACACGTATAACTGGATATGTATTTAAAATAAACAGAAATACATCCATTATTCTCAACAATACAGAATTTAAAATCAAAAATATAACAATTTCAGTTAATATAATGAAATTTTAATTCGAAAAGAAAATAGAAAATTTATCTCTCCATAATTTCCAAAAATTAATAAAATTTAACCAATGAATAAACAATAACATAAATTGCAATATATAATATATTATCGAACTAAAAAAAAAATAAATATATAAAGACACACAATGAGCCGGTGAATTCTACAAGATTAGATTGTCTTTAGTTTTTTTTTCAAAATTTAAAAGAATAGAATAAAATCTTATGATTTTACTCAATTCTTTTAAAGTCTATAAAAATGATTTTAGCGTTTCTTGATTTTTATGTTTTTTAATAAAAACAATAAATTTTTTAGGTTTTTTTTGAGTTTTTTATTTATTTAGAAAATCAATAGATTTTTGAAATAAAAAGAAAACCAAAAAAAAAAACCTGGATCACTTTACAGATATAACAGAAAACCTCAAGAAAACCACCTATCGTTTTTTATTAATTTAAGAATTAAAAAAAAACATACACACTCTACGGCACTTAACAACACCCCACAAATATATTCCACAATAATAAAATCTCAAAATTATTTGTTTAAAATCAAAAATATTTAATTTATCTATCAAGCTCAACAATTCTAAAATTTAGATTGTTCACTAACCACTCAAATAGATATTACTATATAATCAATAAAAATTTAAATGAATTTTGCCCAGTATGTCTAAAGTATAAAAAAATGGAAATTATAGAAAATATTAATCATTTTTTATGGGTATATCCTTCCTCTGAAAAAGAAAGTAAATTTTTCTGAATGATTAAAAGTAATAAATCTTAATGAAATAATTTTAAACTGTGATATTTTGAAATTATTTTCATTAACTAATAATGGCGAAATCTTTGATTTCACACTTTATTTTCTCAAAGGAATTTTAAATCTAAGAGCAACTAGAGTATAATTTACACTACTTTAATAATAATAATAAAAATAAATTGCAATTATTTGAGTCAAAGAATTAATCAAAGTTAATACCTAAATATAAATTAACAAAGAGTATCTTCGATATTATTCAAAAAAGAACATTCAATGATTTCAACATTAAAAAACGGTAAAGTAAATTATTTCATTCTCAAATTCAAAAAATTGTAATAATCATCAGTAATTTTCGGAACTTCAAGTCACATCTCTAATTTCTATTTTTTTTTTTTTTTTACAAATTTAATAATACATTTAAGAAAATTTCTTAAATTATCTTTTAATTTCTAAAACGAAAAAAAAACTAACTATACCTTTCCAGAATTTAAAATACAAGGGTAAAATATACAATTTTATGCAATAATTTTAAATTCTGGAAAAAAAAAGTGTTGTTTTGATTTAAATTCTTGTTTTTGATTCTTAAATCTATTGATTATTTAATAATAAAAAAATAATAAATTAAAATTAAAAACAATTTAAAGGCATTTTTCTAGAGATTTTCAGTTTTTTTTTCCAGTTCCACTTTTAATACATAATATTTCATTGAAAATTAAGACAAACAAAATAATCTCAAATTAATGATCAAAATTTGAGTTCTAGTAAAATAATTTGTCAAAAAAAATCAATAAAAAATACCAATAATTTGAACTTTTGTAATTTCTCTTATTTCCTCTAAAAATTTTGTCTTTAAAGTGGACAAGATTGAATCAACTGAAAATTCAAGATAAACTTTCAACATTTTTTACTTTTTAATTTAAAAGAATTGAATAAAATAAAATATTTTACTTTATTCATTTAAATTTAAAAAAATCTAACAACACAAGAATCAATTAGTCCCTCCCCTTCAAAAAAAAAATAGATTAAAATTCATAATTTTTTTTTTTTATATATATTATTAGAAAATATTCAGCATTAGAACCACTTGAAATTAAAATGGGAAATTGTTTGAAATTTTAAATTAAAACTTATTAATATACTCAATTTTTTTTAGAAAATTTTATTTTAATTTTAATATTTATATTAATTTTCTAGAAATAAAAATAATTATGTTATATCTGTGTGATTAACGAATTCAACTTCTTCCAAACAAGAATAAAAAAATTATTCAAATATCTATTTTTAAATTAAAATATTTGGATATTTAGCCTTAGAGGTTATATATATATATAATAATTCTTATACCCTCTGGTAATTTGTAGACTCCAAGGGTATGCTTGACCACTTAAATGTTGTTTAACATTTGCTAATCACCTACTTTCTTTTTCATTGGTTAATGTCTTGAAAACTTTGATTTTTAATTGAACGATAAAAATATTCTCCTCTGATTTTCCTCTCAAGATTAAAAGAACTTTTCGTTTTCAAACAAATAACCAAAGATCCATGAGAAAAAAAAAAAGTTTTTGATTGTCATTATAAATTTGTTAATACCAAACAATCTAAAAAATTGAAAAACAAAATAAAGTTATAAAAAAAATCAGACATACAGAAAACAACAAAATCAAAAAGGGGTGTTATTGTATTAATTTCACAAACAATATAAAAATATTTTCTTCTAAAAAAAAAGATTTTTTTTTATTTTACTCTTTCAGATTTTTTCTTTTTAAAAAATCCTTTTTGAACCTTCCTTCTTTTCAACAAAACAACCAAAACTCGGACATTTAAAATCTCTCAAGATCTTTTCCATTTTTAAAAAGAAACTAAAAAAAAAATAGACCAACAAAAAAATTCAACCTCTTTTTAGAAACAAATAAATTAACCTAATTTCGAGTTCTAAAACCAAAACACTCCTGAGTAAAAACTATGTTCTTTACGTGTAAACCAAACCAACCGAACAATATAATTGTTCAAAACAACTGAATAGAAACCATTTTTTCATTTTTTACTTGAACTTTTTTCATCAATTGTTCAACAACAAAAATAACTCACTTCAAAATATCTTATTGTGAATGCTAAGGATCTTAAACGTTGCAGAAAAGCCGTCTGTTGCCTCTCAAATCGCACAAACTCTTAGCCGAAACAAGCCACAACACCGAAGAGGCAAATCGAAATACAACCCAATTTGGGAATTTGATCACTATTTCAACAATCAAAAATGTCGGATGGTTGTAACGTCTGTCTCTGGCCATTTGATGAAGCTTGATTTTCCGCAGCAGTACCAGTCATGGAATATGATCGATCCGTTGGAATTATTTGAGGCGCCTGTTGAGAGGTTTGTTGATGAAAAATCTTCCGAGATTGCCAAGACGATCGAGATTGAGGCAAAGAAGGCAAGGTGTGTGGTCCTGTGGCTGGACTGCGATCGTGAAGGAGAGAACATATCCTTTGAAGTTTTGGAGCATTGCCAGAAGTTCAACAATCGGATCCAATATAAGCGCGCAATTTTCAATGCGCTAACAAGGCAGGATCTAACACGTGCTTGGGAAAGGCTTGGGATCCCAAACGAGCTGGAGTCGATTTCTGTTGACGTTCGGCGCGAATTGGACCTGAGAACAGGCGCGGTTTTCACTCGTTTCCAGTCCAAGCTGCTCCAAAACATGTTTTTGGGCTTTGGGGAAAAGCAAGTAATTAGCTATGGCTCCTGCCAATTCCCGACGCTTGGGTTTGTCGTTGATCGGTACAACCGAAGAAAGAACTTTGTGCAGGAAAAGTATTATTTTATCGATGTCTCAATTAAAAACCAAACACAACCGCAAGACGAAGACCAAGACCAAGATCAAAAGAGCAATTACCAAAGGAACAGTTATAATACAGGAAGGAACAACAACAATAAAAAATTAATCAAATTTGATTGGCAAAGAAGAAGGTTATTTGACAAATTTTGTGTTGCAGTTCTATATGAAATGTGTGTCAAAAACCCACAGGCAACAGTCCTGTCTATTTTCAAAAAGCCAGAAAAGAAATACAGACCATATCCCCTCAACACCGTGGAATTACAAAGGCGGTGCTCCAAGAGATTACGTTTAAATGCCACAATGATTATGAACATTGCAGAATCGCTGTACCAAAAGGGGTATATTAGTTATCCAAGAACCGAAACAAATTCGTTTCCAAAGACAATAAATGTAAAAAACTTGATCTCCGTTCAGCAGAACGATCAGCGGTTTTCAAACTATGTAAACAAATTACTGAACGGAAACAAATTCTGCCCACCCAAGCATGGTAGGTTTTCTGACAACTCGCACCCACCAATATACCCCGTTAAGCCTGGAAATAATCTCCAAGGGAATGATCTAAGAGTTTACGAATTCATAGCAAGACACTTTTTAGCTTGTTGTTCACAGGACGCCATCGGCGATTCGACAGTTGTGACGATCGGCATTTCTGGCGAGAAGTTCACATTGAAGGGATTGATTATTCGGGAATACAATTTTTTGGAAATTTACAAATACGAACGATGGAGCGATATTACAATTCCAAACTTTCATGAGGGACAGACATTTATTCCTGAATCCATCCTCTTCCAAGAAAGCGAGACCCAGCCACCGAACCTATTAACAGAACCCGAATTAATCAAATTAATGGATAAAGAAGGCATTGGAACAGATGCCACAATTGCTGATCATATTTCAAAGGTGCAATACCGAAAATATGTTGTTAAGGAAAGAAACCTTTATTTTAAACCAACAGATTTGGGGTTGGCCCTGGTGGAAAGCTACGATTCCTTAGGCTTTCAATTTTCCAAACCAAATTTACGAGCAAATTTGGAATTTGATCTCAAATTAATTATCAGCGGCCAAAAAAACAAAAATGATGTTTTACAGAATAATATAAAATTATACAAGGACGCCTTTTTAAAAACTATTAATAACCAGAATAAATTTATTACCAAATTAAGATTATATTTCCAAATTAACCCAAACCCACCAATCCAAAACAACAAGCAATTCCTTCAAATAATGACATGCCCAAAATGCGGACCACAAACGAAGGTCTTATTAAGAACTACAAAAAATGGCAAAACTTATTGCGGATGTAGAAATTACCCCAATTGTAAATTCTCTATATGGCCAAAAGAAAATGTCTTTTCAGAGATCAAAGTTACCCAAGTTATTTGCCAATCTTGCTTGCGTAATAAAATAAAGTCATTTAAATGCGATTGTTCATTTAAAAACATCCCGATGATTTCACACCTTGAACCCTTTCCTTATCGCGCTTGCATTTATTGCGACCCTGAAATTGCCGAATTCGTTTCAATCAATATGGGAGCCACCAATACTAATAATTCCAATTCACAAAACAGAACTTTCAATAACCAGCAATATAACCAGAATCGAAATACTAATAATTCACAATTTTCTAATAACACAAATAACAACTTTAACAATTATTCAAATCAAATGAATAGAAACCAAAATAATCAATTCAATAATAATAATAACCGCAACAATTATAATAATTATAATAATCATAATAATAATAACAATTATAATAACAGTAATAATACTTATGGTGGTAATAATAATTATAATAATAGAAATAATAATAACAATTATAACAATTATAACAATAATAATTATAACAATTATAACAATAATAACAATTATAATAACAGTAATAATACTTATGGTGGTAATAATAATTATAATAATAGAAGTAATAATACTTATGGTAATAATAGTAATTATAATAATAATAATAATAATAACAGGAGAGGAAGAGGCAGAGGTGGGGGATGGGGGTAGAGGCGGAGGAAATTCTAGAAAACGTTCAAAACAAAAAAATAATAATTCAAATATGAAGCAATCAAGAGTTAGAAAATGTTCAGTTTGTAAGCAACCTGGGCATGACAAACGAAATTGTCCAACTTTAAAATAATGCTTTATTTTTTTTTTTTTATTATTTTTAATTTATCTTTTTTTTATGGAATAAGAAAATCCATTATTAAAAAGATATTATATATATATATATATATATATATATATCTATAATTAATACATTAAAAATTTTGAATATAATTTTAAATTAATCAATTTTCTATTATAAAATATTCTCATTAGAATTGTAATAGATCCAATTTTTTTTTCTTTTCAGAATAACTTTGTTTTAACGAACAAAATTTTGATAAAAAATAAATAATTTTTTTGATTTAGAATTGTTTTTTTTATAGATTGTTGAGAGAAAAAAATCATCAAGATTGTTAAAATAAAAAAATTGAATTTTTTTATGGAATTGTTGGATATTTATCAAAGAAAGTTTGGTAATTTTGAATCCCATTTCTAGTGGTCTTTAATTGTCTTTAATAAATCCCATTTCACTCAAAGTATACTAGCCAATAATGAAAAATTCACTTATTTCTTTTTAAGAATCAACCAAACTTTGGTTGTTTAATAATAAGAGAAATAATAAACTTTGGATTAGAGTCGATAATCATAAAAGAAAAGTATGAACAAATCATATATTTTAAAAAAAAATAAAATTTTTAAAAAATTTTGGGACACTTTCTTTGTAACATCTTGTACAAAATTTCTCAATTTTTTTGGGAAATTAAAATTTTTGGCAATAAGATTTTTCACTTGTAAATGTATGAATTTTAAAAGAACATACAAAGCCTCAACTTTTCTGAAATGTTAATTTTTGAGTTTCAAATATTTCTTTTTTTTTAAAAATTATCTTTTTAAAAAAAAAAATAAAAAAAAATTGAAAAAAAAATAAATAATGAAAAAAAAAAAAACATTTAATAAATGAGAAAAAATAATTTTGATTCAACAATTGAAATTTTATTTTAAGAATAATAATGAATTAAAACTGATAAAATATGTTCTATTTTTTTCAATAAAACTGGACTTGTTTGACTGAAAAAGAGTTTATATACTAACAAAAAATATAATTTTTTTGTATTTTCAAACAAAATTTTTTGAAAATGAACGATAAATAGCAATCAAAGAAAGAATATGATACAATTTTAAATTGTATATGAGTCATTAATTATATAAAAATATTGAAAATAATATATACAGTCAGTCTCCAATGTGGGTAACAAACTTTCAATAAAATTTAATGAATAAAATAATATTAAATTAAGGTAGAAAATTTAGAATTTTGTTTTTTATAAATTATTATTTTACTAGAATCTGAATTTTTAATTAATTTTAGATTTTTATTATCCCTTAATTTTTGTTGAGAGTTTGTGTCTTAAAAATGGAACTTGCTGTAAAGGAATTTTAATTTGAGAGATTTGTTTGATTATTTTGAATTTTACAGATAATTAGAACCTTATTTTTTCCATAAAAAGACCTACCAAGTTTCCCTGTTTAAAAGTAAATTGTTCAAACAATTTTTAAAAGAAAGATCTCCAGAAAATCTCTTCTTATTTCATCAATCTAAAAAACACAGTAATCATTATAATATAAGGTTTTCTAATTAATTTTTCTTTTATTTAATGAATAATCGAAAACAATCAAATTTTCGTAACAAGTTGATTCATCTTTTAATTTTGTAAAATTAGTTCTTTTTTTTATTTCAATATTTATCAAAAGTTTAAAATTGATAGTTTTTGTATATTTAATCTATACCCCCCTTTCAAATAATGAATGACTACTCAAGTATTTATATATTTCTAAGTAAAACAACACCTATTTTCCCATTTTTCGAAATATTTTCAATTGATCAGACAAATGGAATATCATTGTGCATTTGGAATTACAGGGTTTTTCTTTAGGCTGACAGAATCGATTTGAGTATTTTTTTCAATTTGGCAATTTTTTTGAAAAATAATTCTATTTTTTTGAATTTATCATTATTGTACATCAATTGGATCTAACTTCAATTCAAAGACAGGTATCAATTATCCAAAAACTTCATTTATTTTTACCATCAAGATAGTGTTTTCCTTTTCCGTCTTGATTTAACAATTAGGTAAAAAAAATTAACTATCGAGTGTATTAAAGTTGTTAAAAAAGAATTCTGATCCAGTCTTATATTCTTCAATCAAAAATATTTTGTTTTTTATTAAAGATCTAGATTTTCAATCTGTAAAAAATACCCCCTTTTTGAATTTTTCACCAAATTTCTTCAAAAATTTTTTCCTCCTGATTGAGAAATTTATTGATCTCTTGTTTAAAATTCGTATTACAAAACCAATCTATAAAAAGTCTAAAATATTGATTTGGAAAATTAGTTTTTTCTTTTTTCAATGTCAGCCCATTAAATTTGATTATTTTTTTTTTTGATTAGCTTTGGAAATATTTGTCAGAAAAATAAAAAGAATCACAGTAAAAATTTAAGAAAATTTGATTTAACTTGTATAAATTTTTTTTTGATTTTACACGACAAGAATAGCACAATCCATACAAATACTTTCAAGACTTTTTCGAACTTTCAGGCTGACAGTCTGCAAGATTTCAGTCTCTGATATTCTTTCAGATTGTTTCAAATTTCAAATACTTGGTACAAACTTTTGTAAGCCAAAAAAAGGGATAAAAATAATAATTAACAAAAGATAGCATTTTGAATTTAATTGAAATTTTTGAAAGTTCTCGAAAAGAAAAATATTTGTAAACTTTCAATAACCTGAAACTCTTTTTATGAAAACCAAAAATTGGAAAGTTGTTTAAATTACATGTTTTTAAAAGTATAACTTGTAAAAACTTTTAAATTGAAAGTTGTTGCATTGTGATCTTCTAATTCCTATCAAAATTAGGAACAATTTTAAAAAAACAAAGTGTTGCTAAGGAAAAAAAGTGACTACAATTTTTGTGCTATTCTTTTCTTGTAATTTTGACAATATTTTCATTTTTTCCAAATTTGTTTTGAATCAATTGTGCTTTTATTGAAATGGAACTAACTCCAAAATTTGATTTTTCTTCAAACAAAGAAAGTGTATTAAGTTTTCTGTCCAGTGACAAAATTAAACTTGTTGAAGCACAACAAAATTCAAATTGGATCAAAGGAATTAATCTAACCTCAAAGAAAGAAGGCATTTTTCCAAGTAAGTTCAAATTCTTTTTCTTTTTCGAGTTTTTATTCTTGTTCAAAAAAAAAAAAAAAAAAAAAAAAACTTTTAAATTTGAACTGTCCAAATCCTTTCAATTTTTTTAATAAAAAACAGAACACTACGTTTATTTGAAACCAATAATGGGAAAAGAACAAATTGAAGAAAAAAAAAAAGAAATAGAAAAACAAAACGAAAAACAAAAACAAAAACAAAAACAAAAACAAAAACAAAAAGAAAAACATAATTTATCTGTACAAAGGATTAAAAACTATGGCTTTTCACGTAATTTGGCTAATTTAAAAAATTATCCAATTGAAAGTAACACCGAACCAATTCCAAGTGATCCGATTAAAACCAAAAATTTAGAGGGAATTGAAACCTTACCGATCATCCCAATCCACGAAGAAGGATTTGTTTTAATGTGCGACAAGTCAGACAAATGGGAACAAAGGTATATGATTCTCTTTAATCAGACATTGTCAATATATAAAAACGAACAAGCTATTAACGAAAAGGAGTGTTTAAAGTGTATCGATTTAAAAGAGTTTAAAGGGATTCATATTGTTAATAACTTTAACAACGAGGATCAAAGTGTAACAAAAATTGAAAATTATTTTGAATTAATTGTCGAAAATCAAGTTTTTTGGTTTGCGTGTGGTACACGAATAGAATGTGTCAATTGGCTCGCTTATTTTGAATTTGTTCAGTTATTTCTATGGGTCGGCAGCAATGAGATCACGTGCGAAAGCGAAAGAGAGTTAGTGGGCGATTTGATTGATTATAATGAAAAAATATGCACTTTAAGTGAAAGAAAAATTCAAACACTAACGCTCCAGTCGGTCCAAAAAAAAATTAAAAAAAGGTTATTAAAATCATTAAGAACGAGGATTAACAATTTAAATAATTTGCTATTCTCGATCGTTAATTGGAAGCAATTATTGTACTTAAAATTATTCAAATACTCTGAAAAAATTGGAGGTAATTATTCCAAAGCAATGGTCACCATTGCAAATTCTGAGCCGAACGCAAAAACGGAATTAAATTTAAAAAAGTATGATTTCATTTCTATTATTCAAGCAATTCAAGATGATTTGTGGTTAGGCAAACTCGATCACAATGGCGAAATTGGCAGATTTGACCCCGGGAATTGTTGCCTAATTACCAATTATTCTGACACTTTGCTTAATAATTTAACCAACACAATCACAAATCAAGATAATGATAAGAAAAATGATCAAACGCGAACAAATAACTTACCAAGGGAATTAATAGAAAACCAAGATTTATTAAAATTCATTGAATTTGAATTACAGGATAATATTTTAATCAATGATAACAATTATTTAAAATTTGATAATTTGCATATTATCAAAAAAGATTTCTTTTCTGAAACTTTTGGCAAAATTAAAAAAATGAAATGGAAAAAAAATATCGTGCTATTAGTCAATAATTTATTATTTATTTTCCCAAACGAATATACCATTTTCCCAGACTCTATTTTTGATTTATCAATTTGTAAATTTATTTCTGATACGTCGATGCAATTTAATAAACCCAATTGCTTTCAAATTTCAAATAATATGTATGGGAAGGGGGATTCTTCATTGCTTTTACATTCTTCAAATTCCCAGCAGTTTAAAAATTGGTTTTCGTTGTTACAAATTATCAACAATTCTTTATTTTATTATCATCCAATAAAAATAGATCAAGTTGAAGAAAAAAAAATAAAAATAAAAAATTTAATTAATTTTCTTAATAAAGAAATACGAACAAAAAATGAATTTTTACAAGATTTAAAGCATAGAAAACAAATTTCTGAAAAATTGGATTTATATACTAAAAAAATTATTGAAAAAAATTCATTAATAAATATTTTAAAAAAATCCAAAGAAATTGAACCTAATAGTTATTACCCATATTTTTTAATACAAAACCAATTCTTTATGACTAAAAAAAAAATTTTAAATTTAAAAAAATTTAAATTAAAATTAATTAAAATTGCTTCTCAGCTCTATTTCCCCAACATTGAACGATTTAAAAGTGGATATTCTTTCAAAAATTGTAATAATAACGAAATTAAAAATACAATTAATTGTGAAATAGGTGAATATTTTATAATCTTTAATAATAATGAAAAAGAAAACATTAATAATTTAAATGAAAACGAAATAAATAAAGAAAAGCGGGTGATAAAAAAGAAAGAAGAAAATGAAAATGAAAAAGAAGAAAAAGAAAAAGAAAATGAAAATGAAATTGAAATTGAAAAAGAAAATAATGAAGAAAATGAAAAAGAAGAAAACGAAAAGGAAGAAAACGAAAAGGAAGAAAATGAAAAGGAAAAAAAAGATAAAATTGAAAAAGAAAAAGAAGAAAATGAAAATGAAGAAAATATATATAAAGATAAAATTGAAAATAAAGAAAATGAAAATAAAGAAAAAGAAAAGTATAAAATAGATGAAGTAAATAAGAAAAAAGAGGGAAAGGAAAATCAAAATGAGGAAAAAGAAAAGGAGAAAGAAGAAAACGAAATCGAAAATGAAGAAAATGAAAATAAAGAAGAAATTGAAAAAGAAGAAAATGAAAATAAAGAAAATGAAAAGGAAAAAAAAGATGAAATCGAAAGAGAAAAAGAAAAAAATGAAAATGAAGAAAATGAAAATAAAGAAAACAAAGGAAAAAAAGAAGATCAAAAAACTGGAAATGAGGAGTTAATCAAGGTTGATGATGGTAAATTAATTGGTTGGGTACCAAAAGATAATTTAATAATATTTTATCCACAATCTATAAACAAAGTTTATCAAGATCTTGAGAAGATTCAATTAATTTCAGGAAATAAGGATTATATTCCAAAGAAAACAAAAAATAAAAAAAAAATAATTGATAAAAATAACAAAACCCCAACCAAAATAATTTCCGATAAGAATAATAGTAATAGCAAGAATAAGAAAAAAAAGAAAAGAAAAAAGACAAATCTTGTAATTCAATTCAATAGCCCCAAAAAAACAAAAAAGGGAAAACATTTGACTAATTATTTGAATCCTAATATATTGATTAGAAATAATTCCTTTACAGAAAATGAAACATCAAATCATATTATTCAACTTTGTTATGAATTAAATCATGAAAACGAAAGTTTTAAATCATTTCCTATATATTATGAAGGGCTTATAAAAATTTATAATCAAGACAAATTCACCAAAAAATATTTCAAATTACAAAGTTGGTTTTTTGGTTATTATGAATCAAAAACACATTTAAGGCCATCCGGGGTAATTGATTTTCGAACAGTGCGGTATTATGATTTTGAATCACAATCGAAAAAAAATAACCAATTTAAAATTAGGATTAAAGGAGGACTAACCCAATTATTTAAAACTGAAAGCAAGTCACAGGTTATAGATTGGTTTGAATATTTTCATATTTGTAAATTATTTTGTAAATTATCATTACCAGCAAAAATCCAGGAAAATAAACTCCAAAGATCAAAACAATTTTGGATGTTAATCAAATGGATCAAAAAGGAAATAAATATATACATTGATTTTTTAAATGAAAACTATTCCAAATATTTGAAAAAAACTGATCGTAAATTCAATATTATTAATTATCAAAATATTAAAAATGAGTTAATTTCGGACAATGAAATAATAAAATTCAATCAAATTGAAAAGAAATTAGAACTGTTAAAAATTTGGAAACAATATTTGCTAGCCAAGGTTGCTAGGCTATTTATCCATAACGATAATGATAATAGACTTCGGATATACTGTTACAAACGTGTTGAAAAGGAAAATTCATTAAAATTGCAAAAAGGTGAATGGGTAATTTTACTTGAAAAATTAATTGATCACAGATTTAAAGTAGAAAAATATAATGGCGAAATTGGAATCATTTCAAATAAAAACATTGAAATTATCAAGCCATCTTTACCTGAATTGTTGAAAAACCAAATAGAGGAAGAATTTAAAATTGGAGAAATTAAAGAAAAAAAGTACCCAAATAGATTAACGGGCATTGATACCACTATTACTGATAACGATAACAAAAACAAGAATGAAATTTGTGATGACGATAGTAATCAAAAAACAAATAGCAAACAAACGCAATCTAATTTAAACGCTAATAAAGACCGTGATATTTTAAAAGAAAATAAATTAAAATTTTCAAAAATTGAAAATATTTTGACAAAAAATCAAAATTATTTTAGTGAAAACAAAAAACACTTTAATTTAGATTTTACTGATTTCAAAGAATCGTTTCCAATTTTTTGGTATGGTGAGGTATTAAAAGAAATTAAACCAGGATCTAAAAAATTTATTCAGCGAACTTTAATTATTCATGATTGCTTTTTGTCAATATTTAAAAAAAAAACTTGTGAAATGACTTTTAATTTATTTAATTTAAATGGTATTGAAAGGGGTCTAACCTTAATTGACCAATCACATACTTTTGTTATTTATATTGAAAAGAGGGAATTATTATTTACTGTGGATGATATCATTGAATTGAACAATTGGATGTATATTCTTAGGATAATAAAAAATATAAACATTATTTTATCTCCATTTGAAAATCAAAACTTTTCGAATTTTAAATTAAGAATTATTAAATTGATGCAATGGATTAATAAAGAAATTGATATAAAGACAAGAAAGTATGGTCATTATTTCGTCAAAAAGGCTAATTTAAAAAAAAATAAAGAAGTGATGGGAAAGGGGAATTTATCAATCAAAGAACATTTAATGAATTGGAAAAAATATTTTTTATCAAGATTATGTACTTTTGAAAATTTAAATGAACAATTACAGTCAAATAATAAACATTTAGTATTGGATTCTAAAAAAAGAGTGCTCAGTTTAATTAATTACCAAACTAAGCAGGAAAATGAATTTAGCATTAAACAATATAATTGGTACATCTTTTTAGCAAAAAATTTTGTCAATAATAAGGTTACAATTGAACAAAAGAGCAAAGAAAAAATACTAATGTATATCGATGACAAAGATTGTATTATAGTCGAACCTGAAAAAATTAATTTAAATCTGGAATTTCCTTTATTGTATAAAGACAATAATTTTAAAAATGATATTAATGCACAACTTGCTAATGATAATGATAACAATAATGATAACGACAGAAAAACTGATAATACTAATGAAGAAAGTGCCAAAATTGAAAATAACAAAGATAATGAAGAAGAAGAAAATAAATCTGATTTATTACTATTTAGCTTTTTTAATTTAAATGATCTGCCAATGAAAAATGCACTATATTTTTCAAACAAATGTTCAAACATCTGGAATACCCAGCCCGACATTTTATTAAATTTCCCAATAAAATTTTCAACTTATTTATTCAAGCAGATCAATACTTTAAAAACGAACAAAATTTGGACAATCTTAAATGGGTGGATTTTATTTTTTTATAAAAGCAAAGAAAGTGAAGAGCCCTTCCAAGTACTTGATTTACGATTTTTAAAAGAAATAACAAAAACCAATAATTTAAATAAGGAATTTAGTTTTACCATTATTTTTAAGAATAATAAAGAGGAAACCTTTTTTACAAAAAACGAAAAAGATTTAAATAACTGGTATAATAAATTAATCACTGTGGGAAATTTTTTATATTTCTTAAAAAAAAACACACCAAACCAAAATAAAAAATTATTAACTTTTAGATTCTTTCAAATATATTTGTGGATCAACAACCAAATTCTCAAATTAAAAAAAGATAAAAAAATTCAAAAAAATTCAATCCAATTGTCAATTGAAAATAATAGGTTTGGCTCTGAAAATATTTTGTCCCAAGAATTCAAAATTACGAAGGATAAATTAAATTTATTATATTTATGGAAAAAAAGAATATTAATAAAAATTGCTCAAATTAATTTTGTCAAAATGATCAATGATTTCAAAGAAATAAATAATTGGGATTTGTTAGCTTTAACTATAAATGATAATAATGAAAATTTCGAGAACAGGGGCTATGAGAATAAAAAAACAAAAAAAAATAATTATTCAAAATATAATTGGATTTTCATAGATAAGAATATTAACAATAATTTAAATTATAATAAAACAAAATATATTTACGGTACCATTTATAAAGCAAATATTAGTGGGTTAATAAAAAAAAATGATTTAATCTTTATTAATAAAGAAGAACTAAATATAGAATTGGAATTTGATTTTGATTCAATCCAACAACAACAGCAGCAGCAGCAACAGCAGCAGAAGCAACAACAACAGCAACAGCAGCAGCAGCAGCAACAACAACAGCAGCAGCAGCAGCTACATCATCAACAGCAGCAACAGAAGCAGCAAACAATTGATAATAATCAATCAAATCAAAACAGTAATGAAAATAATCAGAATAACTATTTCAACAAAAAAATTAATTATCACCTCAATAAAATTACAAAAACAAATCGATTCATTCAAAGAGAATATAAGGGAATTCCACTTGTTTTGGAAGGTTCACTCTATTTTTATAAATCAAAATTTATTAAATCCAAATGGCAAAAATATTGGATAAAATTAACCCCCAATGGATTTTTGTTATTTTCTGATCAAAAGTCACTGGAATTAATTAAAGTTTATCCCTTATCAAAAATATTAATAATATCACCAGTCGTTGATTTTAAAGAGTTGCCTTCTTATTCTTCATTGGGTGAAAATTATCAAAAGAATTGCTTTGAATTAATTACCGAGGAATTAACTTATTATTTCAGTGTTGATACCATAAAAAAAAAATCAAAATGGATACAAACCATGCAAATGATACAAAGTTTGTTGTTTCTAAGACAATTTTCCCCAAAGCTTAATTATGATCCCGTTCTTAGAAAACAGTATTGCCTTGAAATATTTAATTGGATCCAAAATAGAATTAATACATTTAAAATTAAAATTAAAAAAATTACAGCGCCATTTAATATTAATTTGAAACGAAATTCAATACCTATGAATAAATCTTTAAAGGAATATAATATAATTGAAAATAAACTAATCTTTTTTAAAAATAATATTGTAAAACTTAAAAATTGGAGAAAATTGATATTACAAAGATTAATCCGTTTCAATATAAATGATTTACAAGATATTGAACCAAGAGCATATTTACTCTATGACAATATTCACAAAAAACTTAATAATGCATTGTTTAATACAATTAATAAAGATGATGAGTATGGGGGGGACAGCGATAGTGATAGCACTGATAACTATGATAAAGACGGCAATAAAAAGAATGATAATAAAGATGATAAAAAAGAGAACCAAAATAATGATGATAATAAAAAAAAGAATGAGAACGAAATTAAAGATGATGAAAAGAATGATAAGGATAATTGTTATAATTATAGAGGAATGGAAATGATATTAAATTCTAAAGAAAATAGTGGTCTTAAAAAAAATAATTTTTTTAATATTATTAAAGAAGAATTCAAATTTTGTAAAGTTTTAATTAATGGGGAATTATTTAATATAAATAAAAACGATTATATTAAAATTATTCCAGCTCACCGCGAAAAGTATTATGAAGAAATTGAAAATGAAAAAGATCAAATCAATGTCAAGCAAATCTTATCTTTAGAAAATGGAGTTGAATTACATGAAATCTTAATGAAAGAAAATTTTATTATATTCCAAAGCTTCAACCAAATCGCTGATGTCTTAGATTATGATTTGTTAGCTGAATCGATTGTCAAATTATGCGAATTTAAACAATTATCCATCCCTTTAATCTCTGCGCTCATCACCGTTGAAATAAACGAACGCAAAAATGAAATAGATCTATTTCGAGGAAATACCATTACAAACAAGGCAATAGGCATCTTTACAAAATTGTCGGGACAAGAATATGTGAAAACGTTATTTTCGCCAATAGTCGAAGAAATTTTAAATACAGAAGATTCATTTGAAATTGTCGAAAGGAAATTACAACAGGATGAGAATTTGATAGAAAATCAAAAAAGAGTTGAACAATTTTCCATAAAAACAATGAATAGGATTTTTGATTCCAAACCGTATATCCCCCTAATAATCAGAAAATTGGCACAAATTATTACAAGGGTTACCTTAGAAAAGTTCCCCAATGCCAAGCACCTAGTTTCAACCGGGTTTTTCTTTTTACGATTCCTTTCGCCAATATTGGCTGTTCCCGAAAAGCACGGGATAACAGAAAAAAACGTCTCTCCCAAATCTAGAAGAGCTTTGGTTTTATTATCGAAAACCGTCCAAAATGTTGCCAATAGAGTCTACTTTAAACAGCAATCAATGAACTTTTTAAATAAATTAATAGACCAATATAAAGAACAAGTGCTAAGTTTCTTAGATTTCTTATCCAGCCCTTATTATTATGCACAAAACGAAAACAATTCTGAAAAGTTTGTAATAGTACAAAAAACAGAAAACAGTTATTTGGGGTACAAATCAAGTTTTTTGAATGGACAGATAATGCAAATACCCTTCCAGGATTTCAAAAATCTTACACAGTTGGATTTTGATCTTTCTAAATCATTTATAGTAACACAACAATCACGCGAAAAAATCTTAGACCAAGTTTTTGTGATAATGAAGGAATCACAAATGCAAAAAAAAATTATTGAATACTTATTAAATTACCCTGAATTGCAAAAAAGAGTAATACAGCTATTCAATGCACAAAATGAAAACGATTAATTTTTATTTATTTATTCATACAAGTTTTTTTAATATAGCTTATAATTATGTGAATTTTATTCTGTTTCGTTTATTTATTAATTTAGGAAAGATTCATAAAATGAATTTTTTTTTCAAATATTAAACATATTTTGAATTTTTGCTTTTTGTCTTTTCTATTTTTTTTTTTTTTTTTTTTTTTTTTGGCTTTGGATCTCTTAATTTTTAATTCGCTATCATTTTTTTTATGTAAAGTTTATTCATTTTTTTGAATTTAGTAATATCAAGATTTTTGCAATTTAATTATTATGTTACAACCAATTGAATTTTTTAAATTATTTGGAATTTATTTCAACAACTATTTTCCCACAATTATGAACTTTTAGAAATAGAACACATCGTTATTAATATGTTTTTTAAAAAAATAAAAAAGTTATCACATCTATAAAAATGTTAAATTTAAAAAATTCGTTTATAGCTTTACAGTAAAACTCTTTTTCAGTTCAAAGGGGTAATATTTTATTGAAGAAATAGAACATATTCTATTAATTTTTTTTCAAAATTCTTCTCAAAATAAATTTTCAATTTTTTTTTCTAATTTTTAGATTAATTTCATTTTTTCTAATTTTCAAGTTTTTTTTTGTTTTTTTTCTGCTTGAATTTTGCTTTTTTCTTTTTTTTTAAAACAGTCAATTTGAAATTAAAAAAAAAAAGTTTGAAAAATCAAATTAACATTGAAAATTGATTCTTTGTCTATCTTTTCAATTGAATTCATTTACAATTAAAAAATCTTTTTGAAAAAATTTTTAATTATCCAAAGAATTTTAGAACTTTTGCAAGAGTCATTCCAATGAAATTTTTCCAAAATTAATTTTAGATTTTATTTTTTGGAAAATTTGTTGTTGATTAAGGTTTACAATTTCTGAAATTTGAAATAAGATTATCTTGTGTCAGGTTTAGTGACTTGTTAATTTGGTTCTTATCTGATCAAAATTTGGCTTAGTATCGATTTTAATTATGATTCAAAAAATTATTTTTATTAATTAAATTTTTTTTAAAAAAAAATTCGAAATGAAGAGTGTAAGGATATTTGTTTGAAGGTAAGTTATAAAATAATTTGGTTTGTGGGTTGTAAATTAAAAATTTTTGATCAAAAACTATTCAATTTTTTTTATACAAATACTTTTTTTAAAAATCGACTTAATTTACCTCTTATTCCATCTTAACTCGAAATCATATTAAATACTATTTATATCTTTACAATAAACACTTTTCAATTTGAAATAAAGTAGAGTAATAGGATTTTGATTTAAATACAAAATTTGACGAGAATACTAGGTTTTCACTAAAATTTGAAATTTAAGACTTGATCTGGATCTCAAGGGAAAAGGCACTTATTTCAACAATTCTTTGACTCATAGACCCCCCTTGAAGGTGTTATTTGAGATAATCCTTAATTATTGAAGTTCCCAACACTTTTGAAAATTATATTTATAAATTTACAATACACAACGAATATCATTATTTTAAATATGAAAATAAATCGCAGATGAATTACGACTTCCAAAAAAACTTACAATAAAAACAATCAATTATTAACAAATGAATTTATAATTACTCTGTTAAGAAATAATTGTTTTAATTAATTGTTCAGGAATTTTATTTCTAATGATATGTAAGATTAGAATTAAATTTATAAATATTTTAATACTTTCAATCTTTTTAATCTCTCCAGGCACCATCATGAAAAAATTTTTACAAAAAAAAAATTAATTATTTACTAATTATACCCTTTTTAATAACTTCAATTAGAATAAAGAATATTGGTTAATATGGGATCTTTGATCAAAAAAATATTTTTAAAGATATTTTACAATTTAAGTTGGGAAATTCAATTTTCCAGGTTCTATTAATATTTTTTTTCAATTTAATAGTAAAAAATTTGAAAAATTTTTTTTCTTACAAAGTTAAGAGGTCTTTTTATTATATTTTAAAGGTACTAAAAATCTGATGAATATCTTTCAAATGGATAACCACTTATTTGGACTATTAAAGAATTATTTAGTTTATTTAAATTGGAAAAAATATTTTTTCTTTGATTTTCCCCTAGATATTTTTTAATTATTAAAATAAACCGAAAATTTATTTAATTTTCTTTTTATTTCTAAAAATAAAAAAAAACTGCAGTTATCTTTTCCAGAAATTAAAAAAATTGAGTAAAATCTTTGAACTTTCTCCATTCTTTTAAATTTTGGAAAAGCGCCGTTAGGTTTTCTTGAGTTTTCTGTTTATTTGGAAAATCTATAGATTTCACAAATAAAATAGAAAACCTCAAGAAAAGCGCCGTTAGCATTTTTTTAATTTTTGAAAATAAACCGAAATTTCAAAAATTTTCTTTTTATTTCTAAATTTAAAAAAACCCTAGGCACTCTACGGCACTTGACGGACACTCGCAATATTTATCATCAGTTATTTTTTCCCCTTATTTGAGTTTTTTTAGATGAGTAGAGTGTTTTCAAAACTATTAATTATTATATCTTCAAAAAAAATATCCTAAAGTTGAGTTTAATGAAAATTCATTCGCAAATCCATTTAAAAATTATTACCCCAAAATAGACCTTTTCATCTCGACTAAAGACTCTTAAAAGCCGTAGTACTATTAACAACAATAAATATAACAGCCTCAAGATTTTTAACAACTGGAAAATTTTGATTATATTTTGAATAAACTCGATTAACAAGGATGAAATGGTAATTGAAATTGTAGTTTTGTCTAACTTTTATTTTTCAATTTTATTTTTTCATGCTAGTGGATAGTAAAAAAATTTTTTTTAAAAGTTAAATATTTATTTTGCTTATCTAGAGATAATTATCTTAGATATACAAAATCAAAAATAAAGAGACGAGAAATAATTCTAATTTTGTTCCATCTTTTCAATTTTAAATAAAAGAATATATTGATTTTATTAAATTGGTTGTTTTTTTTTTTAAATTGTGATTTGAAATTACATTTAAAAAGTGTAAATTTTTAAATTTTTAATAATTTAAGATACTAATAATATATAAAAAAAGGTAATAAACATGGTACCATAATCTCTGAATATTTATTTCTTTTTTTGTCAATTTTTATTTCTTCTTTTTTTAAAGAGTTGAATTTTGTTAAAAAATAATTTATACAGAAACTAATTTATCAATTTAATTCAGTTTCTTGTTCTTAAATTGGAATACAAATAATTTATTAGAGAAACTTTTCCAAAATGAAGATTCAATATTTTTATTTTAACAAAAAAAAGGTATCTACTGATGCTTTTGCTGCTTTTATTCTTCAACTTCTTCTTCTTCTTCTTCTTCTTGTTGTTGTAGTTGATGATGATGATGTTGTTGTTATTGGTTTTTGTTGATGTTTTTGTTGTTATTGTTTTGTTGATTCTTACATTTTTAAAAATGATTAAAAAAATACGCAAAAAAAGATAAATTTATAATCTTTCATTCATTTAGGATGTACTTTCCAAATGAATTTTGGTCATATATTGCACTGTCTCTTTTTTATCTTGGTTAAGATTCTTATGATCTTTTTTCTCAGAAAATAAATTAAATTATTTCTACAAAAAATGAAATTTGATAGATTTTATTGTGAATTCTTCTCAAAAACCTCACTAAGCAAACCCTTAGAAATACACCTAAGAAGAATTTACTCCAATTATTTTTTTAATCGAGGACACTTTTTTGTCTAAAATAATAATAACTAAGTAAAATAGATTATTTTCCACATAATTCAATTCCATCTAATTTGATACTTTCAGTGGTAATTTGCCTATTTACAATATATAAAAAAAAACACAAATTAAACTTCATTTTTTTATTTTTATTTTATCAAGGGGGAGTTTTTAAACCCTCTTATTAGCCCGAATTCCTAAATTTCTATTTAGAAATATTAATAAAGACTCAAAAAGTCGTCAATTACCCACTAGTGATAATAAATATATTGAGTCTTTTTTATATAATAATATTAAAAATATTATTCTTTTTTAATATATTAGATAAACTAGTTTTTTAAATTCAGATATCCAAATTTTACAATTATTTTCATAGGCTGGGCAGTTCAAGAGAAATATAAATAAAACTTCATTTTTTGTAAAAAATAATTTAAGTTAATCTTTCAGAAAAAAGATCGTCAGAACCATAACTTAAGGAAAGGGGGTATTTGTTGTGTCTCTAGAGAATTTATTTATAATACCTCTCCTTAAAAAAAGTATATATTATATTTTTTTTTGAGAAATTGAAAAAAAAATATATTTAATAAAGAGCTAACCAATAAAATATGAAAGAAATATTTTTAGAAGACGAAATCTAACCCAGTAACTTGATCTTAAATCCTCTCTAAAAGAAATATTTTCATACTTTGAGCTTCTTTATTGAAGTATATTTTTTTTATTCTGGTACAGAATCTAAAAAAATAGTTTCTTTTTTAATCAACAAAATCTTAAGTTTGAGAAATGTTTTCAAAGTGCACAAAAGAAAAAGAAATACTTATATCTGAACTATTAATGAAAAAAACATTTCCAAAATCTCTCAAATTATCCAATGACATTTTGAATATACAATTAAACGAATGTTGAGGGTGTTATGTTCTTTTCATATTTTAGTTTGTTTTTTTCAAAATTCCAGTTTCAAATCATATACCCATTTATAAAAAAAAAGGAGATTTGAAAATATTCTTTTTATTTTTTAATTGGATAAGAATAATAATACCAAAAAAATATTATAGAGTTGCCAGTTTGAGTGAAAATAATCGACTGCCCATAAATAGTTTAATAATTGACTTTTTTATTTTCTCTGGATCTGCCCAGCCTATGGAAATAATCGTAAAATCTGGATATCTGAATTAAAAAAAATCAATATATCTAATATATTAAAAAACATTAATATTTTTAATATTATTAACAGAAAAGATTCCATAACTTTATTAGCCCTAGTGCAAAATAAAAGTTACTGGAAATCTTTAAAAAAATTTCTAAATCACAATTTAGGAATTCGGGCAAACAAGAGGAGCTAAAAACTCCTCCCTTAAACAATAAAAAAAAAAATAATTGACTTTTTTTGGATCTGAATTCAGAAAATCAAAAGTATTAATCATTTTTCAAAAGAATTAATCTTATTTCGGTATTTCAAATATATTTTGAATTTTTGAATAATCGTTTTCAAAAGAATGGAAGAACAAACAACAAAATCGTCAAGTGTAGAAACAAAAATTGAAAAAGAAATTAGTCTCACCTTATCAGATTTAGATAGCGATCCTTTATCTGACAGTATTATGAATTTTGATCCTGATTCGTTTTTAGGTTTCTTATCTTCTGAAAGCGATGATATAGACTCAAATTCCATGATGGACCAAAAGGCAAAATCAAAATTCTTTGATATCCAAAGAATTAAGAAGAAAAAAAATTGCACAAAAAGCATTATAAAAAGAATAGAAGATGGCTTAGCAAATATCTTGTCTTCCAATGAATTTCAATTCAAACAATTGGATTCTTTCAACAAGCCCGAAGCTGAGAATTCAAACAAAACAAAACAAATGATAAACAAAAACCAAAACAAAAACAAAAACAAAAACAAAAACAATAACAAAAACCAAAACAAAAACAAGAACAAAAACAAAAACAAATTTCAAGGTATCTTTAAAACCCAATTAATTTCAACAATTTTAATAAACGAAAATCGGCTCTTTAAAACAAATAAAGAATTTCAAACGTTTACAAGGCAAAGTATCAAAAATATGTTGGACATTATTCTTCGATCAAATAACAAAAGAGAAATTTACCAAACACAAAAAAATTTACAACTATTAATTTGCTCTTTACCCAAAGGAATCAAATTGTCAATCAGAATGAAAACATCAAATTATTTGGATTATTTTGAATTGATGGGCATCAAGACAAATAGCAAAAAGTCTTCGATAAAAATTAATAATAATCTAATAATTAATTATTCAAAGAATTTGTCCCATCAAGAAATAGGATACGAAGCGTGTGGCTATGAAAATGGTTTTACAGAGGATTATGGAATTAAGAGCCAAAAGGTAATCAGAGGATATCGGTTAATAATGTTCAAGATCCATACATTTTATAGAATTATGCTATTTTTTGTTCAAGAACACCTATTTGCATCTTTAAATGACTACTCAATAATCATTCACTTCTGTTGTCAAAGTTTAATAGTGTTCAGTCAAATTGGTAATTTAATTTTACAAATCATTCAGACATGCTTTTGCCATTTTAAAAAAAATTGGAAGAAAAAATTAACCATAATCATCAGATCTATAATCAGATCTTTTAATATTTATGATTTATTGACTTTGATTGCCAATTTTTCAACCAATGATCCAAATATAAGCTTAATACACAAGTGGGTATCTTACGCGGGGCTTCTGAAATCAAAAGATAAATACCAAACATTTGTTGATTGCTTAAAAATAAAGGAAATCAAGTACTCAACAATTATTAGAATATTAACCGACATAGATAAGAATTTAAAAGACCACATAGTGGAAGAAACTTGTTTGTTTTTTAATTTCTTACGGTATTTTATTCATTATTCAAATGTGCACGTTGATAAGCAATTAAATTGCAAGAAAATTGAAAAAATATTAAAATCATTATTAGAAAAACTCAAAGACAATAATACCTTAGCTTTGCATTTGAAAAATTTAATTTTAACAATAAATTCCGATTTGAAATGTTATAAAAGCATTAATAATGTGAAACAAGAAACCCCTGGAAAGGATATAATAGAAATCAGAAAGGAGGGGAATCTAAGTGCAATTAAGAAGAAAAAAAAATCCAAAAAAAATAAAAAAATTGTTAAAAGACATAAAAAAAAGAAAGAAAAAAAATTGAAAAAAAAATATCAAAAGAAGATTAAAAATAAAAACAGGAAACAAAATTATAAAAACGGGAAAAAAATCAATAAAAACAAGAATAATGTTCATACTTCCACAAAAATAATTAAAAGAAAAATTACAGGGACAATGAATTTTTTAAATCATAAAAAAAACACAAATAAAACTAAAAGTAACAAATTAACAAATCAAATCCAAAAAAAGAAAAACATCAACCAAAAACAAACTACTCTTCTGCAATTTTTTACACCTCAAAAAAAAAAATTAAATAATTTGAAAAATCAAAATTTTACAAAATCAAAGACACCAGTCCTCAAAACAAGGAAATTAGAACCCCAAACCAAAAATAAGAAATATTCACAAACAAAACTAAATATATTGATGTTTTCAAAAGAAGGTAAAACTATCGAAATACAAGACAAAAAACGAAAAAGAATAAATTGAATATATTATGATTGTTATTATGTTCTAAAGCAATGTCCAAAAAGTTAAAACCAAAAATTTTAATTGCTCGTTGCCAAATTGCTCTATTGTAACAATTAAAATTAAATAGTGATTTAATAATAAAACAAAAATTAAAATCGGAAAAAATTTTTATTATTTATAATAAATACCTGAACCCCTTAAGAATTACGGGAATTGTAATTAAACAAAAGAGATTATTTGTTTAACTTGTAATGATCATCTATCTATATATTATAAATTCAACAAACATCAAAAGGCTAAATAATGTACTATTAAAAAAGAGCAGAAATCATTCAAAATTATGAAAAATTAATTTTGAGATTAAACAATTTATGAGTCTTTTTCATTTTTGATATGTTCAAAATAAAAAAAGAAATTTCTTTTTTTTTTTTTTAATGAAAAAAAGAATTTTTCATAGAAAATTTGTTAAATTTTCAAAGAAGCAACTAAAAATTTGCAAAAAAAAATATTTTTTATATAATTCAAAATAAAACAAAATAAAAAAAAAAATAAAAAATCAACAAAAGATTTTGTCTATTTATATTTTTATTTGATGAATAAAAGGAAAAAATGATTCCAAATAATATAAATTTAGTTTACGCTGGGAAATTATAAGACCAATATGTTGGGAATCATTTTTTTTTATTCCATTCGAATTTTACTTTGTCTTTAGTTTCGAATATGAATTATTTTCTTGTTTTTTTTCTTTTTAAAATCAACTAAAATTTGGAAGTACTTGTTGGTTCTCTTCTTATGTAACTTTTTCTTAAGTTTTTAACTGTTATCTTTTTCTAGTGTTTTTAAACCAGAAAGTTTTGTAATTACATTTTATTTAGAATGTAATTTCTTCTTTCCTTTTGAATTTTCCAAATCTGGTTCATATATGTATGTGTGTTGTTTTTAGATACAAAGTTAGATTGTAATAGAAACAAAAAAACACAATATAACTCTGTTCATGTAGGGGATCTGTTTTTTTTTTTAGTTCTTGTGTTTTTATGATGGTTCTTAATTTATGAATATGTGTAATTTTTATTGACATTTTCTTCTTCTCATTGAAGGTTTGAAAACTTTAATTGTTACTTTATAATTTTTTCTTTTTCCTTTTTCGGGTGGATCGAGTTTTTATTTTTTTAAGTGTGTTCATGCGTGTCTTTTGATTTCTTTTTTACTTATAACTTGTTTGGAGTTTTTTTTTTTTGATTTTTTTTTTGAGTTCTGTTTTAGGTTTTACTTTATTATTTAATCATATAACAATTATAATATTATTTTCTTATAATCCGCATACTCGGTAATGTGTACCCAATTAATCAAACAATGAAACAAAATCAAAAGATTATTTTCCAATTAAAATTTTGGTAATGAGAATATTATCTAAAAAATTTAAAAGGGGGGGATTATTTGTAAAATATTCTTGTATCAAAAAAACTAATGAAGTAAATTTTTAACTACAATATATATTCAATAATTTATAATTAATAAGATTATTTTTTCTTAATGAAAACAATAATTTTTCATTTTCGAATAGGTAACTGGTTATTTCTTATTACTCAATACCCAACTCAAAAGAAGTGGATTTGGATGATTATTTCATCCAATACTAGATTTAGGAACTTTACTTTATGAAAATGTTGGAAAATCAAAATAAAACTATATCAAAACCACTCAATATCAAAGTCCTAATAAAAAACCAATTAGGAATGAGCTTATTCTGATGTTTTTTCTACTCATATATAATATTTTAGTATTCATTCAACATTTTTTCTTTTTTTTAATTAAAATAAAATAAAAATACAAGTTTGATATAATTAAAATTATGAATGTGTATATATTTTTGAACTTTTATTTGACAAGGTTGAAAAAAAGTAGTTCTAACAGAAAAATTCAGTATCCTACAATAAAATAAAATAAATATATTAATTGATATTAATTGATATTTATATATATATATCACAGGTTCGACTTTTTTTTTTTGATTTCATATTACGTGTTTTAAATACGTGAGAGATGCATAAAATTCGTTTCACTAGCAAATATTTGTAATCAAAAGAGAAAAAAAATTATTTGAGCTGATCTACTACGGAATTGGTAAAAAATGTAAATTTTGACCTCATTTCTTCACCAACTAGCAATTTTTTAAAAAGTAAATAAATTCTATTTTTCGATGTTTAAAGAATCGATAATTTTCAAGAGTTTTAAACTGAAAACCTACTTTATGTTGTTTTGGTTTTTTCAAGAGTGAAAATCTAGCTGTTACCATGGTTTTAAAGGTGAAAAAACAAATTAAATGACAAATCGTGAATCCCGAATATTTTTCAAAGTTTTTAAGGTAATTATTTCTGACCTGTATACCATTGTTTTTTTTTTTTTGCTTTGTTATTAATTTTTTTCATTAAAATTGTTTCACATCTAAGAAAAAAAAAGTAAAATATCAAAAAAATTCAAGTAATTCTTCAATAAAATAAAAAATAAAACAATCGAAAGGAACGAAAAAAAACATGTAAAAAATCGAAAAAATCTGATTATATAAGTCTTGGATGATTTTTAAACAAAAAATTGTACGACCTGTGATATGTATATATATAAACTCTAATTCACTGAAAAATTCCCAGCCAAAAATGAAAAATTCAATTTTTTTTTTAAACCAAACTGAGATTGTTTAGTAATAAGAGAAATAATAAACTTCGTATTAGAGTCCATAGTTATAAATGGAAAACCTGAAATAACCATAAATCTTTGAAAAAAAAAAATAAATGTTATATAAATTTTAGTCCCCTTTCATTGGAACATCTTGTACAAAATTTCTTAATTTCTTTCAAAAATTAAAATTATTAAAATTAAGATTTTTCACTTGTAAATGTATAAATTTGAAAGATCATACAATGCTTAACTTTTCTTAATGTTTATTTCGTTTTTAATGGTTTTTTTTTTTCAAATCTACTTTTACAATTAAAATAAAAAGGAAAGGAAAGATAAATAAAACGAAAAAAAAATCAAAAAGCAAAAAATTTTCAAAAAGAGAAAAGATGATCTGCTTTAACAATTGAAAATATTATTTTGAGAAAAATAATGAGTTAAACTCATAGAATATGTTTTCTTCCTTCAATAAAGCGGGGAAACTTTGAATGAAAAAGAGTTTATGTATATGTATATATATATATATATATTTAGAAAGTCAAGACAGTAGAGAAACTTTCACATTTTTCTATATCTTCGAATTTTTTTTTTTTATTCTTTCTTTTATTTTGTTGATTTTTAAAGTTTTCTTTTTTCTTTTTTTATTCTCAATTATTTGATTCTTTTGACTACTCTTTGAATTAGGAGTCACACGTTTAGTCACTTCAAAACTCTCTCTTAAACAGATTAAGAGCTCTTGAGCACTTAACCCTTACCAATAAATCCCATTCTCAATTAGTTATCTCATTACAAATAAAATGATCAGCAAAATCGAAATTACTTGAGGGTAACTCATCAAATCCCAAAGATCACACTTTAATTATATCTTTTATATTAATTCTTTTTTTTTTGTATTCCTCTTTTTCTTTTTCCACAAACCAAATAAAAAAAAACGAAAAGTATCTGTAAAAAAACAAAAAAATTATTTGATCAAATATATTCAATTTTCCCACCCTAAAAAGTGTGTTAAACCTCAAAAACAGATTTACTATTAAAAAATTTAGAAACCTATTCTACTTTCTTGACCAAATTAAGATTTCCGATACTGAAGATCTTTAAATTTATTACAATATACCCCAACTCTATTCCAGAAAAAAGTATTAAATTGAAAAAAATTACACAATAGAAGTGAACATTTTATTTTTAAAATATTATTTTACCTCTTTTTTTTCATTCATTTTAGAACCGACACCAAATGTAAAATAGACTTATTATTAGTATCAAATTAGAAACCAAAATTTGAGCATGTATAATTTACCAAAATTGACTTTTAATTGTAAAAATTCGTAAATGTGACTTTTTTTGTTTTATTTTTTAGCTCTGACTGTTTCACATACATGAGGAATTTGCATTATGAGTTTAACAATAGGTATTATTTCAGTTTGAGTAATTTAATTTCAGATATCTTTATTGATCAGCGAAAAATAACAAAAAAAATAATCGAAAAATTTCCTTTTTATTATCTTTTTCAATTAAAATTTGTTTGGCAATTTTTTTACAATAAAAGGAGTAGTGCTGATAAAAAATAAAATTAAACTTTGTTGAAATCTTCAATTTTTTTTTGGTAATTTGTGTTTTAACTTATGAAAGGAATGTGTTAACCCCATTTAAACAATTTATTAATTTTGAGTCTAATTTTTTCAAATTAAAAATTCCCGTGTTTCCAATATAAAACTAAACAAAATAACTTATTTATTTATGAAGGCAAAGTTAATTTTTGAAAATGGTCTAACTATTTTTTTAGTTATGTTGGAAAATTTTGATTTTGATTGAAAATTTTATATTTGCTTATCATTTTTAATTCATAATAATTCAATTAAAATCTCAGTCAATAAAAATAAGTGTGGTTTCGATGATTTAATATATGAAAATTTGATAAAAGTTTATAAAAATTTTATCAATGAAATTTGGATGTATTAATGAAAGATTTTTTTCTTTAAAGTTTTAAAAAGGTTGTTTTTCTTTGTTTTCAAAAAATGAAAAAATATCATAAAAAATTACAAAAAAATTTGAAAAAATTTTTTACACAGAAACTCTTTGGACTTATTTGTAAGAATATTTTAAACAATTTAAATCATTTTTCGAATAAAAAAAAAATTGATTTTGAATTTTGAGGATATAATTATTTAATTCTCAAATAATCTCAAGAAAATTTTATTTAGAAAAATCAATTTTCATCAAAGAACAAAAAAAATAAATTTATGAATTAAAAATTTTCAATGAATTTAAAACTTTAATTATTATAACTATCCTTCTTGATTTCAATACTCATATTTTTCAATATGGGTAATAAATCATTTTTTTGATAGACCAAAAAAATTATCAAAAAACAAAAAAAATCTTTTATTAATATATCCTGGCAACAAAAAAAGATTTGGTATTGTGTAATAATTATGGAATGGCATTAAACAGGGGTAAAATATATTTATAAGGTAAGAAATAAAATATTTTTAGAAGTTTTCTTCTTCATCCGAAAAAATGGATAAAAAATAGATAAAAAATTGATCTCATTCAAAAATATTCTTTTCTGGGTTTCTTAGTTGATCAGAATTTTTTAACATTTGGCATCTTCAAAATTTGAATGTAGAAGATCTCACCAATAAATTAGTTTAAAATTTTGTCCTATTTTCATAGAGCACTGATTCCTTAACATTCTTTTCTTAATTAGAAATGTGAAAAGTTCCATGATTTATAAAAATCTTTGAAAATCTCTCTGGAAAGTGAATGAAAATTTTGATCTTTTTATTTTATAATTAACATTCCAAATAAAGATCTTTTCAGGTTTTAAATCCCTGAAATTTGAAAAAAGATTATCTTACATAGGGTGTAGTGACTTGTTAATTTGGTTCTTAGCTGATCGATCTTGGACTTGGTATGGATTTTAATAGTGTTTCAAAATGGCAATTTTTGAAAATTTATTTTTTTTATTTCCGAAATCCGAATTGAAGAGTGTAAGATTAATAGGTTGGTAGGTGTTCAAGAATAAATTTAAATTTTTGGGTTGTTGAGGAAAAATTATAAATTCTTTTTTGTCAATTAACTTAATGAAAAAAAAATGTTTTTTAAAAGTACCAAATAAAACCAAACCTATTTAAAAATTTCAACCAATAACCCAAAAACCGCATTTTTTTATGACTTTACTTCCAGCCAATTAATCTTACAATCTTCAAATCTGATTTCGGAAGAAAAAAAAAAAATAAATTGTCAACAATTGCCTTTTTGAACCACTATTAAAATCCATACCAAGTCCAAGATCGATCAGCTAAGAACCAAATTAACAAGTCACTGTCCACAACACTAGATAATCTTTTTTTCAAATTTCAATGATTGTAAACCTTAATAGAAAGATATTTCCTATTTTTTAAAAAAGTATCAAAGCTTGAGTCAATTAAAAATAATAATAAATAGCTTTGTAATTTATATAACAACCAACCTTAAACAACAAATTTTATAAAGAAAGAGTTAAAAAAACTCAATTTCAATGTATTTTGTGTAAAGTTTTATTTTGCGACAAACACAATCAAAAAAAAAATAATTAAGAATTTGGAGTTGTTTGTATTTGGGTTTATTTTCATGATCATGTTTTGACTTAAAAGTTCGTTTTCATTGGTGTTGGTGATCCTTAATTTCACAAGAAAATTGATCTGGTTTTTCTCATAATCAGAAAACATTAGGTAAAAAGAAAGTGAAAAACAAATAAATTTTTTTTTTTCTTCAAGTTAAATGACTCAACAAAATTAACTTTGATTTGTCTCAAACTGTAATTTTGTTTATGATTTTTTTAATCTTGTTGATAGGGTTGAAAAGATTATCACCCATAAAAAAGATTTTTTAATCAAGTTAAATTTAACTTTTAAAAGCAAAAAAATAATATTTCAACTCTAAATTATTCGTCTGTTTTTTGAAAATTAATCTAACAACATTTTAAGGTTTGTTTTTGAAAAAAATTATAAGAAGATCAGAAAAAAAAAAATTTCCCTTCTCTAAAAGAGAAAATATAGAACCTTATCATGTTGAAAAAAAAAGGATTGAATTTTAACTTTAATTTCTCAAAGAATTTACAAGAAAATAAAACTAAATATTTGTTACATTCATATACTATAAATCGTAATTTGAGTAACCGTGTTAAAATTGAGTCTAAATCTTATATTTCAATATCTTTTGTTCAAAAGTGCAGTGAAAATGTTTACAAAGATAGTCCATTCTTACTGAAAACTCTAATAGGTATTTTCTTCAAAAATTACTGTCATTCTTTTTGATTGTCCAAGACCAAGAATTTTATTTTTTCTCTTTTAAATTTTTGAACCCTTTTTTTTGTTAATAATTCGATTTTAATTGTTGAAATATCACTATAAAACCGATGTTTTTCTGTAAAACTAGAAAAGGTTTAACGATAATTGTTTTCTTTGCTTTTCTTTTATTATTTATTAACAAAAGTAAGTAACTTTTCCCATTACAATTTCACTTTTTTTTTTATTTTTTTTAACCCTTGCTGATACTTCGGCTATATATTGGCCTTTCTTTTTTGACTTTACCACTAAAATTTCTTGGCGAGTATTCAAATAGTTTCAACAAACACATGTACTTCTCACCCGTATTCCAAAATAAAAGTCGTTTACCTTGGTAGTGCACCCTCAGATGATTCCGATCTTTTTCTAAGTTTGCTAAATCGATCCAAAAATAATGATAAAGAAGAAAATTTATCCTTATATTCTTATAAACTTTCTCGTTCAAACACCTCTTCTTTGGTTGTTTCTCAAAATTTACTTTTGTCTCCAATTTTAATTGTGTGGAGCGACTATTCACAATCATCATCACAATTCTATGCAAAATTTTTATTAAATTATGAAAAACAAACCTATAGTGAGGAATTTCGACTTTATGAATATAACCAGAACGAACTAGAACAAGAACAAAAACAAGAACAAAAACAAGAACAAGAACAAGAAAAGGGACAAAAAAAAGTAAAAGCACAAGATTTATCACAAGAAAAGGGTGGCCCAGAACAAGAACAAAAAAAAGAAAAAGAACAAGAACAAGAACAAGAAAAAGAACAAGAACAAGAATTTGACAATTCTAAAAGTCTTTTTATTCAATTGTCGACGAACGGACAAAGACCAAATTGGGTCGGACAAATAATAACAAAATCGGGAATAAGGATTGGGGATAAATTTTATATAACATTATCTGAATTTGATTCAAATAATCCAAAATATTATTCCCAAAGCTTACAAAATGATTGGGGGGTGATAGAAACAAGAAGCTCTTTCTTAGCCAAAAACCAAGATGAAAATGTAAATGAATCAGAAATTTTTGTTGAACTGAAATCAAAAACAGATCAAGTCAATGCAAAGGGAAAAAATTCTGTTCTACAATTAAGAAAAAGCTTCAATGGGAATTATAATTCATTATTTTCAAGCAATAAAAAACCACTAGTCATATTAAGCCTAAATTCAATTGTCGAAAATAACAAATTTTTCATTATGTGGGCAATAAATAGAAAGCAAAAAATTGTAAATGAAATTCCACCAATTGAGATAGAATTAGATAATAGAGAAGGTGAAATAAATAATTTAAATTTAATTCTTCTTATTGCTTCATGTGCAATTTTAATTATTGTAACAATTGTTCTCTTAAAAATCAAAAAATGGGGAAAAAAAGATAAAAAAATGGAAATGAAAAACGATGATATAATAAAAATTTCTCAAATAAAAACAACCCCAAAATCTGCCAAGATACAATTACTGAGACCCATTGAAAAGGATCCAAAAATTAATGAATATGAAATTCAAATTCATCCAATAAGCAAACCAAATACTCTTGAAAATGAAAAAGAAAGAAAACCTTTAATCTACACGTTCCAAACACTTGAATTTACGATTCGAAATTTAAAACCAAATAAAGAATATTCTTATCAAATTAGATCAAAAAATTCAAATGGATATTCAGAATTTTCACCGAAAGAAAACTTCAAAACAAAAAAGCAAATAGAACCATTAAAAGAAATTTCTATGGTTATTGAAACTCAAGAAATTAAACCTGACGAATCAGCATACTTTGAAAGTGAAAATGATGACGATAATTTAATAGAAGAGGATGAATACAATTTAATAGAAGATAACGAAGAAATAATTATCATAAACGAACCACAACAATATGATTTCGCAGATAAATATGAGAACTTAAATCAAAGTGATAAACCTGATCCAATTGATAAATTTGAAACCCAATCAACACCAAATTCTTCAAAAATTAATTTTGAAAAACCCAATGAAAATGGATCCGAAATCCAAGAATATGAAATACAAATCCAACCAATAGAAAAAAAAGATATTGAAAATGAAAAAGAAACTGAATCTATCATTATAAAATCCCAAACGTCTGAATTTATCATTCCAGATTTACAACCAAATCAAGAATATTCATATCAAATTCGATCCAAAAATTCCAATGGATATTCAGAATTTTCACCCAAACAAATCTTAAAAACTCAAAGTGATAAACCTGAGCCAATTAAACAAATTGAAACCCAATCAACACCAAAATCTTCAAAAATTACATTTCAAAAACCCAATGAAAATGGATCTAAAATCCAAGAATATGAAATACAAATCCAACCAATAAACCAATCAACTATCGAAAACAAAAAAGAAACCAAACCTATAATTATTAAATCACAATCACCTGAATTTATAATACAAGATTTATTACCAAATCAAGAATATTCATATCAAATTCGATCCAAAAATTCAAATGGATATTCTGAATTATCACCCAAAGAAATCCTAAAAACTCAAAGTGATAAACCTGAAACAATTAAACAAATTGAAACCCAATCAACATCAAAATCTTCAAAAATCAATTTTCAAAAACCCAATGAAAATGGATCCAAAATTCAAGAATATGAAATCCAAATTCAACCAATAAACGAATCAAATATCGAAAATGAAGAAACAACCAAACCTATAATTATTAAATCACAATCACCTGAATTTATAATACAAGATTTATTACCAAACCAAGAATATTCATATCAAATAAGATCCAAAAATTCAAATGGATATTCAAAATTTTCACCTAAAAAAATCTTAAAAACTCAAAGTGATAAACCTGAAACAATAAAAAACACTAAAACTCAATCAACACCAAAATCTTCAAAAATTACATTTCCAAAACCCAATGAAAATGGATCCAAAATTCAAGAATATGAAATCCAAATTCAACCAATAAACCAAACAAATATCGAAAATGAAAAAGAGTCTGAAACAATAATTATTAAATCACAAATACCTGAATTAATTATTCCAAATTTAAAACCAAATAAAGAATATTCATATCAAATTCGATCCAAAAATACCAATGGATATTCAGAATTATCACCCAAAGAAATCCTAAAAACTCAAAGTGATAAACCTGAAACAATTAAACAAATTGAAACCCAATCAACATCAAATTCTTCAATCATCAATTTTCCAAAACCCAATGAAAATGGATCCAAAATCCAAGAATATGAAATACAAATACAACCCATAAACTCAAATATTAAAAATGAAGATTTCAAACCTATTATTATTAAATCACAAACATCTGAATTTATCATTCCAGATTTACAACCAAATCAAGAATATTCATATCAAATTAGATCCAAAAATTCAAATGGATATTCAGAGTTTTCACCTAAAGAAATCCTAAAAACCCAAAGTGATAAACCTGAAACAATTAAACAAATTGAAACACAATCAACTCCAAAATCTTCAAAAATTACTTTTAAAAAACCCAATGAAAATGGATCCAAAATTCAAGAATATGAAATACAAATTCAACCAATAAAATCAAATCTTGAAAATGAAGAATTAAATAGACCTATAATTATTAAATCTCAAACACCTGAATTTATCATATCAGATTTAAAACCAAATAAAGAATATTCATATCAAATTAGATACAAAAATTCAAATGGATATTCAAAATTTTCACCTAAAGAAATCCTAAAAACTCAAACTGATAAGCCTGATCCAATTGAAAAAACTGAAACCCAATCCACACCAAAATCTTCAAAAATTACTTTTAAAAAACCCAATGAAAATGGATCCAAAATTCAAGAATATGAAATACAAATTCAACCATTCAATTCATCAAATATCGAAAATGAAAAAGAGTCTGAATCTATCATTATAAAATCCCAAACAAATGAAATTATAATACCAGATTTACAACCAAATCAAGAATATTCATATCAAATTCGATCCAAAAATTCAAATGGATATTCTGAATTATCACCTAAAAAAATCTTAAGAACTCAAAGTGATAAACCTGAACCTATTAAGAACACTCAAAACCAATCAACACTAAATTCTTCAAAAATTACTTTTATAAAACCCAATGAAAATGGATCCAAAATTCAAGAATATGAAATCCATATTCAACCAATAAACCAATCAAATATTGAAAATGAAGAATTAAATAGACCTTTTATAATTATTAAATCTCAATCACCTGAATTTATCATTCCAGATTTACAACCAAATCAAGAATATTCATATCAAATTAGATCCAAAAATTCAAATGGATATTCAAAATTTTCAAATAAAGAAATCCTAAAAACTCAAAGTGATAAACCTGAAACAATTAAACAAATTGAAACTCAATCAACACCAAAATCTTCAAAAATTACTTTTATAAAACCCAATGAAAATGGATCCAAAATTCAAGAATATGAAATCCATATTCAACCAATAAACCAATCAAATATTGAAAATGAAGAAACAACCAAACCTACAATTATTAAATCACAATCACCTGAATTTATAATATCAGATTTATTACCAAATCAAGAATATTCATATCAAATTCGATCCAAAAATTCAAATGGCTATTCAGAATTTTCACCCACAGGTATCTTAAAAACTCAAAGTGATAAACCTGAAACAATTAAAAACACTGAAACTCAATCAACATCAATATTTTCAATCATCACTTTTAAAAAACCCAATGAAAATGGATCCAAAATTCAAGAATATGAAATCGAAATCCAACTAGAAAAAAAAGATGTTGAAAATGAAGATTTAAACAAACCTATAATTATTAAATCCCAAATACCTGAATTTATCATTCCAGATTTACAACCAAAACAAGAATATTCATATCAAATAAGATCCAAAAATTCAAATGGATATTCTGAATTTTCAAATAAAGAAATCTTAAAAACTCAAAGTGATATACCTCATATAATTGAAAAAACTCAAACCAAATCAACACCAAATTCATCAAAAATTACTTTTATAAAACCCAATGAAAATGGATACAAAATTCAAGAATATGAAATCCATATCCAACCAATAAACCAATCAAATATCGAAAATGAAGAATCAAATAAATCTTTTATAATTATTAAATCTCAAACACCCGAATTTACGATTCCAGATTTACAACCAAATCAAGAATATTCATATCAAATAAGATCCAAAAATTCAAATGGATATTCTGAATTTTCAAATAAAGAAATCTTAAAAACTCAAAGTGATAAACCTAACATTATTCAAAAATCTGAAACACAATCAACACCAAAATCTTCAAAAATTACATTTCAAAAACCCAATGAAAATGGATCCAAAATTCAAGAATATGAAATACAAATTCAACCAATAAATCAATCAAATACTAAAAATGAAAAAGAAACTGAAACAATGATCCTAAAATCTCAAAGACCTGAATTTATAATACCAGATTTACAACCAAATCAAGAATATTCATATCAAATAAGATCCAAAAATACAAATGGATATTCAGAATATTCACCCAAACAAATCTTAAAAACTCAAACTGATAAACCTGAAACAATAAAAAACACTCAAACACAATCAACACCAAAATCTTCAAAAATTACTTTTAAAAAACCCAATGAAAATGGATCCAAAATCCAAGAATATGATATCCAAATTCAACCAATAAACCCAAATATCGAAAATAAAAAAGAAGCCAAACCTATAATTATTAAATCCCAAACACCTGAATTTATAATACCAGATTTACAACCAAATCAAGAATATTCATATCAAATTAGATCCAAAAATTCCAATGGATATTCTGAATTATCACCTAAAAAAATCTTAAGAACTCAAAGTGATAAACCTGAACCTATTAAAAACACTGAAACACAATCAAGACCAAAATCTTCAAAAATTACTTTTATAAAATCCAATGAAAATGGATCCAAAATTCAAGAATATGAAATACAAATTCAACCAATAAACCAAAAAAATATCGAAAATAAAAAAGAAGCCAAACCTATCAGTATTAAATCCCAAACAAATGAAATTATAATACCAGATTTACAACCAAATCAAGAATATTCATATCAAATTCGATCCAAAAATTCAAATGGATATTCTGATTTTTCACCTAAAGAAATCTTAAAAACTCAAAGTGATAAACCTGAAACAATTAAACAAATTGAAACTCAATCCACACCAAAATCTTCAAAAATTACTTTTATAAAACCCAATGAAAATGGATCCAAAATTCAAGAATATGAAATCCATATTCAACCAATAAACCAATCAAATATTGAAAATGAAAAAAAAACCCCTATCATTATTAAATCCCAAACAAATGAAATTATCATTCCAGATTTACAACCAAATCAAGAATATTCATATCAAATTCGATCCAAAAATTCCAATGGATATTCAGAATTTTCACCCAAACAAATCTTAAAAACTCAAAGTGATAAACCTGATTCAATTGAAAATTTGAAAATTACTGAATTAGGACCAAATGAGGCATCATTTGAATGTAATAAACCCAATGAAAATGGATCCAAAATCCAAGAATATGAAATTCAAGTTCAACCAATAAATCAAAAAAATACCAAAAATGCTAAAGAATCAATTAAACCTATCATCATTAAATCTCAAACACCCGAATTTAATATTTCGTATTTAAAACCAAATCAAGAATATGAGTTATCAATAAGATCAAACAATTCAATTGGATTTTCTGAATTTTCTTCAAAAAAATTTACAACTTTAACTGATATTCCTGAGCCAATTGAAAAATTTTCACAATATGAAATCTTATCTAAATCAATAATAATCGAATGGGATCAACCAGTAAATAATGGAGAAGAAATCGATTTTTATGAAATAAGACTTTCTGAAATAAAAAATGAAGATGAAGATGACTACGAAGAAGAGGATGAAGATGAAGACGAAGAAGATGATGAACATGATGATGATAATGAAGAAGAAGAAATTATTTATAAAATCAAAACTTTAAAATATGAAATCGAAAAGTTAAAGCCTAACCAAGATTATTTAATAAAAATTCGATCACATAATCCAAATGGATATTGTAAAAAATATTTTGAACAATTTTTAAAAACAAAAAGCCATATTCCTGATCAAATTAAACAAATAAATTTGAAAGAAAATTCCTCCTCAAAATTCCTAATTAATTGGGAAAAACCCAATGATCATGGATCAATAATTGATCATTATGAAATAGTAATTAATGAATCAACATCTAATTCAACAGTAAATAATGAAAATGAAACCATAAAAACAACAAATAATTTAGAAATGGATTTCAACTCTTTAAAACCTAATACGAATTTTTTATTAAAAATTAGAGCACATAATTCCCACGGTTATGGAAAATTCTCCGAAATTAATAATTTTAAAACATTAACTGATGTACCTGACCAAATTCAAAATATTGACATAATTTCAATTTTTAGAGAATCTCTGAAAATTAAATGGGATAAACCAAACAACAATGGTGAAATCATTGATTCATATTTAATTGAATTACAATCCAATTTCCAAAATATGCAACCGATTCATATTAAAACAAAAAAAGAATTCCATGAAATCAATAATTTAAACCCAGGTACAGAATATAAAATAAGAATTAAGGCTAATAATATAAAAGGATTTGGAAAATATTCTCAAAGTAAAATTGTACAAACAAAAAATTTTCAAGTACCTGATCAAATTGAAATCATTAAATGTATTGATTTTTCATTTGATGAAATTACAATAGAATGGAATGAACCAAGTTCTGATGGAATTCCAATTGATTATTATAACATTAAATTAATACAAGAAAAGGAACAAGAACAAACCAATGATGAAAAAGAAACAAATAATAATAAGGAGGAGGAGGCTAACAATAAGGATGTTGATAATACTCTTAATAACAAACAAGTAATTAAAGGGGTAGTGAACGAAGAAGAAAAAGCCAAAAAAGAAGATGAAGTAAATCAAGAAGATGAAAATAATGTCCTTTATTATAAATCAAAAGCCAATAAATATAAATTTGAAAATTTAATACCAAATAAAAATTATATAATTTATATTAAAGCACATAATAAAATTGGGTTTTCTTCAAATTGGCAAAAATACAAATTTAAAACAAAATCAGCTTCACCTCATAAAGTAGAAAATGTTATTGCTAAAAAAATTCAATCAAGAAAGGTGAGAATCAGTTGGGGAAAACCAGGAACTGGGAAATCAGAAATTATTGATTATCATTATCAATTTACTGTACCATCCCGAACCGAACCCTTTTGTGGAACATCAAAAAAGCAAGAAAAAACCTTTACAAAATTAAAACCTAACAAAGAATACAGTTTTAAAATTAAGGCAAGGAATTCTTATGGTTTTTCAGAATTCTCTGATTTATTGACATTTAAAACGGCATCTGAAACACCAAGACAAATTCTCGAATATAATTGTAATATAATTTCACCAACAAAGATAAAACTATCTTGGAAAAAGCCGCCTAATGGCGGATCTAAAATAGATTATTATCAAATTGAATTAAATCCAGATGAAAATGGATTAGAAATTGACCAACAAAAAAAAGAAAATGAAAAGAAAATTGAAATGGAAAAAGAAACTGAAAAACAAAAAAATAATTTCAAAAATGTTAAAAGAAAATTACTTTTTGAAACAGAAGAAAATGAAATTGATATCGATGATTTAATACCATATAAACCTTATAATTTTTCTCTGAAGGCGCACAACGAAAAAGGATTTGGAAGACCTATTCCAGATTTAATTTTCCAAACTTTTAAATCCACACCTGAAACAATAACTGGAAAGTTAAAATTTGAAGTTAGTTCTAGAAAGGCATCCTTTTCTTGGAAAGAACCAGAAACCCGATCAAATGAACCAATTAAACAATATCAAATAAAAATTTTTTGCGATGAAAATAAGATACCATCCACTATAACAACAGTAAAACCAAATTTTACTTTTCCAAAGTTAAAACCAAATAAAAAATATTTTGTATCGATTCAATCACAAAATGATATTGGCTGGTCAGATTATTCAGAGCCTCAATCATTTACAACATTACCAGACTCCCCAGACAGTATTTCGAAAATAAATACATCTGAAATAGGCTCAACTTTTATTTCTTTCAATTGGGAAAAACCTGAAGATAATGGTAAAAAAATTGATAATTATGTTATTACTTTAACTAAAGATGAAAACAATAACAAAAAGACCAATAATCATAATATTACAAATAGTGATGACAACAACAATAACAAAATTAAAAGTATTGAATTACAAAAAGATGAAGAAAAAAAAAAATTGAATTATTTAATTTTTAATACAGAAAAAACAAGTTATAAAATTTCAAACCTAATTCCAAATCAAAATTATTATTTTACTATTCAAGCCCAGAATGAAATAGGAAATGGTCTAATTTCTAACAAGGAAACATTTCTGACTTTAATTGATAAACCATATTCAATAGATGAAAAGGAAATTAATATCGATATCAATTTAAATGAAGCAAATATTTCTTGGAAAGAACCTGATGATAACGGATCGCCAATTATTAATTATAAATTATTGCTTTGTTTACTTCAAAAAAAAGTCAATAACAAAATTAATGATAATAAAAGTAATGATAATTTAGAAAATGAAAACAAAAATAGAACAAAAGAAGAAAAAGAAGAAAAAGAAGAAATGAAAGAAAACGAAGAAATGAAAGAAGACGACGACAACGAAGAAAATCAAGAAATAATGCAACATTTTACAAATTCAAATAAAACTAACTTTAAATTATTAGGTTTAAAATCATTATCAAAATATTCTATTCAAATAGCAGCAGCCAATGAAGTGGGATTTTCAATTCTTTCAATACCAAAATGTTTCCATACCAATACCACACAGCCAGACTCAATAAAAGAAATCCAAATAAATAACCTTACCCACACCGCAATAATTTTTGAATGGGAAAAACCATACAACAATGGAGAATTAATTGATTATTATTCAATTGAATTGAAATTAAAAGATATTAAAAACTCTAAACCAATAACAATTGAAAATGCTACAAATAAACAGTCTTTTTCAAATTTAAATCCAAATACAAATTATCAACTTTCCATTAAGGCCCATAATAAAAATGGTTTTGGAATTGATAATATCCCAATTGTTTTCAAAACTAGAGAATACGTTCCTGATCAGATTGATTTAAAAAATATTAAAATAATAGATATTGATTCTGATTATTTCGAGCTACAATTTAATAAGCCTAGAAATAATGGCAAAATTATTGAAAATTATAAATATGAATTAATCAATCAATCACTATTAACTACAGATAAAGGAAAAGCTAAGATATCAAAAATAATAGCTTGTAATAATAAAAAAGATGATAAAAATTTCAAAACAAACCAAAATGAAAATGAAAATAATAAAAATAAAAAAGAAGATAACAATAACAATAACAATAACGTACATAATAAAGAAACTTGTGGGGATGAGAATATTCAAAAAATAAAAATTGAGAATTTAATTTCCGATACAGAATATTCTTTTAAAATCCAGGCAGAAAATAAATATGGATTTAGTAAAAACTCTAAAGAATTAATGTTCAAAACTATAAAAAACAGACCGCCCAATATTGATGAACAAATAATCTTAAAACCAGGATTTAACAAAGTTTATATTGAATGGAAAAAACTATTAGATCAAGAAGGATATGTAGATTTTTATCAAGTAGATGTTGTAAATGTAAAAAATGAAAAGAATTCTATTAGCCCCAAAACAAAAAACTGTTTCATTAAAATAACCGATTTAATACCAAATACCAAATATAAATTTACTATCAAGCCACACAACGAAGTAGGATTTTCCAAAGGGGCTAATGAATATTTTTTTAATACTTTAGTTGATGCGCCAGAATCTGTTCCAGAATTTAGTATTGAAGAAATTAATCTTAGGACGATTACTTTAAATTGGACTGAACCAGCAAATAATGGCGATCCTATTAAATATTATCAAATTAAAGTGTATAATTCACAATCAAGAATACCAGAGATATATAATATTAAGGGGTTATTTCTTCAATTAACAGATTTATTATTAAATACTTTTTATCATTTTGAAATAAGAGCTAGGAATATAATAGGATATTCACAAATACCTTCAAAAATTTCATATTTAACTGAACAGGGCGACATACCAAACAGCATCAGATATTTGAATAAGGTAACAAAAATTAAAGATCAAACTGTTTTATATTGGTCAGAACCCTTGAATAATGGTGAAAAAATTGAAAATTACCGAATTACTATCAAATCGATAAACCAAGAATTAATTTTGAAAAAGGAAACAGAAAGACCAAAATTAAATATTTTATCCAAGCAATTATTAGATAATCAAAATTATTTTATTCAAATCTTGGCGAAAAATTCTATTGGTTATTCCAAAATATCAAATTCTATTAGATTAAAACTGAATCGAAAATTGCCCACTCCATGTACCAATTTATCATGTGTTGAATCTAAGCCCAATTCCTTATTAATTCAATGGGAACATCCCAGCCAATTTAAAAAATCACTATTAGTAGATTTTTTTAAAATAATTCTAACATTGTCAAAACCAACAACAACAACAAAAAAAAAAAAAAAAAAACAATTAATACTAAGAATAGAGTTAATAATAATAATGGAATTAACGGTAAGAACGGGGATACAACACCAAATAGGAAGATTAATATGAACACTAACAATAAATCAAATAATGAACAAAAGAATCTATTGAAAAGAATAATTTATAATTTTAATACAAATCACAATCAATACAAAATTAATAATTTACCAACAAATAGTAAATTTAAAATAATTCTGAGAGCACACAATTTTAATGGATTTTCCGAATCAACAGAAGACAAAATATTTTCCACAGCAGTTGATAAATTAAATGAAGTTGAAATAAAAGAATCTCAAAATATTTTTAAAAAACAAAAAGCTAATTTAAAAATAAAATGTTTTAAAAAATTGCATCATAATTTATTTATTAAATGGGGAGTAATTGAAAATAAAGATAACGAGATTGGCAATATTATTGAAGAAGATGAAGATCTGAAAAAAAATGAAATTCCCAAAGAAAATGAAAAAGAAAAAGAAAATGAAAATGAAATCCGCAGAGAAAATGAAAAAAAAAAAGGTAAAGAAAATGAAAATGAAAATAAGTCCCGTGAAAATATAAGTGATAAATCAGTCATTGAAAATGATTTAAATAGATTAGAAAAAGAATTAGAAAAAGAAAAGGAAGGAAAAACAAAGATAAATAAATTGAGCACGATTGTTGAAGAAGAAAAAGATGATGATGATAATGAAAATTTAATGAAAGTGAATTGGCAAGAATTACCAATAATCAATGAACACCAAATTGATCATTATTTAGTTTCAATTCAAACCGAATTAAATGAAAGGCCATTTAAATTTAAATGCTATACAAATGAATGCGAATTTTCTGAACTAAATGCAGGAAGAAACTATAAAGTTACAATTAAATTACATAACAAATTAGGATATTTCAAGCCTAATTTTAAAGCATATCAAACAACATTGGGTGTGCCTGCACAAATTAATGATATTAAATATAAATTTCTGGATAATAATATGAAAATTAAAATTAATTGGTTAAAGCCATGGAATGGCGGATCAAAAAGATCTAGTTACTCAATCTTTTATAATAATGGAAAGAATAATAAAACAATAAAGATTGATCCAGATAAGCACTCTTGTATTTTTCCAATTAAACCGAACTTTACTACCTTTTTCCAGATTTATTCATCCAATAAGTTTGGTGATAGTAAGCCCTCAGATCCAAGAATTGCTTTACCACCAAGAAAGACAGATGAAATTTCTAAAAATAGGAATAATAAGTTAACTAAAGTTTTTCAAAAAATGACGAAAAAATATAATATTATATTAGCTTTAGAGCGTGTAAAAGTTGATGAAGAAAAAGGTACTGGGGATTACAAAGTACTTGGAAGAACAATTACAATTGATTACAAAAAGGGCTTTGAATGGATTAGAGTTGGTGGTGGGTTCATGAAATTTGATGATTTCATTAAAAAACATCATTTAAACAAAAATGAATTTATTAAAAGTAATGAAAAATTTGGTGTTTCCGTATTACATAGCAGAAATTATCAATTTTCTGATTATACAGCTACCCCCTCACCAGTGAAAGAAAAATATAAAAAAACAGAAACATCACCAATAATATCTGTGGCGAAACATTTATTAACAAATTCTCCTCAAAGATTAAAATTATTAAAAAAACAATCCCAGATGAAGACTAGCGAAAAAACGAATATCAAAAGAAATATATTTCAAAAATTTCAATCTTTAAAGTCCAATCGACCAGTAAACAAGAAAATAAAATCAAAAAAAAATATTAACAAAAAAAGATTATCAAAAACTTCAAAATCAACTAATACAATTAATATAGATAAAAAATCTGAAAAGAAAGATAATGTTAAAAATAATGAAAAAAAGAAAAATACTCGAGCTAGAAGAAATAGAATGGGCGGCACATTAAAGCCCAAGAAAAATACTAATTTTAATATAAGAAAAAAAAATCAAAATCAAAATAAGGTGGAAAAGGTAAATCGAAAACAAAAAAAGAAGAAAAAAAATCAAAAAAAAAAAGATAAAATTAAAAAAAGATCGTTATCATCAACAAAAAAAGATATTAAAAATGTAAAACCAGAAGAAATTGTTGAAAAAAAAAATTAAAAACTAAATAAAATGTAAAACCATAATTTGGTATTTTTAATTTTTTTTTTATTTTTAAACTTTTTACGAATTAAGGATTAGACTCACCACAACACTCATTAATTTGTAAATATATGATAGTTGTTTTAAAATTTTATTCGTGCACCTAAGTTCTAGAGTTTCAAAAAAAAAAATGAAAAATTTTGCTTTTGCTTATTTCAACAATTAAAATTTCAAAAATTCCAAAAAAAAAAAAAAAAGTTATTTTATTTGTTTTTTCAGGTAGATTATTTTTTTTTTTTTGAGATCTAGTACAAATTTATTTGCATGTATTTTTAGATTTTCTATTTTGATATTATATTTAATCCTTACATTTGATCTATTTTCTCTAAAAAAAAAAAAAAATCCAAAAAATTATCAATTTCTAAATAAACGAACTTTTTGAATTAATTAATATTTTCTAGAAAGTTAAATCATAAAAGAAAATTGATTCATTTGTAATATTGATTTCATGTCTTTTATCAAAGTTTATATAAAAATGTTTAAAAAATAAATTGAAATCGATATCGTATATAATTTCGAATGTATTGACTAATTTTGTTTGATTTATTACATTGCTTTTTTTGTTAAAATTTGAGTTTTTTTAATAGATATTCAATATTTTTTTTAGACTCTAAAGATTATTCACTAATTTATTACTCAATTATATCATCTATAAAAAATAGAATTATTTATTTATTTATATATTTTTCTAGAGAGAAAATTTCTTTTCTCCTGTGTGTCCTAATTTCTAAACTTTTTTTTAGAAATTTTGTTAAAGAATAACAAATTTTATTATCACTTACTAATGATAATTTACATAATGAATTCTTTTTATTAATAATATCTTCAATATTATTAATTTTTTTATTTTATTTTTATATTATAAAATTCAGATATCCAGATTTTTCCATTTATTTTATAGGCTGACATTCCCATAAAAAATGATCGAAATCTTCAATGATATCAAAAAAATAAAATTATTATTTAAATTTTGTCTTACTTATTACTACAAAAAGGCAGAAATTGATTTTTAACAAGGAGATTGGTTATCTCCTTTATTTTTTGGATTTATTACTCTTTTTTTATGAGAAAAAATCAAATCAACTGCATTACATGCCCAAATGTTTGCAGACGATCTAATTTTACTGATGAAAGGATCATTGATAAAAAATCAATTCCCAATTACAAAAAATATATAAAATAATATGAGATTTCAGAATGAACCCAAATAATGATAAAATTAAAAAAAAAAAAACTTTAATTCCAAAGGAAATTTTATATCTTGGTATTTGGATAGATATACAAAACTCATTTAAAGTTTAACCTTGATAAAGTTCAGATCAATTTCAAAAAATTAATCAATATCTTACAACAAAAAAAATTTTCTAATGGTTTAAAAATTCAGTTTTTTAAAGCTGTATTACATAGCCATCTATTAGATGGATTAGAAATATTTGATTTGACAAAAATAGATTTTAAAGATATTGATACTTGGATCAATAAAAAAATTATAATTTTTTTATTAATTAACCAACATTCCTAGAGTTATTTATAAAACAGATATAAAAATTGATCCTGTCAAAATAACAATATAAAAAGAAGATTTAAATGAATTCATAAATTAAATATCCAAGGTTTTGATGAATTATTTAACTATACTACTTTTATAAAAAAAAAGATTCAGAAAATATTAATTGGAACTCCCAAAATTTAATACAACTAGAAATAGAACTAGACTATTTCAGAATTTAAAATTTAGAAAATAGTTCGAGTTGAAAAGTTCTAAATATAAGTTATTAATGACAGGAATATACATTTTTCGATCTTTAGATTTGAGAAAAGTAATTAAAAAAAAAAATTTCCAAAATGACAATTGATAATAGTGATAAGTAGTAAAGCATTTAAAAATATATTGTTGCAATAATCTTGATAATATATATATATATATATATATTAGAGCTATTTGAACAATAGAGCACTAATATCATAATTACCTTCCAATTACAATATAATTTAATTATAGAGGAATCTACGGTAACACTAATCCCTTTGGTGGAAAAATAAACTATAAAATATGTTTCCAACAATTTTAAACAATTGTGTGATATATGGATGAATTCAAACCTTTGCATTAAAAATTAATAAAATATAAAACAAATGTTTAAAATATATTTTATAAAGTATAATCTTTTTTTAAAAAAAATCATATTTTCAAAGAAAAAATCTAAAAATAGTAATATTTTTAATATCTTAATTCAAATTTAATTGAATGTTTTGTTCTGAAATTGAACCCTTTTGCATATTTTCAAAACAATTTTTACAAATTAAGTTTGAATTCGTGTCATTAACATTTGAGTGTGATAATAAACAATTGTGACAAACGGGATTCTTACAAATTGGGCATATTTTTTTTTTCCGTTTAAAATTAAATTTTTTCAAGCAAACCGAACATTTATTTTTTTCAATTTTAATATTTGGTTGGGTTATTGATTTTTCTGATAAAACAAAAACACGTTTATCAATAGAAAAGTATATTTTTTTATGCTTAAGATTAAAATAAAGAGTTTTGATAGGACCCTTTCGTTGAATATCCGATTTCCAAATCTGAATAAATTCCAATATTAATGCCTTTTTTATATTTTCATTTTTTCTTTCTAAATGTTCATTAGTGTGGTTTTGTTTATTATTATCATTATCATTATCTTTCTCCTTCTCCTTCTCTTTCTCTTCCTCTTTCCCCTTCTCTTTCTCATTCTCATTCTCATTCTCATTCTCATTCTCTTTCTCTTTCTCCTTCTCCTTCTCTTTCTCTTTCTCTTCCTCTTCCTCTTCCTCTTCCTCCTTCTCCTTCTCCTTCTCCTTCTCCTTCTCTTTCTGGTTCTCGTTCTCGTTCTCGTTCTCATTATCATTATATTTGGCTTTTTCCTTTTCCTTTTTATTGTTTTTATTTTTATCGACGGTATAAGTTTTATTGATATTATTATTTTGATGTGAATTATCCAATTTTTTATTCTTAATTAAATTAGTTTTCCAAAATCGAATTTGCCCAGATTGGTGGCCCGTAATATATCGAAAAGAATTATATTTTTGATCAATTTTAGTTATTATTAAAGATGTAATGGTATCTTTATAAACATTATTCAGCTTAATTTGGGCTAATAAATCACCATTAATGGTGTATAATTTCATTTCGTTTGAAGAAGAAATTACAATTTCGCCAGTATATTTATTAATTTTAATGTTTTCTATTTGTAATTTAAAATCATTAATTATTCTAATTATTCTGAATTTATTCAAATCCCAGATGATAACAGACCTATCTTTCGAGCCACTTACTGCTATTGAATATTTAACACATATATCTAACGCTGTAATTTTTTTTGTGTGGCCATGACAAGAATCCAATAAGGTAATTGAATGTGGTATATTTCCTTTTCCCTTTTTGAATAATTTTAAATACCAAAAATTTAAAATAAGATCTTTCCCGGCTGTAATAAAATATTTACCATTTTGAGAAATACACATTTTGGTAATTTTCCCAAAATGGGGGTTTTGCTTGTAGCATAATAATTTTTCATTTTTATCAAAAATTCTAATGGAATTGTCTGCATAAGAATAATCAAAAAAAGTTGAAAAATTTGATGGGTTAATTTTTCTTTTTTTTTTGGTAATAATGATATTAGTTCTTATTTTAGTCAAATATATTTTAATATCGCCAATTTTGCATTCCAATTGTTTTAGTAAATTTGTATCTAATTTTGAAGGATTTAAAAAAACAATTTCTTTTTCTTTCTCCTTTTCTTGAACTTTCCCTTCTTCCTTCCGCTTCCCATTTTCCCTTTTCATTTGTATTTCCTTTTCATTTACCTTTCCCAAGACATTTTTTCCCATTATACTGTTGATTTTATATTTCCTTTTAGGGTGGGCTTTTTTTTGGAATAATTGTATTGGACATTTACCAAAACTTTCAATTTGATTTATCAGTGCTTGCTTCACAATATCGTTATCTACAGTATTAAAATTTATTTTGTTTTCATATGTTAAGTAATAAAAGACATTATTAGCTTTCACTGCTTCCTCTCCCTTTTGCTTATAGCCAAAAATTAAATCAATCCATTCATTTAGATGTTCACTGACATAATTGCTTTCTAACGCCTTTCTATGAATTCTAATAAAATTTTCTGCACTCCCATTTGCCCAGGGTGGCAATTCCACATGATTAACTTTTTTTCCATTTTCTAATGATCCAAAATTGAAATTATTTTTATTTCTTAAAAATGTTGGTAAATAATAAAATTCTGGTATCAGTTCTTTAACATTTGAATAAATTAGTGAACTTGCATTTTCATAACAATATTTTATTGATCTAAATATTCGATCTGGATTATCGAATTTACCCCCTATATAAAAATATAATAAAAATTAAAATTAAAAGAAATATATATTTATTAATAAAAATTTTCTTAATTATTTTTCATTTTTTATTAAATTTTATTTTTTTTTATTAATGTAATTTCTTAGTATAGTAAATGTCAACAGTTTTACAAAAGTGCCTTGAAAAGAGTTAAAAATATCAATTTTATTTTAATAATTTTTTTAAAAGTTTCTATTTTCACTTTTTGAAGATGAATATAGCCAATTCTTAAATATTTCTTATAACTCTATAAATACTGAAAAATAAACGATTTTTCACGAAGTTTATTTCCATAATAATTTAAGAAATGTTATTCCAAAAAGTTTAAACAGTTTTTATTTTTTCATTTTTATTGTTTATTTGAAATAAAAATTATTAAACTATTGTCTCAAATGAGACATATATACTCGATTTAAAATATTTACTTACTTGAAAGCATGACGAAAGAATTTTTTTTTTTATTCATTCATAAATCTGGAGATGAAGGAATACAACTTAATTATCGACCAATTTCAATTAATCATAACTCTCCAAAGATTTTTTCTTAAATTGTTATATGGAGGAATCCAAGATTCTTGAGATTTAGTTTCAAAAAAACCGATTTGGATTTAAGAAAAAAATTGGTACTAGAATAGTAGTTAAAAATTTATTCAATGAATATCAATAAAAAAAAAATAAAAATAAATTCAAAAAAGAAAATATTTATATAGTTACAATAGATATAAAAAAATATTTTGACTCTATTCGTCATTCACTAATTTATTAGTTCAATTAAAAAATTTATAAAAAATGAAATCATCGTAAGATATCTACTTGCTTATTATTACAAAAAAGAAGAAATTGGCGTTTATCAAGCGGATTGGTTATCTCCTTTATTTTTTGGGTTTATTACTCTTTTTCTCTTAGAAAAAAATAAAATCAACTGCATTACATGTCCAAATGTTTATAGACGATCTAATTTTACTTATGAAAGGATCATTGATAAAAAATCAATTCCCAATTACAAAAAATATATAAAATAATATGAGATTTCAGAATGAACCCAAATAATGATAAAATTAAAAAAAAAAAAACTTTAATTCCAAAGGAAATTTTATATCTTGGTATTTGGATAGATATACAAAACTCATTTAAAGTTTAACCTTGATAAAGTTAAGGCCAATTTCAAAATATTAATCAATATCTAACAATAAAAAAAAAATTTTTTTCTAATGGTTTAAAAATTCAGTTTTTTAAAGCTGTATTACATAGCCATCTATTAGATGGATTAGAAATATTTGATTTGACAAAAATAGATTTTAAAGATATTGGTAATTGGAACAATAAAAAAATTACAAAATTTTTATTAATTAACACACACTCCCCTAGGCTTTTTTATAAAACAGATTCAAAAATTGATCCTGTTAGAATAATAATATATAAATGAAGTTTTAAGTTAATTCTAAAATTAAAAATCCAAGGTTTTGAACGAATCAATTATCATTTCTTTTTATAAAAAAAAAAAGATTTGAAAATATAAATTGGAACTCCCAAAATTTAAAACAACTAGAAATAGAACTAGACAATTTCAGAATTAAAAATTTAGAAAGTAGTTTGAGTTGGAAATGTCTTTAGTTTTTTTTTAATTTTTGAAATTAAAAGAAAATTTTTGAAATTTTCTTGTTATTTCTTAGAATTAAAAAAAACCTAGTCACCTGACGACAAAAATATTTAAAAATTATCCAAATCAATAACACCATAAATAAGTAGCCGTGTCGTCAAGAACCGTGGATTGCCTAGGTTTTTTTTTAGTTTGAGAAATAAATAGAAAATTAAAGAAATTCTCGGTTTATTTCTCAAATTAAATAAAAAAAAAAAAAAAGCTGACAAACACTTAAGCTATTTCTTCCAGAATTTAAAAGAATAGAGAGAAATCTAAAATTTTACTCAATTCTTTTGAATAGTGGAAAACCTAACGACAAAATATATTTAAAATGGAAGGGTTCAACTTCAATTTTAAAACTCTGAAATTTTACAAATTATCTTAACAGGTATTCTTATTTTATGAATAAAACCAAAATCAAAATATTTGTGAATGATGTAAAAAAATAAACCATTTAGAAATCATTGTAAATTTTGACCAATTTTTATGGATTTTTTCATTATATGAAAATAATCTTGTAATCTGGATATCTTAATTAAAAACAATTAATATATCTATTATATTAAACAATAATAATATTTTTAATATTATAATAAAAAAAATTTCATCATATTTATTTCCCATAGTGGATAATAAACTTATTTTTGAGTCTTTAATAAAATTTCTAAAAAAAAATTTAGGAATTTGGGTAGTGCTGTAGAGTACCTTCAAGTGCCTAGGTTTTGTTTTAATTCAAAAGAATTGAATAAAATTAAAGATTTAACTCAATTCTTTAATAATTAAAAAAAAACTTTAACGAAAATACTACAAGGAAAAAAAATAAATTCTGAACATTAAAATTAGTTAAAACTACATATTGGATTTCAGTTATACATCTTTTATAAATTATTTTTTCAAAGTTATGATAATTTTATGTAATTAAGAAAAGATAGCTATTAAACTCTTTAATATTTTAATATCACGCTTTTTCAAAATTACGGATTTTTGAAAAAAACACCTATTTTTGGGGTATTTTTTTATTTTTTGAAATTAGTTAGAATGAATGAACTTTTGATTGAATATTAAACTAGAAAAAAAAATTAGTGTTAGAAAAAATTGCAGAAAAAAAAAGGGAATATAAACTAAATTCAAAAATTTTAGACACGGTTTAAACAGTTGAAAGAATAACAATCCTACACTTTACTTCCAATTTAGAAATAATTTTGATTTTACAAACTATTTCATTTTTTGTTTTGTTTTCATTTCCTCTTTTTTCAAGTTATGTAATCTTTTTTGTTAGATCTAGAAAATTTTTTTCGATGGTTGATAGAAGGTTAGTGTTGAGTTTGTTAAATAGAAAAAATAAAATAAAATCAGTTGATGGTATCTTATCATTTGATCCATCAACAATTGTTGGTGAAATTTCAACAAATTTATCCAATACATTTTTTGTTCCGCTCGTTTCATTATTTTGGACACACTTGTTTTAATTTTTAGTTTTATATTTTTTTTTTTATTTGGATAAAATGATTACTTATAAAAACATAAATACTAGGTTACTTGAATCTGGTTTTTATTATACGTTTGGAAAAATATAAAATAAAATTGAGTTTTTTTTTTTGCCTATTTTTGTTTTTGGGTGTGTCCAAATATTTGGAATGGGGTTTATATAAAAACCCAAACATGGAAAAAAATAAAATGATAAAAAATATTTCAAAAACAGAAAAAAATCATTTTTTCAATTTAATTTAGTGATAACTTTTGAAAGAAATATTTGATTTTATTTTGTAATTGAATAATATGATTGTTTTTCGGATAATTAAAAAAATCGATTAAATAATCTCTTCAATAAGACAAATAAAAATTTGAAAAATTGTACAATTAAAAAGGAAAAAAAATATTACTAAAAATTTTCATTTTTTTTTCAATTCCAATTAATATCCAATAAAGTTATATACCTTTTTCAAAATTGTTATGTATAATAACGTTTATTATGTGAGTATATTTCAAAAATACAAAATTTAGAGATTTGTTTTTTCAAAAAATTTTTTGAGTTATGAAGTGTCCTAGGTTTTTTTTACTTTTTTTTTTTGTTTCGAAAATCTAAGGATGTTCTAATCAAAACAAAAATTAAAAAAAAACCTAACTAAAAGTGCCATCAAGTGCCAAGCTTTTCCAAAATTCAAAAGAATCGAGTAAAATCATCGATTTAACTCAATACTTTTAAAATTGTGGAAAAGCTAACGATCGTTTTTTTTTTTTAATTTGAGAAATAAACCGAAAATTAAATAAATTTTAGATTTATTTCTTAAATTAAAAAAAATCTAACTAAAGTGCCGTAGAGTGCCTAGCTTTTCCAAAATTCGGAAATAAACTGAAAATTTATTTAATTTTCTTTTTATTTCTAAAAGTCAAAAAAACCTAACGGCAAACAAGATGAGTTTATACCCCTCCCTAAAATAATTAAAAAAATTGTTTTTTCTAATTTTTAAATGAGTTACGATTATTGGAAAATTAAAGTTTTTTATTAATCATAAAATTTTTGTTTGCCATGATTCCTTGTTTAATTTTTTTTAAGAAAGTTTTGAATTAAAATTAAAAATCTATGTTTTAATGTGAAAATTTTTATTTGTATATTATATGATTTTCTGGTGAATATTTTGAACCCAAAAACGAAAAGACAGATTAATTAACAAAAAATATAGTGAACTGTTATCTAAGATTATTGTAACAAAAATTACAAATCTTTTTCTGAATAAATAATAATGAACACAATGAAGATCTGGTTCAAATTTGAAATAATTTTCAAAATAAAAATAAAGATTATTTTGTAGATCTTGTTTTATTTGAGCAAAGGTTTATTGTTCTATCAATTATTTATTAACAAGTATTTTTTTTTTTTTTTTTTTTTATTATTTCCCAAAAATATGTTCTTATCTAAGAAAAAATTATTCATTGATTTTATTTGATTCGAAATAATAGCTTAAAGTGGGTCATTTTTTTTTTGAAAAGAATTAGTAATATCCTTTAAATTTGAAAATATTTTTCTTATCAAATGATTTATTTTTGAAAAAAAATTGTTTCCTTATTTTAAATAGTTAAAAATAAAAAATAATAAAAATAAAAATGAGAAAAAAATAATAAAAACAAACCTTGTAATTTAACAAATTGAGTTGAATATGGCTCGATCCTCAGTAAATAATACAAAACGATCCCAGGGCTTGAGTAATGAGATCCATAATGAAACTTTGGTATTTTATCATCATACCAATTATTATAATTGTTGATAAATTTTTTTAATCTGTCAGCATCTTGTGCTCCCATAGGCTTTGATAAATCCCTGTAATTATTTGGATCGTTTAAATCTATTGACTCAGAGGTATAATTTTTCAAAATCCAAGGGAAAACGGGATATTGTGTTAAATCATTGAAGGTTCTGCCAGCTAGAGTATTTAATATCATTAAATATTCAAAATTAGAAATTTCACCTTCAACCCATTTATTTCTGATTTTTTTGATATATAGTTTTTTCGATTTTAATTCTTCTAGATTAATTTCTTCCTTATTATTCTTTTTTTTTGGGGGGAAAAAATTGAAAGATTTTGTCTTTGCGACAATTTTTCTATAAATTTCATTCCTTTCTTGTTCATTTGCAAATAGTAAAAAGCAATTTTGACCATTTTCAAAAAAAAATTCAATTCCAATTTCTTGTGCAAATTTATTTCTTTTAAAAAGATTTGATAGATCTTGATAATACCATTTTTTACATTTATGTTTAATTTTCCCCACCTCACCTATTTCAAAAAATTCATTTGTTTCTGAAATGGTATAATTTGTTATTGTGTAAAAATTGTGTTTACAAAGAATTAATACAGATTTTATTAGATTAAAATTCCAAATAATTGAACACGGATATTTTTTTATAATTTTATTATTATCCTCAGGATCTAATCTTCTTAAAATTCTTTTGTCTTCAATTACTCCTTCGTCCTCTTCTTCTTCCTCAGAAGCGTCATTATCATTTTTACCGTTTTCGGCCTGTTGTATATCTTCCTTCTCTTTTCCTTTTTGAATATTTTTATTTTTATTCTTTATCTTTAACTTTTCTTTTTCTTTTTTTTTATTCTTGTTATTATCATTATCGTTGCCATTGTTGTTATTACCATCATTATCATTGCCGTTCTTATTACTATTATCATTATTAGCATTTTCCACTTTAGTATACCCTTTATCTTTTTTAATGCTTGTTTCATTTTTCTTTGCAGTCTTAGGATCTGTCTTTTTTTCATTATTAATATCTAAATTTTCTTTTTCATTTTTCTCATTCTTTTCTTCCACGTTATTATTTCCTCTGTTATTTCCCGTTTCTTCATTATCATCATTTATGTTATTATTAGTCTTTGTTTGGATAGAAATTAAATTTTTTCGAACATTCTGGTTTAAAGAACGAAACAAATTAACTTCATTTTGATCCCAAGGATTTTTGATCGATTTTTTATTGCTTTTTATATCACTTTTTTGATAATAAACTATAGATTCAGTTCTCATTGTATTTGATTTTTTTTTTTTTGTACTTTTTATTATTGTTGGTGAAAAATAAGAAGAGTGGCTGATAAATTTAAATTTTTTAATAAATTTTTTTTTCATTCTAGAAAATGCTTCATTATGATCCAATTTATAATGAGTAATTTTTAATTTATTATCTTTATTCTCGCCACATTTTGCAAAATATTTATTTTGATAATAAAAAGTTCCCCTTTCATCTAATAATTGTTTTGTTATTAATTTCCATTTGTTTTTTAACCAAACAGAGAGATCCAAATCTTCTAATTTATTTTTTCTCAAATTATATTTCTGATTTTCAAAAATTGTGAAGGTTAATTTTAACCAATTTTTATAATTTTCGTTATAATATTGATATTCTTGATTTTCAATTAATAGAATTTTTATCTTTAATTTATTTATTTTTTTTTTGGAATTAGTAATTGTTTTTTTAGTTTTTAATTGTTTTTTTTCATAAATTTTTTGAAATTGGGTTTTAATTTTTAATAAAAAATCATTTATTATTTGCATATGCAATTCATTATTTAATTCTTTGATTTGTGTTTTTTTTTCAATAAAAATTAATTTAAAAAAATCCTCATTTAATAAATTTTTAGATTTTTTTAATTTAGAATTAGAAATTTCGAAAAGGGAGACAAAATTTTTAGATTTTAATTTTATTAATTTTGTCCAAATTAGATAAATTTGCTCTTGAAAATTATTGTTATATTTATTCTTCTTCTTATCATTATCATTTTTTTTCTTAAGATTTAATTTTTCTTTTGCATTGTCATTTTCATTGTCATTTTTATTGTCATTTTCATTTTCATTTTCATTTTCATTGTTATTGATTAAAAAAATTAATTAAAAAGATATAAAATTCAATATCATCGTTATTTTGAAGAAATAGCTTAATATTATTTAAAAAGAAATTTATTATTTGAGATTTGTTTTTAGAAGAATATAAAAAATAAACAATTACTTTATTAAAAATGAATTGAAATTGTTTGTAAAATTTTTTTTTATTTTTTTTCCATTGTTTTTCGTTTGAATTATTAATTTTATTCGTTAACTTGTCATTATCATTATCATTACTCTTATTTATTTTTTCATTTGAATCATTAACTTGATTATTATTATTATTATTATTATTGTTGTTGTTAAGAAATAAAATTTGAGAACAATCAAAAAAAAAACACATAATAATTAATTCATCTTGATTGTTAAAAATCCCAGATAAAATATTATTTAAAATTGAATTAGAAAAGAATAAAAAGGACTTTTCCATATCTTTTGTCATATTTTTTTTTGTTTTTTTAATAATTGTCATAAAAATTGAAATTAATTGAAGGAAAAATTTTTTTAAAAATAAATTACTTAATTCTTTTGATTGAATGTTGAAAAAATAGTTTATAATTAAATCAAATAAAAAATTAAATTGTATAAAATGCATAATATTTAATCGAAATAATATCCCAAGAAAATCAAATAATTTTTTGAAAATTTTATTATTCGAAAAGTAATTAATAATTTTTGGATAATATTTTAAATCATGATCATTATTTTTTAGACTTTTCTTAAAAGTGTTGAAATTTTTTTTTATTTCTTCTGGGAAAAAAAGATCTAAAAAGCATGTAATAATTCTTTCATTTTTAAAAATTTGTTTAAAAAATGATTGTTTAAAACTTAATTGGATTAATAAATTTATAATTTCGCAAGTTTGTTTTTGTAATTTTTTATAATTTATTTTTTTTGACTCATATTTATAATCTATATCATTCTTATTAGGGGTTTTATTTTTATTTTTCTTTTTCTTATTCCTGCTCGTACTACTACTCGAATAATAATATTTATTTATTTTGTTGTTTATTAATAACTTTTGGGAGTGTTTTAAAAAAGTTAAAATTAACAATATTTGTTGATTTGTAATAACTTGAGTTTTTTGAGTTAATACATAGCCCTTCCTAGATTTTTTTTCTAATAATTTTTCATTCAAATAATTTTTCATTATTACAAAGTTAAAAGATGAAAAATCAAGGAAGGATAGTTTCAATAAATAGGTTAACAAATACAATGAAATTTTTTGATTATTACTAAATTTAATAATTAAATATTTTATTGTTTGAAACCCTTTTAATTGATGAAATTTTTGATAATATAAAGTACTAATTTGTAAAAAAGTGAAAGTTAATCTAATAATTAAGCCAGCAGTTTCAGAAGAAATTGGTTGCTGGAGTATCGAAAGTGACCATTCGGGCGAAAAATAATGAGAAAATAACTCAAAATTTTTTTCAAATAAATCTAAAGAGAAATTTTTTCTAATATTTTGAGTAATTTTTAATATTGTTTTTAATAATAAATTAACTATTATTGTATTGGAAATAATTGGGATTATTTTATTCTTATCTTGATCAATAATTGAAAAAGATAAAAAATCCGTTTTTTCTTCATTTTTGTTATTCTTGTTGCTGTAATTATCATTTGAATTGGAATTATTTCCAAAACTTTGATTTTGATAAGATCTGGCCAGAATTAAATTCGCTAATAATTTTATTTCATTGTCATTTCTAATTTTGGTAAAAAATTTTTCAATGATTTTACCTATTACCTCCAGGACACTAATTGGCAGTGTAGGTTCTTGTAATACGTATATTAAATGATTGATGATATTTAGCTTTTGTAAAATATAACAGTTTAATTCTGAATATTTATTATTATAGATAAAATATAATATTTTTTGATAAACTAAAACTTGTATCTGTGGTTTTGAAAATCTCCAAATTTCTCTATTTAAAAAGATGGATTGAAAAAATAATTGATTGGCAATAATATATTCATTTTTTTCATTGCTCGTTTCATTATTTTCTTTTGAAATATTTTTTAGAAAAATTAATTGGAATAATTCATTAATGGTTTCTTTTCTAATGTATTTTAATTTTTTTTTCAAGATAAAACCTAAAATTTTATATCCATTTTTTCTTTCAATTTCTCTTAAACTTGTATAATTAAATGTACAAAAATAATAAAATATTTTTAACGTATGTTCAATTTTTTCAGAATCGTTGTAAATTTCAATTAAATAAAATAGTGAAAAAAAATTTATATTGATTAATTGTTTTAAAAGTCCATTTGAAAATAAGACCTCAACGTCTCCATTGATAACACCACGATTATTAATATTGGATATTCCAATGGAATTGTAAATTTTCCATTTCCAATTTTTTTTATTAAATCTAGAATTAGTTGGATCCAAAGAAAATAATAATGAAGATTTTCTATTGAACATATTTTTTTTTTTAACATTTTTGGTCATTGAAAAATTAAATGTTTTTAATAGATTTTCAAGATCATCATGATTCTTACCATTGGTAATATTAAAATTATTGTTACCTTCATTTTTTTGGTTTGTATTTTTCTTTTTAATTGAATTCAAATATTTGGAAACATTTTGGGGATTTAATTTATAATTGTTTTGATAATAATTTAAACTTTCGAAGGAATGTAAATTCATAAATGTTTCTGATAAATAAAATTGAAAGATTTCTTGATTAGTTAATAAATTATTAAAAAGGGAAAATGAATAAAGATCCCATTTTGAATTTATATTTTGTTTGGTTGCATCCTTAATATTCTGCTTTAAAGAACCAAAAATTAGAGAATTATTTATTTTTGAAAATTTTGGGAATTTAATAATTTTTTTATTGATCAATCCCCCATTTATAAATAAAGTTAATATCGATGAATTATTATTTTTTCTTTTTTGAGAATGGGTAATCGCAATGTAATAAACTTTTGATTGTCTTAATTGATAAGAATTGAAATTTATATAATTCTTATTAAATGTCTTGATATAAATAATTTGCTTTTGAATAAAAAATTTCAAAATATTTTCATTTTTGTTTGATTTGATTTGAAAAATCTTTATTTTTTTTTTTTTTTGAATCTTTTCAAATGCATTTATTTTGATCAATAAGGCGATTGAATAACTAATTTCATTATTTATGATATTAAAATTATTAATTTTTGAAAAATAAATTGAACTATTTTTATTATAATTCGAATTAAATCTTATTTTTGAAGCTGAGCTAGAATTATGTGTAATTTTTTTTATATTATTTAAAAATAAATTATTAATTTCATTATTCTGTTTGTTATTGGTTTTGGCTAATATTTGGAAATAAATTGATAATTCGTTGATTGAAATATTGAATGTAAGTATTGCTTGAAGAAAATTAAGAAATAAATTTCTAATGTCAATCAATAATTGATTGTTTTCTTTATTATTTTGAGTTTTATTATAAAACATAACATGAGAATATTTTTTAATTATTAATTTTAGAAAATTATAATTACTTAATTTTTGAGCATTAATTGGATTTGATTTGACAATAGTAATAGTTTTTTCAAGTATAATTTTAATTTTTGTTAAATCCAAATTTTCCATTAATTTAAACATTATATAAATAATTTTTGGATTTAATAAAATAATTTTCTTCTTTGTATTATTTTTAATAATATTTGTATTTTTATTTTTATTAGTTTTGTTTTTATTATTATGATTTTTGTTATTGTTGTTGTTGTTGTTATAATTATTTTTTTTATTATTTTTATTTTTATTTTTATTTTTATTTTTATTTTTATTCTGATTAGTTCTATTATTATCATTATCATTATACTCAAAGGATAAATCCATACATTGGAGTAATAATGACAAGCCATGTTCAGTTTTTAATAATTTGGAGGAATTTACAATATTATTTAAAAATGGTAATACATTTAAATGGAATTTTCTTCTATTTGCTATTGAATTTTTTAAACCTTGTTTTAATAATTTTAAAATGGATATTAGAAAATTTTTTATTAAAATATTTTCTCTCATTGATTCATTATAGCCTAATAATGCAATACAATTCATGGAAATTATAAACCCGTTCATTTCTTTGAATATTTTTTGTTTAATACTTTTACTTTTTGTTGCGATTAGTGTTAACGAATTTAATATTCTAATCCTTCTTTCAATTTTTTCTGGTGGTAAGGACTGTAATTGTTCCAATAGATAATTGAGTTCTACTTGTGGGTTTGTTTTGATTAATAAATTGAAAATTTTTTCAGTTTCCTTTCTATATCTAGGATATTGTAATAACCATAATAAATCATTGATAAATGTTTTGGATTTGAATGATATTAATTTTTTTTTTTTTTTTTTATGATTTCTATTATTCTTTAATCGTAGATTATTTTGTAAAATACAATAAAGCAAATCGGTTAGTTGTACAAAAACATCTTTATGAAAAAGTCTAATTATTTGATCATTAGAGGATTGGACAGATAATGAAAATGCATGAATATAATCAGTTAACAATCCAATTAAGTCCATATCTAATAATTGTGATAGAATGTCATTATTATATAAAATTAATTTATAAAATAAATTAAAAATTTTTGATAAAATATTATCAGTTAATTTTGTTTTTTTAGCTATGAGAATTAATTCGCCAATTTCGATTCTAGGAATTAATAAAAATCGAGTTACAAATAATTCAATTAATTTCAATAAAGTTTCTTGTATTTCAAATTTAAAATAATTATAAAATTGGATCAGGTGTAAAATAAGATTTGTTTGTTGCGAAATTTTATAATTTTTTGATGAAACACTGAATGTAAGTAATAAAAATTCACTAATCTTTTTTTCAATTTTTTTTTCAAGTTCTTCATCTTGGTTGATAATGGATATTTGAATTAAAAGTGAATCTAAACACTCAAGTGCTTGGATATATTTAATTTTGAAAGTTGGCAAATTTTCTTTGTTATTATTGCTGTTGCCAGTGTTACTGAAAGGATGGTTGACATTATTTATATTTTCATTCTCATTATTTGTATTTATTTTCACAAATGATTTATTTCCAACAAAAATTAAGTTACAAATCTGATCAATTAAAATTAATATTAATTCTTGATCTGGTTCATTTTTATTATTCTGTAAATGATCTAATAAAGTGATTATAAATAATGTAAACCCCTTTTTTTTTGTAAAATGGTTAATTTGTTTAAAAGTGTATTGCGAACTGGATATTAAAAATGAAAAGATAATTTGATAAATATATAATGTTGAAATGGTGTTTTTATTTTCTAATGATTCAATAATTAAACCCAAAATTTTTTCTGAAGATAAATAATTATGTAATTTCTTTGAATATAAAGGGAAAATTTTTAAGATTAACACACACAATGTTTCAAATAAAAATTGTTTTTGATCTTGTTTCAAGTAATTTGACAATAAGGAATGGAATAGTAATTTAATTGTGTCAGTATTAATACATACTTTAATAATTTCTTGATTTTCAAAGCATCTATTTAATATTTCAGAAACACTATTTATTGTTTCATAAAAGACTGTTTTTTGTTTGTTTATTTTATTATTTTGGTAAAAAAAAGAGAGAAGAAAAAGAAGAAGAAGAAAAATTAATTAAAAATAAAAACAAGTTTCTATTGTTTTTTTTATTTTTGTAAAATTATGGATTGAGACTAATAATTTTTTATAATATTACTTATTTATAATGTAACTGATTTTTTTATTATTTTGTATTTTTTTATTTTTTTTTTTTTGGGGGGTATTTAAATTCTAGAATTGTACATTTTAACTGGATGTGTATGATTTATTTATATTCAAATAATAATTTTGTTGTTGTCTTTGTTTTTTAAAATGAAATTTTTGTTTTAGCTAAATTAAGGGTTTAGGAGCATTTTGCAGCTTTTGAGTGTCTCAGTTTCTGTGAAATTGATTCATTAAAATCATTTCTTTAATTAAATGCAGTTTGAAGTTTTTTAAAAAAAAAAAGGGGGGGGGGGGGTGGAATATATTCTTGTATAATATATTGGCATAAGAATTAAAAAAATGTAAATCAAAAAAATAGAAAATAAATTGATCAAGAAAAAATAAATAAAAATCATTTATTTCTTGATCTTATTTGGCATTTTGCTAAAATTACTTCTTCTTTTCTTGCTTTTATTTTTAATTCTAAATGGAAATACTTTTGTTCGAAAAATTTTTTGAAAAACAAATTAATTGCTATTTCTGAAAAGTATTTCCCAAAATAAATTTAAAAATCCAATTTTCATTTAATTTAGCGATTTTATTTTTGGTGAAAGAAAATATGATATTTTGAGAACCGAGAATTGACCATTTCTAAAGTGTCAAACTTACAATTTGAAGAACAGGGGTTAGGTTCCACGTAATCACATTATTTCTGATTGTTTACCATTTTCTACAAAAACCACCACGGTATAATAATTTAAATTAAAAATCAGACTTATGCTTCATAGAACCACTAATTCTTTGAAGAAATGATCTGATAGATTTAGATCTTTTTTGAATTATTATAAAAATTGGACCTGAAACGGAATTGAAACAAAATCCTTCTCAATTGATAAAATAGATTCGATTATTAAAAGAATTGACCAGATTCAATCGATTCAGCAATATTCCTAATTCAAATTAGAGATTTGGAGAGTGCCGTAGAGTGCCATCAAGTGCCTAGATTTTCTTGAGGTTTTCTGTTTTGTTTGTTAAGTTTTCTAGGTTTTTTTGAGGTTTTCTATTTTATTTGTGAAGTGTTCTGGTTTTTTTTACTTTAGAAATAAACAGAAAATTTATTAAAATTTTCGGTTTATTTCTAAAGTAAAAAAAACCTAACAAAAATCTATCGATTTTCTAAATAAACAGAAAACACAAGAAAACCTAACAACAGTTTTTTTTTAATTCAAAAGAAGTGAGTTCAATCATAGCTTTTTCCCAATTCTTTTGAATTCTGGAAAACTTTCTTTATCTTTTTTCAATTTAAAAAATTAAAAAAAAATTTCAAAAATTTTCTTTTAATTTTCTCAAATTAAAAAAAAAACTAACGGTAAACAGGTGAACTTTTGGTACTCACACTTTTTTTTAATAGAAAAAAAAAAAAAAAAAAAATTTCATTTTTTCAAAGGTTTTTAGTTATTCATTATTTTAAGAGACTGTGTTACATAAGTTACTCAAAAAAGGAATAATTTTTAGTATAATTGGTGATTAAAAATGTTAAATTACTGAATATGGTTTAATTATTCAAGTTGTTTTGATGCTTTCTCAAATAAATGAATTTAATGCTTTCTTTGAATAAAGTAATCAAATCAAATAATAGTTACTTTCTTTTAAGTAAATTGTCCACTAATTTGATTTTAGAATTCAATTTATGGTTAAATTTCAATTTCAAAAAAAAAAAAGAATTTTAATTCGGGATTTATTCATATTACATGGTCAGTGATATTGCTTTTATGATGTACAGGATATTTATGAACTTAAAAGAATGTTGAGTCAAGAGTTCTTGTTAAAATTTAAATTTTTAGTTTGTTTTTTTTTTCAAAATTGGTAATTTTGGTAAAAACTCTTTTTTTTTTTTTCAAATTCGAAATTTACCTTGAATAGGTTCCAAATTCGAAAAACAAATATTCCTTGGTTCACGTTATATCCAAATTATTTCCAATAACTGATAAAGTTTGCTGCAAGTGTTTCAATGTACTAGAAAATAAAGTGTGTCGATCCTTATACAATATCAAAAAATCTATTTTAAATATTATTATTGAAGAAGTGTAAATTACACTCTAGTTGTTCCTGTTACTTAAATTTCTTTTCCTAAATTTTTGCATAAAATCATAAATTTCACGATTATTCATTTATCAAAATAATTTCTAAACTATCTTGGTTTAAAATTATTTCATTAAGATTTATTTTTTTTAATTTATTTTGAAATATTAATCTAATATTTTCATACCCTAATAAAAAAACATTTTTTATAACGTTCTTTATTGATTTGATTTGGAAACAATCACCTTGTTATGTTGCGAGTTTGGCCTGGAAGAACGAGAAATATGATATAGTTCGAAGTGATATAAGATTATGTTGAGGTGTTCGAAGAACGACGATTAATATAATCTTAGCACTAGAACAATATCATATTTTGAGTCTGGAAGGAGAACCAAAACGAGTAAACATAAAAGGTGATTTTTTGAACAAATGAAGCAATATGAGGTGCTATTTATTTTTTAACTCGGGATCTAACTCTACACAATAAAAAACAAAGAAACACATTTTTAACCAATTTGTTATTTTGCACTGGTACTTTGAAGAACTTACTCTTCAAAGGATCTTTTTCTCCTAATGGAGTTATTGAAAACATTGAAGTTAAATTTAACATTATTACATCGGTGATAAAACTTGGTTTAAATTCATACAGAAACAAACCAGATCGTTCAACTTTCCAATGAGTTTCTATCTCCTCTTTTATTGTCCGCTTATTAAGAAACTTCCAAAAGCGATCAAACATGAAACTCCTCATATATCTAAATAGTGTTCGTAACAGTGACTTATTTTGAGCTATTCCTCTCCAAAATTTCTCAACTTGACATAGTAAAAAAAAACTTTTTTTTTTTCTAAATTCTTAAATTGGTAAATGTTTTTTTCACCTTTTGAAATTCTTTTATTAATGGTCTTTTCTCTCCTTTTTTCGAAGAAAAAAGAGACCAAACAAATTTATTTTTTTAAAAATGAGATTGATTTCTTTGGGAGAAAAAAAAAAAACGTTGTCTGATTTTAGACATTGTTTTTAAACAAAGAAAGGGAATTCGTTCGATTTCCAACCTTTATGGGAAAGTTGATGGACTTTTTTCTTTGTCTTCTATTGATCAAATAATTGAGTGACTTGGACCAATTTAATTTTCCAATGTCGTAAATCCTTGAGCGCGGCAAAACCTTATATATTTATGAGATTAAAAATTGGCAAAATAATTTGGTTAAACTCTTCAAAAATAACTTTAAATAACATTTTTAAAGTGGAATTTAATAGTAAAATACTTCTTATTTTACCCAAATAGAATTCGAAATTCGAAGATCAGAAAATTTCCAAACCTTACCTAATTACTAAAGGATTTCCAAAATCTTTCCACAATGATTACAATACTATCCTAAACTTTTTTGTGATACAATCACTTTCTTATCAGATAGTTGTTTGAAATTATATACTTAAATTTTTCCTAATAAAAATAAAATGTTTGAGATAAAAAAAAAAAATATAGCATCTATATAATCATTTTTAGAACAAAATTTCCTTTTAAATGATGATTTTTTCAATATTTTTTAAAAAAAAAATATTCTTATAACGGGCTTATAACATGTTATATGTTTTATAACACATTTTATAACAAAGATTTATGTTATAAAAGTTTTTATTATAAAAATTTTATAACATTTGGAACATTTACAACACTTTTATAACACTTTTATAACACGTTTATAACCTGTTATCAAAAACTGTTTTTATTAGGGATAGGAAGAAAATTTAAAAAAATTTAATTTAAATTTTGCTTTTTTTGTTCAAAAACCCATTAAAGTTTTTGATCAATTTTAATGTTTTTTTATAAAATCAAAAAAACTAAAAATTTTTAATATTTTCATATTCTTTCCCTGAAGAGACATTCTTTTAAATCATTTTTCTTGGCTTAAGTATTGTATTCCAATCTCCTCAGAGTTTAAAATATAAATCATTTTTAAAAGTTCAATACGGTAAAGACAAATAAATAAAAAATTTTCGTTTTTTCACTGGCTTGATGAGATGATTTTTTTTTCTACTGTGAAGATTGTGATCATTAAACGCGATTTGGGAAATTGAAATAAGAATGTTCCCTTCACTAATCAGAAAATGACAGTTTTTCAAAAAGCCTCAAAAATTTTTTGTTTGTTTGAAAACCTCATTTCCAAAAAGATCTTTTTCATGACTAATAAACAACTGTTAAGTTTTGGTTTGTGTTTGGTTTGTAATGGGCTATTAAAAATCAAAAAATCTGGGAATTATGAAAGAATATTAAAGTGTTTGTTCTTTGGTTTTTCATTCAAAAAGCAAGAGAAATTACATTAGTAACAAGGTCCTTGTTATTCAAACAGCAAACAAATTATTTTGTATTTCAGGTAAAGAAATAATAATTCTTTTCTGAAGTGATTCTTCTTGTTGTTTTTTCTGAACATTTTTTATTTGATCTTTTGGGGACATAAGCGAAAAGAAAGGTGATTTTCTTTTTGAAAATTACTCTTCTTGTGATGGTGAATAAATTATTTTGATTTTGTGTGTGTAATCAAAAATAAAAAAATGGTATTTCTTGTTCAACCAAAAGAATAAAAACATGATAGGAAAGAATACACTTACGAGAATTCTTTTCACTACTCTCAAGATTTGTTTTTTTGTTTTTGTCTTCGATTGTTTGTTTATTTTTTCGATCACCAAGGCGTGAAAGAACATACAATAATTCAATTAAAACACTTGCAAGTGGACCTGTCAGCATCTGCGAATTCTCTATTTTTTCAGAAAGGGAATCCACACACCGAATCAATTGAAGAAGTTGAAACGTTCTATTGGAGTCTATTTTTTCAAAAAATTCAGAATCAATTTGCAAAAATCTTTTTTTTTTTACTTTTTCTTTAGTTTTTTCTTTTTCTTTTTCGTTTTCTTTTTCTTTTTCTTTTTCTTTTTCTTTTTCTATTCCTTCTTCTTCTTCTTCTTCAATTTTTTGATTTATTTCATAATTGTGTGACAAAAGCAGCGAATTTGAGATCTCTTTTGTAAGAAATATGGAAAGTCTTCTTGTTAAATACTTTTCATGAGAAAATTTTGGTCCACTTATTGGTGTGTCCTCAAAGTGGTGCGAAAAATGTGGTATTAATTTGATTAATTCTAAATCTTGTTCTATTTTATTGTTAATTTTATACCACCTCTGCCACCTTTCATTTAAAGCAACAAAATCTAGTGTTGTGTCCATTTAACCACAATCGATTTTTGATTGATAATAGACAAGCTTGATTTTTGGTAAAAAATGTTAAGAAAATCCGACTTTTTTTCAAACCTGATTTTCCTTTTTATAACAATAAATTCTAGTGACTTAAAAGCAATTCAGGACATACTATCAAAAAAAACAGTTTGTTTATATAATAATGTCATTCTTATTTGGTATTTGCTTTCAAGATTCGCAAAAGACTAAATTATATAAAACTATCAAATATTTTTCCAAAATCTTTTTAAAGTAAAATCCTTTAATTTAGGAATCTCTTTTCTCAACATTAACCTTCACTAGGAATCTTTTAATAATTAGTCCCAGGTAATGTCATTTATCAGGATAAGAAAAACAAAATCCACATAAATACTTTCAAGACTTTTTGGAACTTTCAGACAAATGCTCGGTAAGATTTCAGTTTCTTATATTCTTTCTTATTTTTTCAAATTTGAAGTCCTAAAGAAAGAATTTTAAAACCCCAAAAAAGATAAAAAAAAATAATTAACAAAAAATAACCATTTTGAATTTAATTGAATTTTAAATTGCCAAAGAGAAAAATATTTGTGTGCTTTCAAAATCATGAAACTCTTTTTATCAAGAACCGAAAAGTCGAAAGTTGTAAAAATTATAAGATTCTTTTAAAAAGTTTAACTTGTAAATACTTTTATATTGAAAGTTATTGAATTGTGATCTTCTAATTCCTTTCAAAATTTGAATTTATTTCAAATAAACAAAATATTGTAAAGTAAAAAAAGTAACATCAGTTTTTGTGTTATTTTTGTCCTAATTGACTTTACGTTATCTCATTTTTTTAATTTAATTGTTTTTTTGAAGAATTCTTTTTCTCTTTGCAAATCACACACTAAAGTTTCTTTGCGAATACCAAACAAAAAATTGGCTGAAGTTGCAAAGTTAAGAGATGGTAAAGAATAGTACTGATAATCAAACAAATTAATAGCTTCTTTTTATGTTTTGTTCCCAAGCAAGAAAGTTTTACAAACACAAAATTTTTGAGGCTTTTTCAAAGTTATTAAAAAACCAACTTCAACAAAGAAATTCAAAATCTATTCTTTGATCAAAAAAATGTGTTAATTAAAAAAAGTAAAAGAAAAAGAAAAATCCCAAAAAAAAGAATGAAAAAGAAAATTTTCCTTTCTGAAAAAGAATTTAACAAACTTTCTTTTATTGGATTTAGGCTCTGAGAGAAGAAATAATAGATTTTGCTTCAAGGAACAAATCTTTTATTTCTCTTTAAATCTGGAGATGAAGGAATTTGCTTAAGGGAGCAGCCGCCAAAAAGTTAAAATTTTCACTTTTTGGAATTTTGAAAGAAGATGAGAAAACAACATTGTTTTACTTTGGTCTGTGGTCTAGTTGCTTTTTTTAGGATTTAAAGTACTTGTTGAAAAACCTTTTATTAATTTTAATTTCAAACATAAAATTCAATGCCACCATAGAATGCTGAGTTGATTTGTTTGATCTACTTTGGGGAATGTTACTGTAGTCAAAATAACCCGTGCAAAAAAATATAATACGTGTTTCAAAATAAAAAGCGTGTTTTTTTGTTATAGAAGACCAATACATTAACCAATGAAAGAAACCAATAATAAACCCTAAAAAAATATGGTATTGGTTTCTTAAAGTTCTATTATTTAAAAAGAAATTCTAAAAATGAAGAATCAAATTGCAAAATTTATCTCAAAAAATAGAGTTAATTTTTAATAAAATTTTAATCATAAAAAAAACAAAATAATTTCAAAAAAATTGAGAATATTATGGAAAATTTTCAACTATTTACATGAATAATTTAAATTTTACTTTAAATAACCAGGCCTTTACTTTCAAAATTGATTTGAACTTATGTATACTATTTGTTAGTAGATTGGATGTTGCCTTGGTACAAGAATAAAAAAAGCACGGATAATATTTTGAAACACGGATTATAGTCGTTGTGCACGCTTTATTTTGATCACTATAAATGGTTTAACTTTTGTTCTTATCTCGACATTTTATTGTGATAATTTTATTTTCTGTTAGATTAAAATCTAATAAATTGTTTTTAATCAAAGCACTTCAAATACCCAAAATCAAACACAATCACAACTAAACAAAAAGACAGTTTTCAGATCCAATTTTAAATTAAAAAAAAAGTGAAAATGTTGATTTCTGGTTATAGGAAATTATTTTAATTGAATTTACATGAAAAATTCAAAGGAACAATATGTACTTTGATCAAGAAAAAAAATCATGAAATGATAAACAATCTATTTAGATCTATCATTTTATATAAAAACCTTTTTGTGAAATATTCTGAATTTAAACTGCCATTTTTAAAAAAATGGTTGTGTCAAATGATTGTTTTAAAATAAGAGAATCAAAAATATAGAATGGATTTAATTGATTTATATTATCCTGAGCATTTTTATTGTTAGTAAATCCAATATGATAATAAGTTGGGATTCAAGGATCATTCATGAAATAATAAGTATGATCTATGTAAATGTTCAGCCAACCCACCAACCAGGTATAAAACTAAAAAAAAAAAATATCTTTTGATCTGATCACTAGTTTAATTTCTTTCTTTAAATTCATTTTTCAAAATTAATTGTTTTTTTGAAGATCTTTAGGTATATCTCGAATTTATTATTTTTCTAATTCAAACATATGTTATAATTACTTGAAAATTTATTACTTAAAAATGGAAATTCATTTTTAACCATAGTACAAAGGCCAATATCATGATTTGCAATTTACTTTCATCTAATAAAAACTCACAATTCAAAATACTTACAATTTTTACTAAAAACTAATTTGGAATTGAAATAAAAATGATAAATTAATTTTTGTTCTCGAAATGAATAATGATTATGAATCTAAAAGTATTTTTTATAATAAACAGAATAACATTATTTTAAAGATTGAAGAGGTAGTAGAAAAAGATTTTTTTTTTTGATTTTATTGCTCAGATATATTTTGTTAAATTGATTGAGTTAAAGTTGAGTAAATATTTTAAAAAAAATTTTAAATGAATTCACAAAAAGTTTAATAGTTCTAAAATAAGGATACTATTGTATTTATCAAAATTCAAAAGTATTACACAAGAAAATATTATGTCGTCTTTGGAAGATAAAAATAAAAAGTAATTTATTATTATTTTAATAATAAATAAGTTCTAAAACATTTCAAAAAAGAAAAAAAAAAAAAAGAATTCAATTAATTAATTTGAAATTGTTTAATAATATTAAAAGAATATTATCAAATAAAATGAATTATTTTTTAAAAAATTACTCTATTAAATAAACATTTATACAAATAATATAAATAAAACCTGAAATTCTCTTTTCAAAAATATAATTGTGAAAAAAACAATAATTATTATTCAATTTTTTTTTTAGGGGGATTTTTAAACCTTGTTTTTTTTGAATATTTGCCAACCGGGTTATAACAACATCATTACAAAGACTTATATAAATTTAATCTGAAAATATAAAGTGAAAGTGTTTATTTTTATATCATGAAATAATAATCGCAATAAAAAAATTATATAAATTGCTTCATATTTAATTTTATGTTCATAATAATTTCTCTGATATTTCAATTGTCGATATTAGTAAAATTAAAGGTTATATTTTTTTTAAAAAAATTTTGTGAATCTAGAACTTAAGAGAAACACTATAATTTTTAATAAACAATCACGTATTTCATTTCCAGTGCTTTTAGAGTGTTGATACCCCCTTATACATTCAAAAAATATCAATAGATAGAACAACTCATGATTTTTTCTAAAACTGATTTATAATGGTTTTTGAAATATAAATGGGATACTTTATCATCTGATTGTACTTTTTTTGCAATTATTCAATCAGATTCAGTCATTTAGGAGTTTTATTCCACACAAAATTATAATAAAATATTGGATAAAAAAGAAATAAAAGATCCAAAATAATAATCCATTTCTCTTTAAATTCTTTTTTATAAAATTTAGGAAGAGGGAAGATAAGAAAATGAAGTGAAAATACTGACCTTTTTATTATACAAATATCAGTAAGGGAATTGAAACTCTTGAGAAATAAAAAAATTTCAAAAAATTTGGAAAAAGTTAAAAAAATTAAAAAAGTCAAAGAATCTCAATACTTCATTTCCTAATCAATTTGGAACTAATTTTGATTTTCCAAACTATTTCATTTTTTGTATTTTTTGTTTTTCTAATTCCTGTTAGGTAATTAGTTTAGTTAGATCTGAAAATTTTGAAATAAATGATTAATATTAGAGTTTTGTTCCTGTAAATAGTTAAAAAATCAAAAAAAAAAAATTTGTTGATGGTATCTAATCATTTGATCGATCAATATCTATTGGTTAACTTTCTAGAAATTTATGTACAATGCTTTTTTTTGTTTTCTAATCAACCCAATAAGAACAATATATTTATTATTATTTGATCTTTTCCACTTGATGATGATATCTTGAACATCTGTCATATTTTAATAATAAGTTCAGTAATCATATACACCATAATAGTATAATAATATAGTTCTTAAAGAAAAAATTCTAGCTGTACAAAATTATTTTTTTTTTTGTATTTAATTTTATTTTCAATTTGAAATATGAAATTTTCAAAAAAGATATTGAACAAAAAAAATAAAATCCATTTACAAAAAAATTTCACTAATTTATTATAAAATACACCTACTAAACTTAACCCCACTTAAACTATTTAAACATACAAAAATATTATTTATATTCAATTATTGATCTTTAATAATAATATAATCTGTTTGTTCACAAGACATAAATAAAAAAATATATAAAAATTCCTGATCTCTATTTTAATATATATATGTAAATCTACTGAATATTCAATAATAATTAAAAATAATAAATAATAATTTAAAATAAAACAAAAAAAAAAACATATTATAATACTATTATATATTCATAATAATATTAATTTTTTGATATGATTATTATTATTTAAATTGATATTACAAAACAATAATCAATAAACTAATCAAATATTTTAAAATGAGCGATAATAATCAAAAAAAAAAAAAAAACATTACTTTTCTTGTAATTCTTTAGTTTTTTTTTCCTTTTCAATAATTTGATGTTCTAAAGACTGTTTAATTTGTAATATATTGTGAATGTCTTTTATTATTGATTCCAATTTGATTTGTAACTGCTTGTTATAATTATTATAATAATTTTCTTTATATATTTGTTTCTTTAATTTCTCATTTAGTGAAAACACGGCAGATGCATTTTTTAAATTTTGTAAACGTAATAATTCCCTTTCGTCACTTAAAAGGTGTATTAATTTCTGAAATTTGGTTTTCTTTTGAACAATGATTTGTTCTTTAATTTGACATTGTAATAAAGTGCTGTTATACCGCTTGTTTAGCTCTTTAATATTATTTTTATAGAGTGCACATTCGTTTTGTAAAGTATTTGCTAATTCTTGTAATTGATTAGAAATGGTTTTGAGTTTTTGTTTTTCGTGCTCTAGGGATTCAATAATTGTTAACAAATAAATTCTTTCAGTTTCTAAATACCTTAATTTTTCTTTTTTGACCTTTGCATAGTTGTTTCCCTTTTCTAATTCTTTATTAATCTTCAATTGTAAATTCTCAATAAGTGATCTTAACACATTTAATTGTTCGCTTTGCTTTTGGGATATTTCCCTAATCTTTTCAAATTCTTTCTGTTGTTCAATTTTTTCTTGGCTGATCTCTTGGTAATAAATTTTTTGTTTTTCATTTCTTACTTTTGAATTTTTGATCATATTATTGGTTTGTTCAACCAACAGCTTTTTTGATTCTTTGCTTGATTTGCTGACGGTATTTTTGTATTTCAGATTTAATTCTTGATCATGCTTTTTATATAATGCAATTTGGAGATAATAAGAATCAAGGATATGCTTAAATTCGTTCATATATAATTCACCGAATTGTTTTTCCTTTAATTTGATCCTTTCATTTAATAATTTTAAGAAATTGTTTTCTTTTAATTCATTTTTAAATTTGCCTTCCCCCAATGGGCTCAAAGAATAATTGTTGAACAAATAATTAAAAGAATTGAAACATTTTAAAGTTTCAATGTCTTTTTCTTTTTGTAATTCTTCTTCTTTTTCGTTTTCAATGTCTTTTACCTTCAACTTTTCAGTCTTGCTTTGATTCAAATTTTGCTTGAACCCACTTTTGAAAATCTCTTTTTCCTTTTCCTTTTCCTTTTCCTTTTCTTTTTCTTTTTCCCTTCCCTTCGCCTGTTCACCACCTTCTTCTTTTAAATTATTTCCATTTTCATTTTCATTTTCATTTTCATTTTTGGTTTCTTTTTCTTTTTCTTCTTGAGTTTCTTTTTGTTTTTCTTTTTGAATTTCATTTTTTTCTTCATTTTCAATTCTTTCTTCATTCTCAATTTCATTTTTAATTATCATATTTTTAAACATTTGAAAGTTATCGAGTAAGATTACAACAATTTTAACAATTTTTTCAGAAGCTGTGAAGGCCAATTGTGGGTTGCTTTCTTTAATGTTAAATGGCAAAACGGCTGGTCCAAAGAATTTTGATAAATTATCAAAAGTCATCAAGTTTTTTTCCGAATGTTTATCAATTGCAATCACAAGATCAAAGATTTTCATAAACAGAATTTTATGTTCAATTGGAATCATTAAAATTAATTTCCCGATTTGTGATACCTGTTCCTCAATTTTTAAATCTTTAAAAATCAATAATAAGAATAAGAAAAAGAATTATTTTTAAAAGTTTTCTTTTTATTCTACCAGAAGAAAGGGTAAAAAAAAAAAACAAAAAAAGAAAAAAAAAAAAAGGTTTGAGAGTTACTTAACACATCAAGAAAAACATCAAACAATTTGTTTGTTAGCAAAGGTTCTGGTAACATTTTTAAGTATTTCTTAATTAATGAGGCCGCAAAAATCGGATCATATTGTTCAATATCAACAATCAACCCAGAGTTTACTTTTTTTATCACCTCATTAACGACAGAGGGTTTTCCATTATAACGGAATATGCCTTCTGTTTGGAGACCACACTTATAAATAAAGTCAACACACCTTTGAATAAATGGATGTATCGGCATCAGTCGACATATTTTGGCTCCAAAAACTTGTGTTATTTCGGGCGAAGAGAAATCTTCAACAACCTCTACAAATTGGATCATTTCACTCAGATTTTATTGGTGAGAATTCTATTTATTTTTGTTCTTTAGCACTTTTGAATTTGGGGTCTTTGTTTTCTATCTGGACACTTGAAAAAAAAATGATTTCTCAAAATGTTTTTTTTTTAAGGAAACAAGTACATTTTTCAAAAGTTGAGTGCCACTATTTATGTGATACTGAATGTTCAAATCATTTCTTTAACCAAATTTATTGATATTTTAATAAATAAGGGAGTGGAATATATCCTAGTATAATATATTTTCATACCATTAAAAAATGGAAATCAAAAAAATAAAAAAAATTGAGCTTGAAAAAATAAATAAAAATCATTTATTTCTTGATCTTATCAATATAATTTGACACAATTACTTCTTCTTTACTTTGGTTTTGTTCTTAATTATGCATGAGAAATACTTTTGTTTGGAAAAATTTTGAGAAACAAATTAACATCTAGTACTTAAGGACTATGTTTTTATATGAAAACAGTGAAATAATTGATAAAATCACCCTTGAATGAGTTATTTAACACAAGTGGTATTTGCCCAAGGAAAACTTATTTTTGAAAAAAGGTGAAATTTTCACAATTTCAACGATTTTCACAATTTTTTCCATGTTAGATCATGCTAAATTTTGATTTTAATATTTTAGAATTTCCATTTTAACTTTCTGAACTCACACTATTTTCTAGAGCTGTTCTAAATATTTTTTAAATTTACTTTCCAAGTTTGAAATGTTCTCAAATTTGAAATGCACTTGAAAATCCCCAAAAGTCATTTTCTGCAATTATTTTTTTTGTTATTTTCAATTTTCCTTTTCATTGAAAAACATAGAAAAATAGTCTGCGTGAAAAGGTAAAGATGACAAAAAATGTTTTTTTTTTTTGTCCAATTTCTTACATGTGAAAATTTTTTTTGAGAAGCGAAAGTGAAATAACACAATTACTCAACCCAGTCAAGGGTGGAAACGTAGTCCTTAAGGGAGTAAGTACATTTTTCAAATTCTGAGTGAACTCATTTATAAAGAAAATGAATTCTTCAAATCATTTCTTTAACCAAAAATATTTTGATATTTTAATAAATTAGGAAGTGGAACATATCCTAGTATAATATATTTTCATATCACCAAAAATGTAATTCAAAAAAATGAAAAGAGAGAAGACAAAAAAATAAATACAAATCATTTATTTATTGATCTGATCAGTAACTTTTGGTACACTTACTTCTTCTTTACTTGTTTTATTTTTAATTCTTCAAGGAAATAATTATGTTTCTAAAATTTTTTGAGAAAAAAAATACTTTGGATTTCTAAAGAATTGTCCAGAAAGAATTTAGAAATTCCTATTTTCGTTTCATTCATCTAAATCTTGATTGAGTTGAGAAAATAGGATATTTCTGGTCTTAGTCTTCAGAAATCAAGATTTATTCGATGGACATGATTGATTTGATAATTATTTATTTTCCGTGGCAATGAGAACTCAAAAAAATTCCGGAATCATGATTGAAATTATTTCTAAATTTATCTTTTATTTTCTGTCGAATTTTTTGTTACTGTTTTTTGATTCCGAGAATTCAACCCCTTAATTTTAATTATTGAAATATTATGCTCTATTTTGGTATTTGTTTGATAAAAATAATTGAAAAGGGAATTTTGAAAGCAAATTTGTAATTTTTTTTTTTTAAAAATAATAATAAATAATAATGGTGTCAGAAATATAAAGGAAAAAAATTGTTTGGATTAATCTAAATTAAGTATATAAATAAAAAATCTTCAAAAATAGGCTTTTATCATTTTTTTTTTTTAATTCTTTGTTTCAACAAATTTAGTTAGAAAGTTGATCTTTTCTTGTTTGGTCTCTCTAAAAGATATTTTTTGTTTCAAATAGACATCTTTTGGGGTCTATTTTATTTTTTTACTCTTTGATCAATTACAAGCATTTGTATAAAACAATTTCTAGATTCAAAACTTATTTTAATTAAACAAAAATTGAATTAAAAAAAATGTTCAAAAAATCGAAAAATGAAGGATTTAACTCTAAATTATTTTTGTTTCTTTTCACAAATAGAGTAGGGAATGATGTTTTGGACTCATGGTTTCAATATCTGGTGACACTCAAAAACTATATTTCAGTAAACTTTAGAATAAAAATTTTTCAAAATGGTAAAATTTATCGGATTCCTTAAGAAAAACTGACTTTTCCAAATCTTGCCCACTTTTAAATACTTTCAAAATTTTTAAGATGATGAAAATATTATAATTGTTGAAATTTTTGTAGTGGTTTATAGATAGAATATTAAAAAAAATACATGAAAAGAAAATAAGTTAACACACAATTACATAGATAGTATTCTCAAAATTTAAAATATAATCCTATTTATAAGTTTACAAATTTCGTATGAGCCTAGTAATAAACTCATCTCTATTTTATTAAAGTATTGTATCTATAGGGGACTAATTTAATTGTTTGATAGCATAAGATGATCAACTTATTTTGAAAAAAAATTAGAGTTATATAGAGGCTTGCTAGATTTGGACAACCAGAATTTTTATTCTTGTTTTTTCATTAATTAAATGTTATTTTTTACAAGTGTAATTTCATTAATAATGGAATCTAATGAATTATATAGATAGATTGATTTTTCAATTATCTTTTTTCAAAAAGGAAACAAAGATAATCAGTCTTTCGGTTTTTGTGTTGATATTTGTTGTTTTAAACCTTGAAATTAAAAAATAAAAAAAAAACAAGTTACTTTTAAAAGTACTAAAGATGAATTTTTTAAATATTGTAAACTATTATTTGGATTTTAATTTTTGATTTGAAAAAGGTATATCAAAAAAATATTTCCAAAAATGAAAATTTTTAACTAGTGATCATTTGTAAAATACGAAATAACTTATTGATACAATAAGATTTATAATAGATTTTTGAGAGTCACAGAAACTATTTGAGCCATGGAACACTAATATAATTTATCTCCAAATTACAACACACTTTGGTTATAGAGAAATCTATGGTTATGTTAATCCCTTAAGATAAAAAATTTTTCATTTTTGTCAGTCTGATAGATAATCTTTGAAATTTGATCTATTAATTTTAAGAAATTCATTTTCTAACCTTTGAAACTTGAATAAACCAAGACCTATTTTACGTATTATTTGTTCACATTTTTTTTGATCTTTTTATGTCTAAACCCTTCTTGAAAAAAAAAACCATCTTATATTTTGAAAAATGGTTTAAAAAGTCTTCACCAGTTATTTTGATAATAGTAAAATCAAAGACAATATAAACCCAAAAAAACTTTTATTCCAGAATCACTCTTCACAACATTGAAACCAAAATATCAATAACAGTTTATTTTTGGTTAAAATAGTTGAAAAAATCTAAATGTATTATAATTTTTCTAATAACCAAAAGTTTAGTAATTAGCCCCTCTTTAAATATTCTTAATATCATTCATTTTAAAAGTAATTTTTGATATTATTCATTTTTTTATTTGATTTGCTTTTGAATTATTCATCAAAACGATCAATAATTCTTTGAAAAAATTCAAAAACCATTAACCGTAGGTTTTATTACTTTAGTTTTTTTAAATATAACCTTTTGTGGACCCAAAGGCAACTCAAAAAAATGCACTTGCATTTTTTTGAAATCTTTTCTTGTTGATGGATCAAATTTACCAAAGAAAACTGATCTTTTCAAAGAGTTTCAAACCAAGATAATTTAAAGCCTAAAGTGGTTTATTTATAATAAAACATGTTTAAAAAACATTTAAAACGATCAACATAGGATTCAAAAAAGTATTGTTTGCACTTTGTTTTTCCTTTTCTCTTCTCAATATTTCTTCTCGAATTTTACAAAAAAAAAAAAAAAAAAACAAAATAAAAAAGAAAAGATGCGACGAATGAAGAGAGTAGGGAAATTAAAAAGAATCAATAAGGGTTTGAAAAAAATGAAATTAATTAAACCACTCGTGAATACACACACAAAACAGACCAACAAGTATAGCCAATATAACCTTACCAATAAAAAGCAAATGAAAGAAAGGAAGAAAAAATATACGCAAAAAATCACCATGAGGTTAAAACAAAAATTTCGTCAAGTCAACCGTCTCCGTGAAAGCTACAATTTTATGACGAACAACTTAATTGATAATGAGGATTTTATCTTTAAAACTTTACAAAGGTTAGGATTGAAGAAAAATGAACTTACAAAGGGTGTGGTTAGTCTGAATGTATTACCATTTTTAATGATCTTTCTGCCAACCAACGCATCGATCCAACTTTTACAAACCCTTTACCGAAAGAAATTTATCTCTCCCAAATCTGTGGTCGAGCCTGCTGGGTGGAATATGCTTCATTACGCTTGTAGTTACAACCCATCAAAGGAATTGATCAAGTTTTTAATACAAAACGGTTTACGTACAGGTTCCGAGACTGCAAACGGAATCACATGTTTAGACTTATTAAAAGAGTCACACCCAGAAATCAAGATACAGGAGATTGTTGAAATCGAAAACAGTGTCTTGAACCGATCAAACACCACCACCAATAATACAGAATATACCGAAGAAAATATTAATTCGTTCAGATTGAAATATGAAACTTTCCTCGATGAAATGAAACTCAAAAAAGATCTTCAAGTTAGCTTTGACTTCATAGAGGAGTTAAAAAATCAAAAGGTGGATCTAAATATTACAGATGAATCGAACGAGTCATTTTTACATTATTATATTACAAACCAAAATCTCTGTTTTAAGGATTTAAAAATTTTACTCGACTATGATTTGGATCCTAATATCCGGAATTCCGATGGAAATTTCCCGATTCACCTTTTGTGCATTATGAGCGAAAGAATTGAAAAAAAGGAGTTTTATTTAATGTTTGAATTATTATTAAAACGTACCAAAAACATTAATGCACTTAATAGTTCCGGGGACAATATTCTTAATATAATTCTAGAAATTGGTAAACAACCAATTGAGCCAATTATTGAATTATTAAAATCACGTTTTTTTCAGTTTGATCTTGCTCATAAAAATTACCAAAAGGAATCACTTCTTCACCAAATATGCAAATTACCAAGCCCACCATTGAACGTTATCAAATATTTAATCTCGAAGAGGTTTTACATTAATCTACAAGACAAATTTGGCAAAACTTGTTTACATTATACATGCTTACAAAAGAAAACTGATATCAAAATTTTACAATATTTATTAGAAAACAAAGCTAACCCATTGATTGAAGACTATGACAACAGAGTGCCTTTCTATTATTGTTTTCGAAAAAAGGGTGAATTGCCAAGAAATGTTTTCCAATTGGTACAAAAATATTTTAAATTACAATTTAAGAATTCTAAACAGAAAACTATTTTAGAAATACTATTAAAAGATTGTGAACAATATCAGATTTCATTAGAGAATTTATTGTCATTAGCTCAAAATCAAAAAGTGGAAAAAGAAATAATTGAGGAGGAGGAAGACGACGAGGACGAGGAGGAGGAGGAGGAGGAAAAGGAAGACGAGAAAGAGAGAGGGAGAGAGAGAGAGAAAGAAGAGGAAGAGAAATTGTTAATTAAAAAAGAAAATGAAAGCAACAATTTAAATAGTAATAAAATTGTAGAAGAAACAATTTCTAGAACAGAAATAAAATTAGAAAAGGAAAAAGATGCTTTTCAAAATACATTCAATCAATATTTGGATCTGAATAAGAACGAAAAATTGAAATATGTAGAAAACGAAAAATTACAAAAGGTAATAAAAACCGAAACGGGAATGAGAATGGAAATGGAAACGGGAATGGGAACAAAATTAGAAAAGGAAAAAGATGATTTTCAAAATGGATCCAATCAAAATATGGATCTGAATAAGAACAAAAAATTGAAATCTGAAGAAAAGGAAAAATTGCCAAATGAAATCCAAATCGAAATCGAAATAGAAAAGGAAAAAAAAAACAGAAATGTCAAAGAGAATGATTTCAAAATAAAAAAAAAAAATAGAATATTTTTAAAAAGATTATATGAAAAATCGAATGTTGTTTTTGATTCACTTTATGAATTATCCATCCGGAGATATTTGTTTGGTGATAAAAAACAGAAAAAGTACACATTCAAAATGATTAAATTTCTATTGGAAACTGTGATCGATGTCAACAAAGCTTTCCCATTTTACCAGATTGTTAATTCCCCTAATATATATATGAAATGTTATTTTGTAACTACACTGTTCTATTGTTGTGAACAAAAGCCTTTGGAGTCGATATCATTAATTAGGTATTTATTAACAAAAAATCCGATACTAGAAAAAAAATATATGGATTTTAAATATGAAAATCTTGACCCATTCACTGTGTTATTACCAAGAATGATAAACACAGTTAATAAAAAAAACCATCCAATACCAAACATAACTTACCTTAGCCATAAAAGTAAAAAATCTAGGAAAGAATTCCCTTCTTTACCAATTGAAACAATTAAACTATTGCTTGAAGAAAAAAACATTAATCTCAACGGGGCGGATTATAATGGGATAACACCGTTCCACCGAATTTGTTTAAATATATCACTGACGACAAAGAACGTGGATTTTTTAAAATATTGCTTTGCAAAGGGAGCAAATCCAAATAAGAAATCAAAAAAAACTGAGCAAACACCATTTTATTTATTTTGTTATTGTCTTGAAATTGGTGATCCCAACATTTTGTCATATATAAAAGTGTTTTTAGACAATGGAGCCAACCCCTCAATTCCAGACAAAGATTATTTAACGCCCTTTTACCAAATCGAACAAAAGACAGAAAATGAAGAATTAATAAAGTACTTTAAGGAGAATTCCAAAATTCACAAAATAATTCCTTCAAAGCTTTTCAATTCCGAATTTTCCCATTTAGTTCAAACGAATTGTGAAATTGATAAATTAGAGTATCATATCAAAAATGGTGAAGATTTCAATGAATATCATAAACACGAGAAGACAGCATTCCATTATCTTTGTCTTTTCTCAGGAAAGCCCACCATAATAGATTTTGCAATGAAAAATGGCGCCGATCCGAAATTATTAACAAAAACTCAGAACCCTGAAACTTGTTTAAGCTTGCTTTGCCAATGCAAAAATGTTAATTTAGAATCAATCAAATTGCTCGTTAACGCTGGGTGTGATGTAAATAACCCGAATACACATTTTAAAAATCCCATAGATTTTTTGACACAGCATTTTTTTAATAGAAAGATAATAACTTCTCAGCTATTCAACTATTTAATTGAAAAGGGTGCTAAATTTAAATTTGTGAAAAAAAATAAATTTGATGCTTTTCATCGTTATTTTGGAAATAGAATGAGTGACATAAAGCTATTAGATCGTTTTAATATCTTGGAATTTTTTTTAAAGCAAGGATTTAATCCGAAAATTACAAATAATAAGGGGAATAATATTTTGCATAGCATTTGTAATAATAATCCCTTTTTAAAAGAAATCCAACTGTTGTTACAAAATAATGTGGATCCAACAATTGTAAATGTAGGTGTTTTTTTATTTTATTTTCTTTCTTTTTTTTTTATTTTTTTTCATTTTTTAATAATATTTAGATGAGCATTTTTTGAAATATATCTAATAGTTTTCATTTCAGCCAGTATTGGTGCCCCTCTTAATTTTATACTGCTCATTTACTATAGAAATACTTTCCAATAAGAATATTTATTTGAAATTTTTAAAAAAATGACATAACCCCTTTTTTCCAAATACCTTTTTGAAAAAACAACTGAATTATATTTAAAAAATTGTAACAACGTTTGAAAAAATAACATAAAAAATAATAATAAAATTTAATTATCCGAGAACAATTGATTTATTAAATCTTATTAATCATTCACTTTTTAATTATTATAAATATCTAAAAACCTGATATTTTAAAAATTATAAAAAAATAAAATCAAAAACTAAAAAAAAAGTGAGTAAAAATTTTTGAAATGAGCATTCCAGATGTTCTATTACTTAACTCTCACTGAAAAAAGAATAAGAAGATTTTTTGCTCATAATTATCTGAAGTTTAAAAGACATTACATAGCCTCAATTTTTGTGAAATGATTATTTGTTTTTTAAGAAGTGATTTTTTTTTTTCGAAATGATCTTTTGTTAATAAAAAAGAAAAATTGAAAAAAAGAAATGAAAAAGAAAAAGAAAAAACAAAAAAAATTTTTCAAAAACAAAGAAAAAAAAAAAAAAAAAAAAAAAAAAAAAAGAAAAAAAAAAATTTGAAAAAGTAAATTGAAAATTATTGCAAAAGAACAAGAAAAAGAAAAACAAAAATTTGCAAAAGCAAAACTAAAATTTTCAAAATTAGCAAATATGATTCTGATCCATAAAAATTGAAAATTTTATTTTGATAAGAATCCTTGGAGAAACCATTAACACTAACATTATAAAGTGGGTAAACATTTTTGGAAAATGGTTTATTTTAAAAAGAGAATATAAACTTTGTTTCAGTCAAAGGGGAATCAAAAAAAAAACATTTTTTTCAAATATCAATTATTTTATATCATTGACCTTTGAAGAACAAATAATAAATAAGCCCAATAATACACATCAAAGAATTGTTGACATCCGTCTGAAAGAAAACTAATAAATCAATATATTTTCTTAAAAATTGAAAAACTCAAATTCTTAGGGACCCATTGAGAAAAACAAGAATGTTCATATTGATCTTTCTACTGGTATTTGAATAATAAATAGGAAACAATTTTCACTTCATTTTCCAAACTTTACTTTTAAAAATCAAGTCCCCAAACAAAGTGTGTTGAGATTTGTGGTCTCTATTTCGAAAAGGAAATGAAAATGAAGTGAAGATTTTTCCCATTTATTAATCAAATATCTTTAAATTGAAGATCCAAATAAAATTTCAATAGAAATCAATATGATTTCTATACAATCATTTCCACAGTTTAAATAATATTAGAATAACACATTTTTACCAAGTTACTATTGATCTTGCAATAAAAAAAATTTTGCAACTGAATTACGAGTAAAAAAACAAATCGAAAAAAAAAAATGCAAAAATGTGAAAAAATGATTTCAATTTTGTAAATTTCCAAAATAAATTTTTTCTACTAATATCCAAGCAAACCCTTTAAACACATGTATTTCACTCATTACAACTGGGTCCCTTTGACTGTAAAATAGTTTATAATAGACTTATATATAAATTTTTTTTTCTACTTTGAGAAAAAGCTTAAATACCTAACACCACAGATAGTCTAATTGTCTTTTAAATAAATTTTATTTTTTTGAATAGCTATGAAAAGAATTTAATATATAGAATTTTTAAAGAATTATCTTTGAAAGAAATTTTTATAATTAAAAATTATTTAAAGTATAGTTACCTACAAGAAAAAAATTGCTTGAAAATTTTTTTTCTTATTTTTCCTTGTTTTTGTGATTTCAATTTTTCCATCCAAATTTTGTCACTAAAAAAATTTAATGTTTTTTTTTTTTGAAAAGTTTGCCTAAACATCAAAAACTTTCGAGTTTTAAAGATTTAAAACACATCAGTATTTACTGGAAATTTTTTTGGTAGCTCTTTCCACCTAAAATGACCTAAAATATATTAAAAAAATAAGTTATGTATTTCATAAGATATTATGATAGTATCAGATAGAAAATTTGTTTTATCTATTGATTGCCATTCAATAACAATATAATAATTTGATTCTAAATAATTTAAAAATAAAAAAAAAAAATATAAATTAAAAATAAAAAAAAAAAATATTTTTTCATTGTAAAATTTCCAAATTTTTTCAAAACATAATTTTTTTCAAATTTAAATGATTTGGCCAATAGTTCGAGTCAGATTAATATCAATATTTGATTTTTTTTTTTTAATTTTTTGAATTTCTTATTTTTGATCTTTTAAAATATGGTCATATAACAAACAATATTATTGAATAAGAGACCATAGATCAAAAATTGTTTAACAAGATCTGAATTAATTTAGATTGTAAAATTCAATTTTCACAAAGATTTTTTTTCAACTGTTAACCAACCCAAAATTCAAAAAAAAAAATTTTTTTCATAATTTATTTTATTATCTTTGAATAATATTTAAAAGTTATTTTATATTTTTAATTTAGAATTTAGGGTTAATTACTTTATCTGATTTCAAATTATTTTATGATTTAATGTCAAGTATTCAATCAAATTATTTTTTCAACAATTGTTTTTTGATTTTTTTTGTATTTTCTATTGATACTTGAGAAAATTATTCATATTAATCTTTCAATTTTGACACAATCAAATAAATTTCATTTTTTCTCTTAAGGGATCAGCCTTTCTTATTACAACAGGGCAAAATTTTAAAATATGTTATTGGTGGTATTCTCTATTTAAAAATTTTTTAGATGCTAGGTGCCAAAAAAATTATGATCGATAAAGAAATCCAGAAAAGAATATTTTTGAACAAGAATATCTTAATATAATAAAAAACCAAAACTATTTAATTCTAACCCAAAAATATTTAAGTTATCCCTCAAGTTCAACAATTCTAAAATTCATAACATTTACTAACTGCTTAAATAGATATTACTATGTAATAAATAAAAATTCAAATAAATTTTGTCATTTATGTTTAAAATATGAACAAAAGGGCATTATAAATCGTTTTTACCTTTTTATTGATCACTTTTTATGGGAATGTCCTTCCTATGAAAAAGATAGATTGATATTTTTAAATAAAGTAAAAGAATTAAATTTTAATCAAATAATTTTAAACGGTGATAGCTTAAAATTATTTTTATTAATCAATAATCGTGAAATCTATGATTTTACGCGTAAATCCCTGAAAGGGAGTTTAAGTAAAAGAAAACTTAGAGTGTAATTTACACTTCATCCACAATAAAAAATAAAAAAAATTTTTACCTTTTTTTTTTCCATTTTTTCTGAAATTGAAAACTAAAAAATTCATTTGATTTCTCACAATTTAACAATTTTTTACCCCATTAATTGTCATTTAGATCATTATTATTAAACAATAAACAGTCCTTGTTGCGAGGAATATTAATAAAAGATTTTTTTTTTTTTTTTTTGTGAGATAATTCTTTTCGTCAACAAAAAAATAAATGATGTATTCAACATATTGAAAAATAATTCTATTTTGTTTTATGAAGGAGAGTTCTACTATTAAAGTTTTAAAGTCATGTACAAAATTTACTTAGAAATTGTGTTTTTGTTCCAAGATGAAATTTTGATTTTTCAAAATAAAATTTTCTTCAAGATATTTGGGAATGGAGTAATTTTATCTTCAAAATTCAAAATCAATTTTTTTCTGGAAAAAATATTTAAATTGTTAGAATCGTTCTTGTGAATATGTCAAAACCATTCTGTGTAAAAAATTTTTTCAAAATTGAAAATTTTTTTTTTACAATTTTTTTTCATTTTTTAAAAACTAGAAAACGACTTTTTTACAAATCTTTCAAGAATAAAAAATTTTTTTTGCTTAATACATCTAAATTTCATTGAAAAAATTTTGTTAAGCTTGGGTCAAATTTTAATTTATTAAATCACCTATACCTCAATTAGTTTTATTGGCTGAGATTTGAATTGCAATATTAATTATTAAAAATAATAACAAAATTAAAAAATTTTCTTTCGAAATCAATACTTTCGAACATAAAACTAAAAAAATAGTTTTTATCATTTTCAAGAATTAACTTATTGTTAATAAAAATAATAGGTTGCTTTTTTTAGTTTTTGTTTTGGAAACATATGAAAATTTTGGATTTTTCAAAATGACCCAAATTAATAAATTGTTTAAATGGGGCTAACTCATTCATTTCATAAGCCAAAACACAAATCACAAAAAAAAAAAAAAAAAAAAAGAATTAAAAGAAGATTTCGTTCTATTTTTAAAACAATACTACCATTTTAATTCGATATTTATTGAAAATTTTGCTAAAAAAAAAAAAAAGAAAATTTCTCAGTACTTTTTCTCTTTTATTTTTTTAGTTATTCTGTACATTAACAAAATTATTAAATGGCGATTATTAATAAATTCATGTATTGTGTTTTAAATTACTCTAGGAATAATAATAAAATTTCAAATTTGAAAAATTCAAAAAAAAATAAAATCAAAAAAATTGTAAAAATGAATAATTATTTTTTTTTTTTTCCAATATCAAAAAAGAATACAATAACATAATGACTTTATCTTTGAACTAAAATCTTTTTCAAATAAAAGGGCACAAAAAATTTCAAGAATTATTCATAATTGAATCAAATTAATTGTAGTGTCATTCTAAAATCTAAGAAACGCTTTAAAACATAAAAAAAAAACAGTCAACTGAATCTTTAAAACTCATTAAAACAAAACAATAAAAATTAAAATTCAATATTTTAAAAATTGGTGTGCCCTTTTATTTGAAATGAGAAATCTCGTTTTGTAAATTGTAATGAAAAAAATTATAAAATTAATAAAAACCTTTGAACAAGGTGAATTGAGAAAAAGTTATCTACATTTTATAGAAAATTCTTTACACATCAAACTTTTGTTCTTGAAAGTCTCATTTTCAAGATAAAGCCTAAATTCGTCAGGTATTTTGTTGGAATTGTTTTTTTTTCTATATTTTCTTTTTTCTTTCTTCCATGCACCAATCCAATAATGGTCTTTCTTAATTCCTACATTTAGTTCATTCGAAATCAAACTTAAATTGTTTCCAATTTTACACACTGGTAGATTATTTCCAAATTTGTTTCTTCTTATCTTACTTTTTCATTTTCCAACTGTTCAATATCCATAAATAAAAAATGAAAAAATGAATAATTAAAATGTAAAATCACCAATAAATAATTATCTTATTAACAATCAAATTCAATGGTATTGATGATTTGAGAGGTATGCTCTTTTGTTTGAAAAAGAGTTTATTTTGACTTTTTATTCTAATTCAAATCCTGATTAAAGGCAAATAATAAAATAAATATATTGGTATATAAATATCATTTTAAATCTTTTCTATTAAGCTTGATGAAATTTAGGTTCATCCAGGGTGCTAATGGAATATATTTGATACTTGGAGTACAGTAATTGTAAAAAAAAAAAAAACATTTCAAGAATAAACTTTCCTTCAAATTTTCAAAATTAATAATTTTTTAAAATCTAATGTTGTAGTTTAATAATTTGTTTTTTAGATGTAGTTGTGTACCCCTCTAAAGGGAGAAGAATAAATAAATAATTTTCTTTTTTTCTTTTAAAATTTAGGTTTTAACAAAGGGAATCATGATGAAAACAATAATCCAAAAATTTTTTAAAAATAATATTGATCAAAAACAATTGTATTTTAACAAATAATTATCTTAATTATTATTATTATATATTAATAGGGAATTGGCGATAATGCTCTTAATTTTTTAATAAATCGCCTCAAAGAGACCTATTCGAGAAACAAATATATGAATTTACTTCAAATTTTTTATTTACTATTATCATATGGCGGATCCAAAATGAATCAAAAGGTAATATTTATATATTTCATTTTTTTTTTTCTTTTTTGGAATTAAAGTATAGAAATAAAAACGAATTCCATAAATTTTGAACCACTTTACCATATAATTCCAACCATTTCATATTCTTCTCATTGAAAAAGATAAAAGAATTTTTTTTTTTTTTGAATGAATATACATTTTAACTTTTTATTACTTTTTTTTTTACAAAAGATCATGTGAAAAAAAGAAAAAAGATCTTCGAAAAGACAAATAATCACAAAGAAAATTTCGATTATGAAATGTTTTTAAAAATGAATTTAATTATTAGTAAAAAATCTTGTATGTTAACCTTTTTTCAGTGAAAGTTCAGTAATAAAAAATCCGTAATTCCTATTTCAATAATTGTTACTCAATTTTTTTCAAGTTTTTGGTTTTATTTTTATTTAATTTTTGAAATATCGGGTTTTTATATATTTAGAATGATTTAAAAGTGAATTACAAATCAGATTTAATTATATGATGTTCTTGAATATAAAGGATATATATATATATATATATATATCTATATTTCAATTTATTATTTCAGGGGACTCTTAATTTTTGAAATGGTGCTTACATATCACCGTTTTTTTAATTATTTAGAGATATACACTTTAGTCTCTTTTGTATTTCAAAAGACATTTTAAAAAAATGGGTTAAAACATCTGAATATAATATTGCAATATATTAAACGCCACAACTAGTAAAAACAAAATTTTGAAAAAAATTTATTATTTCATATTATTTTTAATACATCAAAAGTAGTTTAAAAAGCAATGACTTTTTACTATAAAATTTTCATGTAATTTTGAAATTTAATTATTTATCACAACACATCAAAATCTTTTTTTTATTTTTTTTTTTCAATCATAAAAGTTTTTATTGGTTAATTTACTCCTCTTTCAAGAGAGTATCACGTAGACCATGAAAACCCTAATGGGACCTTTCTTGTAGATTTCTGTTTTATTTGTGAAGTGTTCTAGGTTTTTTTGAGGTTGTCTATTTTATTTAGAAAATCTATTGATTTTCGTTAGGCTTTTTTGAGTTTTCTATTTGTTTGTAAAATCGATAGATTTTCGTTAGGTTTTTTTACTTTAGAAATAAACAGAAAATTTTAATAAATTTTCGGTTTATTTCTAAAGTAAAAAAAACCTAGAACACTTCACAAATAAAATAGAAAACCTCAAAAAAACCTAGAACACTTCACAAATAAATAGAAAACTCAAAAAAACCTAACGAAAACCTATTGATTTTCAAAATAAACAGAAAACTCGAAAAAAACTTATAACGTGATTTTTTTTTTTTTACGTTGGTAATAAAAATATTTTTATGTTAATATTTTATCTATTTTTCTTCTTCCTTTTTTTGTATCGTGATAAATTATATTTTATTACTCATTTCTTTCAATAAAAAAAAAAAAAAACAATTAAATATGCCACAACAAAGCAAAAATTAGTAAAAATGAATTTTTTGTTTAATATTTATTTTTTTATATTTATTATACAAATATAAATATTTAAAGGATTTCTGAAATAATAAAAAGATTCAGGATGAACCCAGATAATAAAAACAACTAAATATAAAAAAAAATTAAAAAGATATTTTTTATCTTGGAATTTGGTTAGAAAAAAATACAGATCTCAAATATAAATCAAAAAAGTAGGGAAATCATTGGAAATCTTTGACCAATTGTTTTAATAAAATAAATTCAATAATGTGGTCAAAATAACTTTTCTTTCAAAGCTCTTATTTTAATTCAACTTTATTATGGTATCAAAACATTTGATTTGACACAAAGTGATTTTGAAAGAATTGATAAATTTATCAATGAATCACTTTTTCAAAATTAAAAGGGATATTATTTGATATGGGATTTTTTGAAGGAAAGAAATGGGAAACAGTGAATCTCAAAAGATATATAAAAAAAAAATGGGAAAACATAAATATTTTCCCAAATTTCTCTCTATAATAAACTTAAGAATTATTCGGTGATTTATTTAAAATTTTAAGAGTGATCACTTCATTATGGGAAATTGTTTTATATTTATGTTTCTGAAATTTTTAAAATATTTATGCATTTATTCATTTATTCTCTTTTATTTTTTAATTTATTTCTTAATTCATTACTCATTATTTTTCTTTTAATCTATAAAAAAAAAAAAAAATAGCAAATATTGGAAAAACTTGAAGCAATTCCAAAGATAAAAAGAAGAAAAAAAGGAAAAGGAAAAGGAAAATTACCAAGAGTATTTATAAAGTTTGTCCGTCCAATGCTAAAGTCAATGCTTAAAATGTCTTTTAATTGTTTAAATGAAGATTTTTCAAATTTTTTTGCGTCAAGTTATGATACTGATTTACAAATTAAAACTATTGGCGTTCACAGAACAATTTTAGAAGCACGTATAAAGCAGCCAATATGTGTTATTGTAGATGCCTTGCAGGATTATAAACAAGACGAATTACTTCCATTTTTTCGTTGGGTTTATTCAGATCAAATTCCTGATAATAAAATATTTTTAGAAATTTGCAAAGTATTGGATTTAACTAATCTCAAAAATAATACATTAAAAAGTTCAATGGAGCAACTTTTTTTAAATGAGAACTCAAAAAATATAACAATTATATTAAAAAATAATCAACAAATAAAAGCCCATAAAAGAATTCTGCAATGTAGAAGTAAACTATTTCAAGATTCTTTCAAAATTTTAAAACCATTTGAAAATTCAATTAAAGACTTTACAAAAAAATCTTTAACAGCAATGCAAATTTTAATAAAATATTTATACACTGGAGAAATCGATCACACAAAAGTAAATTCAAATATTGTTAATGAACTTCAAGATTCAATAAATTTTTATCAATTAAATGAGAGATCAAATTTCCAATTGGCATTAAAATTCGGTGGCTCAATGCCTTATGATGAAAAATTCAAAAGCAAACATAAACAGCAACAAAAATAAAAACATAAAATTTTCAAAAAAAAAAAAAAAACAAATCCCGCAATTTTTTAATATTTGAAAATATTCGTTTATTTTTTATTTATTTATTTATTTAGAGAAAGGAGCAATTAAAGAAAATTTATCAAATAAAAAAAAAAGAGAGAGAAGAAGAAAAATAATTAAAATATATATAAAAAATAATATTATCATTTTCATGACCAAGTAGAAACTATCCGATGTCGTTAGGTTTTTTTTACTTTTTGAAATGTAAAGAAAATTTATTTAATTTTCTTTACATTCCAAAAATTAAAAAAATCTAAGCACTTGATGGCACTCTACGGCACTTGACGACACGTCCCCTGAATACACAGGAGGGGCAAAAACCCGATAGAAAGATTATTGAATATAAACTATTTTTCATAAAATTTTGACTCACTTTATAATGTTAATGGGAGTTGTTTTGAGGGTTTATTCCAGTATTCTTTACAAAAAATATTTTCATATTTTTGGATCAGAATCATTTTTTCTAATTTTGCAAATTTTAGTTTTACTTTTTCAAATTTTTCTTTTTTTTTTTTTTTTTTAAAAAGATCATGTGGAAAAAAAAAAGAGATCTTCGAAAAGACCAATAATCATAAAGAAAATTTCGAATATGTAATGTCTTTGAAAATTGATTTAATTATTCATAAAAAAATCTTGTTGTTCAACTTTATTTCAGTGAAAGTTCAGTAATAAAAAATCCGTAATGCTCATTTCAAAAATAGTGACTCACTTTTTTCCAGTTTTTAGTTTTATTTTTTTTTTAATTTTTAATATGTCCCTACGACTCAAAAAAACACTAAAAATGAAAAACTGATCAAATACTTTCCATTAATACAATTAAAAAAACAAAATGAAAAAATAAAACTAAATAAAGTTTCAATTCAGCTTTTTCTTGAAAACATTTTTTGCCAAAATCCTTGAATTCACACTTGAAATTATGTATATTTTTAGATTCACTATCTTGTTTTAACTCATTTACTAAAACAAATTCTAAATTATGGGAATTTTCTTTTCACAAAAGGCACTAATTTGGTCCTCAAATGTTTTTTTTAGTTTTAAATGTTAAAAAAAAAAAAAAGATAAACTAAAAGGATAAACTTTCTGGAAAAGCATTCTAATTTAACATATTAACTTATTCTTTGTTTTCAAACTTTTCTCAACCCCAATTTTTCAAAAAAAAATAAAAAAATGCACACAAATTCCAAAAAATATTTTCGATATTCAAAAGTTGAGAGTGTTTTTATTCTAAAAAAATTTATACGAGTGGTTAATTGAATTAAGTTATAAACTTAATTTTAAAAAATATTAATCATAAAAAAATAGTGCTTAATTTTATTAAGGACATATATCGGGCTTTTATATATTTAGAAGGATTTAAAAGTGAATTACAAATCAGATTTAGTTATTAATTATTCTTGAATACTAAAGGATAATTTTTTTTTTTCAATTTATTATTTCAGGTGAGTCACAATTTTTGAAAAAGAGTTTAGATAAAAATTACACACTCAGTGATTAATAATTGTTATTCCACGATTCTCAGAGTAAAATATTCGTTTATTTGATTGAAGATATATTGTTACACAGAGAATTTGAGAATTGATAATAAAAAAAAAAAAAAAAAAAAAAAAAAAAAAAAAAACTATTTCAGAATATGGTTTTAGTAAGTGGTGGATATTTTGTATATTTGTTTTATTTGTAATTTTTGTTTACTATTATTTGAACCTATTTTAAATTGGGTGGATGTAAGGTATTTCCAAAAAAAGTCCTGCATTTATATATATATATTACGACTTTTTTGACAAAAAGTAAAAAAAAAAATAATTTATTGAAATGAAAAAATCCATTTTAAAAAGAGAAATTTGTCCAATTCAGAACCCAAATAATAGGATTTTAATAATTTATTATTTTTTGATTTTCCACTTTAAAAAAAATTATTTTTTTACAAATTTTTTTTTTTGTAATGTTAATAAAAAATAATATTTTGCTAATTCTTTCGTGTTTTTTTGACAATCGAATTACTATTTCCAAAAAAATCATTTAACTTTTTTTATTTTTATAGATTTAAAGTTGAATTTTCAACTGATTAAAAACAATCAATGAAGTTGAAGTTTTTTTTATTATGATTTAAAAGGGGAAATCCTACCAAAAAAAAAAAAAAAAAAAAGGAAATAAGTTGTTTAGTGAAAAGCTCCTGAGAAACATTATAGGTTCATTTTTTTTTTTTTTTTGCAAAACTTATTTAACTTGCTTTTGACAAATCCTTTATTGATTCAATTACCCAGTTTTCTTTTAAGATAAGAGAAAAAAAGAAAAGGATAAAAAATGAGTTAACGAAAAAAGGAAAAATAATTTCCAATAAGTAAAAATAAACTCTTTTTTAAAAATTGTTAAAAGCCTGAAATAATAAATTGAAAAAAAATATTATCCTTAAGTATTCAAGAACAATTAATAACTAAATATGATTTGTAATTCACTTTTAAATCATTCCAAATATATAAAAGCCTGATATATTAAAAAATTAAAAAAAAATAAAACCAAAAACTAAAAAAAGTGAGTCACAATTTTTGAAATGAGCATTACGGATTTTTTATTACGGAACTTTCGCTGAAAAAAAGTTGAACATCAAGATTTTTTGCTTATAATTAAATCCATTTCCAAAGGCATTACATAGTCGAAAGTTTCTTAGTGATTATTTGTCTTTTCGGAGATCTCTTTTTTTTTCCACATGATCTTTTTAAAAAAAAAAGAAAAGAAATCAAAAAAAAAAAGAAATCAAAAAAAAAGAAAAAGAAAAATAAAACAAAAACAAAAATTTGAAAAAGCAGAAAAATTGATTCTGATCCAATATTTTGAAAATATTTTTTGTAAATAATACTGGAATAAACCCTCAAAACAACTCCCATTAACATTATAAAGTGAGTCAAAATTTTTGAAAAATAGTTTATATTTTCAAATATCTTTTTCTCTTGTACTTTTAAATATATATCAAGATGAATATACAAACCTTTCATCTTTTTCAGCACTATTCTCATTTCGAAAATTCTACTCTTCAAAATAAACATTAATTTTTGTTCTATTATTTGTTTCATTAGGGTATTGTTAAAATTTTCCTAGATTACATGAAAAAAATATTATAATAGTTATTGATTAAATAATGATTTAAAATCAAAAAAAAAAAAATTCCAAACAAGATGGTAAAAAAGAAATCAAAAAATACCCATGAAGAGGTATAAAAGAAGAAAAACCCAATCCATGTTAATAGGGAAAAAGAAAATTAAATAAAGTAACAATTAGAGTTTTCAGAACTTTTATGAGATGAATAAATTGTCAATAAAAATCACAGATATTCCCAAATTAAGAACTTAAAAAACATAAAAAAAACACAGATCCCCTACTTAAGCAAAGTTAAATGTGTTTATTGTTTCTATTACATTCTAACTTTTTATCGAAAAAAGATACACATACATACATTAACAGATTTTAAAAATTCAAAAGGAAAGAAGAAATTATATTATTAATAAAATATCATAAACAATTGTTTTGGTTTATGAACACTAGAAAAAGATATCAGTTAAAAACTTAAGAAAAAAGTTTCATCAGTGGAGAGTATATTGTTACTATCAAATTTTTGAGGGGAAATACTATAACCAAGAAAATAATTCATATTCTAAACTAAAGACAAAGTAAAATTCAACTGGTTTAAAAACGGGATTCCCAGATATTTTTTCTTATAATTTCCTAGTAACTAAATTTATATAAATTGAAATCATTTTTTCTTTTGCTTAATCAAATAAAAATAGAAATAGAAAAAATCTTTTGTTGATTTTTTAATTTTTTTTTTTATTTTGTTTTGTTTTGAATTATCTAAATAAATATTTTTTTTTTTCAATTTTTTTATTGCTTCTTTGAAAATTTAACAAATTTTACATAAAAATTCTTTTTTTTCTTTTTCATTAAAAAAAAAAAAAAGAAATTTCTTTTTTTATTTTGAACAGATTAAAAATCATAAAAAGACTCATAAATTGTTTAATCTCAAAATTAATTTTTCATAATTTTGAATGATTTTTAAATTTTTTTTAATAGAATATTTTTTATCCTTTTTACACATGTTGATTTTATAACATCTAGATAGACTGGTAATTACAAGTTAAACAAATAATCTTTTTTTCCTATTTCCAAGGTGTTGCTACCTTACAAATCAAATTTGAAAATAATAATTGATAAGATCAAGTGGGAAAGCTGGGAGTCACAATTTCAACAACATTCTTTAAAGTGTTTTTTAAAATATATCTGAAGAACAAACAACACATAACTAAAACACCTCAGAATAAATTACATTTTTTTTAGCTTTACTAAAGTAATTTTTTTCAACAACTCTTTTTTTGAAAAAACCTAATTTTTTTATCAAACCCACCATCTATTTCTATTTAACCCCAAAAAGGACAGAAATAAAATTAACATGGAAATTCTTGGACATGAAAATTGTTGGGATGTTAAGCAGCTTTTGGTTGTAGCCAAATATCTCGGAATTGAAGTTACTGTTGGAAAACTTGAAAAAGATGTAACAAAAATTTGAAACTTAATTCTTTTGTTTTTTTCTTCTTTAGCTTTTTTTTTTTCTTTCTATCAGAACAAAAACAAGACGAACCAAAAGAGTAAACTAAAAATCTAAACAATAACAACAGCAACAACACTGAATAAAATTTTTAAAAACAAAAAAAAAAAAACAAAACGAAACTCCCCTAAAAAATATCCCATAGGATGGATTGTTTGGAAACTGGCCAGTCTTAAAAACAAAAGATCTTGAATTGGTTGGAACAAGGGCAATTGAAGAGTTCTTTTGTGAACAAAAAGAAAAGGATCTCTTAAAAGGGAAAAGCAACGAAGTTAATTGTTGGATCGATTTAGCAGGAAGGACCACAACCAATCTGAGTTTTTGGGTTGGTGCTGCAAATGGAAAGAATTCCTTTATTCAACCAGTCATCCAACAAACCAAAAAAGAAATTACTGCCATTCTTATTGGTTTAAACAATTATCTTGTCGACAAAACTTATTTAGTCGGTGAAGCAATCACACTTGCCGATATCGTAATGGCAGGTGCACTTATTCCTGCTTTTGTTAAAGTATTATTTCCACAATTCGTGAACAAATTTGGCAATGTTCTCCGTTGGTTTAAGACCTTTACGCATCAAGAACAAGTACTTTCTGTTTACGGTGAACTTGAATTATGTAAAACTGAATTTAAACCACAAAGAAAGAAAAAACAAGTAGGGCTTTACCTTATATATATATTTTTTTTTCTAATCTTTTTCTTCTTTTATTTATCCTTTTCTTGAAAAGAAAGTTTTTTAAAATTTCTTTTTTATTCCGGCACTAAAAAGGTTTTTTTCAATCAATTATCATTTTCTGGTGGTAGTCTTTATGTTGGTTTGTTCATACTTCAGTCTCTGAGAAACATTAAATACAGTGGTGTAAATAACCCGTGTTTTTTATTTTAACCCATTACTAAAATTTAACCCATGCAAAAAATATTGGCTGACTCTAGGAATAAAAGAAACAAACCAAAAGGGTGGCAACAGTTTATAAACAAGAAATAGGGTTCTTTAAATATATTTTAAAAAAGAATTATGAAGATATGGAAAGATTAAAATGTAATTTTTTGACAAAAAAATGAGCAAAATTTCATTATTTGATTTTTTAGAAAATAATCATTTAATCTCACAAATTTCATTAAATCTCAGAAAATTTTTGAAACAAAAGCATTTAATATTATTGAGTCAGTTCGACTAATCAAAGATCTAACCTCTAAAGGCAATTTAAACCAGACCCAAGAATATACGAGAGTATTTCTCTCTTCAAATACCAAAGTCTGAAAAAAAAACATGAGTTAAATTTTAGTAATGGGTCAAAGGTTGACAACACGGGTTATTTACACCACTGTACATAAAATTATATGGTAAATGAATTTGGAATGGTAAAAGATTATCACTCCATTTTCTTGTTTGTTTTTTTCCTTCCAAACCTTCAAAGTCGGGATATATCGAAATTAGTTCTCTTCATTTTCTTTGAGTTAGGTTCTTTTAATTGTTGATTACACTTAATTGTCTCTGGGTTTAACTGATTACTTTCATTTTTCAATTACTGGTATTTGAAATTGAAATGGGATGAAATTAGAACTAATTATTATCAATTTTCAATTCAGAAATATTCCTTTCATTTAGGATTCTTAGTTCCCCAAAACAGAACAGAGTATAATATCTGAACCAAATAAAAAAGAGAATTAGTGAAATAAATAGAGACATACTTAATTTATTTATTGGATTACTTACTTGGGTAATAATCCAAAAAAAAAAATTTATCAATTAAAATTTAGCGAAAATTTTTGCCCATTTATTATTTAAATACTACACAAAAGTAAATATAGAATGTTGTAAAAAATAGAGTTTTTACAATTTTAGAGATAAATAAAGAGTTCTATGCAATTACCCACCATTTGGTTATAGTAAAAGAAATCCCCGTTTTGATTTTTGGTATCAAATGGGTTTTAAATATAAAATCGTTTGGCAAATACCAATACATTGTTTGAAAAATCTTTTTTTTTAAAAAAATTAAAAGATTGGTATTTACCAAACGATTTTTTGATTAAAATTATTATTAGTCAATTAAGATTATTAGATATTATATTTACTATTAACTGAATTGTGGATAATTGTATAGAACTCTTTATTTATCTCTAAAATTGTAAAAACTCTATTTTTTACAACATTCATATTTACTCTTGTGTCGTAAGAAATGAATAATTTTGAGTCAAATTCCCCAAATAATGTTTCTTCACAGCGAGTTGGAAAAAATTTAAAGATCTTTAGAAATCAATTCCAAACAAAAATTGCCTTAAAGCAAATTTATTCAACTTTTTCAGATTTCTTACAGTAAAAATCATAACTTGAAAGAAAATAAATACTTGAAGCAAATAATTTCTTACGTCGTGTTTTAAAAATTTCTTATAAAGTGTGAGGTATAAGTTTGACTCAAAGTCCTTCAAAAGAGTTAATTAGAGAGTTTGGAGTGCCACTTAGAACACTTTTTTAAAACAACCCTAAAAAAAATTGGTTAAAGCATTTATTTTCTTCCAAAAGATCGCTTACAGAAATATTCTTGATGAGATCTTTTCTGTAATTATTTCTATTAGAGGAATTAAAACACCCTTTCAAACGTCCATTTCATCATATTTTTTATAGTTTTTCTGTGATCAAACAAAAGAAATTATTTGCGTTAAGGGATTAATTGTACACTACAAAATGGCAAAATTTTAAAATATGTTATTTCTGATAGTCTCTATTTACAAATTTTTTAGATATACCTAAGGGTCAAAAAAACTAATCGACGAAAAAAACCCAGAAAAGAAAATTTTCTCAATTAGATCATTTTTTTTTTCCATTTTTTCTGAAAAAGAAAACCTTTAAATTCATTTTATTTCTTAAATTATAAAAAGTTTTTACCTTGTTTAATACCCATTTCCAATCATTATTACCCAATACCAAGTCTTTTTTGCCTGGAATATTAATAAAATATTTTTATTTTCTTTTTTGAGATAATTCTTTTGGTTAACAAAAAAAATGATTTATTTAACCATATTGAAAAATAATTGAGTATTTTTTTAAGAATAATAATTATAACTCACTAAAGTTTTAAAGTCATTTACAAATTTTACTAAGAAATTGTTTTTTTTGTTAAAGGATGAAAATTGATTTTTCAAAATAAAATTTTTTTGAAGATATTTAAGAGTTTTGTAATTTTATCCTCAAAATTCAAAATATTTTTTATTCTGACAAAAATGATTTAAATTGTTTAAACGATTCTTGTAAGTAAGGTCAAACCATTTGATAAAAAAATTTTTTAAAATTATCATTTTTTTCAGCAATTTTTTTTTCATTTTTTAAAAACCAGAAAACGACTTTTTCAAAACCTTAAAGAATAAAAATCTTTTACTAAATAGTTTAAAATTTCGTTGAGAAACTTTTGTTAAGCCATCTATCAAATTTTGATTTATTCAATCACTTATATCTCAATTATTTTTATTGGCTGAGATTTGAATTGAAATATTAATAATGAAAAATAATAACAAAATAAAAAATTTTCTTTAGAAAATCAAAGACTTTCCAACATAAAAAAAATATATGTTTCACCATTTTCAAGAATTAACCCAATTGTTAAAAAAAATAACAGGTTACTTTTTTTCGTTTTTATATTGGAAATATGCAAATTTTGGATTTTAAAAAATAGACTCAAATTTAATAAATTGTTTATGTGAAGTTAATACATCCGTTTCATAAGCCAAAACACAAATTACAAAAAAAAGTTTTTTCAAAAGATCCTAAAAAAATCGATTTTATTTTTAAAAAATACTACTCCATTAAGAATTTATTTTCTTTCAAGTTACAATTTGTATTGTAAGAAATCTGAAAAAGTCGAATAAATTTGTTATATTACTTTTGTTCTTCCATATTGAACTTTGAAATAAAATGAACTTTTTTCTATGGAATTGATCAGCCTATGAAAATAATCGTAAAATCTGGATATCTGAATTAAAAAAAATTAATATATCTAATATATTAAAAAACAATAATATTTTCAATATTATTATAAAAAAAGATTCATCAAGTTTATTAGCCTTAGTGCAAAATAAAAGTTACTGGAAATCTTTAATAAGATTCCTAAATAAAAATTTAGGAATTCGGGCACACAAGAGGGGCTAATAACTCCTCCCTTAAATAATAAAAAAAAAAAATAAAATGAACTTTTTTTAAAATGGAATTTAACACTATTTTAAATGAAAGTTAGATTTAAGAATTGAAAAATGAGGAAATTCAATTATAAGAAAATTTTAACCCTTTTATATTTAAAATACCAGTAGTGTTTTTTTATTTCTTCATTTCCTACTTATTTTCTTTCTTTTCTTGAGTTTAATTTTCAATGAAAAAACTATAAAAAAAAAATCGCATCAAAGGATTAAATCGAAACCAATTTTTTTAATAATACCTCTTTGTCACTGTTTTAAATAGCAACCAAAAAAAAAGCAACAAAAAAAGCCACAACCAAAGAAAAAACAGCAAAGAAAAGTTAATCCATTGGATCAATTACCAAAGTCTTCAATGGAATTAGATGAATGGAAGAGGCAATACTCTAATACCAAAACTAGGGAACAGGCTATTCCATGGCTATTGGAAAACTTTGATAAAGAAGGATATTGTCTTTATATTTCTCACTACAAATACCCTGAAGAAAATGAACAAGCTTTCGTCGCCTGTAATCTTGCCTCTGGGTTTATGCAAAGGTAATTATAATTCAACTTTCTTTTTTTTTTTTTCCTTCTTCTTTGTTGCCTTATAATTTTTTTCAGGTTTATAATTAATTTTTTTGCTTTTGCTTTAGATTTTACTTTTGCTTTTGTTTTTGTTTTTGATTTTGATTTAAAATCATTAACAAAGGTACAAAGGGGTGAAATCCCCATTTGTGAAAAAATATTTTTTTTCAAATGAATTATTTTCAAAATAATTCAACATTTTTCCTTACAGTCAGTTCAACTTTTAAGGAACAAACTTTGAACGGAAATTGAAGGAGCATAAAACAATTCCAAAATAAGGCACATTTTTTGGAATTTTTTATTTACTAAAATTATTTTACTAGAATTCGAATTTTTTTGTTTTAATTTGAAATTTTTTTTGTAACTTAATAATCGTTTAAATTTTGTGCCTTCAACATGTAACTGATTGTAGTTAAATTGGGGGGGTAAAAGTAGGGTGCAATTAAAATGATTAATATGTACATTTTATTGAATTTTCATTTCAAAAAGTCAACAAAAGTTGGATCAAAGTAGAAAATTTTCCGAAAATAAAAAAAGAATTAAGAAAAAGAATAAAATAAAAAAAAAAAAGATTGCCTCTTCTACTGATTTTTTTAATCTAAAATACACTGCGTAAATGTTGAATGAAAACTTTCACATTTTTCTTGTAAAGTGATCTTTTTTGTATTACTTTTCTGAAATGATAATTCCTTGCACAAAGATGATTTTTGGATCAATGGTTAAGAAAACAATTGTTAATTTTCTGTTTGAATTAGCAAAATATTTAAGTTGTGTGAACGGGAATCATGTTAATAGTAAACTGATCTTGACTCACAATAATCCAAGAGGGCCTTGTTATTATTGTTGATAATCTTTAAAAAGAAATTATGGTGCCGAATTAATTGTATATGATAAATATAATGTGTATTATCACAAACTGTTTTGCTCATGTCCATTTTCTGAAAAATCAATTTATTTATGGAAGTCGGTATATTTTCCCATTTTTGAAAATTTTCATTGCTTAGAACCTTACTGAAAAAATATTTTTTGAATGCCACAAGATATTGATACTTTGCAAAACAAAATACTATTTACTGTTCTATTTGTGAAAAGAAATTCCCAATCGTCAAATCAGAGTCGAAATCTTTAAATTTTCAGTTTTTCGATCATTTTTTGATTAAATTTTTGGTTTTATTAAATTTGGTTTTGAATTTAGAAATGTGTTTATACGAATGAATGAAATTAATCAAAGAACAAACAAAAAAAAAAAAAAGACCAGAGAAAGTGTGTATTTGAAACAAATCTTTTCTTTATTAGGATGAAACAAGAAAGATCATCTTTCCAAATAAACTTGTTAAAATCAAGAATAAAAAAAAAAAAATCGATAAAAACCTATTTTGGAAGATTGGTTTTCTTTATCTTCTTAATTTGGAGTGAATCTAAACAAGTTATTAGATTGTATTTCTCATAATATTCATATTTATTATTTTTTGACACAATCTTTTTTTTTAACAATTTTGTTTCCAAGATTCTTTTTTCAAATATTTTTATCCAAATGAAGTAAACAAATAATATTGTTTCAAAGATTAAAGTAAAGGAACTAAATTTTTTGAAATCTCAAAAAAACAACTTTAAAAATTTCAACCCAAAGAAAAAGAAAAATTGGTGAAAATTAACAATCAAAATCCTAATTATTTTTAGTTTCCAATTTAATTGGAAATGAATAATTATCAAATCAAACACATTCATCCAATAAATCTTTATTTCTAAGGAGAAAGGGTGTATTCAAACATCCTATTTCCTAAAATAAAACTAGAATTAGATGAATTAAATGAAAATAGAAATTTAAAATTCATTTTGGAAATTCTTTTGAAATAAAAAGTAATTTGTTAATCAAAAATTTTTCAAACAAAAGTTTTTTCATAAAGAATTAAAGAATAAAATCAAATTAAGAAGAAATAATGGTATTGAATTTTACAGATAAGATCAAGAAATAAATGATTTTTATATATTTTTTTCTGGATCATTTTTTTAATTATTTTGATTTCCATATTTTAATTGGAATAGAAATATATTATACTAGGATATATTCCATTCTCTTTTTTTACTTAAAAATTCGAGTTTGAGAAGAAATAATTAATTTCCTAAGTACTGTATATTATACACAGAAGGTAAATATGTAATTACTGGGAATCCTTTAAAAAAGAAACTGAAAAAAAAAAAATTATTTTCATTCTTCATTTCGACTTTTTATCATTGTTCTGATTCGCTATGTTAATTAGAGGTTATATAGCTGATGGATGATGATATTTTTGAAATTATGGAAAAAATAATTTTTTACAAAATATGCCAATCGTGTCAGGTATGGCATCTATTGAATTAACACACCAAAAAAATCTCATGAATTTTATCAAGCTTTCAGCCTTTTCAAACTTTCAAACTCTTTTCTACACAATTTACAAACCTTCCAAATACTTTCCAAAACTTTTAAAGCAGAAATGTGTTGAAAAGGTAAAAAGCTTTGTAAAAGTCACGAGATTTTTTGTAGTGCAACAATCAACAAAATTTTCATTTTTTTTTTATATGTTTTATTTAATAATTGCTTAACTGTTTTCGTCTTTTTAAAAAAAGTGTGAGCAAACAGTTTTTAAAAGGAACTTTAAAACAGTCAACAAGCCTCAATAGAACTTTTTTTAGGGCATTTAGTATAAAATTTTATATCTCGCACTTTTTTAAAATTCCTTTGTTTTTTTGATTTGTAATTCCTAATTGTTTAATTTTTATCTATAATTTTTAATCGTATATTAATCTTGAAAAAATATAGACTTGAACCCCTCAGAAAATATGGATTTGGAAGTCTCTGTATCCTTGGAGAAAATCGTAATTATACCATTGCTGGTGCTTGGATCTTCCGTGGAACTGGTATCCCATTTGAAATGACAAACTGTGATGACTTTGAAGTGCATGAATTTGTTAAATGTGATCTTGATAAAGCTGATGATAAAGAATATTTCGAAGATCTTCTAGCAGCAGACGGAAAACTGAGAGGGAAAAAATGTGTCGATTGGAAATGTTTCAAATAAATTTTTAATTGGGTTTCTTTTGGTTTGTTGAACAATAAATTCGTGTTTTCTTTCTAAGACATTTCTTCAATTGTATCTAAATAGATTTCATTGGTTTTTAAATTTTCTACTCATAAATGCTAACAACTTGAATAAACAAAATAAAGAAAATGTTTACTTTTAAATTGAAATAAATAGTACCTCCTTACAATTTTTTTTTATTATTATTATTGTTTGCATTTTTTATAAATAAACTCCATTTTAAAAATTGTGACTCGCCTGAAATAATAAATTGAAATATATAAACTCTGTTTCAGTCAAAGGGGCCCAAAGTTTTTTTCAAATATCAATTATTTTATATAATTGACCTTTGAAGAACAAATAAGAGATAAACAGAATAATACACCTCGAAGAAATGTTGATATAGGTCTGAAAGAATATTAATAAATCAATAGCTTTTCTTAAAAATTGGAAAAACTCAAATTCTTAGGGCCCTATTGAGAAAAACAACGATGTTTGTTTTGAACTTCTACTGGTATTTGAATAATAAATATCAAACATTTTTCACTTCATTTTCCATACTTTTCTTTTAGAAATCCAAGCCCTCAAACAAAGTTTGTTGGTATTTGTGGTCTCTATTTGAAAAAGGAAATGAAAATGAAGTGAAAATTTTTCACATTTATTAATCAAATATCAGGATCAAAGATCAAATTGAATTCCAATAGAAATCAATATGATTTCTCAACAATCATTTACATGGTTTCAATGACCTTAGAATAACAAGTTTTGACCAAGTGACTATTGATCTTGCAATAAAAAAATTTTTTGCAAATGAATGACGTTTTTAAAAAAAAAATCGAAAAAAAAAAACAAAAATGTGCAGAAATGTGAAAAAATGATTTCAATTTTAAAAATTTCCAAAATAAAATTTTTCTTCTAATATCTATGCAAACCCTTTAAACACATGTATTATACCATTACAACTCGGCCCATTTGACTGAAAAATAGTTTATATATATATATATATCCTATAGTATTCAAGAAAAACAAATAATTAAATCTGATTTGTAATTCTCTTTTAAATCATTGTAAATATATAAAAGCCGATTAAATTAAAAATTATACAAAATAAAAGTAAAAAACTAAAAAAAAGTTAGTCACAAATTTTGAAATGGGCCTTACAGTTTTTTTTATTACATGAACTTTCATGAAAAACGGTTAAAAAGTGGATTTTTTGCTGATAATTAAATTCATTTTAAAAAGACATTAGATCTCGAAATTTTCATTATATTATTTGTCTTTTCAAATACCTTTTTTTTTTTACATGATCTTTTTTAAAGAAAAAAAAAAAATCAAAAAAAAAAAAGAATAAGAATATAAAGAAAAAAAAAAATCGAATAAGAAAAAGAAAACAAAAAAGACAACATAATTTGAAGAAGGGAAAAAAAAATAATAAAAAAGCATGAAGATTTGAAAAATCAAAACAATTACAAAAGAAAAACAAAAAGTTTGAAAAAGCAAAACTAAAATTTGCAAAATTAGACAAAATTTTTCTGATCCAAAAATTAGAAAATAAGTCAAAAAAAAATTTGTAAAATTAGAAATAATGATTATAATCAAAATTGAAAATTTTTTTGAGAAGAATATGGAATAAAATCATTTATAATGGCTTCGAGTGGCATTAAAAAGTGGGTAATTTTTTTTTGAAATTACTATATATCAACTTTCGAATAAATAAAAGATTTTAATCTGAAATAAATATTTATATATTTATTGTGTGAAAGGGGTTATGAAAGAAAATTTCAGCAAAATAGAAAAAAAGAAAAATAATTAAAATAATAGAACAAAAAAAAAATAATTCATTAACATTTGAAACAGTCAATAATATATTCATTAAAATTAGTTTAAAACTTTCCGCGAAAAATAATAATAATAATAAACAATTATTTATGTAGAATAATAATGTAAGACTTTTAAAACAATTTTTATTGTTCAGTGATTATTATCATAATAATAATAAATGAGATCTACTATTTTTTATTTGATTTCAAAGGAGATAGCTGTTTCTTTTTCATTTTTTATATTCAATTCAATTTATTTGGGTTTAAATTTTAAACAAACAAAAGTTTAAATGTCTATTTCCAAAAAAAAATAAAAATTTTTGTTTTCGTTGCTTAAAGTTCGACTATTAAAAAGGTAATTCGACAAATAAAAGATCAAAATTGGAAATATTTCTAAAAAGAGTTAATTATTCAGATATTAAAAAAACAAATTAATATTGTGACAAAAATGAAGAATGATTATCAAAAATTTTAAACACAAATTCAATTTCTGATCTTAAATTTTATAGATCAACAAGAAACTCAACTTATAAATTGATTTGTATTAAAGGTACTATTGGGTTATTAATTAAATTTGTATTGAAACAAGAAGAAGAAAAAAGTATTTGGATAAAGTTGATGATGGGTTTTGGCTCTTAAGGAGGAAAGCACATTTTGTTAATTTTGAGTAATACAATTCATATGAAATAAATTCTTCAAATCAATTCTTTACCAAATACTTTGTCTATCTTTTAATAAATATTCGAGTGGAATCTATCCAATTTATTAAGTGGTACAGATATGGAAAATATAGCATAATTTTATATATTTATTTTAATATTTTTACTAGAGAAAAATAACCATAATATATATATTTGTATATCAATTAAAAAATATCAATCAAAAAAATGAAAAAATTGATCCCAAAATAAAAAATAAAAATCATTTATTTCTTCAGGCGACTTTTAAATTCTTATAAATATATGAAAATTTTTAATTAGTTTCCATTTTGTATATTTTTTTTTACACAAGCTTTGAATAAAATATTCTATTCTTATTAGTGTGAAGAAATTTTGTACAACTGAATTGTCTTCAAAAGATTCTTTCTCTTGAATTGTTTTATAAGTTGAGTTAATTTATTACATAAATAGAAATTGAATTACAAAGTTTATTAAAGAAATGTGTGAAATAATAGTGTCTGTGGTATTTGATACCATTCTATATTATTTATTTGGTTTTCTTTTTAATTCTTCATGGAAAAACTTTTGTTTGAAAAATTTTTGATTAACAAATTACTTTTTATTTCAAAAGAATTTCCAAAATAAATTTAAATTTATATTTTCATTTAATTTATCTAATTCTTGTTGAGTTTTAGGAAATTGGATGTTTTTTTAAAATACCCCCTTTTGAAATAAAGATTTGTCGGATGAATGTGTTTGATTTGATAATTATTCATTTCCAATTAAATTGGAAACTAAAAATAATTAGGGTTTTGATTGTTAATTTTTCACAATTTTTCTTTTTCTTTGGGTTGAATCTTTTGTAACTGTTTTTTCATTTAGAAAAATTCAATTCCTTTATTTTAATCTTTGAAACAATAGTTTCTTTATTTTACTTCATTTGGAATCAATATTTGAAAATTGAATTCTGAAAACAAAATTTATAATAAAAATATTTTGTCAAAAAATAATAAATATGAAGTGGGGTAAGGAATCCAAGATCATAAATTGTTTGGATTCAATCCAAATTAAGAAGATAAAGAAAACAAGTCTTCAAAAATATGTTTTTGGTAATTTTTTTTTTTCTCATTTTTGATTTCAACAAATTTATCTGGAAAGGCTGATCTTTCTTATTTGGTCAAAATAGAAAACATTTATTAAAAATACACACTTTCTCTGGTCTTTTTTTTGGTTAATTCTTTGTTTAATTACAATTATTCCCTTTAAAACCTTTCTCTAAATCCAGAAACATATATTTAATAAAACCAAAAATTTAATCAAAAAATGATCGAAAAACTAAAAATTAAAGATTCAAATCTGGTATACTTTTTAGTATTTCTTTTCAGAAATAGACAGTGAATGATATTTTGGTTTCAAATTTTCGATATCTTGTAGCATTCAAATTATATTTTTTTAGTAATGTACAAGAATACAAATTTTTCAAAACATATCAATAGATCCAAATCCTAAATAAGGTTTTTTTGGCACTTAACGATCATGAAAAAATTTTTTCAAAAAAAAATTAAATATTTGCTAATTTTACCCTTTTGACTAACTTCAATTATAATATAAACTATTGGTTAATAAAGGATCTTTGATCAAAAAATATTTTTTGGGATATTGTACAATTTAAATTGGAAAATCCAATTTTCCAATAATATTTTTTTCAATTTAATAGTCAAAAATTTGAAAACTTTTTTCTTCACAGATAAGAGGTCATTTTTTAATACTTTAAAAGTATTTTAAATCTAATGAATATATTTCAAATAGGGAACGAATTATTTGGACTATTAAAGAATAATTTAATGTTTTAAATTGGAAAAAATATTTTTAATTCTGGAAAACCTAGGACACTCCCGTTAGGTTTTTTTTAATTTTTGAAATGAACAGAAATTTAAGAAATTTTCGGTTTATTCCAAAAAGTAAAAAAAACATAGGACACTCACAATATTTATCATCAGTTATTTTTTTTCTGTATTTGAGTTTTTTTAAATGGGTAGAGTGTTTTCAAAACTATTAGTTATTATCTCTTCAAAAAAATATCCTAAAGTTGAGTTTAAAGAAAATTCATTGTCACATCCATTGAAAAGTTTTTACCCCAAAATAGACGATTTTTTCTAGACTCGAGACTTTTCAAAATCGTGGTACTATTGACAACAATAAATACAATAGCCTCAAGAAGTTTAAGAACTGGAATGTAGGTTATATTGTGAATAAGCTCAATTAACAAGAATGAAATGATAATTGCAATTGTAGTTTTGTCTAACTTTTTTTTTTCAATTTTATTTTTTCATATTAGTGTGTAAGGTTAAATATTCTTAAAAAATATTGTTCAAACAATAAAAGCCACTTTAAATCATTTATAACTATGGTTAGTTAATTTCTAAAATAATACCAAAATAAAAATTAGCTTTGTCAAAGTATCCAGTCGAAAAAAAATAGATTTTTTTTTTTTTTTTTAATTTATTAATAACCGACAGTTTTTTAATTTAATTTTTGGAAAGACTAAAATTTCAAAAATTGATTTGTTTTCAACTTGGAGTCAAAACAGAAACTCTATCAAAAATAATTTCAATTTCAAAATTAATTTTTATTTCTTTGTGTGTCTACGATTATTTTTAATTCCAACAAATTCATTATTAAACACCTTTCGTGCAAATGTTGTCTCAAAAAAGATTATTTTATCCAAAATTTTATCATTAATTCTTATCATTTTTTCATTAAATCAAAATAACTTTTTTTTTCAAATTTCTTTATGTCTGAAATGTAAGATCTTTTTTTTATGAATGCCTATTGATTTTACAAATACCTCAATCGTCCCTAATTTTTTGAGAAACACTTCAACCTTCTTTGCTCTCTTAAATAAAAATCCTGTAAATTATACACACCAATATTCATAATCTCAATAGCTTTTGCCGGAGGAAAGTACAAAAACTGAAAAAAGAATTTAATAAAAAACCACAGCTTGCAACTGTTAAACCTTTAAAAAATTCAATTTGGAATCCTGAAGAGGTAACCTTTCTTTTACTTTTTTCCATTTTGATATAGGATTTTCCCTTCTTTTTTTACAGTTTTGATTAGACAACTACCTATTTTATTTAATATCCGATTAACGAATTATGGGCACTGTGTTTGAATTTAGAACAAAGATCTTTTTTTTTTTTTTTTTTATAATTGTAACGAATACTTGAAAAAAAATAAAAAATTTGATAAAAACTTAAAACACATTAACCAAATTGAGTTTGACAATTTTTCCATGAAACAACTTTAAGTCATTTATTCATTTACGTTTTGAAACAAATGTCGTATCAAATATTCAAATACTCAATAGAATTGGAAAATTTTTTTCCTTTTCAAATACTTTTTATTTAAGCTTAACAAAGGAAAGAGTCATGAAAAGATCTTTAAGATGGATAGTTGTTTGCTTGATCCCCCATCAAAAAAAAATGAAAAATATGGTTGGTGTGAACTAAATTTATAAAGAACCCACATGTGTGAATAAAACAAAACAAAAAAAAAATTACAAAAAAATTTTCCACACATAAAATAAGACATTCCAAAAATCCCCAAACCAAAGTAAAATATTATCCTTATTCAATTTTTTTCTATTCTTGAACATAAACCCAGTAATTCAGAGATCAATGTTTTTTTTTTTTACCCTTATTTTCAAATTAACAAAAGAAACTTTTTATTTCAAGTCCCTAAATTGTTTCTCATAATTAGTTAAAAAAACAAAAGATCTACACTAAACCAATTTGAAATGATATTTTAAGGCATTTAATTAAGCTTTCTTTTTGAACTTTTGAGATTAAATTTTCTTATTAAAATTTCGTTTTTACAATAATTCGAAAAACTTATTTGATGAATCTGAATTCGAAAAAATTTTTAAGAACCACTAATTGAACTTTGTTTTTTTGTCAAGTGTGAGGGTTTTTTCTTCTATCTAAATTATTTTTCATTTGCCTAAAGATGAAAATTTTTTGAAAAGATTTGGATCAATAAAATGATTTTCCAAAATTCTGTTTTTTAGATTTTAATAGTGGGATTTTAACTAATGATCAATTAAAAAATATTTTTAAGATCATATTTTTAATATCTAAACTCTTTTCCGATAATTACAACTCATTCAAAAATGAAAAAAAAAAAAACATTTTTGTATTATTATTATTATTATTATTTAAGAGATGAGTGATTAATTCCTCTTATTTGTCCGAATTTCTAATTAAAAATGAAAAAAAAATATTTCTTCAATAATATTTTTCAAATACAAAAATATTTTAATGTGACTATCTTTATCTCTTTTGGTATAAGTTAATTAAATTTGTGTTTAAAAAAAATTATTAAAATAAAAATTAAAAAATTTCAAATCACATTTCTCAAATTATTGCTGGGCTAGAATTATTGGAAAATAGTTAAAATTTACTGCACTACAAGGAAAATTTAAACACCGAAAATTAAAGTTAGCCAAAACTAAACATTGAATTTCAGTTATACTTCTTTTATAAATTATTTTTTCAAAGTTATCATAATTTTATGTAATAAAAAAAGGATAGCTATTAAACTCATGAAAATCCGAATACCCCCCTTTTTCAAAAATACCGACTTTAAAAAAAAACACCTATTTTTGGGGTATTTTTTTAATGAAAAAAGTTGAAATGAATTAATTTTTGATTGAACATTAAGATTGAAAAAAGAATAAATGTTAAAGCAATTTGCATAAAACAATCGGGAATGTATATAAAAACTCAAACATGGAAAAAAAATAAAATGATAAAAAATATTCCAAAAACAGATAAAAAATCAGATTTTCAATTTAATTTAGCGATACCTTTTGATTGAAATATTTTGTACTATTTTAAAATTGAAAAATATGTTTCTTTTTAGACTATTAAAAAATACTTGAAAATTATCTCTCTACTAAGTCAATTAAAAAATTCAAAAATTTTACAATTAAAAATGATTAAAATATTACTGAAAAATTTCATTTTTTTTTCAATTCCTTTTAATATCTAATTAAGTTGTAAACCTTTTTGAAAATTGTAATGTATAATAATGTTTATTATATGAGTGTATTTCAAAAATACAAAATTTAGAGATTTTTTTTTTGAAAAATTTTCCTTGTCTTGTGGTTTCAAATTTCTTTTTATAATAATAACCAACAAAAAAAAATGAAAATTTACCCCCCTTTTTTTTTTTTTTGACTAATATTTATCTTGATTTTATACAATTATTGTAATGGTTTATTACCATCTTTAAGAAATACAATTCTTTGGAAATATTTTTTTAAAGAGGTTTATTTAAAATATACTTTTTTTTTTATAAAAAAAAAAAAACATTAAGAATTATCAGCAACAGTGAAATTTTTATGACAAATTAAGAAATCAGTCTTAAATTTCCTTTTCATGATTAGGATCCTTTATAACCAATTTTTTGTTGTACCGTTCTGGAAAAAAAAGTGAAAAACAGTTTTTCATTGAGAGCATTAATAGAATCACAGAAACCTGGAAACGAAAAGTAAAATCAATTAATAAAAGAAGAAACCAATTAACTTTTAATAATAATTAGTTACATTATTTTTAATCAAACCAACATAAACAAATTAAATCTACTTTCATATTTTAATTGTTTGTATGGTTTTAGAGATCACAAAAATAGTCAATTTTTTGAACAAATTTTTAATTATTGATCAATCAAAGAAAAAACCATAACAAAAGATATTATTAAAAATACTGTTATTGAGCCAAATCCTTCGTTTTGTATTTCTTTATTCTTTTATTAGTCGATCTTACTTTTTCATTTTCTATTAATGTTCCCAATTAAAAACCATGTTGGACTTTTTTTCCATGTTTCAATTTTTTCCCAGAATGGTAAGGTTAAAATCTAAATATTTGTGAAAATATTAAAAATTCCCGATAATCTTCAAATTCGTGATAATTCAAAAAAAAAAAAAAATTGTAAGAAATGAAATTAAAATTAAATTTTTTATTCTGAAAAAAAATGACTTAAAAAGTCAATAAACAAGAAAAAGCATTTAAAAATAAAGTAACTGAAGCTTTAATATTTAGATTTTATGTGAAAAGATAACAAATGAAATCTTAATTTTTTTGAGTTGGTAAAGTCATTTTTAGAAATAAAAGCTAAATTCAAATAACTATTTTAATTGACAAAAACAGAAGAAATTAGTGATATTTAGCCAAACTCATGATAATAATATTTTACCTTAAAAGCCATTTTCGTGAATTTCCCCTTATATTTAATCAAATCGAAAAACTGAAATTAATAAAATTTGTTAATGTTTTTTTTTTTTTATAATTTTTTCAGAAACACTTTTTTAATTTTCAAATTATTAATCACCTTTTTTCTATATCATTAAATTTCTTTAATTCGATCCAATTATTAATCAAATTTAGGACGATATACTTGCCCGAGCAGTAAAAAAATTTCAAGGAAAAGATTGGGAATCCATTGCACAGTATTTTAAAAATAAAGATGCGACACAATGTCTTCATAGATGGCAAAAAGTTTGTCACATTTATTTTTTTTTCTTTTCCTTTCCAAGAACTATCTCTCAAACTTTTCTCTATTAACAGGTACTTAACCCAAAATTAAAAAAAGGAAAATGGACAGAAGAAGAAGATGATTTATTAAGAAAATATGTAAAAATATTTGGGGATTCAAAATGGTCAAAAGTGGCGGAAAGAATTTTAAGGAGAACTTCAAAACAATGTAGAGAAAGGTAAATATTTCAAGAATTGAACTTTATTTTAAATATTTTTTTTCAAAATATAGGCTATTAGACATACAATAATGAACCTCCTATTTTTTTTTTTTTTTTTTTTATTTAAAAAAGAGAATTTATCTAAGAAAATTAAATTTTACTAAATTAAAGTAAATTCGATGTAAAAAAAAATACAGTTTTTAAGGATTTAAGAAAATTTTTTGTGTAATAACATTTTAACTGTGCTTACACTACTAGTGTCACTTTTATGAGTCATATGATGTTTAAACTTTAGTATTCTAACAAGAAAAAAAAAAAAATTAGAATTGTAACTATTAAAGGAAAAATGAAAAAATTACAAGTTTGAGATCAAATACTACAATTAAAACAATTTATATTAACTATTCTTTCATTCTAATTAAATTAAATTATTCCAACATATTAAAGTGTATAATTATATGTCTTTCGCTTACAATTTCGGTATTTTTTATTTTTTCTAATTTTCAACTTAGAATACCAAAAATAAAATTTCGGTTCTTATTTGAAGAAAAAATATGGATAAGAGTTGTGAATCTATCAACTGATATAAAGAAAAAAAAAACACTTCAGATAAATAAACTGAAAGAATTTTTATATTATGGAAACATTAATTATTAATAGAATTAAGAGTACTTGTTGAAATTTGAATTTAACTTTGGTTAAAAAAGTTTAGGATACTCTGCTTTTTGATCAGAAGGAATTTATCCTAAAATAGATTTGGATTTGAAAAAGGAAATGTATTAAAATACTGCAATTTTAAGAAACATAAGAAGGTGTTTTTATTTTTTTTTGTAATTTTTTTTTTTTTTGAAAAATATATTTTCAATTTCAAATTATAAAGAATAAAAAGTTATTTAGTTTATGAACGGAGCTGGAAAAATCCATTTTTTTTTTTTTTTTGAAGAAAATTTCTTTAAAAAAATTAAATCCATAATAGACATCAATGTTTTAGTACAAGGCTTTCATGAATTAGATTTACTTTTTGAAATTATTTATTACCAAGTAAGTTTGAAAATTTTCAAATATACATTGGAAAGCAAATCATTAATAACTTTAATGTTTGGTAGTAGTTAGATTTTTTCTTTTTTTGATCGAAGAAAGTTAAAAATATTTTTATTTTTTTCAATTTTTGACCAAATGATTCTGGTGGTTTGTCAAACTCAAATAGTGAGTCAAGAGTTGAGACAAACCACAGTTTAATAGAATTTAGGAATTTGTTATCCATTAAAACACAATTTTCAAAAAATATATTACCGTTGTATATATAAAACAGCTTGACAAAAAATTGAAAAAAATAAAAATAAGAATAATTGTAGAATATAACCAAGTAATTCCAATATCTGACTATTATTGATTTTATTTTTTTTTGAAAAAAATAAAAATACATTTAACGTATTTAACTGATCAATTTTTTTTTTTTTTTTTCTCCATATTTGTCAATAAGAATTTACAAAAGAGAAATAAGCGGAAAAAAACTTAACAACATAAAAATTACTTTCAGAAAAAATGAGAGGGACAAGTGAAAAAGAACAAATTCAAACTAATATTAACAAAAAAGGATAAAACGATACAAAATCTTTCATAAAATAATCATAAATAAAAGATAAAAAAAAATAAAAATTAAGCAAAAAATATTTTTTTCTTCAACGAAATATTAATAAAAACTTGTTTTTCTGCTTTTTTACCGTGATTTTATATAATACTAAATTATTATTGATACCAAAGATGGAAAAACCAATTAGATCCAACGATTAAAAAAACCCCATGGGCTGCAGAAGAAGATGAAATTTTAATCAAAAAGCATATTGAATTTGGAAATAAATGGTCAAAAATCAAACAATTTTTACCTGGAAGGCCCGACAATCATATAAAAAACAGATGGAACTCCACCCTTAGAAAACAAATAAATGAAACAGAGCACAAGAATTTTCAAAAAAGAATAACACAAACAACAAATACATCCCCGTCTTCAAGAGCAACAAAAAAAAAAACCAATAATAAAAATAATCTAAAACAAAAAAAATCCAAAGTTGTGACAAGCAAAAATATAAAAATCAAAGAAAAATCAAAACAGAAATTAAAATATAGATCAAAGTCAACAAAAAAAAGCACAACAATAAAAAAACTTGTTCTTCCAAAGATAAGAAGATTTTCTGTTAATTCAAAACTTGAGTCTTCAAAAATAAAAAGCCTATCTCGTAAAAAATTGGTTACTATTAAAAAATTACCAAAAAAAACCAAAAAAACAACTGAAAACAAAAAGATTTCCCTTGAAAAATCAAAACAGGGAACTCAAAATATAGGGAATAATAATAATCTAGGGGATAAGGGTCAAAGCAATAGCCCTAAAAACGACAAAACAGTTGGAAAATTTCTACAGGGGAAAACAAAACAATGTGAAAAGGGTCATGATCTGTATCATATAAAAAAACTAAAAATTCACAATTCCCCAAAATTAATTAAAAAGCATAAAGTGAAAAAAATAAAAACAAATATTAGACCAAAATTAAAAAAGAAACATAAAAGAACAAATGAGAACCATAAAGAATCTTTAGCCCCTTTTCGTAAGGGCTTTTCTGATTTGGAATCTGATTCAAATTCCAGTTCAATCTCTAATTCTTTGACCGGTTCTGATTCAAATAATTGTTCAACTGTCTCATATTCTGACTTTGATTCAAGATCTGGAATTAATTCGCACAATGATTCTTCGTCCTCGTGTTCCTCATCTTCATCATCTTCATCGTCTTCATCATCTTTTTCTTCAGAAAATTCAAAAATGAAAAAAAGGAAAAGGAAAATAAAGACCCAAAAAAAATCAAAAGAATATTTAAATAAATTGAAGAAGAAAAAAAAATTGAAAACAAAATTTCAAGATTCTAAACACAAAAAGAAAAGTAAAAGTACAAATAAAAATAATTCAAAAACAATTACAAATAACGCCAAAGAAAAAATGCACATTTCCCACAAATTAAGATTAAAAAATAATAAGAAGATAACGGAAAGGGATTTTTTAAATACAACGTCAAAAACACCAATTAAAAAGCATTTCTTGAATTTTACAAGCAATGGGACCGGAACCTTAAGCAGGAAGAGAAAGCCCAGACACCAAATGAATACACCAAATGTACGCGATTTGTCAACTGTGATGAATGGGTATTCACCCTTTTTAATCAAATATAACTCAAATGAACTTGCAATGAACGAGCCAATGTATAACCCTTTAGATTTACAACCAGATCAATTTAATAGCCACCAACGAAATAACATTTCTTTTTCTCCAAATATACATAACCGCAAAAGATATTATAGAGAAGATCTTGATTTTTTAGATATGTGCGATCAAAACAAAGAAAATTCACATCTTAATACCCCCCAAATAATTAAAAATATATCAACACCCAACAAAATTTTTTTGAAAGCTAATAATTTTTCAAATCAAAAATCGTCTCAGAAATTACATTTAGAGCGCCTTCAATACAGCAACGCAATGTCACCAAAAACACCTAGAATGCCTTTAATACCATTGACCCCATTAACGCAGAATACCCCAAATTATTATAACATGCCCCAATACTCGATACCAAATTCGATCAGGAAATATAGATCTAATCTTCATGACCAGAACCAAACACCTAAAAATTCCTATTCTCCTAATTTTTCGTTTGCAACGCCATTATCAACACCCTTGAAATCTCAGAAAACACCGCCATTCCAGAAAAGTGGCACGAAGGACTCTTCCTTCCATGAATCATATCTATTCAATACCAAACTAAACCATAAAAATAATAGAAATGTACATTTACCCAAAACTACAGATCTTTTTAATACCTCAAATCTTACATACACTCCTTTTGATAAAAAGAAATATAAATGATTTTTTTTTTATTAAAGAGTTTTATAATCTTGCCCTTTTTATATTCTTTCTTTCTTTCTTTTTCTTCTTTTTCTTCTTCTTCTTTTTTTTTTAATTCTTTTTAAATAATTTAATTTAATTTTAATAATAAATCTAACACTAATTTTATTATTAAATTTTTATTTTTTAATATTTATTCTATCATAATAATATTTTTTTTTTTTTTTTTTTTTTATTATTGATGAAGTGTATATTACACTCTGGTTTCCCTTAGACTTAAATTCCCTTTCAGAAATTTAAGTATAAAATCCTTGAGATTTCACCAATATTAATTACAAAAAATAGTTTCAAACTGTTTGAATTTGAAATTAATTCATTCAGATTTATTTCTTTTAATTTATTTTGAAAAATTAATCTATTTCTCTGATAGGAAGGAATATACACATAAAAAATGGTTAATATTTTCTATTATTTTTTTTTTCATGTTTTAAACACATGGGGCAACATTGATTTGAGTTTTTATCTATTACATAATAATATCTATTTGGACAATTAATAAATGTCCTGAATTTTAAGATTGTTGAGCTTGAGGGATAACTTAAATATTTTTGGGTTTTAATAAATAATTTTGATATTTTATTAAAGTCCGTTCCACTTTTAAGGCACAAACTTTAACGAAATTTCGGGTAAAATAATAATCTCAAATTAAGGCACCAAATTCAAATTTTAGTAAAATTAATTGATTAACAAAAAAAAAATTCCTAAAAATGTACCTTAAATTAAGATTTTTATTTGTCTTAAATTTCGTTAGAAGTCCGTGCCTTAAATTCGGAACTGACTGTATTATGAAATATTCATTGACACTTCCAACCTGTTCAATTCAAAAACTCGTTATATGTGTATATATTTAGATACTCTTTTCAATTCAATTAAACCTTTTGAATTCTAATTGATTTTATCATTTGTTCGTTGATTCATTTTTATTGATTTTTCTAAAATAGGAAGAGATAAATTTTTTATTTTTTCATTGAATTTGAATTTTTTTGATTAACGAAAATTATCATATTTTCGATTTTGAATTCTGTTTTGTAAATCAAAATGGTGTTTTTCTTTTTATTTTGTATATTTCAGTAATAAATGAATTTATTCAAGTAATAAAGTAATTTAAAATTTTGTATTTTATAATAAAAAACATCTTTTCCTTATGTTGAGTGGAATAATATAAAGGAAATATATAATATTATTTTTATATTATTGCTAAGAGAATTGATAATCAATACTTTTTTGGAGCTATTAAATATCCCTTTTGATTTTTTTAATTTATAAACTAGACTCCATTTCACTCAAAAGAGGGCCAGCCAAAAATGAAAAAGTCACTTTATTTTTAAGAATCAACCAAACTTAGATTGTTTAGAAATACGAAAAATAATAAAATTCATCTTAGAGTCCATAATTATAAAAGAAAACCTGGACAAACCATAAATTTCAAAAAAAAAAAAAAGCTAAAAAAAATTTTTTGGGCCCGATTCATTGGAACGTCTTGTGCAAAATTCTCAATTTCTTTAGGAAATTAAAATTGTTGATAATAAGATTTTTTACTTGTAAATGTATGAATTTTAAAAGAACATACAAAGCTTAACTTTTCTTAATGTCTATTTCGTTTTTCAAACATTTTTTTTTTCAAAGTTAATTTTTAAAAAAAAAAATAAAAAAGAAAAGAAGAAAAAAAAAAAATAAAAATAAAAAAAAAAAAAGACAAAAAGCAAAAAACAAAAAAAACAAAATTTTGCCAAATGAGAAAAAATGATTTTGATCTAAAAATTGAAAATTTTAGTTTGATAAAAGTAATGAATTAAACTCATAGAATGTCTTCCATTTCTTCAATAAAACTGGGCCCCTTTGACTGAAAAAGAGTTTATATAAGAGAACTTTTATCTTAATAAATACCTAAATATTTATTTTTTTTTAACTCACAAGATACAAGTGTTTTATCTTTATTAGGGTTTAATCCAAATTAATTAATAATTTCATAATAATAATTTAATTTGTGATTTAAATAATTAAAATTTTCTTATATTATTAAAATTAAATCATCCTTAAACACTTGACAATGATAATTTAATGTTATGATTTTCGATAAAAGAAAATGTGAAAGTAAAGCTTTTAAAAAGGAGACAATGAATCTCCTTGGAATATACCAGCTACTTTACCTTGATAATATTTTAATAAAACTTTTTGATAATTTTATTTAAAATCAATTATTTTATTGTTTTTCTTATGAGTTTTAAACCTATTGAATCAAAAATTTTTGATATATCAATAATTATAACATAGTTTGAAGTGTACTTGTAAAAATTTTATATAATTTTTATTAATTGATTTTATCTTATTTAAGTATTTAAGAAGTTTAATACAGCAATGCAATTATCATTGTTTTTTCGAAAACCAAATTGCGATTTATGAATAATATCGCCAACAGGGCTCAATTAATTTATATAGAATTTTTAGAAATAATCTTAGTAAAATTTGGTTAATTGGTATTGATATATAATTCAAAGCTACTCGTTCATTTCCTTTTTTATGAATAAATAGAATTAATCTTTTTTAATATATTCAATTTTTTTATAGGTAGGATTGATTAACCATTTATTAAATATAGTTTGAATTGCATTTAAAAAACTTTTATAATTTTTTTATTAATTTATTTGAAATTTAAATCATTTTCTCATCAATAAACAATTTTAAATTCTCAATTTTTTTAAAATTCTTATACTGATTTTTTTTTAAAAAATTTAATTGTGTTTTGATTTTTTTTATTTAGGAATATATATATAATGATTTTAAACAATTTAAAAAGATTTTTTCAGAGATTATTGATAAAAACAAAAATATATTTACTAATTTAAATTGTATTTTCCTTAATATACCCAAAATTTTCTAAAATTATATTTTTGTTATTTAAAATTATTTTCATTTTTTTAGACCTTATTAAATGTATTTTTTTTCCAATAAATTCCATTTTCGATAAATTCAAATAAAAAATATTTGTAATACTTTCAAAAGGATAGTTAAAATAATTTAAAGTTTTAAAATTCATTTAAAATATTTACCTTGGAAATTGTTTTTTTTTTTTGTAAGATGAAATTTGTTTTTTCAAAATAAAATTTTCTTCAAGATCATTTGAGAATTTTGTAAATTGATCCTCAAAATACAAAATAAATTTTTTTTTATTCCAAAAAAAATTTAAATTCGTTAAAATCTTCTTACCAATAAGTAGAAATAATTGGTTAAAAAGAATTTTGAAAATTATTATCTAATTTTTTTTCATTTTTTGAAAACAAGTATTGACTTTTTTACAAACTCTAAAAAAAATACAATAGTTTACATAATAAAACTAAATTGTATTGAAAAACTTTGATTAAACTTTGGTCAATATTAATTTATTCTTCCACCTATATCTCAATTATTTTCTTTATCTGAGATTTGAATTGGAATATTCAGTATTAAAGATTATAACAAAATAAATTTTTTTTTTAAATTAATTACTAATCAAACATAAAACTAAAAAAAGTGTTTTTAAAATAGTTTGAAGGATTAATTAAATTGTTAATAAAAATAATAAGTTATTTTTTTTCTGTTTTTATATTGGAAGCAATTAATTTTGGATTTCAAAAATGAGACTCAAATTGAGAAATTTATTTAGATGAGGTTAACTCACTGATTCCCTAAGTCAAAACATACATTACAAAAAAAAAATTAAAAGATCTTTACAAGATTTGTATTCATTTTAAAAATAATACCCCCTTATTAAACTGTACAAAAAAAATTAAAAATGAGACATCCCCAATGTTCTCCGAAATGAACTTATTTAAGAAGTGGAGTTTTCAAATTTCTAAACTGAAGAGAAATTGAATTACAAAACTCTGTGATTTTTTTTGGAATTTAATGATATTTTCTATTTTTTTTATTTGGAGAGATCAAGAACCTTACAAATCACTGAAAAAGAGTACAAAAACATTTCCTAAAAAAATACAAAAATATAAAAAAATTTTCAAATAATTTTTAATTCCAAAAATGAAAGTATATGGCCTAATTTTGAAATATTATATTTAGTGTCTTTTAAATTTCATTTTCGACCAAAAACTAAGTCGAAAAATTAGTTTGTTTTTAGAATTAAAATATAATCACAATATCAGATAATACCATAATTGGATCATGTTCAATTTACCCAAGTTTGAGATTTAATTGTAAAAAATAAGAAAAATTGAGTTTTTTAAGGATTTTATTTACAATAATACATTTTTCTATTCAGGTTAAATGGGCTAATAGATTTTAAAAATCGGTATTAATCAAGTTTTTGGAATTTCAATTTCAGATATTTTTATTGATCAGTAAAAAATTAGTATAAAAATATTAAAAAAATTTCCTAATTATTACCATTTTAAAATTAAAATCGATTTATCAATTTTTTTCTACATTTGACTATTGTTTGTAGGTCTCGGAAAATACTTTGGTTAATATGATTCTTATAATGTAACAAATTATTCTTTAATTCAGGTTTGTGTATGTGTTTAATTGATTTTACTTTTAATTTTTGGTAAGGTTTCTTATTAAAAATTAAGTTGAACTTTTTTTTCTTCTTATCAACTTTTTTTCCTTTACTTTTGATTTTTTTTCATGAAATATTTGGTTCGTTATGTTTTCCAAGAAAACCATTAGTTTTCTGTTTTTAATAAAGAAATAAGTCTCTCTCAAACCTCATAAATTATTTTTTTGTTTATTATTCATTGGGAAAAGTTATTTAAAACCAAAGATAGATACTCTTGGGTTTACCAGAGTTAACACAAAAGATTTTGTTGATTAGTTCTTGACTTCAAAGGTAAGAAACCATTCTTAGTTGAGTTACGTTGAAAAAGTTTGTTGTATTTCAAACAGACAAAAGAATACGAAAAGATAAATCTTTAACTTTTCATTTTTTTAACCTTTGTTTAAATTTTTTTCCAAATAATAAACGAAAGAAGGAATACTTCTCAAAAAAGTAACAGAATAATAGACTTTTCCATATTCCTTTCCCGCTAATCACAAAAGCTAAAATAAAATATTTTGCAATGAGTCAAAACGTTGTACAATCAATCATAATTGACAAAAGTGGATGGACTTTATCACAGAAGAAGGAACAACAAAGTTTATCGTGCAACAAACCGAAATTGATTAAGGAAGCGATCTTATTTCAACTTTCAAAAAAAACAAAGAGACTAGAAAAAATTCTCTGTGTTGGCCAATTAGCGATCGAAAAATTTAATAATAATAATAATAAAAAAGAACAAGATCAAAATTTGAATGGAGATGAAAAGGAACTAGCACTGTTTACTGACTTAACAAGCGAAATTAAAGATCCAAGAAGAGAACTTCGTTTTCGTTCCAAAGAGTACTTAAAATTTTCAATAATCAAAGCGTTTGTAATGTATCTACAACAAATAATTTCAAATTCGCTGCCTATAGAAAAAGATGTGAACATTAATTGTGTCATAACGATCCCGTGTGATTGGAAAAGCAAACAGATTTATTATTTGAACAAAGTGTGGGAAGAGTCTGTAATTCAAACACGCATAAAAACACACAAAAACAAAAATCCAAAACACATTTTTAAAGACGTAAAATTTGTCTACCCAACAGAATCTGCAGGGATTAGTCACCTGTCTGAAAAATTCAAATATTCCAAGGTCAATGGGGAAAAGGTTCTTGTTATTCAAATCGATAAGCACAAAACATTTTTCTCAGTCTTGAAGCATATCGGTGTCGAACCAGAATTGCAAAAGCATCATAAGCATCATAGCAAAAAAGACTCATGTACAAATAGAGTTGAAGTGCTTTTTGAAAGAAAAAAGATCTCTTATGGGTTCAACGATATTTTACAACCGCTACACGACTTTATAAAAAACTTTTTCCAAAAGAATTTATTTGAGAAAATTGTTCAAAACCAAAAAGTGTATGGGTTTTTGATCAAAAAATTGTCCGAAATAGCAGAGGATCCGAAAAAAGAGTTAATCATTCCTGATGAAATTGAAATACCTTTTAACACGTTAAGTGAATTAATAAATGCTTGGAACAATGATCATAAAGACAATAAACGGAAAATTATCGAAATCAGATATTCCGAAAGATTGATCTTTAAAAAAAAGGTATTTAAAATGGATTTTCTTCAGGCTCTTGATCCACTCATCAAGGCAATCGACAAAGAATTGGAAAACTTCAAGAGCAAGGTTGGATCGATTTATTTTATTGAACAGAACAAGGTGAATTCGTTTTCATTGTTCCACTCCACAAAGTATTTAATCAATAAGCATTATCAGAATAAATTTAATACACAAAAGACGATCGTGTTAAATAAAACTAATGACTTGGTTTCAGTGGGCTCTTTTGAATATGGGTTTTCTCCTCAGCTGGTGGAATACAAAATTTATAATGAAGAGAACTTGTATTTCTGTTATAGCATTGATGGAAAGGAAAATTTTCAAAAAATCATTTTTGAACAAAACACAAAAGTTCATAGAAGATCTTCCTCATCTGTCTCCTCCTCCTCATCCAAAACATTCCAGACAACATTAAAATTATCACCAAGAGAGCTGCAAGGAAAAACATTCATCTATTTCTTTAAAAAAAATGGTAATGATTTTCATTTAATTACCTTCTATAAAATTATAATCCCAAATAAGGCTTTAAGTCGTGAAAGCATTAACATGACCATTAGATTGCGTGAGTTAAAATTAAAAATAGAATTTAAAAAAAGGAGAAAAATTTATTCAGAAAGATTAGTCTTCCACAATAAAAAAATTAGATATTGTGATCAGCAACCATCCATACAAAAAAAAAAACTCAACAAATTAAGAAAAAGTGGTCAATTTTCACAGTCATTTTCTCATAAACTTCATAACAAGAAATCGAGAATATACAAAAGCCATCGAAGTTGCTATTCAGTGGATACAAAAAAACATGGTGGCAATGGGCGGCGGACAAATTATAAGACAAAAAAAAGAACAAGCTTATCACCAAGAAAACTGAGGATAACAAAAGAAAAACGGGAAAGTTATAAAAAAAGAGGTAAACGGAAGAACCTGGGGCAAGATAGATCCAATAAGTCAAAGGCTGGTTCTGGCTCAGATTCTAGTTCAGATTCGAGTTCAGATTCGAGTTCAGATTCTAGTTCAGATTATGGTTCAAAAGATTAATTTCGACATACCACATGGTGCGTTTACTTTTATAAAAATCATTTTAATTTCTTGAATTGGAAATAAATAAAAACTAGTGCAAAAATATTTTTAATCAAAAGTTAAAAGAAAAGTAATTAATATTTTTTTATAGTTAATTAGGAGAAGTTATTCAAAAAAAATTACCTCTTTTTTACCTTTAGGTTTTTTTTTTAATTTGAGAAATAAAAACGAAAATTTATTTAATTTTCTTTTTATTTCAAAAATTAAAAAAAGCAGCCGTTAGCTTTTCCAGAATTCAAAAGAATTTAGTTCAATCTTTGATTTTACTCTATCCTTTTAAATTCTGGAAAATCGCCGACAGGTTTTCTTGATTTTTCTATTTTATTTGTTAAGTGTTCTAGGGTTTTTTTTACTTTTTGAAATAAACAGAAAATTTTAATAAATTTTCGGTTTATTTCTAAAGTAAAAAAAACCTAACGAAAATCTCTATTCTTTTAAAAGTAAAAAAAACCTAGAACACAAAGTGCCTGATTTTTTTTAATTTGAGAAATAAATTGAAAATTGTATAAATTTTCTTTTTATTTCTCAAATTAAAAAAACCTAACGAAAATCAATAGATTTTATAAATAAAACAGATAACCCCAAGAAAAGCATCGTTGTTGTTTTTTTTTACTTTTTGAAATAAAAGAAACTAATTTTAATTTTGAATTCATTTCAAAATTTAAAAAAAATGGTCATTACATTGTCCATAATTTGAAAGAATGGAGTAAAATCTTTGATTTTTCTCCATCCTTTTAAATTCTGGAAAACATAAGTACCCTAAAACACATGATGGTACTCTATGATCCTTGATGGACACTTTCGTTAGGTTTTCTTGAGTTTTCTATTTATTTGTAAAATCGCCGTTAGGTTTTCTTGAGTTTTCTATTTATTTGGAAAATCATTAGAAAACCTCAAAAAAACCGAGAAAACTTTACAAATGAAATAGAAAACCTCAAAAAAAAAATCAGAACACTTTGAAATAAAACAGAAAACCTCAAGAAAAGCGACATTAATTTGATTTTAATTTTGAAGAATTGGGTTAAATCTTTGGTTTTTCTCGATACTTTTGAATTCTGGAAAGGCTATAGTAGTTGATGGTACTTCCAGAAACTCTCAATTTATTTTGTTTTTTTTATCCTATTTATAATGTAGGCAAGATTATAACTCAAAAGATAATTTTTCTTTAATAAATTAAAAGAAAAAAAAGTTATTTTTTTTTTATTTTTGTTTCATTTTCAATTAAAGAGTGCGTACTAAATTTTCACCTGTTTTCCCTTTGATTTTTCAGAATTTAAAAGAATAGAGATTAATCTTTGATTTTACATTATTCTTTCAAATTCTGGAAAACATAGGTACTTCCTTTATATATTCCCTAATTTAGAGAAATTGGGGATAGTATTGAAATGGTTAATTGAAAATTGGTAAATTCTCTTATAAATCAGATCTTCTCAAAAAATTGAGATCGAATTTGTTCGAATTTTTAATCAATTAATTAATTGTCAAAAAATATTATAATTATACGGGTGATTTCTACAAAGATTTAGTAGTTTTATGAAAAATAATAAAGATTTTAATTTAAAATTGCAACTTGGTGGCTTCTTTGAGGTTTTTAAGTAAATGATAAACAATCAAAAATAAAGTGATTAGGGTTAATTGAAATCCAACCTTCAGATTGTAGGTTGGGAACTTTTGCATTGTTACTTATATGTTATTTATTAAATATTATTGTTATAATTTATTCATAAAAAAAAAGAGAAAAGGTATAAAGAAAACAAGAAATAAAAGAAGGTATAAAAATAATAAAAATCAGTAAAAAATTACGTACAATGTTGTTTGATATTTTCACCAAGTTTTGAATAGGTAGGTGGTAGTTTCATTTTATTTCGAAAATTTTTTGATTACCTTCTAATTTATTTTCAGAAATTAAATTTAATATTTAGTCAACCTTAGATTCAATAAAATATGTTACTTTCTGAAGTTTTAAATTAGAGTCATATAGATATTTTACATTGTAAAAGTAATAGTTTTTACAAATTAGGATAAATTTTTGAAGTTTTCTTTTTCATTTCATTTCATTTTCTTTTTTTTTTTTTGATGTATGTTAACCGAAACCGTTTTTGTAAAAGCCAGTATAAGATGCTGAAGTATCAGTCTTGGCTGAATATATTTTTTTAATAGTTGTATTTTAAAGAAAATTTGATTAGTTTCACTGGTCCGGTTTGGAATTGCTTCATTACATTCAGTTCGATTCGTTTAGCTTAGGGTATATATATATATATATATATATATATGTGTGTGTGTGTGTGTGTGTGTGTGTGTGTGTGTGTGTGTGTGTGTGTGTGTGTGTGTGTGTGTGTGTGTGTGTGTGTGTGTGTGTGTGTAGTATCATCAATAGAGTCACTGGAATTGAAAAATGTGAAAAGTTATTAATATTTATATTTATACTCTTAAGTTCTAGTTTCCTCAAAACTTTAAAAAAAAATGTAAAACTTTAATTTTACTAATATATATCATTAAATTTTCCTAGGAAATAATCTTTAAAAAAAACTTTAATAATAATTTTAGAAACTTATTCAATTATTTATGGAGATTATTTTTTGAGATCAAAGTAAAAATCCCCCAAATTTGTATTTCTTGGTTTTATTTTATTTCGATTAGTAATTATTTTAATATCGTTTTATTGGCTGGTTTTATCTAAATCCAAGTATTCACAAGATCTCAAAAAATAAATAAATTAGATAATATTTATTGTTTTTTCTAAATTGTGGTTTTAGTAAAGTGAATTTCGGGTTGAATTTTTATTTATTCTATCTCTTTATATTTAATAGTGTAATCTCTTTTAACAAATTTAATATTTATTTTATTGAATATTATTAAACAATTTTTTTAATTAATTAAATTCCTATATTTTTTTAAATTTATTTGGTTTTACCTTTTAAGAAATATTTTAGAGACTTAATTTTTATTAATAAAAAAATAAAATGCATTTTTTCGTTATCTTAAAAAAGTTTATCTTAAGATTTTCAAAATAATTCTTTTGAATTCTCATAAATGAATTATCTCTTTCTTTTGAAATTTTAAACTATTATTGAATTTTCAACTTTTTTAAAAATATTGACTCTACTTTAACTCAAAAATGTAACAAAAAAAATTACAACAGAAAAATCAAAATTATCTTTTCTAATACTTAATCAATTTTTACAATTTATTTTTTTTGTGAATTATAAAAAATGGTTGAATTTAAATTAATCATTCTTTTGTGCACATAAGATTTATTTATCATTTTTATTTCAGCCCACAATCCATTTTTAATAAAAGTGTCTATTTTTTTTTAATTTTGAGGTTTTAATAGTTAATACTTAAATTAAATATCATGATATTCGTCTTCTTTTCAGTATAAAAAATTAATCCTCATTTAATAGTTTCTAAATTTTCAACGAATTTTAACAGTTTTTAAATTAGAAAAATAAAAATCTGTTCAAAACAAATCACTTGGAAAAAAGCAATCAATTTTGAAAAATAAGCCAAAAGAAAGAAATATAACAGTTGATCAGATCAAAAGATAATTTTTTTTTTTATTTCAATTTCACTAATACATTAAATGAGTGTTAACAGTGACCTAAACAATAATACCAAATTAAGGAATAATGATTGGATTCCATACATTGTGGTATTTGGATATAACTAGTCATAAACATATCCCTGGGTAATACAAATCATAAAATGTTTTCTGAATATTTAATTCGATTTCATTAAATCATTTTATTGTCAAAAATAATTGTCTAAAAACAGAGGCTAAAATTTGAAATATTCCACAAAAAGGTATAATATAAAATGACAGATCACAATAAACTCTTTTTCAAAAATTGTGACTCACCTGAAATAATAAATTGAAAAAAAAAATTATCATTTAGTATTCAAGAACAATAAATAACTAAATATGATTTGTAATTCACTTTTAAGTCATTCTAAATCTATAAAAGCCTGATATATTAAAAATTAAAAAAAATAAAACCAAAAACAAAAAAAAAGTGAGTCACAATTTCTTAAATGAGCATTACCCATTTTTTATTACTGAACTTTCACTGAAAAAAAGTTGAACAACAATATTTTTTATGAATAATTTAATCCATTTTCAAAGACATTACATTCTCAATTTTCTTAGTGATTATTTGTCTTTTCGAAGATCTCTTTTTTTTCCAAATGATCTTTTGAAAAAAAAAAAAAAAAGAAAAAAAAAAAAAAAAGAAAAAGAAAAATTTGAAAAAGTAAAACTAAAATTTGCAAAATTAGAAAAAATGATTCTGATCCAAAAATTTGAAAATATTTTTTGTTAAGAATACTGGAATAAACCCTCAAAACAACTCCCATTAACATTATAAAGTGAGTCAAAATTTATGAAAAATAGTTTAGATTGTTTAAGATTTCTGTTTTATTTATTGATCAAAGTGTATATTTTTCCTCTTAAAGTTTGGATAAGTTTAATTTTTGATCAAAATTTCAAATATTAGAGAATTTTATTCTATTTTTGTCAAATTTATTAACTTTAAAAATACAATTGTTATTTTTTTTTTCTAATTCTCAGAAGATCTAATAACTAAAATAGTCTATTTTGATTATAATTCTTTATTTCATGAAGTTTTTTAATAAAACTCAAAATAGTGTAAAAACCCCTAAAAGGGGCTCACCAGTTATTCCGTGTACAATTTCTGTTGTTAATAACATTAGTCTTTTGAAAACTTAGATTTATTTTTCTTATTGTTCTCAAAAACATTAAAAATTCATTACATTAAAAAAAAATTTCAAATACATTCTGATCTTTAAAAATCTGACCAAGTTAACTATTTTTTTAAATAATTAATAAATAGTGTTTTACTTTTTCTTATTGAAATTTAGATACTTTTGAAAATCGCAGAAATCACTGAAATCAATTTTGAATTATCATAAATTACAAAAATTTAACTAGAATCATTAAAGATCTAACTATTAATAAATTAAATTAATTTTCTAATTTGAAGTGAAATCCTGAAAAATAATTTACATCAAAAAAATGAGATTAAATTGTTGAAAATCAACTCTTATAAAATATTAAACTAAAAAAAAACCTTAATAAATTATTAAGGAGATTGTAATCATCAAAACAATCTTGTAGTGCTTTTAATAACAAAATTTAAAAAAAAAAATATAGACACTAAAATTGAAAAATGGTGTAAAAATCTGAGTACTCCAAAACTTATTACCTTTAGTAAATTCTAAAATGAATTATTTTATGAAAAAGTATAATCCATTTTTTCTCATTTTCTACAAGTTAAAAATTTAATATATTTCCAAATTATTTTAAAAAAATAAAAATGATTTTTATTGGAGAAAACAAAGATTCAAATTTTCTCTGAAGGAAGCTTAAGAAAACAAATCAACGCTTTAAAAATCAAACCACTAAGTTCTAAAATAAGTCAATTTAAAAAACAGACTTGTTTTCAAAAAAATAAAAATAATTATTCAAACTTTAAAAAAAAAGTAAAGTTTTTTATTCAAAGAACAGTGCCAATGAATTTTTTCTTTTTATTGAATAAAAAATTTATGAGAAAAATAACCCAAGAATCGAATTAAAAATTCCCCCGAAATACTTTTATAAAAACTTGGAAAATTCAACTTTTCACTGAAAGAAATATGTTTTAAAATGATTATTTTTAATCATTAATTAAGAACCCAATCTTAATTCTTCCAGTGGGTTGGTTAGTCCCCAAATTTTAAACATATAAAAAGGCTTTAGAATTTACTATTATTTCTCCAATTTTTTAAATCTTTTCAAACAAATAAAACAAATTCCAATTTAATTTTCGTATAAAAAAAAAATAAATATTAGAGTATCAAATAACTGATTTTAATAATCACAGTACAGTTTACACTCTTAATATTTGGAAAAAAATATTGTCTGTATCTTTTAAATTTCAAGATATTGAATAAATATTCTTAAATAAACAAAAAGATCACTTTTTTCAGATCTTCAAGAATTTTAATATTTTGCTAATTTTTCTTGAATTTTTAATTTCAATGTCGTATAAAAATTCAAAGAAATTACTTTAAGTGAGATTTCCTACAAAATAAAAAGTATTTGAAAATTTTTGGTTTTTCTAATTAGATCCAAAAATCGAACAATATAAAAGGATCAGATAAGACCTTTTTACTGAAATTTCAACCAGAAAAATGAACTTCTTTTTTAAAATGATCACTCATTTCTCTAAAAGCTGATAAATGAAGTTACGTATTGGGTTTAATTATATCTGTGTTAATAATTAATATATTAGCCTTGGTAAAAAAATATTTAAGTGTTACTATTCCCTTAACAATTGAATTGAATTGAAGAGTTAAATACTATTTCCAATTTGGATATAACCAATTTGTTAAATTAGTTGATGGATCTTCAAATACCTCTCTCAAAAAAATCTTGAATTAAATTTTGTAATTGATTCTTTTGTCAAGCCAACAAATGTGGGTTATACAACTTCTTGATTCGTTTAGTTTTGTATGTTGTGAAATAATAAAGCTTCAAGTACAACAAGAGTAGCACAATCCAAACAAATACTTTCAAGACTTTTTGGAACTTTTAGACAGATAACCTATAAGATTTCAGTTTCTAATATGCTTTCATATTTTTTTCAAATTTCAAAGACTTGAAACAAACTTTTATTCAGCCAAAAAAAGAGTTAAAAAAGAGAATTAACATAAGATAACATTTTGAATTTTAATTGAATTTTTGAAAGTTATCGAAAGAAAAATATTTGTTATGTTTTCAATAACCTGAAACTCTTTTTATTAAAACCAAAATTTGGAGAGTTGTTTAAATTACAATTCTTTTGAAAGTTTGTCTTGTAAAAACTTTTAAATAGAAAGTTATTGAATTTTGATCTTGTAATCCCAATCAAAATTTGTCACAATTTCCAAAAAACAAAATATGTTCAGGAAAAAAAGTAACTTCAATTTTTGTGCTACTCTTGACATGTATAAGATATTTTCTTTTCATTTTTTTTGCTTTTCTACAACTAATAATTTTTAAACATAAAATGAGCGTAAGTTTTTTTTTTTTTGTGTGTTTCTTCTTTGCTTTTTTTTTTTTTTTTTTTTTTTATTAATATTTTATTCCTACTTTATTGAAGGAAACACTTGAACAAACAACTTTACTTAAACTGATCACCTTTCTTTTTAACAAAATCACTAAAACGTAAAATAAAATTAAAAATAAAAGGCTGAACGTGATTTACTCAACATCGATCTCGAAGATGAAGATAAAAAACACAAAATGAAAAGGATTGTACCAACACCAAATTCTTATTTCCTTGATGTTCAATGTTCAAGATGTTCAATGATGTAAGTTTTTTCTTTTTTTTTCTTTTTTTTTCAAAAAAAAGCAAATTCTGAAAATTGTTTACTAACTTTAAGTTTCTTTTTTTTTTTTTTTTTGCTTTTTACAATTTTTTTTCTTTTTTTTTATGCTTTTAATTCAAATCAAAATAACAAAAAACAGCTCAATTGTTTTTTCTCATTCACAAACAATTTTCAAATGCCCAAAATGCCAAACTGTTCTTGCAAGACCATCTGGTGGAAAGGCTACCATTTCCCCAAAATGTAGATTTAGAAAAAAAATTAATGATTAAAACACTCAAAGAAAACAAAAAAAAATTAAATACATTTTTTTTTATTTTTTTTATTGTTTTGGAATTTAGGGAAGTGACGAATTGATCTTTCAACTTCATTTCATATACATAATATTTTTATTTTTTTTGATTTAAAAATAAAAAGCATACATTTGGTTTTTATTTCATTTTTTTTTTTCTTTTCCTTTTTTAATTTTGATATTCAAAACATAACCTCAAAAAAAAAAAAAAAACAAAGTTACTCTTTAGAACAAACTTCTTTTTTCATATTCTTTTTTTTTTTTTTTATATATTTATTATACCAACATTTGAAACCAAGCTGTTCACGAATTATGATTACAATAATACTATAAGATCAGTTTATTAAAAAAGCAATTTATTTTAATTTCTAAATGTCTTTTTTGGCTTGCTTTTTCTTTTTGTTTTTCTTGTTCTTTATTTTTGTGTATTAAATTTCTTTTTGAATTTAATATCAATTACTTAATCCTCTTTTGACGGTCGGATCAAAACTTTCTTTCAGGCTCAATAAGTCTGTCACTAATACCCCATAGATTTGGTCCAACATATACGGGAGGAACATTTAAACTACAGAATTCAAAATACTCTTAATTATTTATCAATTTTGGGACTTGGATTTTGTCTGATATAAAAACAACAATTTTAATCAATTAAAACAATTTTTTTTTAAATTTTACTATTTGTCTTCAGAGTTTTATTCTACAAAACAAGAGATACCTGTATTCTAAAATATATTATACAACCAAACACCTTTCTTTTTGTATTTGACTATTTCTCTTGTAAAAGTTTGAAAGTAATTACAAGAAAAATTATTTTTTGTTTTAGTTATTTAGTTGTCCTTATTTTGTGAATATAAATTACAATTAATTATACAATACTTGACTTTATTTAGAAAGGTAACAATAAAAAAGAAGAAACTTTTTTAAAAAAATGTTTTATTTAAAGGGATTTGATCGATCTGTTAATGCTTAATTTAATTTTTTGTCTTAAATTATTGAAATGATTAATATTATTTTTAGAGCCATACCAAAGGTGTAAAAAACAAAAACAAAATTTAAAAGTGCCGAAAACAATTGAAAAAGGAAAAAAAGGAAAAAAAAAAGTCAAATATAATTATAGCAGGGAAAAAAATACCTTACATGAAAAAAGTCCCTGATAAGATTTTTAATTGTGAATATGAAGAAAATTTTTGTGTAATTTCATTTATTTTCAATCAAATCCTAATTATTAATAACCAATTTTTTTATGAGAATAGTAATAAACCTACCTAAAGTCACAAAAGTAAGGTGTCTCTAGAATACTTGAGTAATTATTTGATAGCCATAAGTAGATCAACTTTTTTTGAAAAACAATTGAGTTTTATAGAGGTTAACTTGAAATGATAATTTTATTCATTGTTTTTTGATTGATTGAATATGGTTTTGAACAAGTGTAATTTCTTTAATCATCATTCTAATAAGTGGGTCAGTTATAATTGAAAAAGTTTGATTCTTAAAAAAAGATTTGATTGTAAACAAATGAAATTACACAAAAATTTTACTAATATTCACAATTAAAAATCTTGTCCGGGATTTTTTTCATGTCAGGTATTTTTTTCACTACTTTAAATGACATTTTCACCCATAATATAATATCAACAAGATTCAAAATAATCGAAATTTAGCACAAAAATAATCAAAACAAGTATAGAAAAAAAATACTAACAGACAAAAAAAAATAGTCACAACAACACACAACTTCTTTTTTCAGCTCAAATAATAATCAAAAAAAAATTTGTTTTCTGAATTAAATTCAAGACTTATACAGTCTTTCCAAGGCTACCATAAAATTTTCAATAAAACACAATTGATTTTTCTATTCTTATTTTACATTTTCAAAAAATTCTGAAATAAGAGTTATTATTCAAAAAAAAAATTCAATAAATGAGCTATTATTTAAATTTTTGAGGAATTGAAAAAAAAAAATTTTAGATCCCATGAAGTACCTTTAAAGATTGTTCAAAAAATGTGAAACTTTAAAGATCAGTAAATATTGATATTTTTTTGTGCTTCTTTGGAATGATTATTTGGAAGTTTCAATGAGGATCTTGAATTTTTTTTTTTCAATTCCTCAAAAATTTAAATAATAGCTCATTTATTGAATTTTTTTTTTGAATAATAACTCTTATTTCAGAATTTTTTGAAAATGGAAACTATATAGAAAATTCAATTTTTTTTTATTTGAAATTTTATGGTAGCTTTAGAGTAGCTTTATAGCTGTTTAAAAAACGTGCTTACTTTTTTAAAACTGTGATCAAATTATTGCTTTTAAAAATGTGAAAACTCTAACAGAATTAAAACCTTTTTAAAGGTTGCCTATTTTAATAAAGTGAAATTTTTTTTCAGAATTTAAAAACTTTTAATAAGTTTTTTCTTTTAACCAAGTTAGAACCAGACCTTTTAAGATGATGTAGATGCTGAAGGCTATAGGAGAGCAATATTTTAGAAATTCTCTTATTTATTATATTAGAAAACTTTTAAAAATGTAATTCTTACAAAATCAAAAAAAAAACTATTCTTTTTTTGTAAATAAATCTACCTTATAAAAAAATAATTTTTTTTCGGTATTATTTGATTATTAAAGTGTTCATTAATTTTAGCCATGACAATAATTGACAGTATTTTTTAAAACCTTTAAAGAATTGTTTGACTAGTAATGAGAGGTGAAAATTGTTAATATTTAAATACTTCACATTAAAATAATACTGAAATTCCAGGTTTGACATTCCTCAAAAATATAAAAATTGTACACAAGAGTAAATATTAAATTGAGATCAAAAATTTTTTTATTGCTCAACAAATTCAAAATTTTCTTAAATTTCGATTTTTGGTGTTTAGAAGTCTCTAGGACATCTAGTTTTCGAGATATTGCCCAAAATCGATTTTTATATACAAATTTTTTAATTCTGATTTTTCACAGCTATTTTGGACAATAACTCGAAAAATATAAGACCCCCAAAAAAATGAAAAATTGAGATTGTTTTTATATTGTTTATATAGTGACCCCCATAGATTAAAAGGAATTTTTAAGTTTTTTTTTTTGAAAAAAAAAAAAATTTTTTTTTAATTGTAGGTATTAGTAAGCTATTTCCAAAAAATAGGGGCATTTTTGTTTTCCAAACTTTTTCGAAAAAATATAATACAGTCAGTTTCGTTTTTAAAGCACAAACTTTCAACGAAATTTAAGGCACAAAAAAAAATCTCAAATTATGGCACATGATTTCAAATTCTAGTTAAATAATTTGTGAAAATTAAAATTCCAAAAAATTGTGCTTTAATTTGAGATTTTTTTGTGCCTTAAATTTCGTTGAAAGTTTGTGCCTTAAATGTTGAACTGACTGTATTTAAGAACATTTCTTTTACTGAATCTGATTAAAAATCATTAGGTGTATAGTTATTTCATGATAATGTTAAATTTTACAAGTTTAAAATAATTTTTTGTATTTAAAAAAGTAATTAGTAATTTTTTTTTTATTTGAAAAAGGTGGATTTATTTTTACGTCAAAGAATCTTTACAAATAAATTTTTCATTTTTTTTAATATTGTTTGATTAGTTTTAGAATAAAAATATTCAATGATTGACAATTTAAATGAAATAGAACAAGAAGTTGAAGAAAAAATAATTAGACTAAAAATTATTGCTTTACGTAGTGAAGGTTGGACAAGAAAAAAATTTTCGGATGAATTATCGATCACAATTAAAAAGATTTGATATTGGGAAAAAAATATAATTCCACTGGGTACATATTTCAGTTTTCATCCTAATTCAATAATTTTTTTTTCTTTTTTATTTCCTATTTTTTTATTTAATTTTTTTTATTACAAGTTTGTTGAAAAATACTAAGCCAACAGGAAGAAAACGGAAAGTAAATGAAGATGTTATAAAATTTATTGACTCAACAACAAAAAAAAAAAATGGAAGATTAAGTTGTACAAATTTATCAAAAAAAATAGAATCTAAATTGGATGTTTCCATCAGTAAGAGTTCAGTCTGGAGAGTTCGGAATGAGTTAAAATTTAAATTTTTATTTCCAAAAAAAGACCTAAATTAACTGAAAAACAAAAAGAGAATAGATTGATTTTTGCAAAATACCATCTTGATAAAAATACCAATTGGAAACAAGTTGTTTTTACAGATGAAACTTGGTTTTATCTAGAAGGTTCTTGTGGAAAAATTTAGAGACAATGGGGTGAACTTGAAGGTTTTTTTTTTTTTTTTTTTTTTTTTTTTTTTTTCAAAACTAACATCAGTTAGGTTGCGGATCACAACATTTTTACTTCGTGATCTCGAAAAATTACAATTGTCTCAAAATAATATTTTTGATGTCAACTTAAAAAACAAAGATCTCAACTTCAAAATACAAATTACACGAAATATTTTTTCTTAATTTTTTTCTTTTTGCTTTTTTTTTCTTAATATCAAAAAGATTCTGTTTTTGAAAAATTTTCAAAATTTAGTCCAAAGATTATGTTTTTCGGTGGTATCGCATATGATTGGATATCTACACTAATCAAATGTCCTCGAAAGGTAAATGCGGAAAATTATCAAAAAAGAATCATTTCCAAATGTGGTGTGTTTACTGGTATGAATAATTTATACGATAAAAAACAATGGCTGTTTATGCAAGATGGTGCACCTGCACATACTGCCCGTAGTACTATTGAGTATTTGCAAAAAAGATGTAAGATTTTGAAGAACTGGCCCACAAATTCTCCCGACCTCAACCCGATTGAAAATTTGTGGGGAATTATGTCCAGAAAACTAAATGAATTTGATATTAAAACTGTCAATAATTTAGAAGGTGTAGTTCGCGAAGTTTGGAAAAATATTGATTGGGGCATGATAGAAAATTTAATTAATTCAATGAATCGAAGATTAGAATTAGTAGTTCAGTTAAATGGTGATTGTATTAATGGTTATTTTTAAAAAAATTTTTCCCAAAAATAGGGGAATTTACTATTATTTATTATTTATTTTTTTTTTTAAATTTGAGTTTCAATAAAATTTTTTTATATCCAAATAGTTTATTTTAGAATAAGTGTTATTTTGATAATTATGAATTTAAGAGAGAGTAAGCAAATTAAAAAAAAAATTTATTTTTTATTTTTTCGAATTGCCCCACTTTTTGGGATGGGGCTTATATATAAATAATTTAAAATCTTCTACTCCCCATACAGAAAAAACTACTAAGTTACCAGTATTTATCCGAATTTTGGTACCTTAAGAGGATTTGAATTTTTGAAAAAAAAATTTTGAAAAGATTTAAAGGTAAATTCAGGTAGCAAACATGTATACTTTAAATGATCAAATTATATATAAAAATTTTAAAAAAAAAATAAAAAAAACTATTAATTATATTGATCTAATCAGGAATCGAACTCCAGCTACACACTTTTCAAATTTTGAAATCTCGGTGCTCTACCGCTGAGCTAATGAGTAATTAAAAGATATTTTAAAATTAAAAAATTCTGAAGATAATAAAATTGAATTTTTAATTGAGTAATTTTTCTAATATATTTTTTTTTTGAAAAAAAAAATTAAGTTTTTTAGATTAAAAAAAATTTTTTTTTTTCATTGTAAAAAAATTAACAAACTTAAAATTGAATTGAAAAAAAACTTTGTTAAAAAATTTTTTTTTGAAAAAAATCATTTTATTAGGAAACTCCAGTAAAAATTTTTTTGAATTGTTTTAGCATTTTTTTATATTTTTCTAGTGATAACACTATCAAAAATTTGAAAAAATGAATATTTAGATAAAATAAAATGAGGTCTAATAATTTTTTTTTCAAAATATTGATTATGTGAATTTTTTTAATGATAAATTTGAAAAAATTGAAATTTTACTAGAGTTTTCCTATTAAAAAAAAAATTTTTTTTTAAACATTGTTTTTCAGTTAAAATAAAAATAAAAAACATTTTTTTGAGATGTTAAAAAAAAATTTTTTTTTCAAAGTTACCAATTTTTATTACGTTAAAAAAATATTTTGAAAAAAATTTTATCTTCATTTTTTAAAATTTTCAATTTTGAAAAAAGTCAAAAACACCCATTTTAAATACTAAATATTTTCGAAACCACTAACCCTCATAAAGTTTAAATTTAAAAAATTCACAAAAAAAATTAAAATAAAAAATTTTTGAAAAAAATTTTTTGTCTATGTCAAATGGATTTTTTATATATCATTTTATCAACTAATATTCACAGTAACTTATGTATTTTTGTAATTAACTTGGATAAAAGTGAAAATAATAATAATTTTTTTTTTAAAAGTGAAAAAAAAAAATTTCAAAATTAAAAATTTTATAACTATTGTAGTTTAAAATATATAATAAATATAAAATTTGAGTAAATCAAATATATTGGGAAAATCAAAAGAGTAGTAAAAAAATTTTCAAAAACAAATATTTTTTTAAAACCTTAATTTTTTCAATTTTTTTCACCAAAATCATATTTTTGATTGAAAATTACCCTATTAAGATGATCTTTAAAATACCAAAAAAAAATTATTTTTGTGTTAAAAATGTACCTTTTTTAAAAATGAAAAATTCTAAATTTCAAAAAAAGAATTGTTTTTGACAAAAAATTGAAAATTGAGAATAACTTCTAAACTAGAGGAGATAAAGAGCTCTAAACTTGAAAAATCAATTTTTCAGATTATTTTGATTTTGGAAAGATTAGTAATTCGCCCAGAGATTGAATATTTGTAAATTCAATTATTTTCAATTTATTATTGTGTCTTTTCACCCAATTATAAGTCCATTGAATAGTTTCTATTTCTTTCAAATCAGACCCTTTTAATAAATTCTCTTCTCTTATTAAAACATTGGCTTGGGTTTTCACTTCTTTTTTGATGGGTGCTTTTTTTGATTGAATTTTTTCTTCAACCCAATTCTTTAATTTTTTATCCAGTTCACCATTCAATTTTCTGGGTCGTCCTCTTTTATGGATTGGTTTAATTTGTAAAAGCAAATTGAATTGGTGATTTAGATTTGACCTACTAATATTAAAAAAAAATGCCAAGCTTCTTTGAGAAATGCCCGAAATTTCATAATCATTGATTATTTTCAAGATTTCTACTGCTTTCTCAATTTTGGTTTTACATTCTCGGACTGAGGTCAAACCGAGTAGTCTTTTAATAATTATTGAGTTCCTTTGTCTCCAAATTATTTAATTAAGATGGATTATAAAAAATGAAAAATTAACTTAAAATTTGCCAGTGACCCAATTTTTTTTCACATTGGTAATTTATTTTAATTTTTTCATTTAGTTTTTTTATTTGTATTAATGGAAGCTATTTGATCAGTTTTCCATTTTTAGTGTTTTTTGGTTCGTAGGGACATATTTATAACCATAAAAATAATAATCATAGACACTCAAATACGAATAGACATTACATTGAATTCTTTAAATATGCCAAATTCTTTTCAAATTATCATTATTAATCTAATGCAACCTTTCAAAGTCAAACTAATTTCTTGTTCTTTTTTTCAAAGATTATTTGTTTTTGGATAATTACCCAAATAAATAAACTTTTTTTGTGACTTCTTGCTTTTATCTTCATTTTTAAATCTTTTTGTTTCCTGGTTATTCCATTCACTAGAGTTGTTTAATCAATCTTAAATGCAAACTTTAAAAATAAATTATATAAATTCAACTATTAGTAATTTAAAAGGTGCCTGTGAATTATTTAAAGTTGAATTCATAAATAAAAATCTCTCAAAAATATCATTTTTTCTAAAATAAATTCTCAAAATTAACTTGATAAAAAAATGGGTATTTCTTCAACTCTGATCCCAAACAGCAATTTATAAAAAAGACACTAAAATTTAATTTGACTTCTTAATTTTAAAATCTACTCAACAAAAAACAAAAGGTAATAAAAAAACAAAACAAAAAAAAAAAAAACTTGAAAGAGATCGTGAAATAAATGATGAGCTTGATCGTGAAAAAGAAGAAATGGAACAAGAAATTAAACTACTAGTATTAGGTATGAGAGCCTTAAATTATTTTTTACTCTTTATGCCCATCCTCCTCTTTTTTTCTTTTAAAACAAAATTCTTTTGTTATTTTTTATTTTTATTTTATTTTTTTTTTCATTCCCAAAACCTCAAACCTCGGTGTTGTTTTACCTTTCAATATTTTCCAAATCAAAAAGGAACTGGTGACTCGGGAAAAACAACCTTTATTAAGCAAATTCAGATCCTTTACAAAGAAGGTTTTACTGAAAATGATAAAAAATTATACAGAAACGTTATTCGGAATAATTTACTCTCCCATACCAAAGTTCTTGTAAACGCGTGCCGAAATTTGGACATTCCTCTTGAGTCCTCAAATGAAGTAAGTTTTTTTTTTTTTTTTTTTGGGTCAAATTCGTTTACTATTTTTGGTACAGTTTGGCAATTTTTGAATAATGTAAATCGCAAAAGTCCTTCCCAAAACAAATTTGTAAAAGAACAAACTCATTTTTTTACGACTTTTTTTGTAATATTTTGAATTTTTTTTACGATCTTAGAACAAAAAATTATTAACTGTTGAGAGAAAAATGTTGGACAGAGAAAAATAAATTGAAAATAAAATTTCATTTAGCCTTCTAAAAAAATTATAGTTTAAAAGATTTTTAAAATCAAATTCAAATTTAAACAATTTAATTTCAACAATTAGCTAAGGTTATGGTTTTCCGTCTTTTAGAATTGGTACTTTTGATGATTTATTTTATTTCTCATATTACGCTTTTTTTCTGAAAGCTGAATAAAAATTTTGTTTCTTTTATTTGGTAATTAACAGTAAAAAAACATTAATTTAAGAAAGTAGGTCTATTTACCATTTTTAAAAAATTTTTAATTTTGAGAACATTACTGAAAAAAACATTCTCAATTCAAATACTTTGTTTGAAAGAAAACTTGGGTGTCTTTTATTATTATTATTATTATTATTATTATTATTAAAGGGAGGGATTATTAACCCCTCTTGTTTGTCGTTCGGTTTTCTTGAGTTTTCTGATTATCTGTTAAGTGTTCTAGGTTTTTTTTTACTTTTTGAAATAAAATAGAAAACCTCAAAAAAACCTAGAACACTTAACAGATAATCAGAAAACTCAAGAAAACCTCGGCACTTGGCAGCACTTCTCAAATTCCTCAATTTTTGTTTAGGAATTTTATTAAATACTCAAAAATAAGTTTATTACCCACTAAGACTAATAAACATGTTGAATCTTTTTTTGTAATAATATTAAAAATATTATTATTTTTTAATATATTAGATATATTAATTTTTTTTAATTCAGAGATACAGATTTTGTGATTATTTTCATATAGTGGGCAATTCCATAAAAAATGGTATAAATCTTCAATGATTTCTAAATTGTTTATTTTTTTACATAATTCACAATATTTTGATTTATTTTTATTCATAACCTAAGAATACCTGTTAAGATAATTTGTAAAATTTCTAAGTTTTAAAAAATGAAGTTGAACCCTTCCATTTTAAATATCCTATGTCGTTAGATTTTCCACAATTCAAAAAGTAAAAAAAACCTAAAAGCATTTCCAACTCGAACTATTTTCTAAATTTTTAATTCTGAAATTTTCTAGTTCAATTTCTAGTTCTTTTAAATTTTGGGAATACCAGAATTAAACTCAGAGAATATATTCTATTTTTACAAAAAAGCTGGGATGCTTTGACCGAAAAAGAGTTTATTTTTAATCTTTTTTTGATAAAATTGTTCATCATTTCATTCTTTTGTAAACATCAATTACATCTTTTAACAAAACATCAATCCCAACATTATCTTGTTCTATGTATTATTAGGAAATTGCTGAAGAAATCATTGAAATTCCAGAAGTTAAGAATGGTAAAATTGAAGTTGAGCAATATGAAATGATTCAAGCACTTTGGAGTGATAGTGCACTTAAGCATGCATATGAAAGAAGATCTGAATTCCAATTACCAGATACCGCTGATTAGTAAATTACCTTCCTTTTCTTTTTTCTTTTTCTTTTTCGTTTTATAATGTTTATTTATTTGTTAAAATTTTTCAAAACGAAATATTTTCAAAAAAAAGAGAAGAGGCTCATTTAGATATTTTATAATATTAATATATATATATATATATATAAAAACCCCATTCCAAAAATTTGGACACATCCAAAATCAAAAATAAGCAAAAAAAAAAACCAATTTATTGTATTTTTCCAAACCTAATATAAAACCACATTTAAGTAACTCAGTATTAATGTTTTAATAAGTAATCATTTTAATCCAAATAAAAGAAAAAAATATAAAACTCAAAAATAAAAATTGGTATGTCCAAAATAATGAAACAAGTGGAATAAAAAAAAATCTATTGGTAAATTTGTTGAAATTTCACCAAAAATTGTTGATCGATCAAATGATAAGATACCATCTACCAATTGTATGTGATTTTTCTATAAAACAAACTCAAGTATTAGCCTTCTACCAATCATTGGAAAAAACACCAGATCTAATGAAACAAATTAAGCTAACTGGAAAAAAGGAAACGAAAACAAAACAGAAAAGACAAAAGATGAAAAAATATACCAAAAATCAAAATTATTTCCAAATTGAATGTAAAGCGTAATATTGTTATTCTTTCAACTATTTAAACTGTGTTTAAATTTTTGGAATTTAGTTGATATATATTGATTAAATTTTTGATTATCAAATAAACTTGTTTAATTGTAATTAAACAATAGATAACTATTTATTTAAAAAAAAAAAATCATTAAAAATAAAGAAAATAGTTGTTTAAAAAAAGAATTAAAATGATAAAGAAATTATAAAGAAATTTCTACACAACCTTAAATATTACTTTCTTTTGAAATTTTTAAAAAAATTTTTTTGGATATTTGATGAATTTTTGTCAAAATCTACCAATTTTTTTATCCCCACCTTTTTGATCCCCTCCTTTTTTTTCCCAAAATTTTTAAAAGTCTTAAAAAATGAAATGTATTTCAAAACAAGAGATTTTTTCTTGTGTAATTTATTTTATTTTGGTAATTGATCTAATTATTATTATTTTTTTCCGAATATTAATTATGAGAAATTATTCTTTTCTTTTAATAACTTTATTTTCCATCAAATGAATTTTATTAAAATCAACACTCATTTAAACAATTCACTTCATTACTAATTAAAATATTTAAAATATAGCTATTTAAATGACGTAGAAAGAATTATGGATGACGAATTTACTCCAAACACAAGAGATATTTTAAATTGTCGAATACCAACTTCTGGAGTTAGATTATTAAATTTCAACATTGATGGTATCCCTTGGAGGTATATATTTTCTAAATTCATTATATTATAATATTCTATTTTTAATCACCATTTTTATACACTATTAACCTTTGAGAATTTGTTTTATCAATTTTGCACTTTTATAATATTTTCGTTTTTCGATTCAACATTTCGATCTGAAATATTATTTAACAACATTTAAATGAATATTAAAAGATACAAAATTAATTTTTGTCTATCTTTCCATTCGGTTTTTTCCATGATTAGTAATAATAAAAAAAAATTATAGATGATAATCTAGTAATAAATGTCCATTTATTTTGCATTTTTTGTTCGATTGTTAATAAGAATTTTGAAATTAACTTTTAATTTTTTTTCTCAAATTTTAATAAATCTAGTAGTTTCAAGAATAATTTTTTGAACATTAATTAAATAATAATAGCCTGATATTTTTTAAGAGTTGGTTGGTTACTAAAACATTAATAAAAACAATTCAGATCATGGAACATTTACTGTTTTTTTCAAATATGAAATTTTAATTTTAATATTTAATACTTTTATAATCTGTGAATTAAAAAAAAATCCAAACAATTTTTTATTTAATTAAAGGAATTTGTTTTTAAATCATTTGAATACTTTTTGTTTGGTATTGTATCAAAATTTTCCTTGTTAGATTTGAAAATTAAATTTAATTTTTTTTTCAAAGATCGAAAACTTTTTGCTATTTATTCAAATAAAATTTTCTTTTTATCATTAAATAAAATATAAATCTAACAAAAATTCCATTTCATTTTCTCAACAAAATATATATTTAAAAAAAGATTTTTTGTTTTTGTAACAAATGACAAAAATCAAAAAAATAAAACCAAAAAAAAATCTAATTTCAAAAAGTTTCACATTATTAAGATGATCTAAACAAATTTTACTTTTTGCCAGATTTCATAAAAGTTTTGTCCGGTTTATTTCTTATTTAACCATAAGGATAAACAAGTATTTTTTGTTAAAAAATGTATTTTATAAAGTATAGAAAAGTGGTATTTTCATCCTATTAAAACTCTTAACTGGAAATTAGTTTATTTACAAACCACAGAAATCACAAAAACCTACCATCTTCTAGTTAATATTAATTTCAAAAGTATAATATTATTTATAAAAATTGTATAACTAATTTAGAATTGGTAAAACACTAAAGTGTCTAAATTGACTCGTTAGAAATAAAAATGAAAAAAGTTATCAAAAATTAAGATGAATTTTGACTTTTTCAAAACAGTAATAAAAATAGAATATCTTTTTTTTTTAACTTTTTGGATGAAAGGATCATCTTTCAAGATCTTTTTTTTTTTTAAAGTTTAGATTTCAATTAAAAAAAACTTGTTAAAAGTAAACCAAAAAATTTTTTTTGAAAATATATTTTATTTTCTTTTATCACATTCAGACAATTCAAATTTTTATTATTAAAATCAACAAAGTGATAATAAATTAATATTTTTAATATAATATTGCTTAATATAAAGGTGGTTATCATCTTAGCCATTTCGCTAATAGATATTATTTTGATCATCTTAGAAAACACTAATTTTACATAAAAATATTTGAAATGTAAAAAAAAATTGTTTTATTTTGTGATTTTATTTTTGATTAAACTTTTATGTAAAAATATTTCATAAACAAATATAAACAAATTTATTGTTTTATTCAAAGGTTTAATCTATTTATAATATATAGATATCTATCCATAATACAAATTACTTATTTTCTTGATTAATAAACACATATTTTCTTTATTATCAATATATTTAAAATATTACCTTCTAAATAAATTTCTTGTTTTGCTATTAAATTTAATTAATAGGGTTGTTGATGTTGGTGGACAAAGATCTGAACGTAGAAAATGGATACATCAATTTGATAATGTTACAACCTTAATTTATGTAAATACATTTTTAAAAAAGCGTTTTTTCTCTCACTTTTTATATTTGAATCATTATTTATTTATTAATATTAAAAATTTTAAAAAACCACAATATTTATAATTAACTTGAATTTTTCTCATTTATTTGCTTTTATCTTTTGATTTTTTTTTTCTTTTTTTGATTTTTTTTTTTTTTGATTTGTTTTGTTTTTCTTTTATTTATTCAAAAAAGGTTGTTGCAGTTAGCGAATATAATCAAAAACTATATGAAAAAGATGGTATTAATAGATTAGATGAGAGTTTAGTATTATTTACAAAAACAGTAAATAACAAATTTTTTAAAAAAAAAAATTGTGTAATTTTATTTAACAAATATGATCTATTTTCAGAAAAAATTAAAATACAAGATTTGAAAGTTTGCTTCCCAAAATACAAAGGTGGCAAAAATGTTGAAAAGGCATCTAAATATATTAAAAACGTCTTTTATAAGGCTGGTAAAAATCGAAAAAGAAGATTATACCATCAATTCACCATTGGCACAAAAACATCTGATATTGAAAAGGTTTTTGAAATTGTTGACAAGGCAGTCGCAAACGAAATTAAAAAATTAGGTGGCAAACTTTAAGAAGTGCAAAAATAATTTTACGAAAAAATAACAAAAAAATATATTTAATTATTGTTTTCTTTCTTTCTTTCTGTTTATTTTTTTTTCTTACTTTTAAAATATATATTGAAAAATTATTGATCTTTTTTTTTTAAAATAATATAAATTATTTTTCATTCAAACGAATTAATACTTTTTTGGATTTTTTTTTGAAAAGTTATTTCAACACTTTTACTTTTTTTCGTTTTACATTAGTTATATTTTTAACTTTATTCAAAATCAAGTTGCAAATTTTGAACTTTTCTAAATACACATTTAGAATAAACATTACTATTTGTTGAAAAATTAATGGGGCAAAATTTTCATTCAACTTTCCACAAAAAAAGATTATCAAAAGTTTTGTTAACCTATCAAATTTTCAATTCTTAAAAGAAGCTTAAACTATTAATTTTCTCTTGAGAATTGTAGATTTTATAAATTTATTTTAATTATTGGGATATTAATTTTTTTGGAAAGCTGTAAGAAAATTTTGATCTTTTTATGTTGCAATTAACCGTATTGCAAAAAAGAAAAATTCTATGAAATTTACTATTCTTGTACAGAAATTATTTCTTTTAGTATTTGTGATTGAAAAACTCATTTTAACCAAAAATGGAAAAGAAAAAGAAAGCTAAAGGGGGCGATTATAAAAATGTCAGAAATACTTGTAAATCGAAAATATTCAAATTTTTTCAACAAGTGTGAAATCATTCAAAATAAACTTATAAATTGTTTTTTTTTTTTTTTTTTTTTTATTCTTAAATATTTCAGGTAAATTGTTAGTTTTGTTTTTTCCAAAAGATAAAAAAAATAAATTAATTTTTAAATATATAAAAATAATATAATTTTTTAAACATTTCCTTTTTTGAGTTAAGGAATACAAAAAAAGAGAAAATCGGGTTCACATAAGACTTTTTCAATTCAAAAATCAAAACAACTTTTGAAGTATGATTAAAAATCCTCTCCATTGTAAATTGAAATTTGAAAAATTCTAAAAATAAATATTTTTTTTTTTTTTTTTTTGGATATTTTATTATAATTAAAATAATTAAAAACTGAATACATTGATTTATTAATAAGAAATATCAAACAAGGTTTTTAATTTTATATTAAAAAAGAATTAATAAAAAAATATATTAATGAATATTTTTTATTTTATTTTTAGACAAAATTTAAATTAATATTTAATCAAAAGAAAAATTAAAATAATTTGGTATGTTTAGAATTAAAAGTTTAATATGAATAATACTTTCAAACTACAATTTAAAGAAGAGAAGTCAATATAAAAAACAAAAAAAAAGAAAAGAAATAAAAAATAATTTCATATAATAAATTGGAATTAAATCAATATAAATTTGTTTATCAACTTTGTTTCAGTCAAAGTAGCTAAAATATTTATTTCAAATATCAAATATTTTTAGATAAATAACCTTTGAAGATAAATAAAAAAATAAGTAGTATAATGAAATTCAAAGGATAGCTGATATCCGTCTGAAATAAAACTAAGAAATCAAATTATTTTCTTAAAATTTTTAAACCCAAATTCTTTGTGGAATATTGAGAAAAACAATAATGTTCATTTTGATCTCCTATTGAAGATCATATAAAATTATAATAGTACTCAAAATGATTTCTCTACAATCTGTTTTACTTAATCAATGATCTTAGAATAACACATTTTTACCCAATGACTAACAATCTTGCAATAAAAAAAATTTGAAAAATTAATTACTTGCAAAAAAAAAGATCTACAAAAAAAAAATTTCAATTTTGAAATTTCGAAAAAAAATTTTTTTCTTCTAATATCGATCCAAACCCACAAGATGCATGTAATCCCCCCACCCACCTAAAACTGGACCACTTTGACTTAAAATGGTTATTATTATGAAATCAACTCTAAAATCATTAATGTATATATATATATATATATATATATATATATATATATATATATGTATATATATAAATATAATAGATATTTCGAAAAAGTGGGAGATTTTTTTATATTTCATAAATAATCATCTTTGTTAGTGAATATATTCATTAATCGATAATAAAAAAAAATTCGTTTAATTTTAATACCGATGGAAATCAATGACTAAATTATTTATTTCGAAACATATTCAGTTGAAATATTTATAAAAAAAAAAGATAAAATCAACACTTTTTTTCGGAGTAAACAAGGTACTACCAATTCCAATATAAAACTGAAAATATGACAAAGAAAAAAATGATTTTTGAAACAATAAAATAAATTTGTACATCTCCACATTCTATTGGAAATTTTTTTGAGATTAAAGAATTCGTATAAACAATTTTATAAATAAAAAAGAAAATAATAAAAAGATATTTTCATCCTTAAAAATATCACTTAAAATTAAGATCAGAAAAATAATATATTTTATTAAGGTGATACATATTGAAAAAAAAATGAATTATTATCAAGGATTAATAAATTTCCCATATTTATTTCATAAATTTAAATATTTTTCTAAAGATTTAGTTTAATAGAGATATATCAAAAATTAATTTAAATAACTTTTTGGGTATTAAATTTAATACAGATAATAACTTTAAACTATTTTTCAAAGATTAGAAAATAATCCTCTAAACCAAGAAAAAAATATTTTTTTGAATTTTTTTATTAGTAAAAATTTGAAAAAAAATCTTTATAAAAATTGAATTTTACAGTCTAAATTAATACAAAAATAGGAAATAATTTTTGATTTAGAGTCTCATATTCAATAATATTGTTTATTGTATCTCAGAGAATTTAAAAAAGTTAAAAATTAAAAAACTTTTTAAAATTAAAAAAAAAAAATCAATTATGGATCTGGCTTGAAATATTTACAAAATAATTTAAAATTAAAAAAAATATTTTGGTTAAAAATGACAAAATTTTACAATAAAAAAATATATTTATTTTTTTCTAAATATAATTCTTTTTTATATAACATCAATTTCTATTTACAAATGAATATTTTTCATGAATCTTAATCAAGAAAAAAAAAATGTTTATATTATACTCAATTATATTTTGTAATAAATAATTTATTTATTAAAGTATTTAGGCAATTTTGGGGGGGAAAAGGGCCCTAAAAATTTTTTTTTCAAGTTAAGAATGAAGTGTTCAATTCATTATAAACTTTCAAGTTTTTGATTTTTATGTAAATGTTTTATATAAAGAATATATATTTGAGGATAAATTACTTCTGTAAAAACAATAAAATACAAGAATAAGAAAAAAATTTAAAAAGTTGAAAAAGTTTTGTTTTCAAGTTATTTTTTTAATAATAGGTACCTAAATAATTTATAATTACAAAATTTTCTTTCTAATATAATTTTTTATAAACTTTGATCTTTGAATAATATCATAAAAAATTGAATTTAATATTTTATTTAAATGTAAATTAGGTTATTTGGGGGTTTAATATAATATCTCAACAACGACTTTTTAATTTAGGGTTTTATTGAAAAATTCCAATATTTATCATCTTTGTGTATTTTCTAGGTGTTTTTAGAGATTCTGAGAATTGAGTCTTTGAATTTTTCACAAATGTTCAATGAAATAGCCTTTTTTTGTTAAAATAATCAAGAAAATAAAAAGAAAATTTTTTTTTATTTTAAACAGATTTAAAAATGAAAAAAAAAAAGAATAAATTTTTGATCTTGGAATAAATTTTCCATAATTTTCGACTATTTTATTACATTTTATTTTTTTTTAATAAAAAAAATATTTTTTGACTTTTGGTATATGATGACTTAAAATAGATCGATAAATTGATATTTACAGGATAAACGAATAATCTTTCCCCCATTTTAATGTCTGTAAACCTTAAATTTGTGAAAAAATGAACAAAAAAAAATATTTCAAGTACTATAATTGGACTTAGATGTTAATTTACATTGTAATAAAATTTTGAATAAAAAAATCAGTCAAGAGTATTAAACATATTATGATAAAGAATACGAAAAAAACTAATAAATGGAAATAAATGAAAATGGAAATGAACAAAAATTAAAAGAATATATAGAAATATTAAAACAAAATAAACTTTTTTTAAATAATAATTTTTTCATAATCTTTACAAAGTGTCTTTGTGATCTATTGTGGTGTATTATTACGTATATATTCAATTCAGCATATTGAACAAATATCATCCTTTTCTAGCCAATTATATTTAATATAATATTTTGAATTATTTGGTTTAAAAATTTTGGAATTAGTATTTAATTGATAATAATCGGCAAGAACTGACAATTCTTGAAAATTATTATAAATCCCAATTTCATAAATATTGTCGGTATATAGGAAATGGATTAAAGTTGATATTGTTTTTATTGAGCAATTTGACCTATCTTTTATTTTATTAATTGGTTTTGTTAAAGTTAAAAACATTCCACGAAATAATTCACTTCTTGAATGTAAAATAAACTTATGTACTGGGATTGTTTCAATTTGCCCATTTTTGTTCTTACAAACAATTGAAAAATCTTTTGTTTTATTGCTGTCATGCAAATCTGATAAATCCTTGGAATATTGCAAAAAGCCTAAATTCTTTATTCCGATTGCTTCAAAATCCCTTTCTTCTAAACCATTATTCCAACCACAATATATCCATACTAAAAGTCGGTATATTTTTTCGATATCCCATTTGATAATTTTCTGCTTTAATTTGTCGATTGTTGATTTACATCTTGTTTCGACCAATATCCTATGGCAGCCGAATTTCCCGATTTTACAATCAACAATCTCTTGCCGATTAAATAGATTCAGCAGATCTTTATTTAAGCTGCCAAAGAGTCGTGAATTTATTTCAATTCTGTGCTGAACTTCTTCAAATAATGGAATTATTTCACCATTGCTCTTTTTTCCTCTGATCTTCCTTAATTTTTGATTGATATCTAACATTTGTAAGAAATACTCAATAACTTCATTATTTTGTGATTGCTTATCGTGCTTCAATTCGCTCATTTCTAAGGGAACAGTGATTTTTGATAAAGTTTGATTTTCTTTCATTATTTGAATTAACTCTTCAAGAATTGGAATAACCTTAATTTTATTTTGTCCAATGTGCAACGATTTTATAGAATGATTTTTTTTCAATTTGGAAAGAAATAGTAAAATTTCTTTACGTGTAAATTTACAATTTTCTAATTTAATTTTTTCAATTCTTGGGCAATTAACAATTAAATTAAAAAAGGAATGATTTAGTTTTTCGAATTCTTCATTTTGAAACAATTCCAAAAAACTTGGATTTTCTTTTTCACTTTTAGAAGTTTTAAGATCTTGTGCATTTTCTTGATTCACACTTTGTTCTTCTTGTTGTTTCTTTTGATCTTTTAAATTTTCCTTTTCCTTTTCGTTTTCTTTTTCTTTTTCGTTTTCTTTTTCTATGTATATTTCTTTTTCTTTTTCTTTTTCTTTTTCATTATTTGTTTCCTTTTCCTTTTTTATTTCTATTTTATCTTCTCTTTCTATTTCTTTCTCTGTTTCTGTTACTATTTCGGTTTCTTTCTCTTTCACTTTGGCTTTTTCTTTTTCTGTCTCTTTATTTGTTTCCTTTTCCTTTTTTATTTCTATTTTTTGCTCCTGTTCTTTTTCTTTCTCTTTTTCTGTTTCTGTTTCATTCTCCTTTTTTTCCTCCTTCTCTTCCTCTTCCTCTTCCTCTTTCTCTTTGGCAATCTCTTTCTTTATTTCCATTGCCTCTTCTTTTTTTATTTCTTTATCTATTTCGTTTTTCTTTTCCATTTCTTTGGGTACACTCTTGTCCAACAAAATCTTTTTTTCTTCTTTTTCATCTTTTTCAATTTCATTTTTGTTTATTAAAACCTTTCGTTGTGGGTAATTGTCATTATTGTGCTTTAGTATTTTAATTTTTTCGCTTTCATCAAACAAATCCTCTGCATTTTCGTTTTCGTTTTCGTTTTCGTTTTTAATCTCAAAGCCACTCAGTTCAGATGTCTCGCTTTCTTGAGAATAGACCGGGGTTGAGTTAATTTTAAATTGATTAAAGTGATCTGAGCTATAATCAGAAACATCTTTTTCTTCAGAATCAAGTCCAAACAGATTATTACCAGAGAGATCAAGAGAAGTAAAGTTATATTGCTTACTAAACAGTATTCTTGTTAGATCAAGAAATTCAACATTTAACCCACAATTAATTAATGACAGTTTCCGAATATCTGGATAATGCTGAATTTTTAATAAGAATTGTTGAAAGCTTTTTTGATCAAATTCAAAATGAGAAATAGTTAAATCTTCAATAAGTGGGTAACTTTCTAAAAGATTGTCCAGCATAAATGTGTGCAACGTTTTTGGTGTTAGTAAACCAGTTACAACGATCTTTTTCAAGTTTTTCAAATATTTTAACAAATTTAAAAAGATCTTGGTTGTGCTGCGAGTGACATTGAGTGGGTGCAGCATTAGCGATGTTATTGAATTGGAATTACGAAAATATAGCTTCCACATGGATTTTGAAGTCTCTAAATATAATGATCCAATTGGCAAGGACAGATTTTGAAATTTGTTGGGGTGTTGTAATAAAAATTTAATCAAGGTCTGGCTTGACTTTTTTGTAAAATATGATCGATCAAACGCTAATTCTGTGATCAGTTTATTTTTTTCTAATAATTTGATTATTTGCTCCATTGCGTTATTGGAAATGAAACAAGCATAAAAGGTGATGGATCTAATTGACTGACTAAGAGAAAGGCCTTGATATATTTGGCCTAAATTTGGTAGGAATTCATCCACAAAATAGATCACATAGTGTCGTATTGTTTTGTTCTGTTTGATCGCCTCTGCGATTTCTTCTTGTTTTACCATTTCAGCTATTCGAATGACAAAGATCTTTGAGAAAAATTTGTTCTTGGAAATGTTTTTGAGTCCATCGTGTAATGTATATTTATGAAAGGAATCACTTTGGTTTCCCATCAAGAAAATTAATTTCCTTTTTTTTTTTGACACAATCCAATTTGAAAAAAAATGGAATTTGGGGAACCATTTTGGAGCTTGGATTAAATTTTAACGAACCTACTTTTTCCTTTTCACAAACTACTATACCCCAAAGAAATTCATTCAGTTCTTTAGTTCAAATTTTTGTGAGATTTATTCAGCAAAAAATGGGTTTTAGGATCCAAGTGTATTCGAAAGCAAAAATAATTATTTGACAAATTATTTAATGAGCTAAAATACTCCCTCCAAAAGTAATCTCATTTAACATGAATTTTTTCATTTTAGTCACTGAAATATCTTTTTTAGAATCGTTAGGTCTTGGAAAAAAATTATTCAATATTTTGAAAACAAAAAAGTGTCACAAAGTGTTATACTAAAGATTTATTGACAAATTCACAAAATCTTAATAAATTATTTTGTTCAAATCTTAGGACTGAAATTTATGTAACTCTCTTCTCATAAAAAAGAATAAAGAATTATATTTCTGTTACAGAAAGTAAAAAAAAAAAACAAGAAAAAAGTTGATTTTTGAAATATTTTTAGGTTGACAACCCTTCGAGAGGGAAAAATGATTATTTATTTCTCTTTCAATAATAGATCTTAAAATATAAACTATTTTTCAACTATTTTGGCACACCCATAATAACTAGGATATTATTCATTTTGGTCAGTTTATAATCTTCATAATGTATCTTTAAATATATTTTTTCAAATTTTAAAAAGAGTTTTATTTCATTTTTTAATTCATTTTTTTTTTTCATTATCTACCTTTTTTTTTTTCATTTTTAGATTCTAATAAAGAATGATTTTTGTGAAACCATATTAAAAATTTTTGGCACTTCCTTTTTTTTTTTTTTTTTAGATTGTTTACTATTAATGGGTTATTAAGGTATTAAACCTTTGTTTAGTTAATAATTAGTGAGTAATTATTTAAGTTATTATCAAAACTATTTGGAATAATACATTTAATAAATAATTTGATATTTTAAATTTTGGGTGTGCCAAAAATAATAAAAATAGTTAATTTTCAAAGTTTCAGATTTGGAAAGTTGATAAAATATTTTTTAGAAAAAGGAGAAATTAGTTAAAATTAGATAAACTTTGATTTTCTGATAAAAAATCAAGGTAAAATTTTTTGAAAAGGGGTACAAAAGTTACTAAATCTCAACTTGGAAAAATATAAAGAAATTACATAATATAAAAAGTGGTTTTTTGTATTTTTTTTTAACTAATTTAAAAAATAATTTTAAATCTTCTAAATTAGTGTATTTGACTTGAAAATTAAAAAACAAAAGGTTTATATATACTTGTTTGTTCAATCCAATTTACATTTTATGAAATTTTAAAATCATGATAATTTAATGTTTTTTATTTTTTTTTTCAACAAACTTTTGAAAGTATTTATTGTTTTAAATTAAAATTTCGAATATTTTAGGAAATTTATGAAAATATTTATTTTATTTTTATTATGTTTTTTTTGTGGGGGGGGGGGTATGTTTAAAGACCAATATATTTTGTGAGGTTATTATTTTAATAATACTTTCTTCTTTCTCTTGAGGGTTGGAAATCTTTTTGTTTTTTTGTAAGTGTTTTTTTTTTTTTTTTTTAGATTAATATATTGTAACTATTTCTTGTTCTAAATTTATTTTTATCCTACCATTGAATGTAGAAAACCAAAACTTTATTAAGAAAATTTTATATGTTTTCCAGTTACCAGGGTTTTTATTATATATATTAATGAGGGGCTTTAGATTCTATTTTTCTGATGACTGTTTTTCCCTTTTCATTCATTTATAAGTTGTGTTCTATTTCGATTAAAAAAAAAAATGATTGATCAAAAAATGATATTATTATTTTTATGAAAGAAGTTATAAAATCACTCTATTTGTAAGTTTATTATTATTATTATTTTTTTTGGAAGGGATTAATTAATTTCCTCTCAAAACTGTCCTTTTTTTTCTATTATTTTTTCTTTGATTAGACAATAGCTAGATTTCAAAATTAAAATAAGAATTTAAAAAAAAAAAAAAAAAACAGTTGGGTTTTTGTGGGGTTTTTATTTTATTCATAAAATAAATTGATTTTATAAATAAAATAGAAAAATTCATTAATAATGTATTTTTTTTTTTATTTTTAATTTAAGAAATTAAAAAAAAAAAAAAACAATTAACTTATCCAGAAGCCACTTGAATTAAGTTATATCAAAATTTTAACTCTTAAGTTTGAAATTTTTCGAAAATCTAACCAATTGAATATTCTTAGTCGTACTTGTCTTTATAAATATTATAATTGTGCTTAATTTTTTAAATATTCTTGGTATTTCTATATATTTTTTTATTTATTAACTTTTCTCTTAATTAATTATAATTTATTTCTAATAATATTAAGTTATTTATTTCCAAAAGATATCTATCTAAACTTTTTTTAAAATAATTTAATTTTTTTGATATGTTTACAAACACCAAAATTTCTAATTTCTTTCTAATTTGGTAACTTATTTTCAAAATTGAATTCTTGCTTGTAATAGTTTTACTTGTGTTTTATAAATTATACTTGAAGAATATTGATTAATTATTAAGAAAGTTTGTGGCTTTTTTATTCATCTAAACATCTATCACAATGAAATCTTTTTTAGTTGGATTAATTATCTTTTATAATTTTTACTAGAATTTTTCTTCTTTAAAGTGTTAAAACAAATATAATTTGGTAGAATAAATCCTGAATTTATCATTTTTGGAAGTATATTTTTATTAATTCACATATCAAAAATTTTCTCATCTTACTCCAATGTGTGGATTTTCAAACATGATCTTACACAGCTGAAAATAATTCTTTCCCAGGTTAAATCTTCTTGATAAATAATTATTCCTTCTTAAATGGTAAAGGATGTGTAAAAATTTTCCAAGAATTACCCAACCCGAAAAATAATCAGAAAATCTTGATTTCTGAATTAAAAAAAAAAAAAATTCATATTATTAATAAACAAGATTCAATCACTTTTTTACCCTTAGTATATAATTAAGATATGTTTGAGTAATTTAAAAAAATTCTAAATAAAAGTTCAGTTATTAAGAAAGTGCCTAGGTTTTTTGTAATTCAAAAAATTGAGAACTTTTTTGGAAATATCTTGTCTCTTTATTAAAAACAAACAAGTACATAAACAAACAAGCAAGTAAGCAAATAAAGAAAGAAAGAAAGAAAGTGCAAGGAAAATAATAATATTCAACCATGTTTATTATTTATAATTGGTTAAATCGTCTCTAAAGTAAAAATAATTTAAAAGCGAAACAATCATTCTAAATCAGATTTTTTTTTATTATTGTTTTACTCAGAATCATTACAATTCGTAAAGATCGTTTTTTTTTCAAAAGTAAATGAAATAAAAATGTGATTATTTTGATCCTTTTTTATTTTTAAACAAATTTTTATTCCTTTTCAAAAAAAAATAGAAAAGAAATATAACCAACATCAAAGTAAGAAAGAAAATCCTTCAAAAGATTAAGACTTCGTTCTTTCTGATTTCCAAAAAATAAATTTGTTTATTTCTTTTTAGATTTAGCTTGTTCATGTTTTTTAATTCTTTGTTTTCTGTCTTCGTTTGGATCTGGTCTAATACCTCTATTTTTAGGGAGGGAGATCATTGGTCTATTCTTTCTTCCAATGACAAAGACATTTGATAATCTAGTGGCAAAAGAGTGACCCTTTTCGTCTTTGATATGGATGATGTCATAGGAACCAGCATGTAATTCCTTTTTGGTGATGATTCCAATTCTTCCGGTATTTCTGCCTCCTGTGATCATGACAACATTACCAACTGCAAATTTGATAAAGCCGACAATTTTGTTTTCTTTGATATCGAATTTGATTGTGTCGTTTACTTTAATTAAAGGATCTGGATATCTGAAGGTTCTTCCGTCATGGGTAACAATAAATGGGATTCTTTTCATTCCAATTTGTGATTTCTTGACTTTGCATAATTTGAAATTGGATTCTTTTTGTGTGATTTTGTGTGCTACAAATCTTCCTTTTTCATCATAAAGGATTCTAAAGTTTTCATTGGTTCGATCGATTGAAATTACATCTTTTAAGTTTTGGTTTTAATTTTAGTTTTTTTTTGGTTGTTTTTGTTTTTGTTTTTGTTTTTGTTTTTGTTTTTTTTTATCAAAAGAGGAAGGAATTTTTTAAAAATTTTATTTGGGATGAATTAAGCACATTTCTGGATGGCAATGATTGTAATAAACCAAAAGAATTCAAAAGAGATTTTGTGATTCAAAATGTGATTTATTTGGAAAGAGGAAGAAAAAAAAAAAAAAAAAAAGCAAAAAAAAAATTAAAAAAGAAGAACAAAAAAAATTCTTGTTTCTTCCTAAAAAAAAAAAAAAAAAAAAATATAAAAGTTACAAACCCATAAAACCGGTTGGATAGGTGTTGTCAGTTCTAACTTTTCCGTCAACTTTCACAACTCTTTGCATAAGGATCAAAGTAACTTCCTTTCCTGTTAAGGCATATTTCAATTTGTTTCTGAGTAAAAGTGTCAATGGAAGGCATTCTCTTAATTTGTGTGGACCAGTAGATGGTCTTGGTGCCTTTAAAATTTTGAGTTAAGTACAGAAAGATCGTGAATATGTTAATAAATGAGTTTTTCTTATTCTTTCTTTTCTGAACGACAAAAAAAAAAAAAAAAAAAAAAAAAAAAAAAGAAAAGGGAAATATATTAACTTACCCATGTACCACCGAGTTTGTCTAACATCCAATTTTTTGGTGTGTTTAATCTTTTTAAATGTTTTCTAGGTCCCCTAGTCATTTTTTATTTCTGATAAGATAATTTATTACAAGCTAAAAAAAATGAATTCTGATCGATTATTTCAAAATTTATTATTCGATATTTTAAAAATAACTTTGAGACAATGGTTTAGCTTTTATCTTTCAACATGGTAATAGAGTGCCTTTTTAAAAAGTTAAGTTATCTAATGTGGGAATTATTTGATTAGCATTTATTTAGATGAACAATTACATGTATATTTTTTGATCAGTATTAAATTTTAGATTACGAATTCTTTGATTTATTCTTTACCAAACAACTGAATTGAATTTTCGTGCTTTAAGCTATAACAATTATTGTTTTTAACTCGGAGAAAATAATCTGAACCAAAGGATTTTACAAATGAGGAACTGTTGTTAATTTAAAGGTATTCAAAAGATGTAACCAAAGGTGATCTTGACCAATTCACAAAAGATCTCTTGAAGGTAATTTTAGTTTGAATTTCTCAGGCGATATTTCAGAGCTTTTTAAACAATACAAGTAATAAGAAATCAAAAAGAAAAAGGTTTTAAGTAAAATAGACAACAAAAGTCGATAATTTAATTCACAATCGATCTCAACACACAACAAATTTATTCTTTTGGATAATGAATATGTAAAAAAACAGGTGTCACGTTTTTTCAGAAAAAATAACAAACAATTTTTACCTAAATGAAATACTCTGAACCATAAAATTCTTTTTTGGAACTTTTCAAAACAAATTAAAAGGAAATGTAATGAGTTGAAAAACTGTTACAAAAGAAATTGACTCAAATACGTCTTGAAATAAAAAAATATGTTCTCTAGAATTGTTTTTTATTTTTTTTTTATTTTTTTTTTTGTTAAGGTTTGGATCTTGGTTGATCAATGAGAAAGTGTTCGTAAAACGAGATTTTTTGAATATAATTTTGAAGCAAAAAATAACAAAAAGTTTTTTTTATTGATTCCTATTGTTTATCTTTTTATTTTTCTAAGCTTTGTGTTTTCATTTGTTGAACGATTTTAGCAAGTTCGTCTCTTTTCTTTCTTGCTCTTTTTTGTGTTCCAAGTCTTCGTTTACAGAATCTAAGTGCACGTTTTTCATATCCAAGTTTAAGCATTTCAATTGCTCTTTTTTCATATGGTGAGAATCCTGCAACTTCACGGATCAAATTTCTTACAAAGATTCTTTTTGTTCTTTTTCTCTTTTGGATCGATTGGATTTGTGTGAATGTGATTTTTTGTTTGTTATTATTTGTTTTGTTGTTAGTTTAGTGAATGTGATTTTTTGTTTTTTAAGATAATTTTGTTGTTTTTAAAAAAAATCAAAAAGCAAACAAAAAAAATTTTTGCGATCAATAAAAAGAAAACGAAAGAAAAGAAAGTGATGGGATGAAATTCATACAAAGTTCTTGTTAATTTTTTTCTTTCTTTTTTGGGTTTTTGGTGGCATTTGAAGAAGGTACGGTAAATTAAAAAAAATGAACAATCAAGATGAAAATTTGAGATTTAGTTTTCCTCAGTGTATGAATAGTTTGCGTTTTTAGAGAAGATAGGAAAATTGAAAGATTTATTTTTTTTAATGTATCGATCACCAAAGACAGTTATATTTTTTCAGAGAGAAGCATTCTCAAAAAAAGCTCCTTAAAATTTTATTAACAAACGAAAAAAATTTTACCACATCTTTAAATCAAAAAACTAAGTAAAAATCTGATTATCATAGGTCCATACTTTTGTTTCAAGTTAAATTGCTGAATTGAACTCTTGTTTTTAAATGTAAAATCCATTTTTTTTATTTTAGAAAAAGTTAAAAATCCAATATATTTCAATCTTGTTAGTTTTGATTTAGGAAATAATCTTATTTTTATAATCCAAGTTTGACCTCTATGAATGAAAAAATGCTATTTGTGAGGTGAAATAAGATTATATTGTAAGTTCAAAGAAAGATGATAAATATCCTCTTAGTAAAAGAACATTATCATATTTAAGTCAAGAAATAGACTCAAAACTAAGAATTTACAAAAGATGATTTTTGAACAAATGAAACAATATGAGATGGTATTTATTTTTTCAATTAAGATCTAAAACAAAAAAGATCCAACCCCAAACATTATTAAAATAAAAAAAAAAATTACTATTTTGTTGAGTAATCTCAAGAAATGACCCCACACGAATCTTTTTTTATCAATGAAAATCTCAAAAACATTGAAGTTAAATTTTATATTTGTTCATTGGAGAGTAAATTTGGTTTAAATTTGACAGAGAAAAACTCGATCTTCTGCCCTTTAAATAAGAAATATTTCTTTTTCTATTATTCCCCATTTTCCAACTAATTCTTGAAAAAAATTAAATATAAACCCTCATATCTATTATATGTTCAAAATAGCAAATAATTTTGAACATTCCATTTAAATTCTCTTGACTTGTAATAGTAGGGAAGAATATTTTATTTTTTATTATTTTTAAAAATTTGTATTTTTTTATTTTTGTTCCTTTTGAAAACCTATAAAGAGTTTTTTTCCTTATTATTTTTGTTTTCATTTTTAAAAGAAAAAAGAAACAATGAGTTTTTTTTTAAAAAAAAAAATGAATTTGATTTGTTTCTAGACTAGAAAAAACAAAGTTTGTAATTAGAAATTATTTTAAATCAAGAAATGAAAATTTTCAATTTATAAACATTCCCAGAAAATATGAAGTGTTTTTTTTTTTTTTTGGGATTTTAATTATATAAATAATTTAGTTATCTAAACCAAAATATTTGTTTAGGTGGATAAAATTGATATAAAGACTAAATCATTATAATCAATAAAACAATATCTAAAAATAAAAAATAATTAAAGTTTTAGAAAATGGCTAACAATAACATAAACTATATTAAGAAAAATTTTGTCAAACTTTATTATGTTAATGGAAATTATTTTAAGGGTTTATTTCAGTATTCTTATCAAAAAAATATTTTCAACTTTTTGGATCAATTTTATCATTTTTTCCAATTTTGAAATTTTTTTTTTTTACTTTTTCAAATTTTTGAAAAATCTTTCTCTTTCTACTTTTTTCTTTTTCTTTTTATTTCTTTCTCTCTCTCTTTTTTTTTTGATACATTTTTTTTTTGCAAAAGAATAAGTAAAAAAAAAATCTATAAGAAGATAAATAACCAATCACAATAGTTCGACTTTGTCATGTTTTTTAAAAATGAATTGAATTATTTGTAAAAAATCTTATAGTTAACTTTTTTTCAGTAAAAGTTCAGTGATAAAAAATCTGTAATGCTCATTTCAAAAATTGGGACTCACCTTTTTTCAGTTTTTGGTTTTATTTTTTTTAATTTTTAAAATATCAGATTTTAAGTACTAATAGTTATTTGGAACTGAATCATTCTATCCATTTCTTAAACAAAATAAATTTAGCCAAATTTCAAAATTAGGTGCAAAAATTTGTTATTATTATTGTTTTTTTTTCTCATGTTACTTTTAAAAAATAAAATGAATTCTCTATATTTTTATTTATTAATCTATGTTGTTTTTTATCTTTTAACACTTTAATAAAATACTTATTATTCAAAAAAAAAAAAAAAAAAACAATTAAACAAATTTTTTTGAGATGAAAAATCTCCCTGCTTTTTTGAAATTTAACTTACTTTTCTTGATTAAATATGATTCTGTCGAATCTCCTTGGAAAATATTTAGCATGCTCGACTTTTAAGACACAAACTACCAAGGAAATTTAAGAAACAGAAATGTCTCAAATTAAGATACATAAATTTGTAATTTTTTATACGAGTATTATTTTACAAGAATTTAAATTAAGTGCCTTAAATTTGAGATTTGTTTTTGTGTATTAAATTCCATTGAACGTTTGTGTTTTAAGAATGGGACTGACTGTACTTACATACCAAATGAAATAAAATAAAAAAAAATGAAAAAATTGATCAGGAAAGTATAAACGATTTCATTTATTTATTGTTATTATCTCTAGCATTATTTTTTTACTTCTTCTTAACTTGTTTTAATTTTTAATTCTGGATATAAAAACTTTTGTAAGAAAACTTTTTGATTGGAATTTTACTCTCTATTTTGAAAGAATATTTTCATGATAATTTTGATTACTATTTTCATTTAATTAGTCAAATTCCAGCCCGTGTTCAGAAAATGGGATATTTTTGATGTCATATTTTTAGAAATAAAGATTTATTTGATACAAATTTGTTTGATCTGATGATTATTTATTTTTCTATTGTATTGAAAATAAAATAATTCTGAATTCATGACTGAAATTTTTCTCAATATTTTCTTTTTCTTTAAGCTGAATCTTTTGTAGTTATTGATTGATTTAGATCATTCAATACCCTCTTTTTAATATTCGAAATGGTTTTATTTGTTTTTGTATTTAGTTTAATAAAAATATTTGAAAATTGAATTTTGAAAAACAAATATATATATATATATATATATATATATATAATTTTGTATAATAAAATAATAATAAATAATAATGGTACAAGAAATTCGAGGTAATAAATTGTTTGGATCAATACAAATTAAAAATACAAAGAAAACAATTCTTCGAAAATTTACGTGTATTATTTTTTTTTCTTTATTTCAACAAGTTTCTTTGGAATAAGTAATCTTTCTTCTTTGGTCTTCAAAAAGAAAAGATTTGTTTCAAATAAACACCTTTTTGGGTCTTTTTTTTTTTTTTTTTTTTTTTTGGTTTTTTCTTTGATTAATTTCAAGTATTCACTTTAAAACCTTTCTCTATTCAAAACTCTATTTAAAAAAAATCAAAACTTTTATCAAAAAAAAAATATTCTAAAAATATAAAAATTTAAGATTCAAATCGGTTTTACTTAGTATCTTATCAAAAAAAAAAAAAAAAAAAAGAGGAAGCTAACAATATTTTTATTTTCAAGTTTCTATCTCCAATGTCACTGAAAAGGACCTTTTTTTCATTTATTTTTTTCACAAAACAATTGTCAAAGATGATAAAATATAGCTACTTTCTTTAAAATTCGTTTATTTCGCCTTTTTTTTTTGTCAAAAATTTGCTATTGATTTTTTAAAAATCTCTTTAATTTGACAATTAAATTTTAACAAGCCAAATTTTTGATTAAATTAAAAAAAAATTGTTTTTACTAGGGGGGAATTGGTAAAGTTAATATATATATATATATCCCTTAGCACCCCAAATAACCTAAAAACATTTCAAACAAAAATTTTAATTTGAAATGTTATCAAATGATAATAAGGTATAGAATTAATAAACAATTATCTTAGAAAGAAAATTTTATAATTAAAAATTGTATAGTTACTTAAAATAAAAAAATAATTTGAAAAAAAATTTTCAACATTGGGAATTTTTTTTGGTTATTGTGATTTTATTATTTTTCCAAATTTTGTAAAAATAAATTTTTTTTTTTTGAAAAGTTTGTCTAGACATCAAAAACCTCTTAGTTTTAACATTTAAAAACACATCATACTTTACTGAAAATTTTTTTTGGGCCCTTTGCACCCCAAAATTGCCTAAAATGCTTGATTAAATAATTAATTCATTATTAAAGTTAATATAACATCACATAGAAAATTTGTTTTATCTACGGATTACTATTCAATATCAATATCTATATTAGATTCTAAATAATTTAAAAATAAAAAAAAATATAAATTAAATTAGAAAAAAAAATCATATTTTTTTTCATTGCAAAATTTTACAATTTTTTCAACAAGATTTTTTTTCAATTTTAAATGATTTAGCCAATAGTTCGAGTCAGATTAATAAATGATTTTTTTTTTTTTATTTTTTATGATTTTTTAATTTTTGACTTTTTAAAATCTAGATATAAAATAAACAATATTGTTGAATTAGAGACCATATATCAGAACTTATTTAACAAGATCTGGGTTAATTTATTAAGGAAAAATTCAAATATCGCAAATATATTATTCAAATTTTTACCAATATCAAAATGCAATAAAAAAAAATTTGGTTTCCGGTATTATTTTATAATATTGGAATAATATTTAAGAGTTATTTTTTATTTTATTTTAAATTTAGGTATAAATATTTTATCGATTAAAAAGTAATTTATATTTGTTTTATTCCAATTTAATAAATTGAAATTATTTTACAATTTTTTTTTTTTTTTGATTTTCAATTATTATATATTGCTTAAATAAAAGTTTTAGAAAATTAATCATATTAAAAATTTTATTTTGGCCTAAAGAAATAAATTTCATTTTTCTCTGAATTAGATATTTATTGATTGTTTTCTAAAAAAAAAAAATAAATTTTAAAGTAATTTATTTTTTTATTTATTTAATTTATCATAAAATTAGCGAAAATTTTTGGTGGTTATTATTAATAAATCAATGTGTTGAGTTTTGAATTACTATTAATGTAATAAAATTTCTGATTTTAAAAAAATAAAATAAAAATAAAAATCTTTAAAAAAAATGTAAAAATGAATAATTATTATTTTTTTTTTCAATTTCAAAAAAAAAATCAATAACTTAACTACTTTATCTTTGAACTATTTTGACTTTTTATTATAATTCAAATCTGGATTAAAGACAAATAAGAAAATGAATATATTAGTAGATCAATATCATTTTAAATCTAATTTAAAAAACTTGATGAAATTTAGGCAAATCCGGGGTGCTAAGGGATATATATATATATATATATATAGATGAATTATTAATATTGGTTACAAAATAAATTGAATCAAATTTTCATTCAACTTTCCAAAAAGAGTTTTTTTATAAATCAAATACCTTTTCAAATTTATTTATTCACCAAACCATCTTAATTTCTTAATTTACCTTTTAGAATTGGGCACTTTTGATAATTTATTTCAATTCCGGCGATGTGATTAATTTTTGAAAGCTAAATGAAAATTTTGATCTTTTTATTTTACAATTTACAGTAGATATATCTAAGAATAAAATTTATTGAAGATTTTTTGTGATTGGAGATATGGATTTTTTTCCAAATATTTTCCCTTTAAGCAATCCTAGATAAACCAAATTGAAAAAATTAAAATTTGAAAACATGTTTTGACCATATATAAACACTTTTTGAATTTTGAAATTTTTGAAAATTCATTATTTGAGACTAGGGAGAAAATTATGATATCAGTGTATTGTATCTTTGAAATAAACAATGTTTTATAATATAGTATTCAACTAGGTCCAGTATGTTAAGAATTTTTATCTTTACATTTTTTGAAAATTTTGAAAATTTTGAAAACATGTTTTGTCCATATATATAAAAACATTTTTGAAATTTTGAAATTTTTGAAAATTCATTATTTAAGACTAGGAGAAAATAATAATGTTAGTGTATTGAGTCTTTGAAATAAACAATCTTAATTAAATTTATTGAAATATCATTTCCAATTGTTTTTGTAAAGATTTTTGTGTTATTCAACTAAAGATGAGTGAAAATTTTTACGATCTTGGATCTGAATGATTCTGTATCCCATAATATAAAAAAATTGTCTTCGTCTTGTCAATTCTAAACCTTTTTAGTCTCTTGAGTGATCAAAAAAAACTATGCCCAGATCAAAATAAGCAACGTCCAAAAGCATAAAACACGTACTTTTTTTTCTTCAAATCTGAATTCAAGGCAACAACTAATTCACTGCCCAGTGGTATACCTAAGTTAAAATTAATTTTAAAAGTAAACTCCTTGTTATTTTAAAGGTATTTTAAATTTAGGAATTAGAATTGTTGAAAATTTTCCTATAAATTTCTCAATTTTTTCAGGAATTTTTTGTTTTTTTTTAATCTGGAATATTTTTCTCACTAATTTATTCTATTTTTTGAGATAAATATTTCAATTTGATCGACTATTTTTAGAATTTCTTTTGGAATAACAGAACTTTAAGAAACCAATACCATATTTTTACTTTGTGTTTATTGTTGGTTTATTTGATCCGTTAAAGTATTTGAGAAAAAAAGAACATGCTTTTTCTTTTTAAACATTGATTCAACCTTTCTATCTGTGCTTATTTTGACAAAGTAAATCGCATCAACTTACTTTGTTTTTTTTTATTAAGAGGGTTTCCTAACAAGTTGGCAGTGTGTAGTCTTTAACACGATTTGTAAAAGAAAAGAAAAGAAAAAATAGGAAAATGAAATCGAAGTTAAAATTTTTTTATTATTTATGGGCAAATAATTAATAAGTCAAAAAAAAAGAAGAAAACAAAATATCGATAATGAAAAATATGAGAACACTTACCGTTAAAACGAAACACAAAAATCTAACAGCTTGAATCCAATACCGGTATTTGAAGTCTAAATGGGAAAATATTTTCAATTCATTTTCCTTATTTATGACAAACAGAGTTTCCCTACAGGGCCAGGTTGTAAATTGGAGTTTTGTTTGAAAAAGGAAATAGTAAACCAAGTGAAAAAATTTCCCATTTGTAATTCAAATACCAGTACAAGTTCTTCAAAAAAAACATTTAATTTGGTTAATTATTTTGCTATTCTTCAATTTTGTGTTCTTTGGTTTTGATATTTATTTTTTTTTTTTAATTTTTTTTCTAATTTTTTTAACAAAAGAAAAAATTATCGAGGCAAATATGTCCCTTAAGTCAAAACAATTGGACGATTTGTTGTTTGGGTCACCTTTTAAAACTGTTTCAATTAAACAAAGAAAATATTCGTCACGTACAAACCTAACAAAAAAGGAGATCACTTTTAAAGATCCAGATCTTGATTGTCTCGATTTTGATGATCGGCTAGGCAACAATACAAAAAGAAACACTTTCACCTACCCAAAAACACCCCAGAAAAGCCGAAGCACCCTCAAGAACAAAGCACTTTTACAACACAATTATCGCTTTTCAACACCAAAGCTCAACCTACAACGCAATCCTCCATTAAAGAACAAAGGGAGTGATTTCGAAAATTTAGAACCAATGTTCGATCTTCAAAAATTCGAAGGTAGTGTGCTTGTCTTCAACAATAAAAAGTTACCCAAAAAATTTTTCCATTACAAGCAAATGGGCAACCTAACAAAGGATTTCAATACAAACTGTGGTGTCTGTGATGTCAAATTTAATCCTAGTGATCGAGAAATACTTTCAATAGGCAAAAATGATGGGACACTACAAATCCTAAAAACAAAGGGGATCTTTGTTCAAGAACACAATTCAATAACAACACCAGAAATCGTTAATTTGACAACGTCATGGGCTTCAAATGAAGGGCAACAACAGAGCGAAAAATTGTTAATCTCAGGAGAAAATACACAAGAAATCTATGGTTTAAGTTTGGAATCCAATCTTTTGGAAAAGTTGGTTTCAAAGAGCTCTTCCTTCGAACAAGGTTTCAGCTATCACCCCAATTCAAATCACGGATTTAGAGGACTGAAAAAAATTAAGTGTGGTACCCAAAGGAATGAGACTAATTTAATTTTTGGTCTGTCCACGAGCGGGGATTTGTATCTGTCTGATCACCGCTCTGGAAAATGGCTATCAAAATTGGATTTTTGTGAAAACATTTCTGATTTTGATTTTTTATCCAAGAAGATGAGTTCGAATTATCCCAACTGCTTGGCGCTTTCAATAAATTCGGAAAACCCCCATATATTGCTCTGGGACATTAGAATGGATAAAGCGCAATCGAAACTCTTTGATCAGTCCGATACAAAGTTTTCCGTTTTGTCGTGCTCCCCCAACGGCAAGTACATCGCCGTGGGGTGCGATAAGGGCGCGGTGAATATTTGGTGCACAAAAAAGAAAAAAATCATCAAGTCAATGCTTAGTTTGCAAAATACCTGCACACACATCTCCTTCAACCACGATTCCCAAATGCTAATAATGTCTTCAAAATTTAATGACAATGACTGTAAAATAATACACATACCCTCTTTCACGCCCATCAACAACTTTCCCACCAACAACATCATTTTGAATTCCATCACCTCCTTTGATATCTCTTCCAACTCTTCCAAAATGTCTTTTGCCAATTCAAATGGTCATGTTCTCATGTTTAAAAATTTATATTTTGATTTTTAATAATAAATTTTATCATTGAATTATTTTTTATTCCCATTTTTGTTTTGATTTGGTTTAAGGTTTACGGTCCCTGTAATCGATAAAACGATTAGTTATCTGTCTTGTAATTATCAGTATGTCTGTCCATATCCATCCTACCACCACACATCAAATGTCAAAAAAATATTTTATCATCGTTCCCACTTTGAAGACACAATTTTTTCAACAAAATTTCAATAACAAAAAAAATCTCAAATTAAGGCACATTTTTTGGAATTTTTTTTTATAAATTATTTAACTAGAATTTGAATTTTGAGCTTTAATTTGAGATTTTTATTGTGTCTTAAATTTCGTTGAAAGTTTATGTCTTAAAAGTGAAACCGACTGTATAAATAAAAGAAATTACACATCAATTATACTAATATTTACAATTAAAAATCCTGTTCGGGATTGTTTTCATGTAAAGTATTTTTTTTTTTTTTCCCACTTTAATTACCAACTTGGTTTAACAAACCTAAGAAGAACCCTTTTTTGTAATAATATCTAGAATATTATTATTTTTTTATTTTATCTAAAATATAATTTTTTTATAATTCAAAATTTTGTTCCTTTTTGAATGTTTCAAATCTATTTTTTTTTTGAATTTTTAGAGTAATTTTTAGTGTACCTTTACAATTATTATGATAATTTCTTCTTCCTTCTGAAGATTTGGAAATTGTATCACCACTTTGAGGATTTTTTCGTTTTCATTTTTAGGTGAATTGAGTTTATGCCCTTTTTTTTTTTTTTTTGTAATTTTCATGAGAGCCTTTCAATTTCTTTTTTTTTTTTTTGTTTTGCCCTCTGTGAGTTTTTTCATTCATATTCGCATTTATTTCATTTTTTTAATCATTTTTTAGTTAAATACAATAATTTTTCTTGTTATTGTCTATATAATTGTTGTAGATTATATTAATCTTGAAATAAAGATGTATTATTGTTTTTTGAAAAATAAAAAAAAAAAAAAAAAACACTTCCTAGAGACATTTTTTAAGTTTGTGTTGATATATAATATTCTAAGTTTAATTTTTCTCTCTTTTTCTTTTCTCTTTTTTTTTTCTTGGTTTATTTTATATTTGTTGAAAATAAAATTAATAGATTAGTTTTTTTGTATATTTGTGAGAATCTAGAATTTCAAAATACACAGATAATTTTGAATGAACTGCTGGTATTGGAATTAAAAATTGGGAAACAATATTTTTTTTTTTTTTATTTTCATTTATTGATAGATTCTGAAAAGAAGTAGGATGTAATTTATAATTCTATTTAACATAGATACATTACAATAAAGTCATAATTCTTTCCTGTTAATAATGTAATTACCTTTTATACATGATTATTTAGGAGCATGCCTTAAGATATTACAACTTACTTACAACTGATCCAAGATAACGAGAAGTTTTTTCAATATAAAATTTTGAGTTTGATATAGATTTTTATAAAGTTGGTTATTGGAATAAGTGGTTTCATTTTGAATAATTTTTTTCTTACAGATGTTCCAATGCTAACATAATTTTTTTTTTAATCACAAATTATGATGTTGATATAGATTTTGAAATCAACTTATATATGAATAATAAAGCTCACAATGAAAAAAAAAAATTCATACATGAACACATATGAAAATTAATCTTCTGATATGATAAAAAAAACCATTATTTCAATAGTAAATTTTATATAATTTCTCAACGAATTTTCTATTTTTAGAGTCATTTTGGGTTCTGAAATTTTATTTTTTGAAAATTATAAACAATTCTTGAATATTGGCTCATTTTGAAATTTTTTTTTTCATAAGAGCTTTATTATTCACCAATTCAACATTTTTAAAATTTATATCAGTATCAAAATTTGATATATAGTAGGGAAAAAAATACAGGACATAAAAAAAAATCCCGGACAAGATTTTTAATTGTGGATATTAAGAAAATTTTTGTGTAATTTCATTTATTTTCAATCAAATCCTTATTATAAATAACCAATTTTTTTATGAGATTAGTAATAAACCTACCTAAAGTTCATCAAAGTAAGGTGTCTCAAGAATACTCAAGTAATTGTTTGATAGTCTAAGTAGATCAACTTTTTTTGAAAAACAATCAAGTTTTCAAGAGATTAACTTGAATTTGGAAAATGATAATTTTTATTCATTGTTTTTTGATTGATTGAATGGTGTTTGGAACAAGTACGATTTCTTCAATCATCATTCTAATAAGTGGGTCAGTTATAATTTAAAAAGTTTGATTCTTAAAAAAAGATTTGATTGTAAACAAATGAAATTACACAAAAATTTTACTAATATTCACAATTAAAAATCTTGTATGGGATTTTTTTCACTAATTTATAAAAAAATTCACGGTAGAATAGGATCTGTTGTAACCAAGTTTATATGAAAAATAATCTTTTGATGAGATCAAACAATTTTCATTTTTTTAAGGGAATTTTCATCTATTTTCTCAATGAATGTTCCATTTTTAGAGTCGTTTTTGGTTCTGAAAATTTATTTTTTGAAAATCAGAAAAAATTCCAGAATTTTACTACTTTTAATTTTTTTTTTTTTTATCAAGATGAGCTTATTTATTCTTATATTCAACTTTTTAAAAATCTATACCAGCATCATAATTTGAAATTTAAAAAAAAATTATGGTTGCATTAGAACAGCTGTAAGAAAAAAATTATTCAAAATTAACCCATTATCTTCCCTATAACCAACTTTTGAAAAATTTCTATCAAACTCAAAATTTTATATTGAAATAATTTCACAGTAGCTTTGGAAAAACTGTGACTGCTTCGCATTCACAAGACAAATATAATTCAAAACTTGAAAAGTCAATAATTGAAAAAACAATTTTTTGTGTTTATCAAATGCCTTAAAATTACAACTGTTGGGAGTTTTTTACAAAGAAAAAATAATTTAAAAAACGATATTCTTAAAAAGCTAGATAGCCCTTCACTAATCCATTTTTATTTGCGAAAACAAAAGTTTTATTACAAACTAACCATATGAGACAAAAAGTTTTTTTTTCTATTTCCACCCCTTTTTATTTATTAGAGTTTCTTATGATCAGATTTATAAAAAAAATAACTCCTTATTTTTCTTCAAGAACTTTAAAGTTCAAGAAGTCGGTTACACGCCAGAAAATGGTATCATTCAAAATACCATTGTAAAGAACATGAATCGAAAACTATCATAAAATTTTTGGTGAAAAGATTATTTTGCTTTTGATTTCAATAATCTATTTCTTTTATAGTTTCAAAAGTGAATCAGACAAAAAAGAAGATCAAGTTGAAATTGTGACCTTGTTGCACCCAAATATCAGAGAACTTGGGAACAATAACCTTCAAAAAGGAAAGAATATTTTTTTCAAAAAACAATATTTAGAATAAAAAGAGAATTTTGAGGATTTTTATTTTAAAAATTTAAAACAAAATATTCAAATAAAACAAATCAAATGTTAATATTTTCAATACAGACCAAAAAAAAAAACAAAAATAAATGGAAAAATTCTTAAAAGAAATAATTTTTCAATTTTTTTTTTCGAAAGATAAAGAGACCCTTGAATATTTTTGAATTCTTTGATAACCATTATGTTTTAAATACATTTCAACGCCTCTTTGGGAAGATTTGTATATTCGGTTATAAGAAGAAGGATCATTTGGGTCATTTGTCAGTTCTGCTGATAAATGGAACAAATCCTTTTTGATAATGATTTTTGTTGGGAATTTTTTTAAAGATTTATTAGATTTCTTTTCTTTCTTCCAGCCCTGAATCAAAGTTGGGTCGTATTCGTGGAACCTTTCCAACCGCTGGTACCATGAGGGCTTTGGCTTTGTCTGAAGAAAAGCGGAGAGTTTTTGTTTTTTTTCGTTTATGATTTTGGCTTGTTTTTTCGAAATACTGTGAGTGTTTCGGCTCATATTCCCTTTTGGTTCGCTGGTGATTGTCTTGAGTGCGTTTTGGTGATAAGTACTAAATTGCGCGTCTTCTTTCGTGTCTACCTGCTTGAGAGTGTTTCTGATCAACAGACTCATTTTGAGATTTGGTCGCATATTTTTTGATAATCTTCTTTGTTCGTTTGTTTCTGAAAAATATTGTGGCTTTTGGGGAACTCTTTTTAATGAGAGTAACGCATATGAAATTTCGAGTAATTGGGTGGTGTTCATTTGGTTATTGTGAAAGTTAAAACTGTTTTTTTCAAAAGAAAAAAAATTAAAATATGAAAAATTTTTGGAAAAAAGAAAAAGTTTTTTTGCAAAAGCGAAAAAAAAATGTCTTCAACCTTCAGTTATTTTTAGAAAATCAAATTTAAAGTGTCAATTTGCCAGATAATAGTTACTTCGGAATACCCTTTTGGTAAAGTGGTCTTCAGAGAATCTCTTACAATGACTGGAGCTACATGAAAAACTTTTTATGTTTTTTATTTTTGGATCAAGAATTACTTTCGATTTTTGTTATACACTTTCAGATAGAAACGTTCACCAATTAAAAGAGTAGTGATATTACTTTGAAGGAAAAGTACTAAAAAGAGAAAGGTCGAATAAATTTGAATTTTTGGAAGCAATTTCTGCGAAATATTCTTATAAGAATAACTTTTTGTTTTTATAAAAAGTTTTTTTGACTCTCTTGAAAAAAAAAAATATTTGATATAAAATTTGTATATTCTTAAATATTCATTCAATATCGGATCTTTCAGAATAATCTATTCGAAAATTATTTTTTTTAGAATTCTTTTTCAACTTTTTTTTTATTTTACGAAAAATTAAAAGATAATGAGGAATTGAATGGTTTTCATTTAATTTACCCAAGAGGATAACTTTATACAAAAAATTTTAAAAAAAGAAAAAAAAAATTATTTTGAAAAAACTTTTTATTCCTAAGGAGAGTAAAAAAGTTGACTTCTTTGAATATAATAAATTAAAAAAAAATTGATAATTTCCCAAAAGAATCAATTGAAACCATCTCTATTAAACCCAGTTATTATTTGTACTCATTTATTTATAATGATCTTTATCTTTTTCAATAATAGAATCGAGACATCAATTTTATGGAAATAAAGAGAAATTTGTCTTTTTTGAAAGCTAACCAAATATTATTCTGAATTTAAACTTTTTACTCGATTGCATTAAAATTATTTAAAAAATAAATTGATGGGCCAACACTATTTGAATACTTGTCATTGTAATTCTGATTTTATTTTGAGAAAAAAAAAAAATTCTTTAACAATTAAACTGATCAGTTTTGAAATAAAAGATCCAAATTTTCAATTTGTAACTAATCTGTTTAGGAATTTACCATTTATATCTTGAAAATTCTTAAATCAAAAAAAATCACAAAAAGAAAAATATTTGTTAAATTGAAGTTATCTTCAAAAATGTTTGCCACTTTAAATCTCCCTTTCTCAATAACTGTCATTAGCACTTTTCCGAAATTTTTTTACGAACTTTATAATCAAATAACAGTGAGAGTAACTCAACCACTCATCAGTTTCTTAATCATCCTCAAAAGTTTTTGATTAACACCCCAATTTTTGATAAGAACCAAATAGTTGAAAAAATAGTTAATAGTTTCTGCTTTTCAAGAAATAACTCAAATTAACTTCTTGGTTACACCTACGTTTACTATTAAATTCTCTTCATTATTCGTTGTTGGATAAAAAAAAATGATGAATAAAAAAATTAACTTCTTTTTCAAGAACACAAGAAGATTGGAAAAAGAGTTTCTTTTTTGCTTACGGTTCTACAAATTTATTTACTCATTGAAAGAAACAATTTTTTCTTTTGACAACATGCGATATTTTTTAAATTTTCTCTTGCATTTTTAACTTCTTCACACCCAAAAAAAATCATTTAAAAGAACGATTAAAAATAAGAAACCAAGATACTTTGACCAGCAATTTAGACCACATTTCTGGAACAGAAAGTTGAAAAGATTTTGTTCATATTTCGAAAGTTAAGAGATTTTTTGAGAAGAAAGTAATTGTTATTGTGGAAATATTGATAGTGTATGTAAAGTAACGCTTCCTAGTGAACGAGAAGGGGTTTAATTTTCAATTATGGATCAGGCTTTCTCTCCTTTTGCTTTTTTTTTTTTTTTAATAAACTCAATCACAAAAAAGTTGTTCTCAAATGAAAAATTACAACAAATAATTCATATTTTGCTCTCAGTTTGATATTTTCTCTTAAATTTTATTTGACTAGATCAAGAAATTAATTTTTTTTTAGTTAATCAAATTAAAAGTTAGGGACTATTTTAAAAAATTCCAATGTAATGTGAGTATAACCTAATATGTGTTCATGTTGATTTTTCTAATTGGATTCTGAAGAACTATCAATTATGCGATTTTTGGGATTTAAAAATTTTTCCACAAGCAACCTAAAATAACCATTACGTTATCAAGAGCAGAATATTTGTGTTTCAAATTCAACATAAACTTTTTTTTATTCCAGCTTCAATACAAGATCTAAATCACTAACCAATAGAACACACATACCCAAAAACTTTTGAAGGTAAACTTCTTGGAGTTTTAAGTAAATTATATATTTGAAGTTGAATTTTCTAATAAATATTTTTCAAAAGATTTCTATTTTTATTGAAATTTTTACTTGTTTTTTGCAAATAAAAATATTCTCAAAAATTAGATATATTTTTTTAAGAATAATTTATATTTGATCCTTCATTTTTAGAACTTATTTTTTAATAGTAGGACTTTAAAAAACCAATGGTATGTTTAACTATTGTTTATTGTCAGTTTCTAACATCATTTGATATATAAAAGCTTTCTGGAAAAAACAAATATGTCTTAAAATTTTAACCTTAGTTATACCAAGTCTGTATGTTTTATTTTAACAACAGTACAGAGTATGAATATTGACGGTTCAGATTTTTAATTTGTTTCTTGTAAATTAAAGTTTGTTCAATAACCCGTGTTGACTTTTATGTTTTGTTTCAGACTTTTGCTATTATTTTTCCAATAAAAAAGTGTTTTTAAGTGTTGTTTTTCAAGTTTTCTCAGTTATTTTAACCATAATAATCGATTCTTTTTACTACACAGGACAAATTTTCTCTCAAAATATAACCCACCAATTGTCCCCAAGAATGGATTATTTCTAGAACATAGAATTAATTGTAAAATATCTAGAACAAAATTTCTATTCAACTTTTGAAAAAAAAAGCCAAAAAGAAAAATCCATAATAAAATTAAAACCCTTATTTTAAAAGAAAATTATAAATAGGACTGATTTGTTGAATTAAATAATTTTATTATGGAACTCTCAAACAATTTTGGAAAGTTGAATGAAAATTATATGAAAACTATTTTTGAATAAATAGTATTATGGGTAACAGAGAAAACTGCAGTTGGGAAAATAAGAGTTATACTATGTTCATGTACTTTCACCAAATCAAAAAATTAGTTTTTTATTTTAATATTTATCAAAATTTAAAAAGATAATAGATTAAAAAATTATTTGTATTTCATTATCCAAGAGATATTGAAAGGACTCTGGGAATTGAAATACTTGAGAATTCCAATGTAACCATTACTGTTTCCAAGTCTAAAGAATAGGAACATAATTTAAGGCACATTAAAAATTCCAAAATAAGAATTGATCTTATAAAAAAATTCTTTTTCCAAACCACAAATGCTGTCCTTTCTTTTTGTTTAAGATACTTTGGATCATGTATTCAAAGATTAAAAATAAATTATTTTTTTGCAAAAAAATCTGGTTTTGGAATTTTTATTTTTTCTGATATTGCACATTGATGTAAATAACCCACCTTTTTAAGTTTAACCCATTATTAAAATTTAACCCAGACAAAAAATATTGACTGACTGTAGAAATAAAAGAAACAAATCAATGGGATGAAAACAATATATAGACTTGGAAGAGGGTTCTTTAAATAATTTTTAAAAAAGAATTATGAAGATATTGAAAGATTAAAATGTATTTATTTTGGTAGTTTTGTCAAAACACCACTCTTCATTTTAAAATAATGAAAATGTAATTTTTTGACAAAAAAAAACAGAAAAATTTCTTTTTTTGTTTTTTTATAAAAAAATTATTTAATCTCAGAAATTTTGTAAATATGAGAAAATTTTTGAAATAAAAAACAGTTCATATTTTTGTGCAATTCCAATTAACCAAAGATCTAACCTCTAAAGTCAATTTAAATCCGAACTAAGAATATTCTTATAACTTCCAATCTTCTAATACCCAAGTCTGAAAAAAAAAACACGAGTTGACTTTTTGTAATGGGATAAAATGTTGTCAACACTGGTTATTTACACCACTGTAAATACACGCTTACCACAGAGAAGAAATTAAGAGCAGTATTGATTTGTGGGTAAATTAATCAAAATTTGCGGGTTATTTTACTAATAACTTACAGAAAAAGAAAAAATAATTGGAGAAATGTTTTTTGAGGTGTGTTTTTAAGTGTTTGTTTAATGAGGACAGAAAGTATCATACAAAATAAAAACCAAAAAAACTCAAAAATTTACTTTTTTCCTAAAAAAAATAATTGGATCTTTGGATAAAGAACTGTAAGAACCCTAACCAAAACAAAATGATAGTACTTGTGATGTATCTGAAGAAAATCACTTGTAGCCTCAATCCTTAAAACAGATTTTAGGGAAAATATTTTTCATAGAGTTTTTTTGTAAAAAATACGAATATTTGATAAAATTTGATATTTTTTCAGAGTTTGTATCTAGGAAGTGATACCGAATGTCAAAAAAACATAAAGTTTGGTCAAGAGTTCAAAAAGAAAAATCCAAATTAGTAATATAATTTGTATTTTTCATCTAATTTTATGAAATCTGTGTTTTTTTTTCAAACATATAATTGCAGAAATTTTACATATTTTCTAAAAAAACATTTTTTACTTATTAATTGGAAAATTTTTATAATAGAATATTATTTTTTATAGTTTTTTTTCTTAATCGTTTGGTCCTAAAATAATATAATTTTCTTTTTGTAATTCGATCAGAACAACTACCCAATAAAAAAAAGCATTTGGATAAGAATAAAATTTCAAATAATTTGATTGAGTACAGTTTAACGAACATCTATACAAATGATTACATCTATAATACTTACAGTATCGAAAAAAACCTCTTTATTTGAGGAAACCATGGGGAATTTAAAGAAAAAATTTAAATTATTCCCTGGAATTATGCCCCTTCTAAATTATATAAAATTTTTGTGACTGAGGAATCACTATTATCAAAAAATAAAAGCCAAAATCCAGGATTATATAAAACTAATAGTACAATTAATAGTTCATCCTCAGCAAATAAAATTTATTCCCAATACAATAAAACTGTAATTTGTAACATTTTCATGGTTATTGTATTTATTGTTGTTAACAGTGTCGATATTTAGACTCTCTAAGTTTTTAGAAATAAAAGTTTTTATGGGGGTAAATTTTTTTTAAATTACTTATGAAATAAAAATTACTTTTCGTCCATATTTGAGATTTTGACCTTTATAGATAATAATAAATATTTTTAAAAATATTATACTTTTCTTATAAATTTTAAATATCAAATAAACAACCCAATGAGAAATATTGAGTGTTCTAGGTTTTCCAGGAATCTAACATTTTTGATAAGATTTCTTATTTTTACTAGATTATTTTAAATTTGGGAAAAACTAAGGTAAGTTCCCAAGTCTTTACAGAACTTTAAAAGAACCAAGTAAAATCTAGAGATTTAACCCAATGCATTAAATTCTAGAAAACCCAATGAAAGCATTCGAGGTTTACAGGAAGTTATAATAATCTAGCTACAATCATATATTTTACTTTATCCTTTTAATTCTGAAAAAATTAACGGACGTGACCTAGGTTTTCCAGAATTCAAAAGAATAGAGTCAAATCTCTGATTAAACCACATTCCTTTAAATTCTGGAAAACCTAACAAAGTAACCTAACGGAAAAACCAAAAAAAAATATATTTATTTGAATTTAAAACAATAAATAATTCTTTAATAGTTAAAATAATTGATTACATATTTGAAAGATATTTATTAAATTTATAATATGTTTTAAATATAATGAAAGAACCTCTTAAATATGAAAAAAAAAAAAAAATTATTTTTTTATTTTAAAAATAATCTTGCTTAATAGAGCCTGGAAACTTGGAATTTTCAACTAAAATTGAGAAAATATCTTTAAAAATAATTTTCCTCAAAGATCTCTTATCAACCAATAATTTTTCTGATAAATCTAGTGATCAAAAAGTAAAAAATGACTAGAGGCTTAAATTTTTTTTTTCAAAAATTTTTTCATCTTCAGGTTAATTTAAATAATTAAACATTATTCGATTATCACTGTTTAATGATCATATGTTATGTTTAAATTTTTTAAAAATAGATTGGGGTGCATATTAATAAAATAAGAAAACAAACAGCTGCTAATATTTTTTCACCCATACCTTTTGATCTTTCCCACCCCGAACCAATTTCCCCTTTACCTTTTAAAATCCAATACCAATAACATTAAACATAAAGAACCAAAAAATATATCAACAATCCAATTTTTTAAAAAAAAAAAAAAAAATAAATAAAATATAAAATTATTTATGATTCAAAATTCAAAAAATTAATTCGTTATGGAGAATATAGGTGCATTTTTAAATTTCTTCAAGAATTCTGTTGCTCTGCTAATAAAATCTTGGAAATCATTTTCATCCTTTAACAAAAACCCAATAGCAATGGAGGGTTCTATAGATTCGATATTTATACTATATATTGATCTTTGTATAAAAGAAGAGGTATCTAAGGTGCTTGAAAAGAATTCGCCTTTATATTTTTGTGTTCTATGGGGGTCAAGAAAGAAAAAAGATTTATTTTGGATACCAATAAAATAAAAGCTTGTATTGGGCTTCCCGCCAATTATACCAATCGACTGGGGGAATTTCATGACTTCAGTTAAAGGCTCAATATATCGGGGGTTTAATTTAGCCAAACCTAACCGTGTTGGCAAATAAATAATTATTGGGACCCAATGGTTATTTTTGTTTTTGTTTTTGTTTTTACTGCTTTCAACAGATGTTTCATTAAAGTTCAAAATGATTTTTGAGGAAACAATGATTGAATAAAAAAAATTTTCATTTGATGATCTCGGGTGAATTTCTGTCTTGCTTTTGTTTTTTTTGAGTATTTTTTTTTCTGTGAATTCAATTTTTAAATGTAAATATTTTTTTTTTTTTTCTCTTCTCCTCCGTTTTTCTTCTCTTTTTCTCCGTTTTTCCTCCCATTTCTTCACCCTTCTTCTTTTATCTTCACCTTTTCTTGCCTTTTCATTTTTTTTAATTTTTGGTTTACTCCTTTTCCCTTTTTTATTAATAATTTCCACATAACCCCATTCTTTTGATGATGTTTTTTTTTTATTATTTTTTTTAGTTGGCGGCTTTATTTCATCTTCATCAATTAAAATAAAATCATCGATTTCATTTTTCTTGATACACACACTCTTATTTTGTAGATCTTCATTTACAAAATCAAAATCAAAATCATTGTCATTCTCCAGACTTTCATGATCACCATCATTCTTTAATTCTTCATTCTTCATAGATCTATCAATATTTTTTTTGTTTTTTAAATTAATATCAAAACTATCAGAATCAGAAGAATCTTTTAATAAACTAAACTCATCAATTAATTTTGGAATAATTTTTTTATTAATAACTATTCTCGGTGGGGTTACTGTTTCAATTTTCATTTTCTTATCAAAATCCAATGTTTTATAGTTTAGTTTTCTTTTATAATTTGTTTTTTTCTCCCTTGATTTATTTTCTAAATAATTAGAATATTTAAAAATTGAAGTTTTTTTTTGCGGTTGATTAATGGAAGGAAAAAATAAATCAGAATAGGAATATTTGATCTTTGAATCATCTTTTTTTTTCTTCCAATTTTGTTTTGCAACACCGAGAGTATGTATTGTACTATCATTATAATCCGTTCTAAAAAAGCTATTTCGGTATTTTTTTTTCTCTTTCTTTTTTTCTTTTCTTATTCTATTATCTTTTTCTTTTTGATTTTTCTTTTTCTTTTGATTTTCCCTTTTCTTTTGATTTTGATTTTCTTTTTCTTTTTCTTTTTTGTTTTCTTTTTCTGTTTTAGATTTCTTTAACAATTTTGGTGAACTATTCCCCAACTCTGCAAGTTTTTGAATTTCAGAAAAACTAATACAAGAATCATTACTAGTATATATTCTAAAACAATCGTCATGGTTTTTTTTTACAAGTTGTCTAAAAATGAAAAAAAAAAAAACAATTAATAGAGATGCAAAATTATTGAAAATTTATTGTTAATGATTCTGAAAATACATTTTAAAAATTAAAATCTTACTTTAAAACATTTGAAACCATACCAGGCGAATGCCTATAAAAATTTATTTTATATTTTGAAAAGTTATATTAAATTAATATATAGTTAATTAATTCGAATGAAAGTTCGGTTAATAATTAAAAAAAAAAATTATGAATTATTATTGGAGAATAATAGGTCATGAAAATCTTTTCTTTAATATGAGTTATAGAGCGTTTGAGTTTTTTAAGAAGAAAAGTTGATATTTTTGAATTTTCTTTTAACTTTAGATATAAAATTAATGAAAGTTTTTAATTTGGTAGTAGAGAGTTTTTTTAATGGTTCCTTAATAATTTAGCTTTTATTTAAAATTATAAATAACTAAATTTGTTAATAATTAATTATCTCTGATACCAAATTCCATAATGGTTAATTATTAGGGATAATTGAGCACATATTTTTTTTCTGTTACCTTTTGGCACAATTTTCCTTTATTTTATTTTAAAGAGTGAGTAAATTGTCACACGCAGTTCGATTGTTATAAAAACCCCTTATTTTACCAGTTCTTGTTCCAATTAGATTTTTTTTTTTTTTTACAAATTCGTAATTTTTATGAAGGAGAAAAAAAGGTGCAAAAAAGTAAAATAAAAAATTTTTTTTTATTCAACATTTTTTGTTAATTTTTTTTATTAGTAGCATTTTCAATTTATCAAAATATAAAACACCTTCGAACTTCACAAAAATTAATCAAAGACCCAGAAAAGAGTTATATTAAGAAGAAGAGTCCTTAGAAACGTCAAAGGATGATTTCTGAAAGGCTTTCTATGTAGAGTTACAAGAAAAGAATGAAAAGAGGGATTGTAAAAAATTCCAACAAAGAATCTTGATCAAGACATTGTAGTCTTCATTAGCTGATTAAAAAAAAAAGTAATACTGGTAAATATTTGTGGAATAGCTCTAAGACAATGTAAAACACTCTCGTTAACCCTTTCAGGAGATACTGGAAACATAATAGACTACAAGACTACCCAAACTTGTAAAAAAAAATACCTAAGCTATTTCCTAAAAAGAGGGTTTAATTTATTTTAAAATAAATCACCATAAAACGATTTAAATATATGAAATAATTAAATACCATTTATTGATTCTTGTAATTTTTCAATTTGTTTGTTAGTATGTTATTATATAAATAAAATATATTAAAATTTCTGATCTCGATTTTATCGGATATTTTTTAAGGGGTGAAAAATGGTGTTTATTATTTTCTTCTTTTTGATCGAAAAAACGGTTTTCATAACTTCTTTAATCTCGACAAATTTTCAAATATAATGGAAATCTTATATAAACTACATTTTATTATTTAAAAAATTATTTGTACCATTTTGCTCCTTTTCAGTTTTTTTTTGAAATTGGTTTTTCATTATTTTGTTTTCACGAAAAAAATTGTATTTTTTTTTCTCATTTTTTGGAAATATTTCATCCAACATATTATGAAATAAATACCATAACCATTGATTCAATCAGTATTAATATTTAACTAAATTTGGTATTGTTAATTAACGAATACCTCCACTGACAATGATTTTTTTTTCTGAAATGTAAAAAAAAAATGCCCATATTTTCTGTAAATAGCCTGAACACAAACTACACTAGATCTATCTCGAAAGGAATTAAAGAAAAAACTATTGGTAGGGAAGTGCATTTCTTGGATTACAGGGAAGAAGAATTAAGGTTTTGAATCCAGTTGGACATAAAAGTTCTATATGATCCTCTAGTATGAACCCAATGGTTGATGATAATTCTCACTAGCTTTAAAGGAGGAGAATACTTCAACTTGTAACCTAAATAGGTTACATACCATCGAGGAGATTGAATAAGGTCCAATAAAGCGAGAAAAATATTGGCCAAAAACAATCAAGGAACAAGTAATAGCAAAGGTGCATTTGAGAGCAATAAAATTATATTTGATTTTTTTTTCCTTAAATAACTCAGATTATCAGGCAACTCGAAATGAATAAATATTTTTATATTTCTTTCTTTAGAGGAAAAAGTTGATTCACTACAGCCAAAGTCATTTTTATTATTGGATAATTTGGATCGATCTAAGTTCTCTCTCAAATGATCAATAATAAAGAATCATTTTTTCTTCTGCAATTTCCTTTTTTTTATAGTAGAAAAAAATATTTTGAATATTTATACATAATCAACCGAATAATGATAGTTATTAGTAAAATGCTAAAACCAACACTAGAATACCCATTATAAATTCAATTTCAAAAATTGTGAATCACTCACCCGAAATTATAAATTGAATATATATATATATATATATATAATATTATATTCTTTAGTATTCAAGAACAACTAATTATCAAATCTTATTAATAATTCACTTTTAAATTATTCTAAAGATATAAAAACCTGAAATTTTAAAAATTAAAAAAAAAAAAACCAAAAACAAAAAAAAAAGTGAGTAACAATTTTTGAAATGATCATTAACAGATTTTTTATTACTGAACCTTTACTGAAAAAAGATTAACAAGAAGATTTTTGCCGATAGTTATCTAGAGTTTAAAAGATATTATATAGTCTCAATTTTCTTGTGATTATTTGTCATTTCGAAGATCTTTTTTTTTTCTAGGTGTTCTTTTCTTCAAAAAAAAGAGTATCAAAAAGAAAAAAATGAAAAAAAAAGAAAATAAAAAAAAGAAAAAATTCAAAAATTAAAAAAAAATGATTTTGATCTAAAAATTGTAAAATTTTTTTGGTTTAAAATCCTAACAAAACCACTTTCAATAAAATTATAAAGCGAGTCATCATTTTAAGAAAAATAGTTTAAATATATATATATATGTAATTATAAACAATTGATGTAATTTTTTATGGTAAATTATTTTTCAGGATTTAGCTTCAAATTGGAAACTGAATTCATTTATCAAGAGTTATACATTTATCATTCAAGGTTAAAAGTTTGTACTTTCTGAACATTCAAAAGTGATTTTTAAAACCCAAAATAGATAAAATATTAAAAAGGTGCGTTGATTGTACTAAATGTAAAATTTGACAAAAAACTACTGACTTTTGAAAAATTAAATTTGATTTTTGGTTTTTCTTATTATCAAAGAAATTAAAAGATCTTTAGACTTAAAAACAAGTTCTGAATATATTCTGATATTTAAAAATATTCTTTAGTTTCTCAATTTTTTTTTTTAAATTATAAAATAGGATTTTACTTTCTTCTTTATAATTTTCGAATTTTGAAAACAAAAACGAATGAACTAAAGAATCTTTTTCAAAATTTTGTTTTTTACTTTATTGATTCTTTATAAATTGGCAAAGAAAATTTTAAATTTAATTTTTCCAAATTTAACTTTTTCCAAAAAACAGGAAAAATGTTTATTTGATGTTTGAAAATTTTCACCACAAACCTAAAATGAAAATTGGATGAATTTATTATATTACAAACTCAAGTAATCTCTAACTTTTATTAAAATTGTTCAAAAAAAAAAAAAAAAAAACTATAAATATGAATTGTCATATTTGTAATACATCACAATTTTATAGAAAATCGAGATTTACAAAACTAAATTTTTGAATTGAAATAGAAATCATCAAATATTTTACAATTGTAAATTTATATTTGAAAGTTCTAAAAAAATTTTTATTAAGAGATAAATTTTTAAAGAACTTTTTTATATCTATAGAGTATGAAATAAGGAAAAAAAAAAAAAAAAATGACTCAATGGGGAAGCTATATGGACACAGTCTAGCATCTGATTGTAAAAATAATCTCTTTCTTATTCTTATTATTTTGATTGTTGTTAATTTTTAAAACAGATAAATTGAAATAAAGATTAATAATAAAATGTTAATAATTTTACCATTCACCTGCTTGTATTCCATATCTAAATCCTTGGAGAATCATTTTATGCAAAGAATACGGGGCTAACGGATTGTCTAAGAACCAACGAATAATCTATATATATATATATGTATATATATATATATATATATTAACAAAATTATTTATACAATATTATAGAGGTATATTAATTGAAAGTTTTTTTGGAAAATATTTGATAAAATAGAATATTACCATTCGATATTTCATATGTTCCTTTTCAGTACTAAATTCTTTTACCCATTCTATTATTTAACATATATATTGATATCATATTATTTGAAATAATATAAGAAAATTAATGATTAAAAAACAAAATCAACTCAAAATAAAATAAAAAATTCAAGAAAATATTTTTTTTTTTGGTTAAGATATTAGAATATATTATAAATTATGTTCATATTTGAGCTAAACCCGATAAAATTTGAACTGCTTAATCATGAATATTCTGCACATTTAATGTCGTTGTTTATTGGTTCGATTTGCAAACAATCACTTTGTTATGTTACAAGTTTAATCTGGAAGAACGAGAAATATGATATTGCTCCAAGTGATATAAGATGATATTGAGAAGTTCGAAGAAGGATGATTAATACAATCGTAGCACCAGAACAATATCATATTTTGAGTCTGGAAGGGGATCCAAAATGAGAAATTATAACTGGTGATTGTTGAACAAATGAAACAATATGATGAGCTATTTATTTTTTGAACTTAAGATCTAACTCTACACCACAAGAAAATAAAAAAACAGACAAAAAAAAACAAAGAAATAATTTGTTTTTTTTCAATGGTACTTTGAATAACTCGTTTTTTTCAAAGCTTCTTTTTCTCTCAATGGAGTTATTGAAAACATTGAAGTTAAATTTTACATTTTATCCATTGGGGATAAAACTTGGTTTAAATTTAACAGAAACAAACTAGATCGTCCAACTTTTCAATGAGACTCTATCTCCCCTTTTATTTCACGATTTTTAAGCAGCATCAGAAGACAAGCAAACATAAAAACCTGTATGCATCTATTATGTATTCTTAACAGTGACTTATTTTGAGCATTCCTCTAAAAATTTCTCAACTTGACGTAGTAAAATAAAATGTTTTTTTTTCTTTTTTTTTCTTAATTTTGTAAACTTTTTTTTTTTTTTTCAATTTGAAAATCTACTATTAATGGTTTGTTTTCTCCTTTTTTCTTCGAAAAAAAAGACCAAACATTTTTAATTTTTCTAAAAATGAGATTGATTTCTTTTGAACCAAAATTAAAAAACGCTGTTTGGTTTTCGGAATTGTTTTTGAACAAAGAAAGGGAATTTGTTTAATTTCCAATCTTTAAGGGAAAATTGATGTACTTTTTTCTTTATCGTCTATTGAACAAATAATTGGGTTTCTTGAACCAAATTAATTTTCCAATGTCGTAAATCCTTGAGCACTGCGATCTTTTGGGATTTATGAGATTGAACAACGTCGCAAAAATATTGGTTAAACTCTTCTAAAATAACTTTAAATAACATTTTTAAAGTCTAATTTATTAGTAAAATGCTTCTTTATTTTATTCTAATTGAATTCAAAATTAGAAGATCAGAAAATTTTCAAACTTTGCCTAATTACTAAAGGATTTCTCAAAATCTTTCCACAATGACTACAATACTATCCTAATTTTTTTAGAGAGGCAATCACTTTCTTATCAGTAGTTGTCTAGAATTATATACTTGTAATTTTTACAAATAAAAAGTGCGAGTTAAAAAAAAATACTATTAGCTTTGTAATTAAATTGATAAAAAAATTTTTTAAAAGAATTTTCATTTTATTTTAATTTCTCTTTTTGTCTTAAAAATGACCAATTTGAAAAAAAAAAATAAAAGATCTCAATTTACATTTTTATTGTTGTTGTTTTTTTTTAAATTTTCTTTTGGTATTTGATTTTTCATACATTTGTATGTATTTATTCTTTCTTGACGCGAATGTTAGTATTTATTCTTTCATTTAGTTATTTTAACAAAAAAAAAATAATTTTTAAGTTTATTTCTTTCAATATTATGAAAACAAAAACCATTTTATTTGACATTGTAAAAGATATACATTTATTAAAATCAAATAATAAAAAAAAAAATTATCAAAAATCTAGACAATAAAAAAGTTAAAAAAATGTTATTCTTAGGAAAAATACTCAAAAATCATTTAATCTGATGAATCAAAATTCTGAAATTTATTGTTCTTGTCTGGAATTTTTCATCAAAACACTTATGGTTAGAAAACTTGAGGTAATAAAGAAAAACTAATTCAAAAAATTGAAAATAAAAAATACTTAAAATAGTAAAAAAATATTTAAATTGTGTCACATTGTTCCAAAATTTTCGAAGTCAGTGTTTATTTTTTTTTAAATTCGAAAGAATTGAGTAAAATCTTTTGTGGTACTCTTTTTTTTTTTTTTAAAAAAAAAAGAACGACAGCAGAATATTCAATTATTAATCACAGATTGTGTAATTTTTATTTAATTATAGATAAAATTTTTATGAGATTTTGTCCCTTTTATGGATTCAAAAAGAGTATGGTCACGTGTTGTAGAAAATCTAGATTTTACTCAATTTTTTTGAATAAGGTAAAATCAAGGGTTTTTATACATCCTTTTAAATACTGGAAAATCTAAAGATAAATGATATTTAAAATGGAAGGGTTCAACTTCATTTTTAAAAACTTTGAAAATTTACAAATTATCTAAACAGGTACTCTTAGGTTATGCATAAGAATAAATCAAAATATTGTGAATTATGTAAAAAAATAAACAATTAAGAGATCATTGAAGAATTTGACCAATTCTCTGTGATCGTGTCGTCAAGTACAGTAGAGTGCCGTCAAGTGTCTAGGCACTTTTTCAATTTTCAAAAGAATAGTGGAAAATTTTTAATTTTATTCTTTTCTTTAAAATTATGGAAAATCTAACGACATTTTTTTTTAATCTAAAAGAATTGAAAAAAAAATAATAGATTTTACTCAATTCTTTCGTTTTAAAAAAAAAAATAATCGAAAAGTGTCTGTCAAGTGCCGTAGAGTGCTGTAGAGTGCCTAGGTTTTCTTGAGGTTTTCTGTTTTATTTCGAAAATCTATCGATTTTCCAAATAAACAGAAAACTCGAGAAAACCTAACGGCGCTTTTCCAGAATTTAAAAGAATGGAGAAAAATCAAAGATTTTACTCAATTCTTTTGAATTCTGGAAAACCTAACGGCGTTTTTTTTTCAAATTGAGAAATAAAAAGAAAATTTTTGAAATTTTATTTTAATTTATTAAATTAAAAAAAGCTAAAGGCGCTTTTCCAGAATTCAAAAGAAAAGAGTAAAATAAAATATTTTACTATATTCTTTAAAATTCTGGAAAACCTAACGGAACTTTTCTTTAGGTTTGCTGTTTTATCTGTGAAGTGTTCTAGGTTTTTTTTGAGGTTTTCTATTTTACTTAGAAAATCTATTGATTTTCGTTAGGTTTTTTTGAGTTTTCTATTTATTTGTGAAGTATTCTAGGTTTTTTTGAGTTTTCTATTTATTTGTGAAGTGTTCTAGGTTTTTTTTACTTTAGAAATAAACCGAAAATTTATTATCATTTTCTGTTTATTTCTAAAGTAAAAAAAGTAAAAAAAACCTAGAACACTTCACAAATAAATAGAAAACTCAAAAAAACCTAGAATACTTCACAAATAAATAGAAAACTCAAAAAAACCTAACGAAAATCAATAGATTTTCTAAATAAAATAGAAAACTCAAGAAAAGATAACGGTTTTTTTTTTTTTTATTTTTGAAATAAACCGAAAATTAAATAAAATTTCGGTTAATTTCTAAAATTAAAAAAAACCTAACGGTCGTAATAGGACTCAATATCCTCCACTTCTAAATTCAAAAATGAAAATAAAAAAAAAAATCCCTTAGATTTTTTGAAAAGTTTCCTCTCCTTTCGTGACATATATAAAAAGTATCATAGTTTTTGGTCAAATTACAAATTTATTAAAAAAAACATTAAAAATGAACAAATCAATTTTTGCACATGCGTAGTAACAATTAGAGATCCATTTTCTGAAACGAATACAAAATTTGTATCACTAAAACAGTTTCATAAAAGAATTAGAGCAACGGATTGGACATTTTTAAATCTTTTTTTTTTGACTTTTTTCAAATTACTATTAAAATCAAATAAGATTAAATATTATTGTATTGAAAAGTTTCGTAAAGAAGCTGAATTAAATTTCTAAAAATATCATTTCAAATTGGTTTTGTGGGATTATTTTGGTTTTTTCATTAGAATAGTTAGCAAAAAATATTTTAAGCAAATTGAAATCCCATTTTTAATTGATTCCGTAAAGATCTTGATGTTTTTTCAATTGTTAATTAGCCAAATAATTTTGTTACTTGAAATAAAAATTTTCATTTATTAATTTGAGACTACACACATCCAAGAAGATTCAACTAAAAAATAAAGAAATGCCAAACTTGCTCGACTCAGTCTGATCGTTTGTAAAGAAATTGATCATGGTTTAATTTCAATCATTATGAAAAAGAAAACAAAAAAATTCTTTTTAATTTTGAAAAAAAAATTTCGTTCAATAAAGATTTTAAAGATTCAATGTGAATCAGAAATAAGAATTAATTCTTAAAATTTACCTTTTCCTAAAAAAAATTGTTGAAATGCTTGAGCGAGCATCATTTGTCCTTTTTTTTTCATAAAAAACAAGAAGAAATCAAAAAAAGAAAAATAATAAATAAAAAAGATCTTTTTTGTTTTTTTTTTGGATGAAGAGATGAAAAAAATAAGAAAGAAAAAACTGGATTACCTGTTCGGTACATACAACCCCATCCCGTATCGGATGTAAAGCCATGAATTTGGACAAAATTTGAACGATAACTTATAAAAATTATTGATCTGAGCACATACCGCAAGTAATTCCATTTTTCACTATTTTTTGATCCAAGGTTTTTTGGATCAAATTTTGTTCCAAACAAGAAAAATGGTGAATCAGAATTAATTCCTTTTGTTTTTGCTAATTGATTGGAGTGAATTTTGAGAACGTGAATAAGAAAGAAATTGGATCATTTTTAATTTTTATGATTCTGTTTAAGAGGTCTGTTGAAATGAAAAAAAAAAAAAAAAAAAAAAAAAAAAACAATTCTAAAAGTTCTTACACATATGTCTAACTCCATTTTTAATTTTGTTAAACATAATTCTTTTTCAAACCAAAGTTTCTAAACAGTTTTTTTCAAAGTAAAAAGCAAAAAATCATCAAAAAATGAATTACTTGGAATGGAATAATTGTAATTTTCTCTTTTTGATTTTCACATTTAACGGTCTAGCCACTGACAGCCGATTTCTTCTCTATCCAAGAGCAACTTGCTACCAGAAAAAGGTTGGCTTTTTATTGAAGATAAAATGTTCTGATTTCCCAAAAAAGTTACAATTCTCGAAAAAAATTAAATGGGGAAAAAAAAAAGCTGAAACAAGGATTTACATTGGAAAACTTTAATAGAACCTGGAAATTAAAAAAAGTAAAATCAATTATTAAAAAAGAAAGAACCCAGGATTAAAACAAAGTGTAGGATTCAATATAATAACAATTTATTTAATTCTATCTTTTGGTAAGTGGTGTTTTGCTTTGAATGATCAATAAATAAAAATTTGTCGAAAAAATTGGTATATTTTTGATATCACCAAAACCACAATCAGATTTTGATCAAAAAATGAGATTTAAATTGTTTTTTATTGATTTGATTGAAAATAATATAATGAATTATTCTTTTAGAGCTAATTTATTTCTGCTTTAAATTGACCCACTTTCAATTTTCAATAATGTACCCAATGAAAAACCATGTTTAACCTTTTTTTCTATTTTCTCTTTTTTTCCTAAATGGTTATAATCTTATTTTAATATTAACAAATCGATGAGAATTGATTGATCAATATAATATTCTAAAAGAAAAAAAATGATTAGATCTCTATTGTTTCAAATTTACAAAACACAAAAAACAATTCAAAGTATTACCAATAACAAAAAATCAATAAACAAATTAAAAAATTTAAAATATTTTTTTGGACAAAAATTCAATTTACAAAAAAAAATAATTCCAGAATATCTCAATTTGACAAAATAAACATCCCAATAAAAAAAACTTATAAAATATTCTGAATTTCAAAATTTTAAATTTCAAAAAAAAATCTTCACAATTATTTCTTATTCGATATTTCCAATACTTAAATTTCTTCAAAATGAAATAATTTTTTTTTACAAGTTCAAAATCAAATCAATTCTATTTAAATATAATTGAAGATTATTATTTAGCCCTCTATATTCTGTAAACTAATGATTTTCAAATATTTTTTTTATTAAAAACAAAATCATTTTTTTCTTCTTTGTTTACAGCCAGCCCTACTTTTAATTTACAAACTTTCGAGGTAATTTAATGTTCAAAAAAATTCCAAATATATGTTGATTTTTTTGTATTTTTTTTATACTCATATTTTGTACTTTCAAAAGAGTAAATATGGAATGTTGTAAAAAAATAAAGTTTTTCCAATTTTTGGAATAAATAAAGAGTTCCATACATTTATCCAAATTTTGGGAATAGTAAACGAAACATATGTTTTGATTTTTGAATTTAAATGGATTTTCAATATAAAATCTCACGGTGAATACCAATACTTTGTTTGAAAAATTATTTTATTTTAAAATTGAAATATTGGAGTTAACTTAACGATTTTTTTTTGATTAAAAGTATTATCTGTCTATTAAAATAATCAGATATTATAATAACTATTACCACAATTTGGATAAATGTATGGAACTCTTTATTTATCTCTAAAAATTGGTTAAAATCTATTTTTTATAACAAAAATATGATACTCTTATGTTACTTTGAACTTTTTTGCATTTATCACGGAACTAGTTGTAAGGGGGTGTTTTTATTTCTTCTTATTTACAATAAGTTTTTTTTTTAATAAAGAAATAAAAATAAAATTTCAAAAATTGTTTTTATTTAAAAAAATTAAAAAAAAACAAACTTAGGTTTTCCAGAATTCAAAAGAATAGAGAAAAATTTAGGATTTTACTCTATTATTTTGAATATTAGAAAATATATGTACTATACAGCACTTATTAACCCCATTCGTATACTCTATGTTGATTTTTTTATTCATTTTCGTATTAATTGGTTATTCAATTAATTTTTGAAACAAAAACAAGAATTAAAAAAAAAAAACAGTTATTTTTTCCAGAAAATCAGCTGAATTGAGTAAAATATATTATTTTCTTCTATTTTTTTTATAAAAAACTCTATATACTCTATAGAACTTGAAAGCACTTTAATAATTCCTAAATTTCTATTTAGGGATTTTTAAATTTTTTAATATTTTTTTATTTTTCCACTTAGATTAATCAAGTTTAGAGTTTTTTTTTTGTTAAAATTATTAATAATATTATTAATATTTAATAAAAACAATTTTCCAGGCTAACTGTGATATTCGGTTTGAATGGATTACATAATATTAATTTGGTTGAATAGAGATTGGAAAAAAAATACTAATTTTGGTAATAACAAAAATAAAATTATACTCTTTCAGACAATTCTCATTTTGTTTTTTTTTTAATTATTTTTTTTTTTGATAACAAAATTAATTTGCAATTTTTTTTTATTGCAAGACAGATAGTCGCTGAATAAAAACATGTTATTTTAATATTATTGAAAAAATGGAAATGCATTGTAGAGATTTTTAATTTTTATTCCTATTTGGATTTTATTTGAGATTTCAATAAGATAACAAAATGAACATTGTTGTTTTTCTCAATCTAAAATAAAGAATTTGAGTTTTTCTTTTTTTAAGAAAATCTATTTATTTATTAGTTTTATTTCAGAGTGATATCAACTCTTCGTTGATGTATATTATACTACTCATTTTTTTTATTCAATCCTCAATTTTCAATTTGACAAAATATTTGATATTTTGAATAAAAGTTTAACTCTCAAACTAAAATAAAGTTTATTTCATATATTTATTTTTTTGAATTTCGATATCCATATTTTATGATGATTTTCATATATTTGGTAATTACGGAAAAAATTGAATAATTCTTAAGTGATATCAAAAATATTTTTTCTATATATATATATATATAATTTATAACATTTTGATTTATCTACATTTATGACATAAGAGTATTTATTTGAATAATTTGCACATTATATAAGTTTCAAAATAGAGGATTAATTTTCAAATTATAAATATTTTAATTTGTTGGGGTTTTACTGAATTCTAAAATATTTTATATTGGTGGTGAATATAGTCAACCATTTCATTCCCCAACCCTACCAAAAAAAAAATTAAGAAAATAGATTTTCATTATCAATTTAAAAAATTGCAATGTATGATAATAATTAAAATGGGTATTAAAATTAATCATATACCTGAACTTTTATTAATAAAAAAAATAAGTATTTTATCCAATTTTTTAGTTTTGTATATAGACAAAAAATACATAAAAAAACTTATATTAATACAAATATTCAATTTCCAATATTATTAAAATCTCAGATTTAAACAATTTAAAAAAAAAGATTAAAAAAGACTTTCCAGTTTGTTTGATTATTATCATTACTTGTCTTAAGCAATTAAATTTTTAATATTATTTATAAAAAAAAAAAATCTAATAAAGTAATAGAACTTTTACTTTTTAGCTTACGATAAAAATTCAATTTTCTATTTAATAAAAACAATTTAATAATAGAAATTCAATATCTATTTCGTATAAATTTTCATGGTAAATTTTGAAAGGCTGTATCAAATACAATAACAGAAATTATTTATTACAAATCATAAAATTTTATTATCAACCAAAAATTTCTAATACTAAATCATTTATAAATTAAAATGTTTCAAAAAGAAACCCTTTGAATGATCTAAGCTATTTCAAAGAAAGTGGGGCAAATTTATTTTGAAAATAATTTATTAAACTGAATCTTCAAAAAAGTATTCTAATATCTAAAATTATTAACTGCTATTTATTAATTCTTGATAATAATTCAATTTTTTTTTCGATATATATTTTACATAAATCAAAGATATTAAATTTCTGTTCTTGATTTTATCATATATTTTTAAGTGTGAAAATTTGTGTTTATTTGTTACTTTTTGATCAAAAAAAAAAAGTTATTATAACTTTTATAATCTCAACAAAATTTCAAATAGAATTAAAAAAATATATTTATGTATTTAACTATTTAAAAAATCATTTGTTCCCTCTCCATATTTCCAGTTTTTTATTGCAATTCAACATATATTGTTTTCACCAAAAAAAGTACTATTTTTTTTTTTTTTTTTTGGAAATATTTCAGTTTACATATTTCAAAATAAATACCTTAGTTATTGATTCAATCGGTATTAATACTAAACTTAATTTTATATTGTCAATTAACAAATAACTTTCACTAACAAAGATGTTTTTTTATGAAATGTAAAAAAAAATGTTACAGACTTTTTTGGAAATACCTTACCTATAATAAATTTATTTTATGGTGTTTTTGTTGATCTTCAATATCTTAAAAACAAAAAGACAAGACCATTTAAAAGTAATTAATAAATAGGATCTTCATTATTTGGAATCTTTGTTTTGAATTTATTTCATAAACAACAAATTTTTTTTTGAAACTATCAAATTAGAATTTTTTTAAAAACCCCTCTTTCAAAGTATAAATTCTGAAATTTTGATTAACAGAAGGTTTTTTATTGATATTTAACTGTGACATGAGAAAACTAATTTCTATTATGACAACTTTCATGGTAGGTTTGGAACGACTGTCACCATTTTACTGTTTGTATAACATGATAAAATTTTAACATAGAAAATCAATTTAAATGTATTATAAATTTTTGTGTTAGTATTGGGGCTTATGTGGTATTCTCGTTTAAATGACAATTAAAATCAAAAAAAAAAAAAAAAAAAAAAATGTATTGTTTTGGTGTTATTTTGTTATTTGTTTTTCTATGTATTAATTGGTAATTTAGTTTTGCCTCATGATCTCAAGAAATAAAAAAAATTTGTTTAAAGAATTTTATGGAACTCATTCCCCATTTAATCTGAGAAATATTTGATTTCAAAATCTATAAAAAAAAATCTTTAAAGACAAAAAAGAAGAAAAGAAATGAAAAGAAAAGAAAAGAAAAGATTGAAAAGAAAATATAAGAGAAGAAATAATCAGTAAAACGATTTTTAATTAATTGATCAAAAACAATCAAGTGTCAAATTTGGAAAAAGTAAATTGATTCGAGTTTAAAGGCAACCAAATTGTTTTAAAATAGGATCTAATTTTTCAAGTTCCTTTTTTTTGTTTTCAAAGGCTTGTTCAACAATTTTCTTTCTGGCGTTTTTTTGGAGAAAGTAGTTTTTTGCTCTTGCTTTTCTTTTCTTTTCAAGTTCTCCAACAAGCTCTGAGTGTTTCCAGCCAAATTCATGTGAGAGTCTTCCTAATTTTGTTGACTTTCTGAATGGTTTGACTTTCAAGACCTTAAGTGCTTCTGGGACAACAACTCTTTGTCTTTTGTCGTAAGGGGCTGGGATCCCTTCAAAGACTTTTAATCTCTTAAGAGCAGCGGTGCCTCTGAACGTCTTGTGTGGAAGCATTCCTCGGACGGATTTCCAAAAGATCCTGGATGGTTCTCTGTAATGGAATGGACCGTGGTTTGGTCTTACACTTGTTCTTTTTCTTTTCCATTGGCAATATTTTTCTGTTTGGTTTATAAAAGTGGAATTGTGGAGTGAATAAAGATTTTGAAAGGGTTTTGGTTTTTATTTTGGGTTTTGGTGTTTTTGAGGGTATTGGTTAATCGTTTGGAATTGTTTTTTTTGTTTTTTTGGAATTTGTTTATTTTGATTTGTTCAAAAGAAAAACAGGAAAAGAAAAGAAAAGAAAAAAAAAGAAAAGAAAAGAAAAAATAGGAAAAGAAAAGGTAAAAAAAAAAAAAAAAAAAAAAAAAGCAAAGCATGGGAGAAGAAAAAAAAAAAGAAGGAAATGTTTGTAAAAATCAAAGTGTTTTTGTTTGAAAAAGATAATTCCTTTTCATAGTGTACACACTCGAATCGTGATTGGAAAAAGAATAAGCAGAAAGGCGTTTAAAAAAGAAAAATTATTTACCTCTTGTTCTTGACCAAGGGCCAACAATAATAATCTCTTCACATCTAACTACAATAACTCTATTTCCTGAAAGGAGTTGTTTGGCAATTACAGATGCAAGCCTTCCCATAATGTGTCCACTTCCGTCAATAATTGTTGTTGTCATTTTTAACAAGACAAAAAAGTCAATAAGCTTGATTAAAAAAAAAATGATAATCTATTTCTAATGAAAAAATTAAGTCAAAAACTGAATTAACTTTTGAAACTTGATTACATTTGTTTAACTCTAAACTTGATCAATTATTGTTGTTAAATTAATATTTTAAGGCAGAAATTTTGAAAAATAACTCTTTATTCAATTTTTCTTTCCAAATCCTATATTTTAAACAAAAAATATAACTTGATCTTCTAATAATAACAGCAAAATCAGTATAAAACCTTTTTGAGAGTTATTATTTTTTATTATAGGTTGCAGATTTTGAAAAATACTTTTTGTGAAAACTTTTTTATGAATAATAATATTATATACAACTGTTTCCAATGAATATCTGATTTATTCAAATCGATTGAGTTACCATAGAGTTATAATAACTAGAATACCTGAACACCAGAACAGATAGATCAGAGTTTCCTTAATTATAAAATTTATTTATTGATTTGTTATAAGTTTTCCTATTAAACAATCAATTTTTTTTTTTTAAAAAAACTTTAGATGTTATAAAAATTTAGTTCAAATTCATTTTGAAGGTTTCTCATATAATTTGTTTTGATGTGTTTTTTTTTTTAACTCTTTTAATAATGGAAGTAATATAAAATCCAAAATTTTTTAAGGATTGGATACAAATCTCTTATTTTCTTATCTTTTTATTTTTTTTTTTTTATTTTTTTTTTTTTTTATTTTTTTTTCAAAAAAATTGAGTAATTAGTATTTCAATACTTTTTGATCTATAATGGATTAAAACTATAAAATTTGATTTAATTAATTCAATGTTTACAAAATTTTCCCGAAGAAAAAAATTTTTTGAAACTTTCAACTCAAGATCAATTTCTTGATGTTTTAATATTAATAGATTTCGATCTTAATGGAAAAATAAAAATAAATCATTTGGAAAAAATAAAAATATCAACTTTTTTCTTAGAAAGAATTATAACAACTTTACAAAATATGGTAAAATAATATTTTATGATTTCAGTTATTTAAAAATAAAATGTTATACAATTCTTTATAACCAATTCAGAAAGGAAGTTAAGAAAAAGATGCTTTGGGCTGAGTACTAATATAAACACTTTTCCAGTTAAAGTGGCCCAGTTTTGTTGAATGAATTGAACTTTTTCTTTGATTTTAATTCATTTCTCATCTCAAAATAAATAATCCATCTTTAATCCTGATCAATTTTTTTTAAATTAGTCAATTTTTTTTTTTTCTTTAATTTTTTTTCTTTTTCTTTTTTATTTTTTTTTAGTGTTAATTTGAATAAAAAAAATATTTGAAACTTCAAATTAGAATTCATAAAATTGAACATTTGTATTTTCTTTTCAAATCAATATATTTTTTATTAAAAGTAACACATTTCGAAAAATTTTAATCTTCTTATGAAATTGAGAAATCTTGTATGAAATATTTAAATAATAAGGGCCCAATCAATTTTCTAACAATCTTTTTTTTCGGTATTTTATAATTTTTTTAGGTATTTCTACAATGAATCTCAGCTTTAATCGTTTGGAGTTTATTATTTCTCTTATTTTGAAATAATGGTGTTTAAGTTGATACTCAAAATAAAGTGACTTTTAATATTTTGGCTGGTTCCTGTAAAGTGAAATAGAGTTCATTAGAAAAAAAAATAAAAAAAAATAAAAAAAATATTGAAAAAATTTAAATCTTAATTGTTAAAAAAAGAAAAAATAGTTTATATACTTAAGAAAGAAAATGAAGAATTATTTAATTTTATTACAATTTTATTTTTGGACAAAAAATTAATTCATGAAATTTAAAGTATTAATCAAAAAATTGTTCAAATTGATTTATCGAATTAAGGTCGAATTTCAATTTATTTCTCATATAGAAAATTAATTCATATAATTAGAAAATTTTCAACAAAAATTATTATGAATACTACTAAGAATAATTTCAAAAATTGTGGTTATCCTGAAATTATAAATTGATATATATATATATATATATATATATATATATATTACAGGTAATACGAGTTTCCGTTTCAAAAACGCGAAAGATGTAAAAAACTGCGTTTTTTTACTTTTTTTATATATATTTTTCGTTTCATTCGTTGTTTTCGTTTTTTGATTTTTGAAAAAGTCCTCGAATTCTTTTGAAATCACACTTTTTGTTTCTAGGATGTGAAAAAAAGCAAACGAAAAAACTTAAAAACAACGAAAAACCAAACAAAACAATTATATACAACGATAACTAAGAAGCAATTGCCTTCAAAGCCTTAGCAAATAATGGGGATTCACAATTCCCCATTTAAATATGGGGTTTTGCAAATACAATCATGAAAATAGCTTGATTTTCTCTTTAGAAAATACCTAAACAACACAAAGTAGTGGTTAGGTTTAAAACTCTTTAAAATTATCAACTCTTTAAAAATTAAGAAATCCAAATAATTTTTTGAAATAAATTGCTAGTTATGGAAGAAAAGTGGTAAAAATTTAACTTTTAAACCGATTCCAAATTAGATCAGCTCACCTAATTATTTTGTGTTTTGATTACCTCTCCCAATATAATTTTTTATTGATCACAAAAAAAATATTAGAAATTTTTAACTTTTAAAATTTTTTTTCACAATTTTGAATTTGGAAAATGTGATCAGTAATTTTTTTCTTCATATGTGTTATATTTCAACTTATTAATAAGAAAATTATATTGTTATTATTTTATTTTTTTGATACTATAAAACCGTTTTACCTTAATTTTTTTTACATAATCATTATCAAATTTCTCATTACTTAACAGTTATTTCCTTACTGTTGCTTTATTATGTTATAATAAAAAATAATTTCATTTTTTATTATTCATTTTTTAAAAAATTGTTTTCAGACTATACTTTTGTTTATGTTTTACAAAAGTATTGCTTTCTACTTTTTTATACTTATATTACTTTGTTTATCTAGTGGAAATAAAATTTCAAAGTAAGGTAAAAACAAGTAATATCTCTTTCACTATTTAAATTGTGTTTTGAATTATTATATTGTTTCTTTCTTAATTTTATTTATTCTATTATTATATTTATTAACTTTAACATAAAAATAGAAATTGGTGAACTAATGAAGATAAAATTACAAAACTCAATCAAAGTGTAGAGAGTGTATAAAATATCGTATCTGGTTAATTTGATTTTTTTTTATTAGTAGTTAATTGATTGTTCTTTACTTTTAATTTTTTTATTTCGATCAAAAAAATTTTTTTTTTGGAATGTATTTAATTACATCATAATAAATTTTAATTCAAAATTTTTTTTTAATTTCTTTTTTGGTATAAAGCAAAAAATAAATAAATAAAAAACTCTTTCCATTTTTTTTTTTTACATTTTTAAATTTTATTTATTGTTTTTTTTTTACTTTAAATTATGAATTATTTCTGAGATATATACTAAAAGAAATAAATAAAATCTTTAGTCGGTGAATTTTGAAACGAAAAAAATTCCTACATACATACATATACATACATACATACATACATATATATATATATATATATATATATATATATATATATCAAAGAAACGAATTTTACGCGTCGCTCATGCGTACGCCAACGTGTTTTATGACATCAAAAAAAATCGTCATACCTGTGATATATATTGTTATATATATATATATATATATATATATATATATATATATATATATATATATATATATATATATATATCCTTTAGTATTCAAGAACAACTTAAAAAATTCAATACAATTCGTGATTCACTTTAAAAAAATCTGATATTTTAAAAATTAGAAAAAAATAAAACCAAAAACTGAATAAAATCAAGTCACAATTTTTGAAATAAATATTATAGAGTTTTTAATTAATAAACTTCCACTGTTAAAAAGTTTAAAAAGAATATTTTTTGCTATAATTTAATTTATTTTCAAAGATATTACTTGATCTTATTTTTGTTAATGATTATTTTTCTTTTCGAAAATATTTGTGTTTTCGACATGATTTTTTACATAAAAAGAAATTACAAAATAAAAGAAAACAAATATATAAAAAAAAATAAAATAAAAAGGAAAAATAAAAGAAAAACAAAAATTAGAAAAAATATAACTAAATTGGAAGAAATTTGAAAAAATGATTCTGATCGGAAAATATGAAAATATTTTTTTAATAATAATATCGAGTAAACCCCCAAAAAAATCTTCCATCAACATTATTAATTGAGTCAAAATTTTTGAAAAATAATTTATTTAGAAAACTTTATTTTGATTATTGTAAATGAATTAGTAAAAAACCCGAAATAAAAAAACTTGGAATTAATACAAACAGTTACACTTTTAAGACACAAACCTCGAACAAAATTCAAAAACATAAAAAATATTAAAATTCAGCCACAACTTGCATATTCTAGTTAAATGATTTGTGTAAGAAAAAAATTCCAAAAAATGTACCTCAAGTTGTTATCACTTACGAAGGAGGAACTGAAGATCAATGTAGGTTGTTATTGTTCCTAACCAAATTCGTGCTACCGAATTTAAATGTCTCTAAAAATCAATTAGTCAAGTAGTAATATTTGTTGATATCATCAATTAAAAATGATCAATCTATTAGTAAAAAACTCAACAATTTCAGAATAAAATATACATTTATCCACAAATTTAAAGGTTCAATTATCAATATTCAGGCTCAAAGTTGCAAAATATATTTCTTAATTTTTTCTTTGAAATATAGATTAGTAGCTAAAAAATTCAATTTTTTCTAAAAATTTAAATAATTAACCAAGAAATTTTTTTGAGAAATTATTTCTAAAATATTGGAAATATATTGATGTTATCCTTTTCTTCTGGGCTAGGCTAAAAAAAATACAAAAATAACATATAATATAAAGATGATTTAATTAGATTATCTCTTCGATCAACTTCTTACCACTTACTTACTCTTTCCTTTTTGACTATTTTCAAATGGTGGATTGTTATTTTTTAGTAATTCAAAATAACTTTTTAGGATGATGGTGGGAGTTTGTAATTATCAAAATTAGAAGAGTTGAGAGATAAATCAAATCAGTAAATTTAATGTAAATCGAGTAAGTAGCTTATACTAATTGTCGAAAAAAGTGAAAATTAAAAGAGTCGTTTAATCATCTCTTATCCAATTTAAATCTTTTTAAAAAACAATAAAAATAAAAAATAACATTTGAAAATTTATAGATCAAATTGATCAATTTTTTTGAGTTTGCTAATTTAAAGACCATATATCGGAAATTTGGTCTGAGTGAAAATTTTTCAAAATTCTTAAAAAACATTGGTAGAATTTTTTTTACATTTTTTTTTATGTATTTTCCAGAATAAAATAGGAACTATCGTTTTTGTTTTGTTTTTGTTTTGAATTTTATTTTAATTGATTGGTACTATCAGTTCCACTTTTAAGGTACAAAATTTCAATAAAATTTAGAACACAATAAAAAAATCACTAATTAAGGCACAAAATTCAGATTATAATAAAATAATTTGAGTAAAAAAAAACTTTTCAAAAAAAAAGGTGCCTTAATTTCGAAATTTTTTTTTACCTTAAATTTTGTTGAAAGTTTGTTGACAACAAGTGGAACTGACTGTATTAACAAACCGGTTTCAAATAATAAGTCTTATCATTTAGTTCATTTCTCAAAATAAGGCTTATTATAATGAGCTTTATCAAGATAAGTCAAAACTAATCAGTCTTTGGGTTTTTATGGTGACCATTATTGAGTTAATTTCTGAAATAAAACAATTGAAAAAATCGTTACTTTTGGAAGTTCTAAATATGAGTTATTAAATACTGTAATACTCTTATTTTGAGTTTCAATTTTTAGATTCAAAAAGGAATTAAAAAAAAATTTCCAAAATGAAAATCTTTAATAGTGACATTATTAGAGAAAAGAGGTAAAAATTTATTGTGTAATAAAATTTATAATAATTTTTTTAGAGCTATTTGAGCCATGGTCTTATCCTTATCATTTACACTTAAATATAACAGACTTTGATGATAGAGAAATCTATAATGAGGCTAATCCCTTTATCTAGTAAAATTAAACGAAAAAAAGAATCTTTTTTGATTTTTAATTATTTATTGTTATTATTTTCTAAATCTGGTCAAAAAAAAAAAAAAAAAATATTCTTAACATTTGCGACTTTTATTTGAATAATTTTGCAAATTATTAAGGTATTAATATTCACAATATATAAATATAAAATACAAAGTTTATTTTTTTTTACTATTTCTTTTGTTTGAAAAATGAAAACAAAAATCAAATATTTTGATCACAACATCAATTTTTTATAAATCAATAAATTTTTTTTTTTTACCTATTATAATATTTTTTTTATCTTTATGAAGTAGATACTTTGAAAATCAACATTAGATAAGATTTAAATAATAAAAACATGATTTTTTCCATTTCGATAACTTTAGTTCTTAATTATACCCTAATTTTAATAATAATCGGATTAACCATTCTTTAATGTTTTACCAAATCTATAAACCCAAAAGGAATTTTTGAAATCTTGAATTTTGGAAGAAAAAATAAAATAAAAAAAAAAAATTTGAAAAAACATTTAACGATCAAAATAAAACTGATCTTAAAATTCTACTAAAAAAACAACACAATTTACTAACTTTCAATCTTTTTCTCAAAACAGGTTTATTTTCGACAAAAATAAATTCTTGAAAATTTCTGTTCAACTCAGAGGACTAATATGAATTATGTTTCAAGAAAACAATTCAAAACATTGTAAGGAAATTGATTAAATAAAATTTTTCATTTTTCACTTTTACTCATATAGATAAAGACAAATTTTCTTGAAAAAATAGAAATATATTTTAAAATAATCTAATTAAAAATAAATAAGGAAGGAACCAAATCATGGAAATATGCAGTTTATCTATCCTTTTTCAATTTTTCTTACTTTTTATTTTACAATTATGAAATAGGATTTTTTGTGTTTTGAACAATGAAAAATTGATCAATTTAATACTGGTCAATATCAAGTTCTTTTTCTGTTTATCATTTATTAAAAAATCAAATAAAGTTTCCAAATTAGATCCTTCAAAAAATATTTTCGATTTCGAAACAACAAAATGAATCAAAAAAAAAAGTGTTTTGGGTCATTAAATATTTTCAGAGATCATCAACCAATTTTCAATAAACTGTCCTTTTTATCAAAATGAATTTTTTTAAGTAGAAATTTTCTTTTTTTCTGATCACACACAAAACCGAGTGATTAGTTGAGTAAAGAAATAAAGAGTGAAATGTAATGAAAACCCTGATCGAATATTTGTATTTATTTTTGCCATTATTATATTTTCTTATGACAATAAAACAAGTTTTTGGATTTTAAGATTTTTTAAAAAATTTAAATGCAAGTTTTTTAAATGTGTTAAAGTAATCTTGTTTTTCAGATATAACATTGAGGGCGTTTTAAATAATGGAGGGTTTTTTTATTGAGGTTTTGAGGTTCTTCTATGTTTGAACAGTTCAATTTGAATTTACATTTTATTCCAAAGGTTTTTTCAGTTTTTTTCAACAAGTTCATTTTTCAAGATTATTGATCAACTATCGAAGGTGTTCAGTTTTAAAGTTCATGTTTTTTTCATCAAACATCAAAATAAATAATCATTCCTATACTTTAAAAAAAAAAAAAAATAAACTCTTTGCAAAATCAAAAAAACCAATTATTTATTCTGACAACTTTTAATTTTTAACAAAAAACAAATAGATCTGTCAAAACGAACTATGGATAATACATTACTTAAAAAATATTTTTTCTCAAAAAGTAATGAGAATTATTATTTAAATTCCAACACTAAAAATGAAATTAGTCACCAATATTAGGCTTGATCAGAAATTTTTGACATTCAAAAATTGTAAAGTAATTTCCAAAAAGATAAATTAAAATTCCAAAATTTATCGAGACTGAAGTCTTAATTTTTCAAATACTTTTTAGTTTCTAATGATCTGTTGTCGAATTAATTTTGTTTTCACTTAAATTTTTAAAATAATTTCAATTTCGAAAAAAGAATCTTTTTTAACTTCCAAATTAAACGATGAAAAAAACTGACATTCTAAAAAAAAAAAAGTAGGTTGTTTTTAAAAAGTATGATCAGAAAAGTCATTCAATTGTATCTCTAAAACATCATTCAGGGTTCAATAGTTCTCTTTTTCTTCTTCCTTAATAAACTTTTTTGATCAACTTTTTTTACAAAAAGTTACACTTTTCTTTATGAAAATAAGTAGAAAAAATTACTTTTTTTTTTTTTTCAAAAAAATTTTTTTATTTTCAACAACACACGACGAATATCAAGTCGAAAATTCAAAACGACTTGAATGAACAAGAACTTCAAAATAAAATTGAGAATTTGTTAGAAACTTTTCAAAGTGAAATATTTTTCATTTTTTTTTAAAATTACTCTATTTACGCAAACCACAACATCATAATGAGTTTAAAGAAAGAAATACCATATTTTTACACGCTTGTGTGGGATTTTGGAGATTACCTTGTAAGGACATTTAATGATCAGGAGGAATTTCAACTTGAAGGGTGCGTCAGGTCATTTATCGACACTAATTTGCCAAATAAAAACAAAAACATAAAGGATCAAATGGAAAAAGCACTCTATCAGGTGTGTAAACTCTTTAGCCAAAACTCTATTTTTGTTCTTCCAGATCAGGCACATCCACAGAAAAACAAAACAAAAAAATCTGTTGGTAAACAAATCTCGCCAAATTATGATCATTTGAAAAACAATTTTGTTTTGAACCCCATTTGGAGATCCATTTTGCTCAAAACAGTAAACCAACCAATTGAAACAACTCGCAACTCCCTAACAGTCCCACTTTCTACTGTTTGTACACATAACAATAACAAGGATCAAGTCTCAAAAAGCAACCGATCCGAAAAAACTATTGGAATTTTGACTTTCAAAATTTGTAAGAGGCTTTTGAAAGGTTTGTTATTAATTTTTTTTTATATGATTTAATTTTTTTTAAACGAATTCCTTAAAAAAATTTATTCTAATCTTTTAAAAAAATTTTCTTTTCTCCTTTTGATAAAATGTTCTAATTATTCTTTTTTTCCAAACACTTATCCAACAAATAGGACCTTCCACACGAGAAGAGCTTCAAAAGGAAACAGGTTTTATTAAACAACGAATTCGTACAGTTTTGTCAATATACAAAGCAATTGATTTAGTTTCTGAGGACAATTCAACACACCATATCAAATGGAATGGTTACCAAGCGAAAGTAATCACCGACAGCCAAAAATATATCAACCATTTAATCAAATTGAGGAACCAAAAAAGGCTTTTAGCAAAAAAGCTTACCCAAGTACTGGCTAAATTTGAAACAAAAGTTCAAAATGATCAATTTAACCAAAAACATTTCACAACTTCAAGAATCCCAAACCAATTGCGAGCTATTCACAACCGTATATTACCTCTTTCGAAAGAAAAAGTATCCCAAATACTTTTTTCAAACAAATTGAACACTCAAAGCAACATAACCCAACAGACACGTTCAGTCTTGAAATTATCGAAAAAGATTACTGTGCATTTAAGAAATCTTCAAATGTATTCTACGACAAACCATCATCAATTAAGTGGTACTATTAACAGAACTACAAACACGAAGAAAAAAAGAAAAAATTGTTCCAGAAAAAAAAGAAGGGTTTCTCAGAAAAAATCCATCAAATTGAAAATCAAAAAGGTAAAAACACAATCACTTAAGACTTCAACAAGAAATCAAGAAATTAAGAAAGGTGCTTTGAACACACCGCAAATCAAACTCAAAAGGATCTCTAATTTTAGTAAAATTAGTGAATATGAAAAAGATGCAATCAATGCAATCCTGAGCCTTACCAAAACTCATTCAAACAACACACAAAAAAAACCAAATAATTCATCTGTTTCAACCGCAATGAACGGGAATTTCCTTCATAATTCAATTTCGATAATCCCCTTACTCTTGTTAATAACCCAAGAGAATTAATTATTTATTTATTAGTTTTTTTTTTTTGTAAATATCTTTTTAATTGATTCTAATTTAACGAATTGGTTTATCAAGTGTCTATCAAACACTTTTCTGAAATATATTGTATATGAACCAATTCTATAATTATTCCTTTGTATTATTTTTATGATATGATATTTTTTATGATCACTTTTTTGATATTCTGAATCTAAATGAACACTTTGCAAAAATAAAACTTGTTTTTTTTTTATTTTATTTATTTTTTTAAAACAAAGTAGTTTTTTTAATTGCCCAAGATAATAACTTTATATGATAATTTATTAATTTACCTGCATTGAAATTTTTTCATTAACTTGTATGTATATTTAACTTGAAATTTTTCAGAGAATATAGGTATCTTCGCTAAAATACAAATAAAGATGTTTTGGGTCAAAATTCTTTTTTTTTTAGTCATTTGTATTATTTTTTAAAAAATTAGTTTTTGGATACACTTCTTTTGGAAAATTACAATATCTAGTGATTCTTTCAAAATATGTTATATTTATATTTTTCTTAACCCAGAATGATTTTCTAAAATAACACTTAAAGAAGATAAAATAATTTAAAAAAAAAAAATAGAAGATAGTTGATAAAACTTTTAATTGTAGAGTTATTTGTCTCAAATTCTTACTTGTTTTTGTTGATTGTTTTTGAAAATCTTCATGGGAGTTTTCTCATTTATTATTTTGAAATTAATCATAAGTTGATTGAAATTTTATTTCATTCAAATAAACAAAATAATTTTTTTTTGTTATTTCATTAGGGAATATTTATCAGAAAAAAAAAATAGATTTTATAAAGAAATAAATATTGGAAAAACACAGTATTTTAATGTTTTATGGAAAAAGATAAAAAAATAATATCTAAATAATTTGAAAAACAATCAAAGTTGGAAAATAAAAGAATACTACAAAATTATCAAAAATGAAAAATTTAATTTTAAAAAAAAAAAATATCTAAAATTTAAATCAAGTACTACATTTCTCAAATTTAGAACTTTTAAAAATGGATTAAATAGATACTCGTATGCTTTAAAAAACAAATCAGAATATAACACATTTGGAAAAAAAAGAAAAATGTAAAAAATGTGATTATTGCACTCATTATTATGAAAATATAAACCACTATAGTTGGTATTGTGAAATGTATAAATTTATCAGAATCAAGTGGAAAAAAAAATTGTCAAAAATTCTTGATAAGAAACTATAAGTAAAAATTATTCTTAGAAAAAATACACAGAAACTCTTCAACATGACTAATCAAAATTATGGAATTTAAAGCGCTTACCGGAATTTTTTATCAAATCTCTTATGGTTAGAAACCTTAAGTTAAGAAAGAAAAAATAATAAAAATAAAGTGAAAACAAAAAATCTTTAAAATAGTAAAAAATATATAAATTCAGGCACCCAGTGCCCCCACTATGAGAGGTAGTGTCAAGGTGTTTTTTAATTCAAATCAATTGAACAAAATCAAAGATTTTACTCCCTTATTTTAAATTAAAAAAAACCTAATGACATTGGAATATCAATTATTAATGATAGATTGTGGAATTTTTATCTTTAATCGATGATCTTTCTATCGGGGTTTTGCCCCTCATATGTATTCTGGGAATGTGTCTTCAAGTGCCGTATAGTGCCTAGGGTTTCTTGAGGGTTTCTATTTTATTTACGAAGTGTTCTAGGTTTTTTTGAGGTTTTCCTTTTTTCTTTTGAAAATCTATTGATTTTCATTAGGTTTTTTTTACTTTAGAAATAAACCGAAAATTTTAATAAATTTTCGGTTTATTTCTAAAGTAAAAAAAGTAAAAAAAACCTAGAACACTTCACAAATAAATAGAAAACTCGAGAAAACCTAACGGCGCTTTTTTTAATTTCTTAAATTAAAAGACAATTTTAGAAATTTTCTTGTTATTTCTCAAATTAAAAAAAGGCTAAAAACCGTTTTCCAGAATTAGAAAGAATTTATTAAAATCTAAGATTTTACTCTATTCTTTCAAATCCTGGAAAACCTAATGAAAGTGGATAGTTTATATTTGGTCATGAAAATGATAACATTATTTTTTATACATATTTTAATAATTGTTCTTCTTCTCTTTTTTTTATTTGATAAATTTTCTTTAATTACTCCTTTCTCTAAATAAATAAATAAATAAATAAAAATAGATTTTCGAAAGAAAAGAAAGTATTTTTCATTCTATAATTTTTCAATTTTTTCATTTTTTGTTATTTAAATTTTTTTTTTTTTTTAAATACTAATCAATCCAAAGCCAACTTCAATTCAAATTTTCTAGCACACCTGACATTCAATTTTTGTAACAAAATTCTATTTAATCAATTCTTGAAGCAAGATTTCATATTAAAACCATTCACTAATTGAAAATTTAACAATTGTTTGTAAATTAAAAAAATAAAAGAACTATAAATAAATAATTATCAAGACTAATAAATTATCGGTGTGTTAAAAATTTTGTAAAGAGCAAAACAAACAAAATGAAAAAGTACGAAACAATATCTTTAAAAAAATCAGAACTGGTCAAGAGGAAGGGACAATTTAACTTTTCCAGAATAATCTTATTTAAAATAAATTTGTTACTTTTTCAACACAATCCACCATTATCTTCTTAAAATACCTGTGAATATACTTCCAAAGAATCCCCCTGTTATTTGTTTTCACAAAAAAGGTTCTACAAAAAAATTAAATAGGTTGTTTAAAGAAATGATCAATAAATCAATTGATAACATTAAAGATAATTTTTACAGATCAATAAAGCTAACAATCTAAAATCTTGATCTTAATTTAGTTAATCACTCTTTACCCATTTTGAACTTTGAACTTTACTTTTTTTTATTTCAGATTAGCCTATGGTCTTCTAACAGGAAATATTTTAAATTAATTTTCATTTTATTATTATTAATAAAAATAAAAAATAAATATTCCATATCTTTTTATATTTAAGATAATACGATTTAAAAAAAAAATCAAAACAGCCTATTTTATTACTCAATTTTTAAAAAAGAATCTTAATTTTTCCATGTATCTCTAAAGATATAATTCTCATTTGAGGAGTGAATAATGTTGTAATTTCAAAATAATTTTTTTTGTTGGTTAGTTTTATCATTTTTTTGAATACAAAAAAAATATATAAAAAAATTTAGAATTATCTGTTATTTAATATTAATTACTTTTTCTAAACTATTTTTCAAACAAAAGGGTACACCTCTCAAATCGTCAATACCATCGAATTTGATTGTTAATAAGATAATTACTTATTGGTGATTTTCATTTTAATTATTCATTTTTTCATTTTTTGCTTTTTTTATTTTTGGATATTGAACAGTTGGAAAATGAAAAAGCAAGATAAGAAGAAACCAATTTGGAAATAATCTACCTGTGTATAAATGGAAACAGTTTAATTTTGATTTCGAATGAGCTAGAAATAGGAATTAAGAAAGACCATTATTGGATTGATTCATGGAACAAAGAAAAGAGAAATAAAGAAAATAAAACATTCCAACAAAACACCAGATGAATTGCGGCTTTATATTTGAATATGAGACTTTAAAGAACAAAAGTTTGACGAGTAAAGAATTATCAATAAAATGTTGAGAACTTTTTCCCAATTCGCCTTGTTCAAAGGTTTTTATTGGGTTTATAATTGTTTTCATTACAATTTACAAAACGAGATTTCTCATTTCAAATAAAAGGGCACACCAATTTTTAAAATATTGAATTTTAATTTTTATTGTTTTGTTTTAATGTGTTTTAAAGATTCAGTTGAGTGTTTTTTTATGTTTTAAAGCGTTTCTTAGATTTTAGAATGATACTACAATTAATTTGATTCATTTATGAATAATTCTTAAAATTTTTTGTGCCCTTTTATTTGAAAAAGAGTTTAATTTTATTTTTTTTTTTGAATGTTTTCTCATAATAAAGAGAAAAATAAATAAGGAAAAAAAATATTCAAATAAAAAGAATAAACTTTCTCACATTAAAACAAAAAATTTCAAATTACTGTAAAAATATACTAATAACAGAAATATTATCTGTACTTCCAACATTATAAGCTTCATCTCTTACTCTTTTTGCTGCCTTTTGGGGGTCTATTTCACCAGAAACTATTCCAACTGTTTTTTTATCAGACAAAACATCCCAAACCCCATCACAGCCAATTACAATAAAGCTATCTGAATTTGAAATTTGGAAATTAATAATTTCCGGCTCGGAGCTAATAGCTTTGCCCAAATACCCATCCCCAAAAGCACGGCTGACTGCTAAAATTCCATTAACTCTTCCATCTTTAACAAACCCCCCAGCTTTTTCAATTCTTTTTTTTTCTTCCGGATCATTTGGCTTTTGCTGCTGTGTTAAAGAGACTGTAAACCCATTTCTACATAAAACTGCTTTGGAGTCACCTAGATTTATGACATAAACAAACTTGCCCAGAGTGATGATAACAATTGCTGTTGTCCCACTATATAAACACCATGAAAGCATTTCTTCTTGAAGCTCAACAAATGCATCATGTATCGCTTCCTCAATTTTGATACCCTTCAGTAATTTATCTTTTATTTTTACTGGTAAATTATTTGCAACATGCTCCGATGCTTCACGGCCACCTGTAAATAATAATTAGATTTGAATAAATAAATAAATAAATGTTATTGTTTAAAAATAATTTGTTATAAATTTTGGGTTTGTCATTTTTTTATGATATAATTATTTTAAAAGATTAATAATTCTTAATAACTTGTTTGATTCGATTTTCATGGAAGTTAACCTCTATATTTTTTCCGAAAAGAGAAAATAAATAAGAAGCATTTGTAAACTTAAGGTTTACAATCCCTTAAATCTGAAAAAAGATTATCTTGTGTCTTGGTAAAAGAAAATATCATTATGTAAGGCTGCGCTCTTATAAAATTTTTAACAAAGTGTGACTTGTAGATTTAACAATATGCCTACATCAAAAAAAAAAAAATGCGCAATTTTTGATGATTTATTTAGATTATTTTATTACAAAGTATTAAACTTAAATTCAAAAATATAATAAAGTTATCAAGAGATATAGTTTTGTTGATGGTTATTTCGACATTTAAAAGTTGTAATGTTTTTAATTGGTTCTCATATTTGAAATTTTTTTCAGAAAAAAGTAAAGTCCTATTCCATCCTTAACAAAAATAAATTAATAATCTTAAAAATATTATAAATACCAGAAGAAGTTAATTAGACTTTTTTGATATAATCATCTTTCTAATGTTTCTGTAAATAGCTGTTAAATAAAAATATTTTTTTTACAAATGAACATTCATGATCAAATATCAAATTAAATTAAATTAATCAAAGGTATTATTGCTGTAATTTTGTGAAATGTTCTTTCTTAAAGATAGTATTGTTTTTGTTTTTTTTTACCAATTGCTTCTAATAAATCGTTTTTTTTTGTTTTTTCCTTAATTTGATTTCTTGTCAATTTTTTGATTTTGCATTTTCATTTCAACCATAAAAATAATTTGGTTATGTGCTTCCCACGAATAATCATGGAAATCTATGATTTTACACTTAAATTCTCTTTAATGAAATTTATGTAAAATGGAATATCTTGAGTGTAATTTACACTTCTTCAATAAAAATAAAAAAAAAAATTTCTTAGTGGTTTTTTAGACCAAAATTTCAAATTAAGGACAATTGGTGTACTTTTCTATTTTTCTTTTCAATTTTGAATTTTTAAAACAAATGTAAATAACTTTATAAAATTTCATATAAATTCCAAAGGTTGACTTTTCTTAATTTTACATATTTTAAACATTGAGGGAAATTTAGGTTAATTCTGAGTTTTAATTGAGATAAAATCTTTTCAAATAATAACAACTCATTGGTAATCTAAAAAAAACTATTTCAAAATCATTTTTTAAAAGTAAAAAAAATTTGTTTGGTCTCTTTTGTTTCATCTGAAAAAGGTGAAAAGAAACCATTACAAAAGAATTTCAAAATGAGAAAAAAACACAAATTACAAATTTAGAAAAAAAAAGTAAAAAAAAATCATTTTTTTTACTACATCAAATCAAGAATTTATAGAGGAATGCTCAAAATCAGTCACTGTTAAGTACACATAATATATGTGGTGTTTTATGTTTGATCGCCTTCAGATGTTTCTTAACAAGCAATAAATAAAAGGGGAAAGAGAGATTCATTGAAAAGTTGACGATCGGATTTGTTTCTGTGGGATTTTAAACCAAGTTTTGTCGCAATTGATGAATGTACAATTAAAATTCAGTGTTTTTGATAACTTCATTGGGAGAAAAAGATCCTTTGAACAAAAAGTTCTTCAAAGTAATATTGAAAAACAACAAATTTGTTAAATTTGTTTATCTTTTAGGCATCTTGTTGTGTCGAGTTAGATCTTGAGTTCCAAAAAATAAATAGCATCTCATTATATTGCTTCATTTGTTCAAAAATCACCAGTTATAATTTCTCGTTTTGGATCCCCTTCCAGACTCAAAATATGATATTGTTCTGGTGCTAAGATGATATTAATCGTCGTTCTTCGAACTTCTCAATATCATCTTATATCACTTGGAGCAATATCATATTTTTCGTTCTTCCAGGTCAAACTGGTAACATAACAAAGTGATTGTTTCCAAATCAAAACAATAAAGAAAGTTATTATTATTTTTTTTTATTCAAACTTTTAATTAATCATATTAATTTACAATGTTAATGGTATTTTTGAATCAAACACTGATTTAATTTGTAATGATGCAAATGAATAACCATTCTTGAAATTGTCAATTTAATCATTCAAATAAATATTTTTCATAAGTTAAGGAATATAAATTCTTGTGTGTATTCCTAATTCAAATGAAAACCAAAAGAGAAACAAATAAAAAAATGAAGAAATTTTTTTAAAATCTCTCTTCTTTTAAATTCCAATTCAAAGAATAGATTAAATTAGTTTTAAGCCATTCACGTATTTTTTTTTCAAAAAGTGGTCTAAATAAGCTCGTATCGAAAATTATAATTAAATATAAAAAAAAATGAAAAAAAAAAAAAAATCACGAACCATGTCCATCAAATAAACCAAAAAATTCAGAATTTTCGATTTGATAATTTCGTAATTCCCCTTTAACAATTTCTTCTTGCTTTTCATCTTCTTCATCTTGCTCGTAATTGGAATTATTGATTACCTTTTTCATTTTTTCATTATCCCAATAACCGGAATTGTCTGTCCAATAATCTTCGATTCCAGAATCTTTTAACCAATTTGTTTTAATCACCATTACATCTTCCTGGGTTTCTCTTCTTCCCATCATTTCGGCAAAGCCTATTCTCCATCTACCCTTTTCAGTTTTTTTATCAATAACATTATCCACTTTTGCCTTTTTACTAGTTTCTTCAAAAAGGTCATGCAATTTGGTACCCCTTGAAGTTTTATTCATTTGCTCTTTTTTACCTTTTAACATTTCCATTCCTCTTACCGATTTTGAAAATTTTGTTATTTTCCTTCTGAATTGTCTTTGGCAGGAATTTGAAATGATTAGATTTATAACTTCATTTGCCATCGAATTCCTTTCAACATATTCATTTAATCTTTTTAACTCATTTTCATCTAAAATATCTTTTTTCCCAACATCTAAAGAAATAATTGAATAATTTTCTTTTAACGCTTCAACAATAAACCCGAGGCCTCTTGAGGTAATTTCGTTAGATTTAATTTCCAAGACTTCTAAATTTGTATTATTTTCTATCAAATCAGATAAAATAATTGCACCATCATTGCCAATATTTGTCTTGTTTAAATACAGTCCATTAAGGTTTTGGTGCTCAGATAAAACATTGGATAATTCTCTGATTCCCGAAAGACCTTGATATAAGTAAGAAAAACAATCAATAATTATAAGAAGATGAAGAAAAATTTATAAAATAAAGATAAAATTATTTAGAATTGAAATGTTGATTATTTGTTTTAATTAAATTGGTTTTGTTTTTTTTTTTTTTTTTTTTTTTTTTTTGATTAAAGAAAAAAAAAAAGCAAATTAATTATCAATTTATTTATTGAAATTTTCTATTCAAAATCATTTTATTAATGATTCTAATGAAAAACGGAAAGGGTAATAATTGAAAATTTTTAATTTTCTTTTAAAAACTTTATTCAAATCAACACAACAAAATATCAATAGAAAAAAAAACAATATCTCAAATGTTATTAAAAGAAAGTCCCAATTTTTGTTTTGCCATTGGTTAATTATCAACAAAATTAGGATATCTTTTAATTAAAATTCAAAATAAAATTCTAGAAATCGTTCTTTAGAGTTTTTGTTTTACATTGGCCATTTTCGCGAGAAGGTGCCGATTTGGGACCAGTCGTATTCTCCTAAAAATAATCATTTAATGAGCATTTTAATGCAAATTGTTGTATTTAAAGCAAAAAAAAAAAAATGACAAAAGTCAAGAATAAATCCGAACGAAAAGGACAATTGTAAATTTGAATGAAAAGGAAAACTACAATTTGATCATTTTAAAAATGAAATTTTCATTTTTTTATTTGAATAGATTAAGGAATATTTAAGATAAAATTAAAAGAAAAGAAAAAAAAAAAAATGCGTGCGTTGGCTTTAAAATTATCACCATAGGTTGGTTTAAATATGATAAAAAATCATTTAAAGGGTTGTCAAAATAAAAAAAATCTTCTAGTAAATTTAATAGCAAATTCAAAAAAATTTTACCGTATCTTGAAATACTAAAACCAAAGTAAAAATCTGATTACTCTAATATCTGTCTTACTTTTAATACGATTTTCAGAAATGAATTATTGTTTTTAAAAGTTTGATCCTTTTTTCTAATTTTTGAAAAGTTCAAAATCCAACATATTTCCGAATTATTTTCAAAAAAAAAATATTTTCTTTTGAAAGAAGAAAGAAATATTATTGTCTATCAAGGAAGTGTACAAAAATACACTTTAAAAATAAAACCCTAAAGTTTTAAAATAACGCAGTATAAAAAATCTTCTTAATTTTCAAAAAAAAATACAAAAATTATTTTAAACTTATAAAAAAATATAATTTGTTTGATTCAAATAACATTACAAAACAATTTTTTCTTTTTATTGGGCAAACAATATGAGGAAAACAACCATACCATTAAATTAAAAATTCTCACAAAATAAACCATTTTCTATTCAAAGGGGCCCAGTTATAATGGATGAATTACATGTATTTAAAGGGTTTGAATGGATATAGAAGAAAAAATATAATTTTGGAAAATTCAAAATTTAAAACATTTTTATACATTTTTGTTTTTTTTTTGGTTTTTTTGATACCTAATTCATTGGCAAAAATTTTTTTTATTACAAGATTGACAGTCACTTGGTAAAAATGTGTTATTCTAATGATTATTGAAACGGTGAAAATGATTGTAGAGAAATCATATTGATTTCTATTGGAATTTTATTTGGATCTTTGATCCTGATCAAAATGAACATTATTATTTTTTTCAAATAGTACCTCTAAGAATTTTGGGGTTTTCAATTTTTAAGAAAATCTATTGATTAAATAGTTGTATTCCTATTGGTCTCAAATATTATTTGATGTGTATTATTCTAATTATTTCTTATTTGTTCTTCAATGGTTAATTAGAAAAAATAATTGATATTTGAAAAAAATGTTTTTTTTTTTTGGATTTCACTTTGACTGAAACAAAGTTTACTTTTTTAAAACCTAAAAAAATCAACTTTTACCAAACAGAAATACTTTTTAATTTGATTCTTTTTAATAAATAATTAATAGCCCAATGTTAATTCTTTAAGTGAGTTATTTGTAACCCAAGGATTAAATGTATCAAAAGACTTTATTATTATTTCTCGATTTTTTTTATATTTTAAAGCAAATAAAATGAATTCAAAATCAATAATTCTAATAAAATAAAATAGATATTATCAAATAACTGGTTTATATAATAACAAGTTCCTTGTTTTTTGATACTCTTAATATTTAAAAAAAGAATATTGCCTAATCTTTTAAATTTCAAGAAATTTAATAAAGTAATGAAAATATAATAAAGGATCAATTTTTTTCAGGATCTTCAAGGATTCAATATTTGATTTATTTTTCGTGTTTTTTTAAAATAAGATTAAATTTCCAATGTTATTTGTTCATACAAACTACCAGAAATTAATAAAAGTGTGATTTCTTCAAAATAAAATTTATTTGTAAAATTTTCTTTTTCATTTATGATCCTAAAATCCTCACATAAAAGATCAGATCTTTTTACTGAATATAAATTAGAAAAATGATTTCCCATTAAAATGTTAACATGTTTTTTTAACGTATATTATTGAGTTTTTTTATCTGGTTTAATGGTATTCTTGTGAAAATAATTATTGGGAAAAAAAATAAATCATAGTTACTAATCCCTTAACAATGAAACAAAAAATGTATTATTTTGTACATATACCTTCGGTGAATGGAGTAAATTGTATTTGTTGCAAAATTTTTTTGAATAAGTCTTGATGAAGTTGAGGATGTATCTCTTTAATTCGGTTTCTTAAACTCTTTGGTTGAAATTTCCAACAATAAAAACAGCAACAATGTAAATTGAGATCTGTTATTTGTTTTTTTTTATCTAATTGGCCATATTCCAATTAAAAAAAATTTATAGTAAAAAAAAAATTGACAGTCAAAAAAAATGCTTTAAGGGACTAATCTCTATTAAATTTTTTTACCTAAATTTAATTGAGATTGAGAAAATTTTTTGCCAATTACTTGGATTTGAAAACCCCTGTTTATTTTCAATATTAAACATATTTCTAGATAAGGAATCCTTATTTAGAAATTGGTCAAAAAAAAAAAAAATAATAGAGACTAGTCCCTTAAAAAAGAGATAATTTTGTACTTATGAGATACAATGCTGTTAAATTGTGGGGTGTGTTATTGATGACCATTTTTAAGAGAATATGGCCAATTTGCAATTGGCTACCTTCTCGCGAAAATGGTCATCACCTTTTTTTTTGGTACAATTTTTACTTTTACAAACACTTACTGAGAATAAAAAGTAGATTTATAATCTTGGGCTTTAGATAAAATCCCTAAAGATAGTATCTATTGGAAGAAGAGCAAATTATTAAGTTGAAATTTTAATTTCTATTACTGGTATTTGAATTATAAATGGAAATTAATTCTCACTTCCTTTTCAAGACTCCTCTTTCATAAATGGAGTACTCACATATTTAGGTTGTAATTTGTGGCTTTTGTTTGAAAAAGGAAATTGAAAATGTAAGTGAAATTTTTTCCCATTTAAAATTCAAATACCAGAATTGAAAAGGCTAATTCTACAATCGATAATAAGCACACCCTTTTTACATTGTTTGTAATATTAAAGTTCTTTTCTCTCAAATATATTAGATATCAATATTCTTTTCTCAATTCTTTTTGGTTGCTTTTATTGTTTCATGATCACCAAATATGAGAAAATATTTTGGTAAAGTTTTTCTGGTTCCATAAAAATTGATCTTTCTTCTGACAATAGTTTATTTCAAAAAGAGTGCTACCAAACGATCTTGACAAATTCTCTCTGTTTTTTTTTTTATTTGATAGCCTTGAATTTTCTTCTGTTCTTGTTTTTACAGAGAAAATTTATGAATTTAAACAATTGTTACCCAAAGAACCCAAGTAGAAAATAGAAGGTTATTTTAAAAAACTTTGATTGTATTTTTTCTTTGCTCATCGGGGGTTTGAAATTCTTTTTCAATTTCTTCTTATAATTTGGAAAACGAAAATAAAATATCTGTTTGGTGATTTTTGTCATTCAGAAAAAGTATTCGAATAAAATATTAGAATTTTTTTTCTTTTTTTGTTTTTGAATACTTATCATGTTAAAAAAAAAGGAACACTTGGGACTTGTTTTGATCAAGAAAACTCTCAAAAATAAAGAATAATTAAAGACTTACCAATTTTATTAGAACTCAAATCTATTTGTTGGATTGTTGAATTCTCTTTTAAAAGTTCTGCAATCTTGTTTGAAGTTGAATTTGTAATCCTTGTGTTTCTTAATGAGAAACTTCTAATCGGTTTTTCGTTATGAAGAACTTTAACGATCCTTAATGCGTTTTGATCTCCTAGCTTTATGTTATTAAAATCCAATGCGATCGACCTTGACTCCTTTGGCACTCTTAGGAGTACTTTATAAATGTCAACAAGAATCTATCATCAACAAGAAAAAAATAATTCATTTCACAATAAAATTGGTATCGTGGCGGAAATGCGTTTTTTATTGTTTTGGAACGCGAGGATCAGAACATTTATTGAAAAAAAAAAAAACAAAACAAATCACGGACGTTAGAGGTGAACAAAAATTAATGAAGAAGAAAAATTTAAAGAAAATTTGTTGTGGTCGTCGTTGGTGATTTGAGGAAAAAAATAGGCACAAACTTTTTGTTTTTTTTGTGGTTCTTTTGAATAAAGTTCCCTAAGCTCAATAAAAAATTGTTTAGCAACTGAGTTGTGTTGTTGTGAAAAAGAAAAGTAGAAATTGTTAAATCATATATAGAAAAACAACAGAAAATTTATTTTATTTTGGATTGGGGGTTTTGTTTTGTTTGTTTGGAAAATTTTCGAAGAATTACTATTGTTTTTAATTTTTTTGGCTTTGAGTTGGTTCCCCATTTAATAAAATGAAATAAGAAATCGAAAAAAAAATTTAGGATGTCAAAAGATAAAAAAATAAAAAAAAGGTATAAACCAAAATAAGAACCATCAAACTAATCAACAAAAGCTTTGAGGCAGTGAAAGAAAATTAAATCTACTTTTTAAGTCGCGTGTTCCAAGAAATTGTTCAGACACATCATAAACACCAATAATTTTGATTTGGTTATGGTTATTGCAATCTTTTCTCCCAAAATTCAATTATTTTTTTTTTATGAATAACCCTTTTTTGATGGTAGTTCATTTTTTGTTCTATTATAAATAAACCACTTCCCACAAAGCAATAATTAAGAGTTGTATTGATTTGTTGGGAAATTATTGAATTTTACTCAATTATTAGTACTCTATAATAATAACAGACTTAAATGAAAAACTAATCGGATTTAAGGTTTACAATCCCTGAAATTTGAAATAGGATTATCTTATATTGGGTGTAGGGACTTGTTATTATGGTTCTTAGGTGATTGATCTTGGACTTGGTGTGGGTTTTAAGAGTTGTTCAAAATGGCAATTTTTGACAATTTATTTTTTTTTTTCTTTCCAAAATCCGAATTGAAGAATGTAAGGCAAATTAGATTGGAAGTTAATTTTTAAAAAATGTGATTGGTGGGTTGTCAATTGAAAATTTTAATTTTCCTTTTTGGCCAATTAATTAATGAAAAACAATTAATTTTTTTAAAAGCTCAAAATAGAATTAAACCGAACTAAAAATTTCAATCTACAACCTAAAAATTAACACTTTCAATTCAATACCTTCCAATCAATTAATCTTACATTCTTCAATTCGGATTTTGGAAAGAAAAAAAAAATTAAATTGTTAAAAATTGCCATTTTGAGCCACTCTTAAGGGATTAGCGTCTATCAAGGAGAAGCCTAGGATCAAAGTATGTTGTTATTGGACTTAGCCACATTAGTGTTACATGGTTCAAGTGTCTCTAAAAAATCGATTGCAAAGTAGTAATATTTGTTCATCTCATCAATTAATTATGATCTATGTATTAGTAAAAAACCTAGCAAATTCAGAATAAAATATGCCTTTCGCCATAAATTTAAAGATTGAATTATCAATATTCAGACTACAAAGTCATAAAATAGCTTTCTTAAATTTATGGGGAAATGTAGATTAGTTACTAAAAAATTCTTTTTTTTTTAAAAATTAAATAATTAACGAATAAAAGTTTTTTGTCAAATTATTTCTCAAATCATGGAAATATATTGATGCTACAAGTAGACTTGTCAAAAGCAAACAAAACTTATCAGTCTTTGTACTTTTATGTTGATGATTATTGAGTTAATCTTTGAAATTCAAAAATTATAAAAATAGTTACTTTTGGAAGTTCTAAATCTAAATTATTAAATACCGTAATACTGTATTTTGGGTTTTTATTTTTAGATTTGGAAAAGAAATTAAAAAAAAATTTTTCAAAACGAAATTTTTTAATTGTGATCATTAGTAAAAAAGGGTAATAATTTATTATGCAATAAGATTTATAATAGATTTTTTAGAGCTATTCGAGTCATGGTGCACTAATACCATTTACACCCAATTACAACATACTTTGATTATAGAGAAATCTATGGTGACGCTAATCCTTTAACACCTATTACAAGTCAAAGATCGTTCAGAGTAGAAAAAAATTAACAAGTCACTACACCTACACGAGATAATCCTTTTCCAAATTTCAGGGATTGTAAATCTTAATATAACTTTGCACAAGTATGAAAAAATCAAATTCAAAATAAAAAAAAAGTATAAAAAAGCTACTACGACTTTCCTTAATCTTTTAAAATTAATAATAAAGTTTAGTCACAATAGAATCAAAAACCAGAACTTCCAATTTTTGATATTATTGTATTTATTGTTATTAGGAATGGTACCTTTTTCAAATATCTCGAGTTTAGAAAAAAAGGATTTATTTTGAGTAAAAAATTCCAGATAAATGTTAGGAAGAAATTTATTCAAATTCAACTTTTGGATATTTAGTAGGTAGATAAGCACTAATAATTTTAAAAATACTCTAATCATCTAATAAAACTGAAATAGAGATAAAAAAAATACTTGTGATAATTATTTGGTGCCAGAGGTTTTCCAGTATTCAAACGAACCAAGTAAAATGATATATGATTTTGTGTATACTGTTAACCTCTATGGAAACAGAAATCAAATACCTGCTAAGTGTTTTAGCGTACCTAGTTGTTTTTTTTTTTTATTTATTTAAAAGGTTAAATTATTTAATTTTCTATTTATTTCGATACGTAAACAAAGCAAATAAGAGTTACAGAAAGTGTCGTCATTTGACGTAGAGTGTAATCAAGTGTCTAGATTTTCCAGAATTTAAAAGAATGGGATAAAATCTTTGATTTTACTCAATTATTTTAAATTCTGACAAGTTAACCATGTTTTTTTTTAATTTGAGAAATAAAACAAAAAGTTATTTTATTTTAGATTTTCTTCAATTATTAAAAAAAAAAAAAAAAAAACGAAAGTGTGCTTCAAGGGCTGTAAAGTGCTGTATAATCCCTGAATTCTCGAAATGCTAACTCTTTTTATTTAAATCTAAGAAATTACTCTAAAATTTCTTAAATTTTCTTTTTATTTTTGAATTAAAACAAACCTAAGGGAAAATCTAATAAAAAAATAATAATAAAAACCACTTTTTAAGTGTATGTCCTTCCTGTACAAAGGATAGGTTGAAATTTTTAAATAAATTAAAAGAATTAAATTTTAAGGAAATAATTTTAAACTATAACTACCTAAAATTATTTTAATTGATCAATAATCGTGAAATATATGATTTTATGCTTAATTTCCTGTTAGGGAATTAAAGTAAAAGGGTACTTAGATTATATTTTACACTTTTTCCTTAGTAAAAAAAAATTTTTTTTTTCAATTGAAATCAATAAATAATACTTTAATTGTCAAAATTATTGATTATTCCCTTTAAAAGATATTCATTAAATGTAAAATCGATTTAAAAATATATTATCTTAATAAAAAGACATAACCATAAAAAACTATTCAAATTTTTTAGTAAAAAAAACTGTAAAAAATCTTAATAGAACATTGTATTTTGTACTTAAATTTTTAATGTTCTTGAAAAATAATTTTTGATCCAAGATAATTTATTTTCCAAGAGTGTTTATTACAATTGAAGTTATCAAAAAGTGAAAAATGAGGAAATTTTTAAATTTTTTTTTGAAAATTTGGTTTTGTGATCTTGAAGGTGAATTTCAATGTACATACCAAGTGATTTTTTTAGAGTATTACAAAAATAAAAACCAAAAAAAAACACCAATATACTTTATTTTTGTCAAAAATAATTTATTTTAATCTTTTTATAAAAGAGTATAAGAGCCTTAAACAAGATTAAATTTTGGTATTTATTATACAGATGAAAAATTAATTGAGAATATTGATTATTTTGAAAAATAATTAATAATATATTACCCTTTGATATCCAGACTAAACTATATGGAGAAATTAATATTTTCTTCATAAACTTGGGGAAATCATGTAAGAATGTTGTGTTAATTCAAAAGAAAAAATTTATAGAAATTATTTTGCTTGATGATTACACATCCTTTTATCTTCGTCAGAAATATTTTTCTATAAAATTTTAAACTTCAATGATAATTTTTTCTATTATTTATTTTTAGGATCTCTTTAAAATCTTTCAAGATTGGGAAAGTTCGAGTTTGTTTTGAAAAACTGTTAATATAAGGGATTTCCCTAAAAGTGGGGCATTTTTTTTACATTTCATAAAAAAAATAATCTTTGTTAGTGATATTATTCCTTAATTGATGATATCAAATTAAGTTTAATAATAATACCAATCGAATAAATGGCTAATGTATTTATTTTATTATAAGTTGGATGAAATATTTTCAAAAAATAAAAAAAAAATAGCACTTTTTTTGGTGAAAACAATGTAAGACCAATTTCAATAAAAAACTGGAAATATGGAAATGGTACAAATGAATTTTTAAACAATAAAATACATTTTTATGTTGTAAATTCTATTTAAAAATTTGTTATGATTAAACAAGTTTAGAAAACGATTTTTCAGATAAGAAAGAAAATAATATGCACCAATTTTTGCACCTAAAAAATATCCGATAAAATTGAGAGCAGAAAATTTAATATCTTTTATTTATATAATACAATACTATGAAACAAATTAAATTATTAACAAGAATCAATAAATAGTTGTTAATGATTTTAGATATTTAAATACTTTTTTGAAGATTAAGTTTAAAAGATATATTTTAAAATAAATTTGCCCCCCTTTATTGGAAATAGCTTAAATGTAAATTTACTTTTAATTTTTGATTAAAAAGTTTTTTCACAATTAATAATTTTCTATTTATGAACCTTGTTTATTAAAATCAATTTTCTCTTTATATAACCAATATCTTGCCTTTTAAAATAATACTATTAAATTGAAATTCTTTTTAGTTGAAAAAATAAAATAAACAAAAAGAAATCAATTAAACTCAATGGTAAAAATTCAAATAACTCAAAAACAAAAAAAAAAAGATTCAAAGTGATTCAATTTCAGGAAATTATTGTTTAGAGTAAAAATAACATAAGAAAAATTATTTTTTTATGAATGACACCTTACCTAAGAAATAAGAAATAAGTTGCAGAATACAAAATTAGTAATAGTTGACATTCACAAGAAGTAAATCTAATCAATTAATTTAATTTCCGTAAAATTGAAAAACTAAAATTCTTGGTTTCTCAATTAAGAAAAACAACAATGTCCATTATCATCTTCAACATAATAGTAATAAAAATCCTATAGAAATCAATAAGATTTCTTGACAACCATTTCCGTTGTTTTATATAACATTAGAATAACACACTTTTAGTCGATGGTTATGGATGTATCAATATAAAAAAAAAATTAGAACAAATATAAAGTAGGGAAAAAAATACCTGACATGAAAATAATCCCAAAAAAGATTTTTTATTGTGAATATTAGTAAAATTGTTGTGTAATTTCATTTATTTTAAATCAAATCCTTTTTTTAAGAATCAAACTTTTTAAATTATAACTCACCTACATATTAGAATGATGATTAATGAAATCACACTTGTTCTAAAACACTATTCAATCAATTAAAAATCAATGAATTAAAAATATCATTTTACAAAACTCTAGTAAACCTCTATAAAACTAAATAGGTTTTCAAAAAAAGTTGATCTACTTAGGCTATCAAACAATTACTTGAGTATTCTATATACACCCTACTTCAATGAACTTTGGGTAGATTTATTGCTAATCCCATAAAAAATTGGTTATTTATAAAAAGGATTTGATTTAAAATAAATGAAATTTCACAACAATTTTACTAATATTCACTATAAAAAATCTTGTCAGGGATTATTTTCATGTCCAATGTTTTTTCCCTATTATAATTAAAAAAAATATTTTAAAAAAAAAAAGTAAAAGTAAAAAAATAATAATAATTTCAATTTTAAAATTTTTAAAATAAAATTTTTCTTCTAATATTTATTTTAACCCTTTAAACACTTATCCTTCACCCACTATAACTTGACACTGTTTGACTTGAAAAAAGTTTATAACCTCTGTATAATGGTACATAATAAAATACCCCCGATATCTTAATAATTGAACAAAATGAAAATCGAAAACAAAAAAAAAAGTGAGTCACATCTTTTCTAAAAGATCGTTATGGATTTTCAATCACTAAACTTTTATGAAAAAAGTTATTAACAAGAATATTTTTTTACTTAATAATTAAATTTATTTTTAAAGAAAATTAAATAATCTCTATTTTTTAATTACGTATATTAGTATTTAAATTTTCTGTTTTTTTTTTCCTTATGATCTTTTGCAAAAAAATAGAAATCAAAAAGAAAAAAGGAAAAAATTGAAAAAAAAAGTATCTAAAATTAGAAAAAGAAAAAGAATAATTTTAAAAAGAAAAACAAAAATTTGAAAAAATTAGAAAAAATGATTCTGATCCAAAAATTTGAAAATATTTTTTTGTTAAGAATTCGGGAAAAAAGCCTCAAAACCACTTCCATTAACATTTTACTAATATAATTTAGTTTATTTACAAAGGTATTCTTTAGTAGATTCAAACAAAAATAAATAATCATTCCAAACGGAATTTATATACTAGGGAAACAATAAAAAGTATTTTTTTCGTATAACATTGTGGAATTCCATTTTTGAAATGTTGCAAATTATAAGTTATTATTCTCGAAAATGATCAACCAGTATGTCGATTTGAAACCAATTTTTATCGCTTTTTCTTTCTATAAAAATAAAATAAAATATTTTATCAAAATTAGATTCAAAAAACACTAATGTATTTGTTAAGAAATATTTTTTATTATTAAAAAAAAAATAAATGTAATTATAAGATTACTATTTAAAAGTAAATTAATATAAAAGAAAAACAAAATTAGAAAAAAGAAAAAAGTAATTAAAAAAACGATAAAAAAAATAATTTCTTAAATTACAAAGACTTTACCACTTTCTATTGAAAATAGTATTTGGCACAGTCTTGTATTAAAATCTATTGCCGTAATGGGCTGGTCTAAGCTAATACTTTTTTTTACAAGTTTAAATTGAGGAAATTTAAAAACAATTATGAAGCCATCCAAGGTACCTATTATTAAGAATTTTTGCTGCTCAATTTCGATTAGTTTCCAGCAATTAATTTTGTATTTGATATCCTTTTCCTTGATCAATTTACCATTTATGGTGAAAAGAATTATTTTCGCGTTACAATAAATAAGACTTTCACCGTTGTTTGTCAGGGTGATTAATTGAGGAACGCCAGAATTAATTGATCTAATGTATTGCCCCGTTGATAAAGAGTGGCATATCAGAGTCCCGTCCTTTGACCCAGAAACTATTATATCTAGATCAATATTAAAATCTATGCATGTGACCTCGTCGTCATGGCTGGAGAGAATATTTTTGATTTTTATTGCCGATGGGTCTTCTTCAATGCAATTCCAAACAATTATTGTCGTGTCCTTTGATCCTGTTATTAAAATATTATTTTTAAATTTCATACAAGTAACAATATCTTTGTGTTCTTTAATGTTTTTCAATAAAGAAAAGTTTTCAATATTTGTAATTTTAAAGGAATTATCAAAATGTCCACAAGAAAAAAAATATTTCCCATCATTTGAAAACGCAAAACAATTTGAGTTGATTGTTAATTTTGAATCAAATGGTAAGCCAACTTTAATGTTGTTTTTGTTCTTTGCGTTGACTTCAAGTTCCAATACATATTGACTTGAAATTAAATTGTTACTCTTACCATTAATACTCCCGCCCCTATTATTGTTATTACTATTTGATGAAATTAATGAATTATTTTTATTTTTATTATTGGAATTATCCTTTGAAGAATTATTGGTTTCTTTTCTTTTCTTCCATAAATAACTTAATAGTTTTCGATCCAAAGTAAATAAAATTACTCTTTGGATACCCTCTAATAATTCGATTGGCTTTGTGAATTTTAAAAATATTATCTTTGAACTATTATCCAGATTAATTATTGGCTCCATCCTTTGGGAAGGAAAGCTTTCCAAGGACCAAGATAAAATCTGTTTAATTAATTGATTGAAACTTAGTCTTTGTGGATGTGGCTTTTTAGCCAATAATTGGGATGGGCATTGCCCAAAATTTTTAATTTGCGTGATCAATGAATTCTTTTTCTCCGGATCCTTTATTTTGTCTAGCCTAACTGCACCCTCATAGGTTATATAATAAAACACATTTACTGCTTCAACTGCTGCCTTTCCTCTTTGCTTATAACCAAATATTAAATCAATCCAATTATTTAAATTTTTGCTGACATAATCTGATTCTAATGCTTCTCGATGTATTCGAATAAACTCATTTGTATCATTATTTGCCCATTTTGGTAATTCTACATTGTTCACTTTTTCTCCTAATTGGTTGATTCCTAAATCAAAGTTATTGTCATTTCGTAAAAACTCTGGGAAATAAAAAAATTCTGGAATTAATTCCATAAAATCAGAGGATGCTGATGTAATGGATTGGTATAATTGTATTATCGAATTAAATATTCTATCCGCTTTGTCAAATTTACCACCTATTTTTATTTATTTATTGATGAAGATTATATATATATATGGTTTTGTTTTTTAAAAATGAATTTAATTTCATTAAAATAAATTATTAAACATTGATTTAAATGAGTTTTTTTTTTTTATAATTGTTCTCTCTCCCTCCCTTGATATATATATATATATATATATTACAAGTTTTTGGATGGTTAAGAAAAAAATAAAATTTCAGAAATAAAATTATTTAAAAAAATAAATTATTAAATAAAAACAAATTTCAAAAAAGAAATATTTAAAAATTAAATTGACCACAATTTTCGCTTTGAGAATTAAATATAAATTAAATAAATGATTAATTTAAAGTTTTAAAAAGTTTGTGAAGAAATGTTGAAATTATTTTTATTTTTGAAAACTTTAAAAAAAGTTTCGATTGAAGTATTTTTTTAATAATTATAATAAAAATTAGTTTCTCAAAAAATATGTTATTTTATTGAAAAATTTTGATGCAAAAATAAAAATAAAATTAATTCTAAAAAATGTTTACATTTTACTTTATTTTCGAAATAAGATGATTTTTTCTATTAATTGGGATTTGTTTTGAAACTGAAAAAAATGAAATCCTAAATTTTGAATATCAGAGAAATCACAGAAACCTTTTTTTTTTTTCCAACAATACATTTTTGAAAAGTATCAAATCATTACAATTAATAAAATGAAGAAGATATGGTAGTGTTGATCCAGAAAATTTAAGATCGTTCAGAAAAAAAGAAATCACAGAAATCAAAGCACACACACATTTTTTTTTGAGTGTTAGAGATTTCTTATAAACATAGTGGTTCGATTTTCTTGAAAAAATGATGGGTTTCTTTTAGATTCTCTGATTTTTTCTATTTTTGTTATTTCTTTAATTTCTGTAATTTTTTTCGAATAAAAAATTCATTTTATATTTTTGTTTTATTATTTTAGAATAACCTCATTTTTATGTTTTAAAGAAATTGAAATCGAATTAATTTTAAATAATATCATGAATAAATAAAAAAAGAATCCAATTTTTACAACATATTTTGGATGAGAGATGAAATATAAATTCTTTTATATAAAAAATTGAGGATTAATTTGATCGAAAATTACATTAATCATAAATTGAAAATCAGTTAATTTTTGGGTAAAAAGAAAATAAGAAAAAACAAAATCAACTTTTCGAAAATGGTAAATCAAACAGCACAAAAAAAAGCAATGGATGAAATACCAACAAATTTAAATTTTAATTAGGTGGACGAAATGAAAAACTGTTTGCCTGTCGATCCATAGAAAATACTAATGTTTTTTTGATTTTTTTTCCTCGTCTCTTTAAAACCAAAAGAAACATTAAATCAGAGACTAGATTGGAGTTTGAATATTGTTTACAGATTGATTTTAAAATCTATATCACTAACAAATCCCATAGAACTTTTTTTAAAAAAAAAATGTTTCTTATTTTTTTTTTTTTTTTTATTATTATTGAAGAAGTGTAAAATAAACTCTAGTTGCCCTTAAGACTTAAATTTTCTATCAGAAATTTAAGCGTAAAATCATAGATTTGACGATTATTAATTAATTAAAATAATTTCAAACTGTCACAGCTTAAAATGATTCCCTTCAGATTTATTTCTTTTAATTTATTTTGAAAAAAGTAATCTATTTTTTTCATAGGAAGGGCATACCTCATAAAAAATGATTAATATTTTCTACAATTTCTTTCTGTTCATGTTTTAAACATAGAGGACAAATTTGATTTGAGTTTTTATCTACTACATAATAATATCTAATTAGGCAATTAGTAAATGTCCTGAATTTTAGGATTTTTGAACATGAAGGTCAACTTAAATATCTTTGGGTTTTAAATAAATAGTTTTGATATTTTATTATTGTGAAATATTTTTGAAGAGTGTAGTCAGGTGCGGTAGAGTGCCGTAGAGTGCCTCGGTTTTTTTTAATTTAAGAAATAAAAAGAAAATTTTTGAAATTTTCTTTTTATTTCTTAAATTAAAAAAAAGCTAACGGCGGTTTTCCAGAATTCAAAAGAATAGAGTAAAATTCAAAGATTTAACTCAATTCTTTCAAATTCAAAAAAACCTAACGAAAAGTGTCGTCAAGTGCCGTCAAGTGCAATGGTTTTCTTGAGGTTTTCTGTTTTATTTCGAAAATCTATTGATTTTCCAAATAAACAGAAAACTCAAGAAAAGCTAACGATAGTCTATTGATTTACCAAATAAATAAAAACCACAAAAAAACCTAGAACACTTAACAAATAAATAGAAAACTCAAAAAAACCTAACGACATTTCCAGCTTTTGGAATTCAATAATTCATTATATGTGTGTATTTATAATTGTCTTTTTTTAATTCAATTAAATCTTTTGAATTCCAGTTAATTTTATTGTTTATTCGTTGATTGAATTTTATTAATTTTTCCAAATAAGGAAGAGATAAATTTTTGTAATTTTTTTTTGAATTTGAATTTTTTTTTTTTGACTGAAATTACAATATTTTCGATTTTATATTCCGTTTTGTAAATGAGAACTTGTGTGTATTTGTGTTTATTGTACATCTTTTTGTGATATACAAATTAATCCAAGAATTGATGTAATTTAAAGTTTTTATTTCATAATAGAAAATTACTAATCTGTATAGGTTAATTGGCTTGATATAAAAGATTTAAATAACCTTATTTTTAAGTTATTGTTAAGAGAATTGTTAATCAATAATTGTTTAGAGCTATTAAATGTCTCTTTTGATTTTTTTAAATTATAAACTATATATGTGAAATTTGATCTCAATAAATACCCAAATATTTAATTTTTTTTAAATCTTTTGATACAACTGTTTTATCTTTATTAGGTTTTGATCCAAATTGAATAATAATTTCATATCTAAGAATTTAATCTTTGATTTAAATAATTTTTATTTCCTTTTATAATTAAAATTAAATCATCTGCAAATATTTGACCATGATCTGTTAATGGTATGATTTTTAATAGAAAAAAAAAAAAATGTTTCTTATTGAAAAAAGAGAGATATTATTATTTGAATTTCAATAATATAAAATAACAAAAAATAGATCTTTCAAAAAGTTACTTTCAAATGTTATTTTTTACAGAATTATCTATTTTCAAATTATAGACTGGATAATTCATTTTTAACAATATAACTAGAGAAATAGAAGAATTTAAAAAAGTAATTTATATTGTATTTTTTTTTCTTTAAATCATAATTTTTTTTTTTATTCACAAAATAAGATTAAACAGTCGAATAATAAGCATGAAATTAAGTAACCAATTTGGATTAACAAAATAGTTCTTCAACAACAACAACAACAACAACAACAACAACAACAACAACAACAACAACAACAACAACAACAACAACAACAACAACAACAACAACAACAACAACAACAACAACAACAACAACAACAACAACAACAACAAAAAAAAAAAAAAAAAAAAAAAAAAAAAAAAGAACGAGAAAACTTACTTTGTAATTCAATATGTAGACTTGTAAAGGGTTCTACTCTTATTAAATAATATAAAATCAAGCCAACATTAGAATATAAACTGCCATAATGGAAAGGTGGCAAAAAGGAATCTTTATTTGAAGCCAATGATTTGTATTTAATTAAACAAGCCTCCTTTCTATTTTGATTTAAAACACCAATTGGTTGTGACAAGTCTCTAAATATTTCAATATTTGTTAAATCTAATTCATCGCTCGTATAGTCTTTCAAAATCCAAGGGAAAATAGGGTACTGGTTTAGATCATTGTAGCTTCTATTTGCTAAAGTATTTAATCTCATTAAATATTCAAAATTGCTTATTGAATGGTTTTGCCATAATTTTGTATATTTCCATTTTTTAAAGGCCTTCAATGGGCTACCGGTTCTAGGAATTTGTACAAAATTTGGAGGTTTGGTACTTAGGATTTTTTGATAAATTTTATTTCTAATTTTTTTTGATTCAAAATTTAAATAAAAATTTTTATTATTCGTTAGAAATATTTCTAGGCCAGTTTGTAAAAAGCAATACCTTCGTTTATACAGAAAGCCAATGAATGTTTTATTCCATATTTTATTTCTTCCTTCTTCAACATCTTTTTCCTTTTCATTATCCTTATCCTTTTCTTCATTTTCCTTTTCTTTTTCTTCATTTTCCTTTTCTTTATTATTTTCGATTATTGAGTAAAAATATAAAAATTGGTTGGATACCACAAATTCTCCTTCTATCTCACCAAAAATTGTAATCAATTGGCAGGGTGTCTTCATCAAGAATTTTTCAGTTTCGTGCAATTCATTCTCATTATTATCGGCACTATCGCTATTTTTAATATTTTTTTTATCTTTCTCTTTAAATTTCGATTTTTGTGTTTTTTCTTTATTACTATTCTTATTTCGATCTTGGGATTTATTATTCTCATCATTTTGGTCCACTGTCACCTCGCCATCATTTTCATCATCCAATTCATTATCTGAATCTTCCGAATCGGTTGGCAATAAATTAATTCCCGACAAAATCTCTGTGTCTTCTTGTAACAACTTCAACTCGTTTTCGTGTATTTGATTTAAAATAAGTTCTGAATGTTTTTTATCAAAATCTCTTTTTTTTGAGGCATCCAAATGATTACTAAAATTGAAATTCCTTTTTAATGTTATTCTCCTTCTCAGGGAATCTTCTGTTTTATTCAATTTCCAATAGGATTGCATGACTTTTCTTTGTCTCCAAATACCTCTTTCCCCGGACATTTGTCTGAACAATGATCTCCATTTTTTCGAAACCAAATTGTTGATAGTTTTATTTTTTAAATTTGATTGCTTTATTTTGGAATTGAATTGCTCTTGAATTTTGGAATTTAAAATGCGTGAAAATTTTGTTTTGGAATCGTCTTGAACAATTAATGATTGGTTGAAAAAGATGTCTTTATTTAAGGAAATTTGAAACATTTTGAAAAAATTAAATTGCTCGGCAATGAATTTGTTTAAATGTAAATTTAAAATTTTATCAAATTTAGGTTTATAGATAAATAATAACTTGGTGAAACTAAATCTCCAGATATCTAAATTTTTTTTAAATTTTTCATAAAATTGCTTTGGCTTTAAAAATTGCTCCGAGTTTTGAAGGTATTGTTCTTTGGATCCCAAAATATCAAGACTACTTTGATCTTTAAAGATTTGGGAAAAAATTAAATAGTTTTCCGAAATGATTTTTTGGAAGAGCAAAATTATTAAATTGCACCAATTTAATTCTTTGTCTAATAATATTCTATTTTTCAGAATATTAAAGCAACTAATTGAAATCAAAATTAATGTTTCTTGGTTCCGATTGTTATTTAAGCCCAATTTCGTCAGAGGGAATAAAACCATTTTGTTTAATATTTTACAGCAGACAGATGAGATTTTTTTTTTCGATATTTCTGTGCCAAAGATTAATATTCGACAAAGTATGTTCATTAGTTTTATTGATCTTTTCTTTTTTTCCTTGATTAAATAGATCGAATCATTAAGATCAAACAATAGAAATTTATTTTCAAAGATTTCAAAGAGTTTGCTTACTAATTTAAGATCCTTCCAGTTATTAATTTTATTAACTTTTAAATCGTGTTCATAGTTATCATTATCATTGTCATCATCACTGTCACTATCGCCCTCACTGTCAATGTAGCTGTCAGCGCCGCTGCCACTGTCACTGTCACTGTCACTTCCGCTTACGTTGTAGCTGTCTTTTTGATTATCTTTTTCATTTTCAATATTGTCCAGAAAAATAATTTCTTTGAATCGATAATCGTTAATAGACTTTTCTTCAAAATTATTCTTAAACTCATTATTTTTTAAAAAGCTATTACCCTTTGGAAGAACAAATAAATAATAATAAATTAATTGAATAAATTCAAACCAATTGGAATAAAATTCTGAAGAAGATAAATTTTTTTGTGTTAAATCAAAATTCTGTGTTTTTAATTTTTCATTAAACCAATTGTCTAATTCCATTAAAATTGAAATTAAAAGATTTTTTTTAATATTTCGTTCATTTAGCAAATTTAGAGTAATATAGTGATAAATATAGGAAAGAATTTTTTTAAATTTTTTTTTATTATAATTGATTAAGCAATAAGTAAATAATTTTGAAAAGATTTTTAAAATCAATTCGTTTTGTTGTTTGATCCCATCAATATTTATTTTTTTTGGAATTTTCTTATTCTTCTTTTTCTTTTTCTTTTTCTTTTTCTTGTTCTTGTTCTTGTTCTTGTTCTTATTCTTGTTCTTCTTCTTTTTCATTCTATTATTATAATCAATTTTTAGTTTTCTGTTATTCTTTAATAAATCAATAAAAATTATCTGCCAGTTAGGATGTGTGATAAATATTGATAGATTAGCTTTATTGTGAACTAATTTTAAGAGGCACTTTAAAGTTGTGATCGTAATTGGAATATTTTTGGAATTAATGATTAATAATTTAATGCATTGTAAAAAAAATGGACGATTAATTTTTAAAGTAAACTGTGCCTCTCTTTGCAAGATTTGAAAGAGTGATTTATCTACATTCTGGCTGGTTAATAGCGACATGACACTAGATAATATATGGGTGTCTAATTTATTTTCAACGATGATAGTATGAATTAAATAATTATGATTTTCTAAAATTAGTTGATTTTTATATTGCTTTTTATTGTTGCCCTTCAGATCAATCAATAAATTATCAATTTGGGAAATAATTTTAAGTAATAGGCATTTGATTATACTTGATTTTGAATTTAATAACCAAATAAAGCCAATCGAAATTTCAAAATTTAAAATTTGTTTCAAAACAATCAGTTTATAGCTACTGTTTTCCAACAGCATCAATAACATTTTTAAAACATCCTTCTTATGGTTCTCATGATGGGTCAATAATAAATATTCAAATATAGGCCATAAATTTAAATTATATTGTGATTTATTTGTTTTAATTATTTCTGGAATTAAATCTAATAACAATTTTCTCAATTTTTGAATTTTTTTTTGATCAAGAATTTTTTTTCCAATAATTTTTTTATTGATTTGATGTAATCTAGGTTTTGTTGCCTTTGAATTATTTTCTGGTTCAATCCAATAATAAAAATATAAAATATTAATAATTTTTTCAATAGAAATAAATTTTATTCTATTATTATTGTTGTTGTTGTTGTTGTTGTTATTTTTGTTGTTGTTATTGTTGTTAATATTTTGATTATTATTGTTGTTGTTGTTGTTGTTGTTGTTATTATTATTATTACCACTTTTCTTGTTGTTGTTTTTAATATTATTATTGTTTTCATTACTATTCTTATTCTTATTCTTATTAATAGTGATATTGAGATTGCTATTTTTACTATTACTACTATTATTTTGATTGCTGTTTTGGTTTTGATTCTCATTATTTAGTTGATTCAAATATATTATACATTCTTTAATTAATTTTAATAAATTTTTTTGAAATTTGAAATTTGTATAAATCCAAATTTGGAAATTTAAGAAAAAGCTATTTAATAAATTATTAATAATACTAAAAGAATTTTTTTTTAAAGAAAATATTAATTGATGAAACATTTTTATTAACGAAATAGAAAAATTTTTAGGATTAATTTTTTGAAATAAATAGCTTAGTAATAGACTTCCATTATTTTTTAAAAACTCAAATCGTGCAATTTTTGATTGTATTAATATCTGGCAGATCAATTGGAAAATTTCATTACATAACTCAGAATCTGGAGAATAATTTATTTCTTCGATTTTTTTACTATTTAGATTTTTGTTGGTTCCAAGTGGTTGGTTTAATTGTAATATCAAAGGCGAAAAAATGAAAATCCCACCGAGGCATTGGATCATTTCAATTAGATCCTTTTTAACATAATTAAATAAATTGTTATTATTTGCCTGGATTGATTGGTAATTTGTTAAAAGAGATTGGTTCATACTTACTTTTTTAATTGTGCTTTTTGCGGTATAATGGAGAATTATTGTTTGATAAATAATTGGGTTTTTATAAATAAATTTATTTAAGCCCTTATAATAAAAATAGTTTGTAATATTTTGTTTACTAATTACTTCATTACATAAAATAATTGTATTTATTTGCCCATTAAAGGTATAAATCTCACTATTGCTATTATTGCTGTTATCATTATCATTGAAAATAAAGTTAGATCCAATTTTATTTATGTCTAATTTGCTATTGATATTTAAATATTTTTGTTGTTTAATTTCGATTAGTTCGTTGTTTATCCATAATTCACATTTGCTTGAATTTTTATTACTCCAATTCGGTGATTCGTGTTTTAAGCATATAAAATTCCATTTATTGATGATATTTTGATTTTTTAAATTAAAGGTAATTTCATTTGATTGCTTGTTGATTAAATAAATTCTATATTTGAGAGATATTTCTTCGTTTAAATTGTTGTTTTCATTTTTATAAAAAAATAATTCAAGACCCTCATAGGTTGTTGAATTAAAAAAACTAAAAATTCTTGGTTGGTTATTGTTCTTAAAAGAATTCAAATTAATCCAAGTTAAAAATGTAAAGCCTTTAGTGGGGAAATGGAATGGCTGAATACATACTTGAGAATCTTCATTATTAAACGAAAAGAAATTACTAATTTCAAAAGTGGGATCTATTTTGGTCATTTTTCGAAAAGATTTGACAATTAGTTTCGATTGAAATGGTCGAAAGTTATTTGATAATGATCTTAAATAACTAATTAATAATTTTAATTCATCTGCACTAATCCAATGCTTACCTAATATAGAGATCAATGTACCAATGTTTTTTGATTTCTTGACATTATCAATAAATCCAGGTAATAATTTGCATAGAAATGATAATAAACCAGTTTTTGAGATTTTATAAGTATTATTGATTGATTTGTTACATAGGATTTTAAATTCTATTAATAGTAAATTAAAATAATCAATTTCATTATTTTCTTTTATATTTTTCCCACCCGTTTCCATTTTGTTTTCATTTTCATTTTCATTTTCATTTTTATTTTCATGCTCAATTTCATCTAATATTTTTTTTATTTCTTTTATTTCTTGATCATTATGTATATTATTATCGCGTATATCGTTTTTTCTTTGTTTGTCATCAAGAAAATCTTTATCAAAGGAAGAAAAAAAATAAAAAATAGTCAAAGCAATTGTTGGGTTTATTATAATGTTGTTATTATTTCTATCATATTCTTCAGAATTAATTAACAAAGTAATTAATAAATTATAAATTTTTTTTAAATGTGATTGCTTGTTTTTTATTTTTTTTAAATGATATTGTAATAAAATTTTACCTAATTTTAATCCTCCAATTTCTTTTTCAAAGCACTCAATCAAATAATTATTATTTGTAAATAAACTTTTTAATATTTTTAATAAATCCAAAATGATTTGAAAAGAAATTAGTTTAAAAGATAATAAATCAACGATTATTTTCAAAATATTTGATTGGTAAAATAAAATTTGTAATTTCCTATTATTTATTAATGAATTTAATAAAGTATTTAATAATTGATGAATAATTATTAATATTTCCTCTGTGGATAATACTTGATTTTGAATTGGATGATCTAACATTTTTTTAAATTTTAATAAAGAATTAAAAATTTCTCTAATGAACATTAAATTAATATTATTATCCCTTCCATTTGCATTTATATTTGTGTTTGTGGTTGTAACTGTGGTTGTATTTGTAAATGCATCAACAATATTATTATTCCAATCATTATTTATTGGTAAAATTAGTAACAATTTTTCAATTTTTTTTAAAGCAAAAGAACGTATTTTTGAATTTACTAGATAAGCTAATAATAATTTATAATTATAAGGTTGGGAAAGAAATTGTGGTATTAATAATTTTTTTAATAATAATTCATTTAGTATTTTTATAGATAATCTTCTTAGCAATAAAAATTGTTCTTCCTTAAAGGGTAAGTATTTTAATTGTTTATTATTTTTTTCTTGTTCATCATTATTATAATTATTATTATTGTTGTTGTTGTTGTTGTTGTTGTTGTTGTTTTTGTTATTATTATTATTATTATTAATTTTAATCATGATATTATTTAATTGGTTATTCAGTTTAGTAATGATTGAAATTAAATCTAATTTTAAAAACGATTGATTACAAATTTTTAAATTCTTTTTATTTTTTTTAAAGGATATAATTGTATTCAGTAATAAGCAGCCATCAATCAAATTTTCAATTTTTTTCCCATTTTTTATCAAATTTACAATAGTCTTTATTTCAAAATAATTTGAAAATGATTCTTTGATTGAAATTAAACATAAAAATTTGAATATTTGCATTCGAAGCTTTTTATAAGGCTTTAAATATAATTTGCCAACAAAGGAAATATTTTTATGAAAATAAAAAAAAGAAGAAAAAAGAAGATACCACAATCTCAAATGTCTTAAAATTGAAAAGCTTTTGAAACTATAATTATTAAATAAAAAATTCAAAAAATATTGTTGAAATTTTGGATAAATCGTCAGCATCATTAATCGTGAATATCTATTTTCAACAGTGTTATTATAATTCAGATGAAAGCAAAATAAAATTGAAATGATTATTTGATCTTTGATAGTTGGTAAGGTTGAATAGAGAGGATTCGAAAAAAATAATAAAATTTCTTTCTTATTCAATTGGTTGGCGTATATTTTTCTTAAATTTTGTTGGTATTTTTTTTTGTTTTCTTTATCATATTGACTATCATAATTTAATTCACTTATTTCACATATTTTTGCCAATAAGTTGAATATTTTCGATAAAGGCGGGCTGTCCAAGAATTCTTCTTTGAATTTTATTTTTTTCTTTGGCAATTTAATTGTATTGTCAATTGTGCCCAATAATTCTTCAACAGGCTTTGAAAAATCATTTTTGGGTAGTTCAAATTTTTTTTTTTTATTACTTTTTCGAAATTTGATCCATTTAATTTCTTCTTCTTCTATTTCTTTCTTTCTTTTTGTTTTGCTTGCCAAATTATTTTTCTTCTCTTTCTCTTTCTCTTTCTCTTTTTCTTTTTCCTTTTCTTTTTTTTTTTCCTTTTCTTTTTCTTTTTTTTTTTCCTTTTCTTTTTCTTTTGGTTTTTGTTTTTCCTTTTCAATTTCATTTTGTTTTTCCCTTTGGAAAAGAATCTTTTCAAAATTTTTAATTTCATCCATATTTTGATTATATATTTTTATTGCTTTATTTGGTATATTAACATTATAAATCCACAGCAAATAATCTGGTAATTTTGAAAAATTTATTTGAGTGATAATTTTATTTTCAAATTTTGGTGAATTAGTTAAAAATTTTAAAAATAGTTTTAGAATTTTATATTGAAATTTAAATTCGAAATTTGTTAATTTGTTAATTTCGGCTGTTTCGTTGTCGAGAATCAATTGGTCACTGTTTTGGTTAATATTTTGAATAAACTGGTAAAAAATATTCTCAAAGAGCTGAAAGTTTGAATTATTTTTTATTGTTTGCTTTTTTTGATCGTTTTGATCATTCTTCTTTTTATTTTTATTTTTATTATTATGATTATTCTTTTTATTTTTATTTTTATTATTATTTTTATTATTATTTTTATTATTTCTATTATTATTTAAATTCTTGTCAATTATTATCTTGTTATTTAAAGTTGAGTCAATATCCGGGTTTTGATAAAATAATTTTAGCTTTGGTTTTTTGAAACTTGGACAGCCAATAAATTCAATCAAAATATTGGTTAGTTCAATTTTCAATGTGTTTGGGAACAGGTAATTAATTAAATTGAAATATTTCAACATTTCAAATTGGATTTCTGTTAATGCCTCTGTTAAATGTGTTCTTTGTTTTAATCTTTTTAAATGTTCAAAAACTGCAATAAAGCTTACCCAAAAATCTTCAGAATTTTTGTTCATCAAATCGACAAACGAAAAATCTGCGGTCTTGTGAATGTTGCTAAATAATTTTAAAAAAAATCTTAATAAATATTGGATTAATAATAGGTTGTGTGTTTGAATTAGATCGCAATAATACTTGTTCTCTTTGTTCTTCACATTACGACCACCCTTGCCATTTTTCTTCTTTGTGGGCTGGCTTATTAATTTGCCTAAAAGATCGTTCACCAACAAAGAAAAAATTGTATACGCAGTACCAAACAATTTGGCAATGAATTCACAAAGCCCATACTCAATCATCCTGAGAGTATTGTTTTGCGATCGTGTTAGAATGATGCACAAATTTAACATTGGGAAAATTGTTGAGTCAATGGGCTGGAATGCTTTTTTACCACTGATCATTTTTGATTGGATTTCTGGTAAATTGCTCAGGATTTTTTCAAAATTGACTAACTTCTTTAAGCATAAAATTAGAATTTCACTTGGATGTGCTCTATCCCTCTTGAGTAATGATGCGATTTCTGTTGTTTCAGATTTTCGGATTTCTGGCTGCCAGTTTTTGTAATAGTGATTAAATTTTTCTGTAAAAATCGTAAACCAATTATTAATAGCTTCCTTTTTTTATTTTAATTGGAAGAAAAAAAAAGGTTTTTTTGTTTTTTTTGTTTTTTTATTTTTTTGTTTTTTTGTTTTTTGTTTTTTTTTGTTTTTTGTTTTTTTTGTTTTTTGTTTGTTGTTTATTGTTTGTTGTTTGTTGTTTTTTAAACAAAAAAAAAATATTCCCAGAAAGAAAGGTTAAAAGGCAAAAGAAATAATAAGCTTATTTGTTTTGTTAAACAAAAACAATTACTTGATCAGTCAAAACATTTCTTTTTGACCAAAGAGATGCAAGTTGTTTACCACCAGGTTGGTGACTTTCAAAATAAGGCTTTTCCAAAATTATTTCAATTGAATTTAATTCAGAAAGACTTCTTGGTGAAATTTTTTTCTTTTTTTCTTTTGCTTGTTCCTGTTTCTTTTTTGTTTTATTTTTGGTTTTATTTTTTGTTTTATTTTTTGTTTTGTTTTTTGTTTTGTTTTTTGTTTTTGTTGACATCGTAAAAACAAAAAATGTTGTGTTGAGAAAACTTGAGAAAAATAAAAAACATTAAATTTTTCATTGATTACCTGACAATAGAAGAGAATACGCTGCTGGAAAGAAGTTGGAAATATTTTGTGACAAACCATTTCGTAAGTGGGGAAGATAAGATTTTTTTAAAAAAGTTAAAGAACCATTCAGAAATAACCAAAATTGAAGATCAGAGTTGTTACTTTTCCTTACTTTTGAGTTTTTACTTTAGAATAAGAATAATTTTTTGGTACGAGTTGAAAATTTACAAAAAGGGAATAAAAAGGCTAAAATTTCTAATTAATTTGTTCTGTGATAAAGTGTCTGTTTTTAATACTTTCACGGGTTTCAAAATTTTAAAGAAGTTTCCAATTTATATTTTAAAAGTTTTTCATGCAGGTAATGAAAATTTCAACAAGCTAATCGACTAATGGTAATTATTTTCTGATTACTCTTGAAATACCAATTATGTCAAGTATTTCCCTTTAAAAGAAATGAAGATTTTAATCATAAAAAGGCGAAGAAAAATCAAGATTACGTTTTTTATTTTGGTTCAGAAGAAAGAAAAAAAATACTTAGACAAATATTCTTGTTACTCAAAGTAAATTGTACCAATTCTCATCAAAAAAATATGTAAAATTGAATTTCTTTTGATTGAAAAAAATTCACAAAAAAAATAAAAATAATAAAAAAAAATTCAAAGTTTCAGAAAGAGGGAAAAATTTGAAGTGGTTATATAAAAAAAAAAGTATGGTTTGTTCAATAAACTGTGTTTTGTGATTTCTTTGTGATTTAAAAAATAAAATGTAAACAAAATCAGTAATTTTTATTTTTTTTTGTTTGATACATTTTGGTTTTTTTGAGTGTCTAATAATTATTTATTTTGTATAATAACAAAAATTAAGATTTTTTGACAAAATAAAGGGAACAAAATTTTCATTCAGCTTCTTCCAAAATAAGATTTTTAAATCAAGTAACCCTTTCACTTTTTTAATTTCTATTCGGAAAATAAGCATAAATTATTAATTTCCCTTTTTACAATTGGGAACTTTAATGATTCAATATTTGCTATTGAGAGATGAATTTTTTTGGGAAAACTGAATGAAAAATTTGATCTTTTTAAGATGCAATTAACAATATGAATTATAAATTGAATTCTTAGATTGGTGAACCTTAGTTTTAAATAATCTGAAAAATCTGAAAAAACTTCAAAGTAAAAATTCTCCCAAAATACTTTTTTTGAAAACCGAATAAGATTTAACTTATAACTTACAGAAAAACTTTTTAATTTCAGTATTTTTAATCAATACTTAAACACCGGATGTTAATCAGATAGGTGGGTTAGTAATACCAAATTGATGAAAAGTAATACTTTACTTTATTCTTAAATCTTAATTTTTTAAATATTTTCAAACAAATAAAATTACCTTTAATTAATAATTCTAATAAAAAAAAAAAGAATAAATATTATCAAATAACTTATTTAGATATTAACATTTAGTTATGTATACTCTTATTATTTGAAAAAGAATATTATATAATCATTTGAATTTCAAGAAAATTAATAAATTAGAGCATTTGATGATACCTCTGCTCAAGTTACAGTAAAGTTATAAAAATCGCAACATTTTTATCAAATTGTGATATTATAGATCACGGCAATAATAAATAATATTTTGATAATATAAAAATCCCGATATTCTATAAAAATCGTGATAATTATTTAAAAATCCTGATACAGTCTTTCCAAGGCTACCTTGAATTTTTATATGAATCAAATTTTGATGCTGATATAGATTTTTAAATATAAGGATATGAGAATAATAAAGCTCATATTGAAAAAATAAATTCCTAAATGAGCTGATATTCAAGAATTTTTTCTGATACAATAAAAATTAATTTTCAGATCCCTAAATTGCTTCAAACCTGGAAAATCTGTTGAGATGCCATTTAAAAGTTTCTCTTGAAATACCGAAAATAATTTTAATCTTTCCACAAGAAAATCTTTGAAATAAGTTGATTTGTGAAATTTTTTTTTCAATATGAGCTTTCTTATCCTCATATCCAACTTTTGAAAAATCTATATCAGCATCAAAATTTGATTCATATAAAAATTCACGGTAGCCTTGGAACAGCTGTAAATGTCAAAATATCGCAATTAAAAATGTAAATTACGATATAATATTTAATGGGTTTTAATCCAATTCAGCAATATTTTGACAAAAGAAATTTTTGTTGATCAAAAAAACATATTAAGTGAAAAAAAAGATATTCTTTGAAAAAAACAACAAAAAAGATACTAGGTTCAATCAAGGATCAGATCAAATAGTTTTTTATTGTATTTTCTTTTAATTTGGTTAATAAACCAATTAATTCTTTTTAGATCAACAAAAATAATAACTAAAAATAAAAATTTTCTCAGTCAGAGCAAGTTATTCTAAATTATGTTGAACAAAATGTCTTCTAAAACAACTAACTGTTCACCCGTTATATAAGGAATGTGTTCTGAGGTGAAGACATTTCTCAATATTCTTATGAAAGCTTTAAGGGGTTAATTAACTTTTCAAAATCTTTCACAACTACCTAGCCACATTATCACTAATCATAAAGCTTTTTGCATAAATGTTTTCTTCTTTTTATAATTCTTCTTTTTTGGGTATCTTGGTATTGGGCAGAAAAAACAACTCGCGCCCAGAGGTTTTGATTTGATCGATGACCAATAATGTAGTAAAATTATTCTTTATTATTTTTGGTTATTTTACTGGTAAATGTAACAACCCAATTTTAAAAAAACACATCATTTTTATATACAAGCATATTTTTGAAATGGGTTATAATTATTTTGATCATAAAATTTGTTTAAGATTTTAAATTTTATTAAAAAAAAAAAAAAAAAAAAAAAATTTTTTCACTAAAACACACTCATTTGGTTTATCAAAATTTTCTGTCTTTCAAAACTTTCAAACACTTGAAAACAATTAATAAACCTTACAGAAACTATCTAATATTTTAAAAAGTGGTATTATTTATTAAAGTCTTGTGACTTTTTGAAAGTCAAGAAATTTTTTAAGGTAATTTCCAGAAAATAATTATTAATTTTATGCTATAATTATTTTATATCTTGATTTTAAGATTTTTCGCCATAAAGTAGTACTAATCACGTTTTTTAATATTTTGACAATTTTATTGTTAATATTATGATAATATATTTTATCATCAAAACCTCTATTATTTAAAAATAAAAGAAACGAACAATGTTTTGAAAACGAAAAATACTTAAAACAGTAAAAAATATATAAATTAATACTCGTGTACCCCATTCTGAGAGTCGCGGAATATAAATTATTAACCACAGATTGTTGAAGTTTTATCTGTAATCGATGCCCTTTCTATCATGTTATACCCCTCATGTGTATTTGTGGGACATGTCTCTGTTTTCCAGAATTAGAAAGAATTATGTAAAATCAAGGATTTTACTCAATTTATTCAAATCCTGGAAAAACTTAATGCAGTGAATAGTTATTACTTTGATTAAACAAATGATAATATTATTTTGGTTATATATTTAAATTAATTATCTTCTTCTCACTTTTTTTATTTGATACCTTTCTTTAATTAACCCTTACTCTAAATAAATGAATAAATTGATGAATGGATAATTTTTCATATCTATGGGTTTCAATATTATGATTAATTTTTCATATATTTTTAAAATGAGATGAAAGTTTGAGTTATTATTTTATACTACAAATTATAAAAAATAACTAAAAGTCAGATTTAAAATAAATAAAAATGTTTGACAAATTAATCCTTTTTTGTTTCAAACCAAAACATTCCAACACAAGCAGAGTATTGAATTAAATATCCCACATTAAAATAATCCCAAACAAGATTTTTTCATAGATAATATTAGTAAAATTGTTGTGTAATTGTAAATATTTAAAAGCAACACCCTTTTATAAATAAGCAAATTTATTATGAACAAAACAATAAAACTACCCAAAGTTCATTAAAGTGGGGTTTTTATAAGATACCCAATGAATTTTTTAATAAACTCCATAGATTACCCTATTTTGAAAAACAATCAGAATTTATAAAGATTTGCTAGAGTTTTGAAAAGGATAACTTTTATTCTTGTTTTTTTGATTGACTGTATAGTGTTTTGAACGAGTGTAATCTAATTAATCATCATTCTAAAAAGTAGGTTAGTTATAATTAAACAAGTTTACTTCATAAAAAAAGGATTAGATTTTCATTATTTTCAATTAAACAAAAATTTACCTAATATTAACAATGTAAAATCTTGTACGGTGTTATTTTCAGGGAGGTATTTGTTTTAATACTATAATCAGATCTTTTTGCTGGAGATTAATTGAAAATGAATTCTTTTAAAAAATAATAACAAATTTCTCTAAAGTTCATAAAATACTTGGTTTATCAGGGCTAAAAGCAACCCTGGTAAAAATAAATACTGTGTGCATTTAGTAAAAAATAATAAATAAGAGTCCTGAGTTCCTTAAAAAGAAAATAATTTTTATCCAATAAAATTTAGAAATACTTTCCAAAACAATTATTCTTAACAAATACTTAAATCTCATGAAATTGATTTACAACACCAAAACAGAAGAACTATTTGATTTACTGGCATTTTATAATCATAAATCTCAGAATAAAAAAATGGTGACTAAGAACTCAAATCATTTCCCAATAATAAGAAAAATAAAAAACATTTTTTTAAACAAGTGCGTTTTCAGTTTTCTTTGATGAGCAGCCAACAGCAATATGGTTTTGCAAATTCAAAGAAATTTTTAACAAATTCCAAACAAAAAATCAAAAGAAACAAAAAGCACAAAAGAAACAAAAAAGCAATAGTTGAACAAGCCAATGAATCTTCGTCCCAAGAGTTGTCTTTCTCTGACACACCAGAAACAGAAACAGAAACAGAAACAGAAACCTTTCCAAAAATAATTAACGAAATTGATAGTTCTGATTATGACTCTGATCCATTAGCTTCGTCATCAACAAACTCCGAGGAAGATCAAAATTTAAAGAAGCAAAATAACAATAAAAATCGAAAAAGGAATTACCCGTTAGGGATCCTGAACCTTCTTCTTCAAAAAAACAATTACTCTCAAAAAAATAGTGCAATGGATCTTGCGCTTGATTTTTCTGAACAAATCAAAAAAAAGAAAAGAAAAAATCAAAAAAATAAAAAAACAACAATACCGACACACAAAAGCCCAAAATTCAAAAATAACCATTTAGTTGAATACAGCAACAACGAAGAATCAGAAGGATCGGAATTTGAAAATAATCGATCTCAACTCAAAAAGTATGCAAACCAAAAACAAAAAAAAAATTATTATTTTAAAAAAGTGAATGAAGAGCCAAAAAAAAAACAACTGTTTACAAACGAAATCCACCAACTAGTTAAAGAAATGAAGCACATTCAAAAAAAAGTCTCTGAAACAAATCGGATTTCAAATCCGTTGATTACACTCAACAAACGAGACAATCAAATTTTTCAACAATTCGATCAAATACAATGGCCAATTGATAAGGTAAAAATTGCACAACAAGAAAAGTGGAAGCAAAATAAGAAAGAAGAAATCGAGACAAAATTACTATTATTTAAACAAAAAGAGTTACTAAGACAAAAGGAATTGCTGAAACAGAAAGAGTTAATCCAGCAAAAACAATCTCAAAGACATAGAAAGCTGATGAGGGATAAAAATGAAAAAAATTCAAAAAATCAAAGAAAAAAAGAAAACAAAAAAGGTGGGCAAAAAAAGAAACAAAAAGAGAAAGTTGAACCAAAGGAAGCAGAAAAAAGAAAAAATAAAATTGTAAAGGATAAAAGATTAAACAGAAACAAACAATCAAAATTGATTTCACCAAATTTAGGGAAGGATATTAAAAAATCCAAAGAAATCATCAACAGCAAAAAACAAAAAGAAATTATTCAAAAAAATAAAAAAACTAATTTTTTATCATCTCCTCGTAGTCAACTTAAAAATATCAGCAATTCGAATAATAAAACCAATTTGTTTGGCATAAATTCTTCAAAAAATAACAAAAAAACAACTGTTGTTGATAAGATGAAAGAAAAAAATGATATGAATAAGAATAGTGGTATGAATAATTTTATTGATAATTTTAAGGAAAAAGAAAAACAAAGGGAAAAAGTAAAAGAAAAACAAAGAGAAAAGGAAAAGGAAAAAGAAAAACAAAGAGAAAAGGAAAAAGAAAAACAAAGAGAAAAGGAAAAAGAAAAACAAAGAGAAAAACAAAGAGAAAAGGAAAAAGAAAAAGAAAAACAAAGGGAAAAAGAAAAGAAAAAAGAAAAAGAGAAGAAAAAAGAAAAAGAGAAGAAAAAAGAAAAAGAGAAGAAAAAAGAAAAAGAGAAGAAAAAAGAAAAACAAAGCATAGTTCCAAAAATAAATGCTTTTAATCCAAAGAATAATAAAACTTTATTAGCTTCCGAAAATTTACTCAAATTTTCCAATTTTGATAAAAAAAAATCTTCAAAAAAAGAATTTGGTTTATTCAAACCAAAAAGTACTGTCTTCAAGCCATCTACACAACCTAAACCACAAACAATACCCTCTAACACCCCCTTTCCTAGCCATCCAAAGAAAGGAACACTTTTGAAAAAAAATGAGAACAAACAAAATTCATTAAGAAATCAAACAAGTTCTACAATCTTTTTCAACCAATCAATAAAAAGCACGCCAATGGAAAAAAAGGATAAGATAAAACGATCAGAATCTCCATTTGAGCGGCCAACTAGATCAAAAAAAATTCATCCATCGACTTCTTTATTAAATAAAAAGAAATTTAATGATAACAACATACTATTCAATGAAGATGATGATTATAATGACGAAGACGAATATGGCGGTGACGATGATGATGATGATTCCAAATTCCAAATTCCTTCTTTCCATAAAAAGAACAAAAATGGTATCTTTTCAAATATCAAGAAACCAAATAAACTTTCAATATTTAAAGATAAATCAAACTCAAATAATAAAGCTAAAGAAAATGAAAAAAATAAAAAAAAACAAAAAGATAAGACAACTGCATTAGAAAGAAAAAAGAAAGGATGGAATGATTTTGGCTTGAAAGGAAGATTTAATAGCGAAAAGGAGAAAACTTTAAATTTAACAGACAGTGAAAAGGAAAAAAACAAGCAGGAAAAAAGTAGAAAGAATACATTTTTTGTCAATAAAACAAAAAACTTAACAAGCCGCAACAAAATAGGAGGCATTACCACATTTAATGAAACTTTTGGAAAGGAAAGCGATAAAAGCAAAGGTAAAAACGAAAATAAGGTTAAAACAAGGGGTATTCGTTCGTTTAATGAAACTTTTGGAAAGGAAAGTGATAAGAAATTGGGTAAGAAAGAAGAAGGTAGGAAATCTGGGATTTTCAATAAAAAAAGTACATTTAGTAGATCTAGTATATTTGGTACAAATACCGAAAAAGATAGGAAAAGAGAAATGGGAAAAGGAGAGAAAGCAACGCAAAAGGAAGAAGTAACGGGAATGTTCGGTGGAAAAGATAAAGGTAGAAGTAGAAGTAAAATAGGCGGGTTTAAAAATTTTAATAAATCAAATCAATTTGGAAAAAAACTAGGAGGAGTGACGGGAAAAGGAGAGAAAGAAACTCAAGAAAAAGAAGGAATAGGAATGTTCGGTGGAAAAGATAAAAGTAAAAGTAGAATTAGAAAAGGTGGGTTTAAATCATTAAGCGAACACGAACAAGTAAATAAACGAGGAAGAGGAAGAGGAAGAGGAAGAGGAAGAGGAAGAGGAAGAGGAAGAGGAAGAGGAAGAGGAAGAGGAAGAGGAAGAGGAAGAGGAATGGGAATGGGAATGTTCACGGGAAGTGAAAGAGGGAGAGGAATGCGAAGAGGGAGGGGGAGAGGAAGAGGAAGAGGATTATTAAGTGAAAAAGAAACTGGAAATGAAGGAGCAACCACATTTTCACGAGAAAGAGGCAAAGGAACGCACAGTGAAAAAGATAAAAGTAGAAGTAGAAAAGGTGGGTTTAAATCATTAAGCGAATACGAACAAGTAAATAAACGTGGAAGAGGAAGAGGACGAGGACGAGGACGAGGAATGGGACTGGGAATGGGAATGGGAAGTGAAAGAGGAAGAGGAAGAGGAAGAGGAAGAGGTGGAAATAGAGGAAGAGGAATGAGAAGAGGTATATCTTTTAAATCAGGTATAAATAATTTTGATAAAAAAAATTCAAAAATCGAAAAAAATCTAAAAATTAATAACTACACCTCAAAAAAAACTAGTACTCTAAAAAAAACAAATAAATCTTCAATATTTTCACAGAAATTTCCAAAAAAAACATCTATTTTTAATTAAAAAAATATATCAAAATTTAAAAATAAACTGAATATGCTAAAACATATTTCATTAAAACCTTTTATACTTTCTAAAGTTTCTTTTTTTATTTTAAATAATTAAATATTGCAGAGTTACTCTTATTTTTATTTTTTTTGTTTTTTTTTGCATCAAAATGGATTTATATAAACAATATATATAAAAACAAAAATTGTTATGAATGATAATATCCATTTGTCTATTTGGAATGTAAAATTTCTAGATAAACTAAATTACAAAAATTTAGACACAGTTTCAACAGTTGAAAGAATCACAAAACCACTCTTTAAATTCAATTTGGAAATAATTTTGATTTATAAAACTATTTTCTTTTTTGTCTTTTTTGTTTTGTTTTCATTTTCTTTTTTCCAGTTACCTAATATGTTTCGACTGATCAGGAAATTTTTTTCAATGGTTGATAGAAGGTTAGTGTTGAGTTTGTTAATAGAGAAATTACATATAATTGGTCTGATGGTATCTAATCATTTAATTGATCAACAATTGTTGGTGAAATTTCAACAAATTTATCAATATAATTTATATTCAGCCCCGTCTGGTTTCATTATTTCGGAAACATCAATTATTATTTTTGAGTTTTATATTTTTTTTCTTTTATTTGGATGAAAATTATTACTTATTAAAACTTTAATAGACGATAACTTAAATGTGTTTTTATATTATGTTTGGAAAAATATAGTAAATTTAGGGGTTTTTTATGCATATTTTTTATTTTTGATCTGTCCAAATTTATGGAATGGGGTTTAGAAACTATTTTTGTGTTTAGAAGCCCAAATAATAATTGAAATATCTTTATTTTTGATTACTTCTCTTGAAGAATAAAAAAGAATAAAGTAGAATAATATATATATTAGACAATAGTTAATACCCATTAAAAATGTGTATATAAAATGTATTTTTCTGAAGATTGATTTAAAAAATAACCCCCTTTCTTACATCAAATTCATAATTAGATAAATTTATTCAAAATTGAAATAAACATCATTTTGAAAAAGCTTTCCAAAGAACAAGTAATTTTTAATGAAAAAAAAAATAAATTAAAGGGTTTTCAATAAAGAATTTAAAATAAAATCAAGTAAATAAGAAGTAATTCTATCAAAATTTAAAGATAAGATCAAGAAATAAATCGTTTTTTATTTTATTTTTTTTTATTAATTTTTTCATTATTTTGATTCCCATATAAGAATTGATATAAAAATATATTATAATAAAAGATACAGGACCATCGGATATATTAAATATTTAATTTATATGGTTGAAGAAATGATTTTAAATGATTCTACTTCTCTGAAACCGTGAAAATAAAACTTTGAAAAATGCGCCTATCCCTTAATAAAACTTAAAATATTTAGAGAAATAGTATTTGAGTATAATCATTCAAAGAATTTTCCAAAAAAAAAAAAATAATAATTATACATTTGCTAATTATTTACCTTGTAACAAGTTCACCAATATTAAATATTATGGGATGATACCAGATCTTTGATCATAAATTATTTAAAAAGATAATTTATTAATAAGTTAAAAAAATTGTTTTCCAATAAGTTTTTATTTAAATTTTTTTAAAAAAAAATAAAAAGTAAATACTTCTCTGTTAAGAGGAAAAATTATTATATTAGAAATATATTTAACATTTTAAAAATATATTTTAAATAGGAAATAAATTATTTTGAATATTTTCAAATTATTATTCTTTTAAATTGAAAAAAATATTTTGTTTTTTGATTTTCCGCCTGTTTTTTTAATTATAGAAATAAACAGAAAATTTCTAATATTATGGTTTATTTTAAAAAGTTAAAAAAAAAAAAAAAAACCGAGGATACTATTTGTTAGGTTTTCCAACATTTAAAAGAATTGAGTAAAATCAAACATTTTTCTCTATTCCTTTGAATTATGGAAAAGCTAGACACTCTACAGTTAATTTCTTTAAGTTTTTGAGAATTTATAAAAATTAAGTAAAATCGGATATTCTACTCAATTTTTTTTGAATTCTGGTGGAGCAATATGCTTAAAAAACATTTTATTGTGTTTTTGAAGTTTAAATGAAATGTTTATAATAATATATTTTGCTGAATTGGTTTAAATAGCAAAAAACCAAGTCACCCGAAGGACACACACTTTTAAACTCTTCACGGTTTTAAAGAATGTAATAAATAAAAATAGATTTTACTCAATTCTCCAGAGTTCTCGAAAACCTCGGAAAACCACTATTTATCATCAGTTATTTTTTTTTCTTTATTTTGTTTTATTTATTATGTATAATATTTTTAAGACTATTAGTTAATATTAATCAAAGTAAATATTCTAAAGTTAAATTAAACCCAAAGCCATCCTTCAGTTTATTTCAATTTTTTTTCCAAAAGAAAAATTTTTATTAATCGACTAGAGACTTTTCAAAAATCTGGTAGTACTAACAACAATAAATTGAATAGTCTGAAGAATTTGAATTTTAGGAAAATTGATTATATTCCAAATAAAATTTATTACTTGGCGGAAATGATCAGTGAATACAAGTATTAGTTTTATCATAGACAAAATTTTCAATTTTTTTATACAATTCTTGTATAAATAACATTTAATTAAATATGTAAAATTTTGATTAAAATTCAAATTTTGTAAACATATTAAATGTTATATATTATATACTGAGTCTTTTCATCGAAAATTTTGTTTAAAATGATAAAAATTTAAGATTCACTATTTATTCCTTAATTGAAAAGTAATATCTATTGAAATGTATAACCTAGCTTTAGCCCCAAATAAAATTATCTTTTGATATAATAATTGATTTTTATTTTTTCCTTAATTCTTTTTTCAAAATTAATTCTTTTTTTTTTAAAGATTTTTGAGTGTTGTGTAAATTAATATTTTACTAATTCAAAATATTTTGAAATTAGCAAATCATTTATTAACTACATAATCAGCTATAATGTTTACTAATGATATAAAAACTATGTCAACTTTTGTAGTTTGTGTTTATGTTAACAAATCCATAATTCCCAATAACTAGACAGTTTTCATTAATTAAGGGAATTAAAATAAAAATGAAAAATTGTTCTTATATACGTTTAAAAGAATAATTATTGTGAACTTAATATACTATTAAATCTCAGAAAATCACCAATTTAAAAATGTGGAAATTATTAAAAACTGTTTATTCTGACCTGAGAACTCAAAAGTTTTTCTTTCTTTTCTTCATTTTTAAAAAGGAGTTATTTTTATCTCAAGAAAGTTACAATATCATTAATGTGTCAAATTTCAAGTGTGAAAAAAAATATACAAATTAGATTAAAGTATTTTAAATTGATTATGTACTTAAAATAATCTATTTGTTTTAAATTCAAGAAAAACAACCCTTTTGAAATATAGTAAAAAATAAATTTATTTTATTTTTTTAACCAAAATATAATTTTTTGAAATAACGATTCTTTTCAATCATTTTTTTTTGTAATAATTTTTTTTTCTAAAGTGTTTGTATTTTTTTTTGTTATTAAATTTAATCTTTAATTAAGATTGATAATTTTTTTTACAAGATATAAAGAATTTTTATACCTTTTTTTATGTGAATTCACTTTTTTAAAATAATTAAGATTGGTGGATTTTTTTTATTGTTATTGGATTTTTTCACAAGATATTTAAAGAATATATATATATATTGTTATTTGGATATTTTACAATTGAGTTGGATTCGTTTTTGTATTCTTTAAATTTTTTCAACATTCCAAAGTAGAATTTCACAATATCCCCCTTTTTTGATGGAAGGTAATACTATTTAAGGAGAAAATTAATGTATAGTGACCAAACCCTTGAACTCATAATTTCATTTGAAAAATTTCAAATTGTTATCAAAATAATAATAACAGACTGAGCTTAAAATGTGCTAAGTTCCCAAAATGATTCCATTTTTAGAATTTTTAGAATATCAAAAAAAAAAATTTGGAATCATAATATTAAAATTATTCTACTGGAATCAATTTTTATCAGAAATTTTCCACTTTTTAAAGTCCCTTTGAAGTCTAATTTTTCAAATACATTGTAAATGATTTTATTCTGATTCGATATAATCAAAAAAAAGAATTTTTAATAGGTACCAAAACTCAATTAAAAAAAAAAAAAAGAATCTTTTCATTCGATTTCAAAATAAAATAATTTTCTTATCTGGAATAAACTTAAAAACTTCAGGATTGGTTAAAAGTAGATATCAACTAAAATCCCAAGAAGAAAAACCTTAAAAATTTATTTTTTTGAGAAATATAAAATTCTTTTTGAAAATAAAAAAAAAATAATTAATTATTAAAAATTTTGAGAGGGATGTAGTTTCTTGTAAAAATGAATGTAAATAAGAAATGAGTTGAGGGTTCTCATTGGAAGAAAAAAGAATCATTTGATTCCATGGAATCAAAAAAAAATTATTTTGGGTGTTTTTTTCAAAAAAGAATCAAAATGTGAACCCTATATATGTGTTTCAAAATAAAAAAGTGTATTTTTTTTTATAGAAGACCTATACATCAAATGATCAAAGAAACCAACAATAAACCCTAATTAAATATATTATGATTTCTAAAAGTTCTATTTTATTCAAATCGAAATTTATAAAATGAAGGATCAAATTGAAAAATCGATCTCAAAAAAAAGAATCAATTTTTTATGAAAATTTTTATTCATCAAAAAATCAAACAAAACAACAAATTTCTAAAATATTATGAAAAATTTAGAACTAATTGCATGAATAATTTAAATTATACATAAAAAATCAAGGGGTTTGCCTTCAAAATTGATTTGAACTTAGGTATACTATTCGGTATTGAATTGGTTGTTATATTGTAAAAAGAAGAAAAAAATCTAATCATTCAAAATACATTTTTTAAAGTTTGAACACGTGTAGTTTGTTTCACAGTATTATTATGATCATTCAAATCATAAGGGTCTCTTTTAAAGGTAATTTTATTGTTTCTCCAGATTTTATAATCAATTTACTTTAGGTTTCTGATGAATCAACTTATTACAAAATCTATTTTTCAAAAAAAATAGAAAAACTTTGGAATATTTTTTCAAAAAAACGTGTTATCGTGTGAAACTCAACATAAAAAAACCATTTTAATTATAACAGGTGTTAAAAAAAAGCTGCTTTAAAACTAACTGGCACTAAAAAATGATTTTTTTCAAAGTCAAGAGAGAACAAGCATTTAAAGGAAATTGAAAAATCATTTTTTGATTTTTTTTTGTTTCTTATATTTTATTGATTTCCAAAGATGACAGAATTAGGAAAAATTAAGCTTGTTTCATCTGATAGCCAAGAATTTGAAGTAGACAAAGAGGTTGCTGCTATGTCACAAACCATTAAAAATCTTCTAGAGGGTAATATTTCAATCTTTCTTTTTTCAAAAAAATAATCAAAAACCAAAACCAAAAAACAAAAACAAAAAACAAAAAGAAAAGATCTAAAACCCAATACCAAACTTTCTAACTTTCCACATCCAATTCATTGGTGTTCCTGTTTCTTTTTTGATTTCATATTCTAAAACTTACCAAACTACTCTAAAACACAACAAAAGCAATTGAAGATGAAAACACAGCAATACCAATTGAAAATGTAAAAGGAGAGATCTTGGAAAGGGTAATTCATTATTGTGAACACCATTACAACCATCCTTCTCCAAAGAACCTAACAGAAAACGAAAATGAATACGAAAGAAGAACTGATGACATTGAGCCATGGGATCAAACTTTTTGTAATGTTGAACAGCCTATTCTTTTTGAGCTAATTCTTGTAAATCTTTTTTTTTTTCTTTATTTTGTGGATTGTTCCGACTTTTCAAACCAAATCTCCAAACATTCAAATACCCGAACTTTTTATACCGATTTCTCTTGACACAACCCCAATTCTTTTGTTTTGTTTTGCTTTGTTTGTTTCTTAATTACTTTAGGCTGCTAATTATTTGGATATAAAACCACTTCTTGATGTTTGTTGTAAAACTGTTGCTAATTTGATTAAAGAATGTCGATCACCAGAAGAAATTAGAAAAAGATTCAAAATCAAAAATGATTTCACAAAGGAAGAAGAAGAAGAAATTAGAAAAGAAAATGCTTGGTGTTTAGACGAGAAATGATTTCACAACATTTTTTCAAAATAGGATCCTTTTTGATCTATTTTTTTAACTTTTCCAGTATTTGGATCAAATTTGATTTTTTTATTATTAACAAACACTTTAGAGACTTCTTTTTTAATTTAAGTTTGTTTCTTTTTTTTATGATTTGTTTACATATAATTCAACAAAATAAATTTACTTTTACACACAATAAAATTATTGAGAAAATTTTATTTTTAAGAACCACATTTTCATCTCGGAGAATGTTGAGTTATTGCGTTATTTTACATTCACACCTCAAAAAGAATTTTCACCCTGAAGAAATTGTACAAAAAATACTCTTTCAAAGTTAAAAACAGAAAAAACAAACATAAAAAAAAAATTTTCAAATAGATTTTTGAAAAGGAAAATTTTTTAAAACAAATGACTTTAAGGGATTTTCAAGTATAATTCAAATTTTAACAACATTTCAAACTTGTAAAAGTAACTGTAAAAAATATGTTTAGAACAGCCACAGGCCTTGTTTTGTGTTTTATGATTCGAAATGCAAATTATGAAATTTTAAAATCATCTTTTAGCATAATCACAATAAGGTGAAAATTGTGAAAATTGTTGGAATGTGAAAATTTCTCTTTATATTTAAAAGAGAAATTGTTAGTGGGGAAAGTTAACTGAATGATAGAACTCTTTTTTGAGCGTTTTTATCAACAATTTCACTGTTTTCACCTAGAAAGGTAGTTCTTATATGAAAAAATAAAAGCAAAAATTAATTGTTTGATTATGGTTATTATTGTTCTTGTTTTTGATCTTTTTACTTAAACAAATTATGGTGACAATCTATTAAAAATTTCAGCATAAAATGAAACAACCACCAACTCATTCGACACTCAGATACAAATAAATATTCTAAAATTTAGTCTTTACTTTATTTTTTTTCTATCTGTTTTATTTCTTTTTTTTCTTTCTCTTTTTCTTGACTTTTATTCAAAAAGAAAATTTTCTTACCTTTCATTTTTAAATCAAAGTAGTCTTTAGTTATAATCTTGTCTACATTGTTGCTAGGATAAAAAATTCTAAATAAATAAAGAGTTGCAGAAAGTGCTGTCGAGTATCGTAGAGTGCCTTCGAGTGTCTCTCTCTCTTTTTTTTTTTTTAAAATTAAATAAAATTTAATAAATTTCATTTTCATTTCAATAAGTAAAAAAAAACTTCAAGGCGCTTTTCTTGAGGTTTTCTGATTTATTAGTTAAGAGTTCTAGCTTTTTTTATTTTTTATATTTTATTTCGAAAAGTAAAAAAAACCTCACGAAAATCTATTGAATTTCAAATAAACAGAAAACTCAAGAAAACCTAATGGAAGTACTGTAGAGTGTAATAGAGTGCCTGGGTTTTCTTGAAGTTTCTCAAAATTGTTTGTTAAGCGTTCTAGGTTTTTTTGAGGTTTTCTATTTTATTTCTAAAGTAAAAAAAACCTAGAACGAAAATCTAGTGATTTTCAAAATAAATAGAAAACTCAAAAAAACCTAACGAAAGTCTATTGATTTAACTAAATAAACAGAAAACTCAAGAAAATCTAATGAAAATTTTTTTAATTTGAGAAATAACCCAAAAATTAAATAAATTTTCGATTTATTTCTCAAATTAAAAAAAACCTAACGGCAAAAAGAGGAAAAGTTTGTTGAATTACTTACCTTGAATAATTTTTAAAAAAAAAAAATAATTTATTTTTTATTCGCTTAAAATTTAGACTTTATGAATAATAAATAATCGTTATTTTTATATTCTATTACTTTTCTTCGTTTTAAATAAATTATCTCAAATTAATATTATGAAACAAAGTAAATTTTTTTTTTTATGTTCCTGATCCAAATTAAAAAATAAAAATGTAAACAATACAAAATTAAAATAGAAATTTTATAATTCTGAATTAAAAAAAAATTATTAAAAAAATATATTAATCTTATTTTCATTAATTATTTTCATCAACATCATTTGTATCATTCTTTTGATCAACAATATCGTCGTTTTGGTAACTTCCATTCTCATTTTGCTCATCATTGTTTTGCTCAACAATATCATTTTTTTGAAAATTTTCATTATCATTTTGCTCTTCGTTCATAAAATGGCTTTCATTTTGATTAGTATTTAAATAATCTTTTTGTCTTATTGATAAGGAATTTTCGATATAATTTTGTTGGTTATCATTATTCTCGTAACTATCATTGCTAGACTGTTCGTCTGAATTTAAATCATTACTTTTACTGTCCGATTCATCGAAAAAGTCTTCTGATAAGCTGGATGATATGTCATTGGAAAGTATACCTGATGATTGCTTTTCATCAACATTTGTAATTCTTATAACCAATTGTTTATTTTTTTTCCTAATGGACAATCTCCAAAACACGATTGCAAAGATGATAATGAGGGCTAATACGGGGAAAAGTATTACATATATTCTCTTGGGGACTATTATGCATTTATCTTGTTTCTCGTTGGGCTTTGTAAAAAACATACATTTATAACAGCTCGAGCTTCCATCATTTGAAGAAATTAATTTTTTCGAACAATTGAGACACCCCGTTTGTCCAACTTCACTGCTATAAGTAGATTTCAAACATTTTTTACATTTGGTACTACCAAACCCGATGGAATATTCTCCTTTGTCACATGGGTTACAATTAACTGTGCCGATTTTATTTGAGTATGTGCCTGGGAAGCATTTATAGCAGTTAATCTGGGCCGTATAGTTATTGAAATCTCCAATGACGCAGGGTTCGCATTGTCTGACTTTTGTCCAGATCCCGTAAGTGGAGTATGTACCCTTTGGGCATGCTGAGCATTTCGTTTGGTCGACCGCAGTTGAAATATATCCGAGGGGGCATTCATTACAATCGAATGAATTATTTCCATAATAGCCCACGGCGCACCCATCTATATGCGTGATAAATGCATTATCAATTTTTGTTGTTGGCTTAAAGGCGCCCTCGGTTGTAACTATATTTTGGGAACTGCCAACAACATATATTGTTGGAACATTTGTATCACTGTCCCACCCAGCTGCAATGGCAAAGTCTACTTGTTCTTCGAATTTAAACGATAACGTTGTGTTCATGCTTGCCAATTTTGCTGTCTCAAAAATTACGCAATAATCCCAATATTGATCCGATGAATAAATTTGAGTTAAAACCCACCAAAGCTGTTCTAATGAACTCCTCCCACAAATGTAAACAAATTTGGAGTCTGATGAGATGTGGATCGATTCCGCTGTATTCCAAGATTTTGTAGAATAAGATCTAATAAATGTTGAATATACCATTTCGCTACCATCATTCAAATATTTCAAAAAAAATCCTGCAGTTGCAAACCCAGTGGTTTTGATCCATGCGTCATCTGTAACAGGAAATGTTTGAGATGGTGTAGATCCGACAACATAAATATCCCCATTAGAGTCTAAATCAAAATCAAAACAAATGTTTTCTTCATTTGTTCCAACATATTTGATCCATTTCATTTCAAAATTTTCCTTATCGAATTTTGCAATAAAGCAACTCGATTTTTCTTTAATATTTCTATTTCTATTTCTATTACTATTACTATTACTATTACTCTTACTCTTACTCTTACTATTTCTATTGCTATTTTTATTTTTGCTTTTGTTTTGGTTAAATATTTGTTCTGAATTTGTTTGCTTTCTATGCTTGTTCAAATAAACGTTCTCGCGATCGTAGAAATAATCTTCCAAATCAGTATTATCAGAATAACCAACCACAATTAAATCATCATGCGGATCGATTTGTAAATTTCTTGACAGGGCAACTGTTGTTACAGGAACAGTACAATTGTAATCGATTAATTTTTTAAAATCATCCGATAATTTTAATAATAATAAACTCCGGTGATCAGTTGAAACGCAATTCTGAAATTGACCTGCAAAGATTGATGAAATATAAATATTATCATTTTGATCAACTATATGCGATGAAACGAGAATTAATGATTCCGCAATAGAACAAATGATAGTGGATTGAAGTATTTCCTCACCATTTCCATTAAGCCGGAAAAAGAAACTCCCAACACTATTAGTATCAAAACAGTTATTAAAATACGTATCAGTTGTTGTTGGAAAAGTTCCAACATCTAATGTTATTCCAGATACCAGAAAATTCCTTTCATTATCTTTTGTTATGGAATGTGGTATATCTTCATAATCACTACCAACAATCGTAGACCAGATAATTTTTTTCCCATCAGAAGAAAATTTTACAATAATAATGCTTTTACTACTACAACCCCCAATTTTTGTATCAGATGGAAAGCCGTAAAGAGATGCACCACCTTTGAAAGTTTTAATATTGATATTATTGTTTTTGGGTTTTTGGGTTTTTTTTTTATTAAATAATTAAAAGATAGATCAATTAAAAATATTTTTGGTAATTTTGTTTTTTTTTTTAAATTGTTATCAATAAAACTATTTGGAAATTTCAAAGATAAAAATAAATCCTAGAAAGTTTAGTTATGATAACTTGTAAATCATTTTCCAGTCAAAGGGGCCCAGTTTAATGGGTGAATTATATGTATTTAAAGAGTTTACATGGATATTAGAAGAAAAAATTTATTTTTGAAATTTTCAAAATTGCAAACATTTTTGCACATTTTTGATTTTTTTTTTTTCGATTTTTTTTTGACACTCAATTCAGTTGCAAAAATTTTTTTGTATTGCAAGATCGGTAGTCACTGAGTAAAAATGTGTTATTCTAATGATTATTGCAACTGTGGAAATGATTGTTGAGAATTCATATTGATTTCTATTGGAATTTTATGAAGATCTTTGATCCTGATATTAATTGAATAATAAATGTGAAAAATTTTCACTTCATTTTCATTTCCTTTTTCAAATAGAGACCACAAATATCAACCTACTTTGTTTGGGAACATGATTTATAAAAGAAAAGTATGGAAAATGAAGTGAAAATTGTTTCCTATTTATTATTCAAATACCAGTAGGAGATCAAAACGAATATTCTTGTTTTTCTCAACAGATCCCTAAGAATTTGAGTTTTTCAATTTTTAAGAAAATATATTGATTAATTAGTTTTCTTTCAGACGGGATATCAACAATTCTTTGATGTGTATTATTCTGCTGATTTCTTATTTGTTCTTCAAAGGGAAATTATATAAAATAATTGATATTTGAAAAAAATGTTTTTTTTTTGATACCCCTTTGGCAGAAACAAAGTTTATAAACAAAACATTATTATAAAATATTATGATCATTTTTAAATCAGTATTTTGAAAAATTAGTATGAACCAAAATGGAAAAAAATATTTTATTTTAGTTTTTAATCAAGACTTCTAAGAGATTGTAAATGTTTTATTTTTTTGATTTTTAAAAAAAATATTTATTTATCTTTTATTCCATTTTTTCCCTTGTGTGGATCACTTTATATTTAGGAAGAAGAATTACAAAGTAAAAAGGCCAAGTGGTTACTTTCAAAGCATGTGACATCAAAACATGCCAGTATGGTTAACTTGGAAACAAAAAAGAAAAAAATAAGGCTAAAAATGTCCTAAGATTAAAAGTAAATCTTGAAAAAAGTAAAAAGAAAATACAACAGTTAAACAACTAACCCATCCAAATAAACATTCATGATCAATTATCAAATTAAATTAAATCAAATAAAAGGGATGTGCTTATGATTTTGGGTGTTCTTAATTAAAGATAATATTGTTTTTTTTTTTTTTTTTTGATTTTTTACCAATTTCTTTTTAAAACGTCAATCTAGTTTTTCTTTTTTCTTTATTTTTTGCACGCTTTTGTTTTTTTTTTTTTGTTTTTACTTTTTAAACATAAAAATAATTTGGATATGCTCTTTCTCATGAATAATCGTGAAATATAAACTCCAATTCAAAATTTTTAACACACCAAAATTCAATTTGTGAAAAAAAAAAATCTTATTTAATCAATTCAAGAAGAAATATCAAATTAGAATCATTCACTAATTGAAATGTTAACAATTATTTTTAAATTACAATACTCATAAAATTAAAAATATAAAATTATCAATACCAATAAATTAAAGAGTGTGCTGAAAATTTTGGAGAGAGAAGAACAAAAAAATACACATTAATAAATTTGTTTCAGTTCTATTAGGAATATTGATCGATCAAATAGTTAGATACTATCAACTAATTTTATTTGAGTTTTTCTATTTTGAAGATCTTATCTTTAACCTAATATCAACTATTTTCCAAAATTTTTGATCGAACAAAATAGGTTAAGTAACTGATAAAAATTAAATGAAAACAAAAAAAACTAAAAAGATGAAAAAATGATTTTCATATTTTTCAAAAAATCAAAATTATTTCCAATTTGAATGAAACTGTATTATTGTGATTCTTTTGTAACTTTGTTAACTCTGTGGAAAAATTTGAATTTTAGTTTATGGTTTTATGCTTTATTTTCCTTTTTGGAATTTAAGTGAAAGTACATCTAGGGTGTAATTTACAGTTCTTCAATAATAATAATAAATTTTTATAACAAGAAATACAAATATTAAAATAACTCAAAATTGAAGAATTCAATAATTATAAAATGACAATTAAAAGAACATTTTGAAACTGACTGGATATAATTTTTATATTATTTACACCAATTTGTTGAATAAATATTTCTTTTGGAATGGGATCTGAAAATTTTTCGTTTTCCTCAAAATTGGAACCAGTTATCCTAATTTAAAGCCCTAGTATCAGTATAAAAGCAAAAAATGTCCATTTTTTTTTGTTATTTTTTTTAAATTAACTTTTTTTTGAATATCTTTAAGTTATAGTTTTGAACCAAGTATTTGGATAGGTTTGAATAGTAACCATTTTTGGATTTCAGGTAACATTTTGTTCATGGTGTTTTTTAAAAAGGAGATTGAAAAAAAATGACAAAAAAAAATGGACATTTTTTGCTTTTATACTGTGACTAGGTCTTTAAGTTTGTACAATTTCTAATTCGAATGCCAGTAAACACGTTTTTTAGACCTTTTTTTCATTTTTTTGTTCACGTTTTGGTCTATTTTTTGGATTTAACACGATTTACCTGTCTCTGTAGATCTCTAAGGATCAGTAAAAAATAATTTGAAAAATTTTCCATTTCGCTTCCATTTTGCAATTAGAATCGATTGGGCAATTTTTTTTTGGTATTAATAATCCATTTTAAAAAAGTGTGACAAAAAAAGTTTTTAAACGACGCTTCTAAAAATAGGTCTATTGAAGTTTGTCAATTGTTTTATTGAAACTTTTATAAAACATTTTTGTCGCACTTTTTTAAAATTACTATCCAAACAGAAAAGGATCTAATTAATTGACTTTCCAAGATCTGGTATTCGAATTAAATTATTAAACGGGGTTATTGGAATCAATAAAAGAAAAATACAGAATTAATTGAGAGAATTAAAATGTAAAAAAAAATAGGATACAAACCAAGAAAAACAACACTTTGGTCATCCAAAACAATTAAATCCGAAGCAAAACTTGAACTGTTATCCAAGCCAAGATATGTGGAGTAAGTGGGGTCAATTATGAGAGGGATATTTGGTATCAATTTCTCTGGATTGATCTGAATTTGGATATTGCCATCTAAGTCAATAAAATAATTACTCTGGAGAATTTGGTTGTTTTGTGACACAACTGGGGCGGATTCAATTAATAGGACATTCATATTTTTGTCTTTAATGATAAGTTCTCCGTTCTCGTTTATACTTTTATAAATTGTTGATTTTGATATATAATTAAATTTAATTTCGGAAATTGATTGCTCATGATCGTTCCCATACAAATAGAATTCGCTTTTAAAAGTAGATCCAATGGAATTAAAGACAAGATCAGTGTTTGGGTATATATTTTGGTATCTTAACCGTTGATAATTTTGACTTCTTTGTTTCTTCTGCCCTTGGAAAAATGTGGTTTGGCTATCCATTTCTTTTTCTGGTTGGACCTTTGTCTTTTGACAGCCAACCACCACAAGCTGAATCTCTTCAAAGTTTTTGTTTCCATCGTCAGACCCAAGAAGAAAATAAATTTCATCACTATCTCTGAAATACATCGTACCTAGATTTGTTGAGTATCCTAAAATTGTATCGTTGTCGATTTTTGTGAAAAATGATCCTTCAAGTTTTTGTTGTTTATCATTGTGTGTAGTCTTTGGTAAGTCAAGAGTATGTTTTTGAGTGAGATAAGAATTTACATTTTTTTCATTTATTCTTGTTAAAGGTGTTGACGTTGTGAAAGAAATTAAGAAAAAAAAAAGAAAAAAATAAAGAAAATTCATCCAAAAAAAAATAATAAAAGTTGAGTAATTTTGAGAAAAATGATAAAAAAGAGTAGAGACAATCACAAAAGATGATTCTTAAAAACAAACACTTCGCCCAAAGTAATTTTTTTCATACACTCTTCTATTTTTTCATAAGAAATCAGAAAAAATTTTAATTTCACCTTTTTTTCTTTTTCAAATTACAGTTTCACAAGCAAGTGAGATTTTAGCTTGTGAATTCTATTTGTTTGTTTGGTACTTATTGAGTGTATATATTGAGTGAACCCAGAATCAAAAATTACCATCAATTATTCTAATTGAAAAAAAGAAAATCAGTTGAAATTTTATCCATTTAAATTTTTTACGATTATCTAAATTTGAAAGACAAGACAACAAAAAACGACTCTCGAAAATTGAAAAAATGTTTTTTAAAGATGATTTTTTCAAGTCAAGTTAAAATATGACAAATTTTAGGTATTTTTAGGAATATTAAAATAAAATTTAGAAATAACCAATAATTCTCGAATAAAAAAACACAAATTTAAAAAGATATTATTTATCTCTTAGTTTTCTTACTTTCTAATTTATCTGAAAGTACGTTTATACTCTTTCCATAAACTTCAGGGTATTTTAGTATGAAATGGATTATCACAAACTTTTGAGGTTTTTACTTTTCCAAGCTTTTCAAGCTTAATATGAAATTTATATTTAAATATATGTTGCCTCAAAATGAAAAAATTCGAAATAAAAAAAACGGAAATTTTAAAGATATTAAATTTCTTGACTCAAGACTTGTTTAAGCGAATAAAATTCTTTTTCATACTAAAAGTATGTTTTTTCGACGGTAAAATCATATTCTCCTTAATAAGAGGAACCACATCAATTTTTTTTTTTTTAAACAGCTATAATAATCAATTGAGTAAATAAAAAATTACATGTTGATTCTATTAAAATAAAGTTTATAAATTTTTATTTAATTATACCCTATCTATTAATTATCCTGAAATATTTAAAAATTAGATATTTGAATAATGTGTAAAATTATTTTTTTTTTCAATTTCATTACGCAAAATTATCCTCAAAAAATCATCGTAAAATAAAATTTTAATCATTAACAATTGATTTTTGTAAAAAAAAAAAAGAGTTCTTTTGAATCTTTCTGATAAAGCTCTAAGATTTATGAAATTATTTACAAAAAGAAAACCTTTGTTTAAATTTATATTTTGATAGGTTTACTTTGATAGTTGGGGTCAATATATCAACATTTGATGAGACAAACTTAGAATCTAAAACCAATTACCCTATTTACAACTTCTTAAACTTAAAATTTTATTAGATTTTGACTTAATTGAAATAATTTTTCATTTTTTATCTTTTTCTTTTTTCTTATCAAAAACAAAATGACTTTTATTCAATAAATTAAATAACTGTATCAAAAAAAAGTTTGATGAAATTTTACAAAAAAAAAAAAATAAAAATATCATATAAATAAGGAATTTACAGTAAATAAATTATTTTCTTTTTTTTTTTTAGGGTAGAATTTTCCCTTTTAAAAACAATCAAAAAGATGTACAGCTATTTCAATTATTTTATATCAGTTTAAAAATCATTTAAAATTGGCAATATTGAAAATTGTACAACTTTTTGATTAAATTGTAAAAAAAAAAGTTGTAGATCACAAAAAAATGTTTTGTAGTTTTTATCAAAACAAAATTATTACTTTCAAAAAAATATATATCTTATAAAGTAGAAATTTTAAAAATAAGATCTTGCTATAAATCCAATAATTTTAGTAATGAATTGTTCAAATTTCTTTTCAAAATTGATTTGATTATTACAATAAATTTAATTAATTAATTTATTTTTTTTTTTTTAATATCATTTGAAAATATAGTAATGTATTTTTATAATGACTTAAATTACCTCCTCAAAGAGAAATATACAATTCCTTATTTATTTCTGTTTTTCTGGGTATTGAACATAAATAAAGAAAATATATAAACTATTTTGAATTATTTTGTGATTTAAATAAACTTTTTAATTAATACTCAGATTCATAAAGGAGTGATTTTCTTTTTTGAAAAATAATTTTGTTATGTTAAATAAAATATGAAATAATTTAATTTGGAAATTATTTGATAAAAAATTACTAATAAATTAACTCTCCAAAATTATTATTTAATAATGTTTAATATTTATTTTTATAAGAACATAAATCCAAAAATGTTTTTTTGATACCATAAAAAATTCAAAATGATTTTTAGAGTAATGTTATATCAAAATTTAAACTCAGATTTCCCTTTTATTCTCGTGACATTCATTTTAAAATTGCTTTTCTGTTAGCCATTTCATTCATCTATAGATATTGTAGAACAAAAAAAAAATTTCAAAATTACTTTTTTTCAAATTGGGATAGAGTTTTTTTCAAATTGTAATAACCAATTATTATTTCAAAATGTATTCTTTTATGTGTAATTAAACAATATAGTGTATATTATTAAACTTTAATTTTGTCAAATTCCATTTTTTTTTATATATTTTTGAAGATTTTATTGATTATTTTTAATAAACTAAAATTCAAAATTTTCGACACAGAAAAAACGTTACAAACAATCACAATAATACAATTTCATTGAAATTGGAGATAATTTTGATTTTTGTAAAATATGAAAATCATTTTTTCATCTTTTTGTTTTTGTTTTCATTTCATTGTTTGAATTACGTAATTTGCTTTGTTCGATTCAAAAATTTTTTCAACCATTGGTATTAGGTTAAAGCCAAGTTGTTCCAAATAGAAGAACTTAAATAAAATTAGTTGGTAGTTTCTAACCATTTGATCGATCAATATTCCTAATAGAATTTTAACAAATTTACTAATGTATTTTTTTGTTTTGCTCTCTCCAGAATTTTTAACACACCCATGATTTATTTGTATTGATAATTATTTATTTATTGTTTTCTGAGTATTGTAATTTATAAAAAAGTGTTAACATTTCAATTAGTGAATGGTTCTAATTTGGTATTTCTTCTTGAATTGATTAAATAAGTTTTTTTTTTCACAAATTGAATTTTGGTGTGTTAAAAATTTTGAATTGGGGTTTAGCATGAAAGTTTTTAATGGCTTTTAATGGTTTTGTGGAGAAATCAATAAAATTATTTTGTTATTAGTGGTAGTTTATACTTAAATTGTAGAAAAACAAAAATACTGAAATGATCGATACTAAATATTTTTAAATATTTGTATTAAATCCAATTTTAACCACCAAAGTTAATATAAAAATTTTTACCCTTTAAACAAGTACAACAATTCTAATTGGTCTTTTAATTATTTTTTTTTTTTCAAAATCCTGATCAAAATTTCCTATCCGAATCATCCAAACCTACCTAACCAACTCTAACATTCCTTAGTCCATCATTAAAGTACCAAAAAGGGTGGATTTTAAATATCTAAAGCTAATATATTTCAAAAGAATTGACTATTTTGAAAAAAATAGAGATTTTGAATAATTTTGAAATTTGACCAAAAATAAAAAGTAATAATTTTCATACAATCTGGCTTGTCAAATCTTTTTATTTATTTGGTTACACATAAAAAAATCAAAGAAAAAAAATACTAATATAATAAATAAAGACAGAAATTTGAAGGAGATTTCATGATAAAAGATCATTTAACCAGTTGAAAATAAAAAAAATGTTCCACTTGTAAAAATATAAAAAAATAATATTTTTTTTCAAAATAAAAACAAAACAAGAGAAAAATAGTAAATTAATTTTTTTTTATTTGTGTCTGTTAATAATAATTTTCTTTCTTTATAATGATCTTGATCCATAATTTAATAGGAAAATTTTATATTCGTAGGATTGGATCAAAATATAAATTTTTTCTATAAATATCCTTATGTATAAATTAAATAATATATATATTTCCAAATTATTTAAAGCAAAAAAAAAAAATATAATTATCCTTTTAATTAAAGAACAAAAATATTTTCTTTAATAATAAATAATTTCAAAAAAAAAAAAAAAAGTAATAAAAAAAAAAAAAAAAAATATCAAGTATATATATATAGATTTATTATTAAAATTATTTATATTTTTTAATAATACATTAATAAAAATATTTATAAATTTAATTTTTATTTTTTTCTTGTAAAGTGGAAACTAAATTATTTCTAATTTCCTCTTGTTGTTGATTTAATTGTTCGTTGTTGTTTAAGTTTCCCGTAGTTGACTCTTTGTTGATAGTATTTTTTTGTGTGGTGTTTTGGGTATTAACATTCGAATTAAGCTGTGGTTGTGGTGTTGTGTTCACATTTCTATTTCCTTGTCTTTTCATTTTTTCTTGGTTTTGGATATTAGATCTCATCATGTATGCATTATGCGACATAATACCGCGTTCATTTGGCTTTCCAGACATTTGGTACATTTGCTGAGGCATTCTACCGTATCTTGGTCCTGTGTGGATTCCTCTTGATTGCATTTGTCCCCATACCCTTGGTCTTGATCTTAATTCGCCACTTTCCATATTAAATGGTGTGTTGACCATTGGTATGTGCATTCTGCCAAATTGTCCTGACTTGTTTGTGATAGGATATCCTGATCTAAATGGCATCCTGTTTTGGTTTGGGAATGGTTGCTGCTTTAGTCTTGTAAAGTCTCCACCTCCGCGGTTCATTTGGTATTTTTGAATCATCCATTGTGGTGGCACTTCGCCAAAGTTTCCTTGGTGTCTATTAGGCATACCTCCATAAAGCATTTGGGTGGGCATCCTTGAAAAGTTGTATCTTTGGAATTTTAAAATTTGGTTTCTTTGCCTGTCTTCCTTTCTTTCTGCGAAGGCAACATAATAATTCGATGTTCGTTGATCCTTTCGTTGGTTCATTGTTTCTAAGGCCTTGAGGGCTTCTTCTCTTGTGCTGAAGCACACAAATCCAAATCCTCTTGATAATCCGGTTCTTGGATCAGTCATCACTCTGGCAGATGAAATCTCTCCAAATTCTTGGAAGATTTGTTTAAGTTTTTCGTCATTGACATTCGATTCTAATGGTTTGACATATAAATTCTTTTTGAAATATTTTTCTCTGTACCTTTTTTCATATCTTTCCTTTAATTTTTTTGCTCTTTCTACTCGACTAAGTGCCCTTTTGACATATAAAAGCTTGCCTTCAATTTCTTTTTTCTTATGAAGTTCATCACATGCCTTGACAGCAGATTCATGTTCTTCAAAATTTAAAAAGCCAAATCCTTTTGATTCTTTGGTATTAAAATCAATCATGATCTATTTTTTTTTGTTTTGTTTTTTTGTTTTGTTTTGTTTTGTTTTTTTGTTTTGTATTTTGAATTATTTTTTGTTGGAATATTTTTAATAAATTTTGGAGATTAATATATTTGAAATTAATTATTTTTTGAGAAGAGAAATTTGAAATTAAACATTTTTTTTCAGTGGAGAAAGGTTTTTATTATGTTTTAAAAATTTCTATTTATTAACCAAATATTCACTTTTTTTGCCCACAATTTTTGTTTTAGTAATTTGAGAAATTTTATCAAGAGAAAAATAAACGTTGTAGTAAAGGAATTCAGTTGTAGGAAAAGTTTTTTTTTTTTTTAAAGAGTATTCATCGATCAGTGTTCTTTTTTTCACTTCATTTATTACATAAGCATAATTTCCTGTAAATAAGAAGATCTAATATTTTCTAATGTAACCTACTTTTGAAATTAAGCAAACGTTTTCAGAAAAAGGTTGAAAATAAAACAAAAAAAAAATGTTTATTTACTGCCATTTTCCAATAATAAAATGAAAATTTTTATTTCAATTTTCCTAAATATTTTTCTAATTAATTGGTTGAAAAAATACAAGATCTTTTTAAACCATTTAGGGGGGAAATTTTAGGGATTTAATTTGAATCTTCCTTATTTGAACTTTTGAGATCAAATTAGATTTATTTAAATTGAAAAATAACAATAAAGTTGATTTAAAAAAAAGTATGACCAAAAATTGTTTTGAAATGATCACTAAAAATATTTCAATTGAACTTTGCTGACTACTTTAGAGATATTATTGAAAACCTTTTGGTTGTACTTTTTCAAAATGACTCTATTATGAAAGTAACAATTTAGTTTATTTGAATCGTTGGTAATCTCATAAAATAAAAATTAAAAAAAAAAAAAAAAAGTCAATAAAAACAAACCCTTTGAGAAAGTATTTTTCCATAAGTAGAAAACAATTCAACCAAATCTTCTTCTTTGAAAGTTTTTGGAAAGTTTTTGATATAAAGATTTGTATAATTATCTTCTTTGCTTCCTTTTTTCCTGTTAACAAATTTGGTAACTGTGACAGTTCTTCCTTTGATAATTCTTCCGTTGACGGTTTGAATGGCTTTTAAAGCATCCTTTTCCTCAGCAAAGTGAACATAGCCATAGCCATTAGAAACACCTTCGTTGTTGGTAGAAACTTTACAAGAATGAATCTCACCAAATTGTTTAAAAGTTTGGTATAAAATTCTTGAGTCGATACTTTCGTCGAGGTTGGAAATAAATATGTTACCAACAACAGATTGTCTAGATGATCGATCTTTGTTGCTCCACATCAATCTACATTCTCTTCCAAGGATCTTGGTGTAATTTACTTTATCAAGTGCTTGAATTGCCATTTCTTGAGATGTAAAGTTAACATAACCTTTTCGTTGATTGTTTATTGTTGTTTGTTGTTTTTTGGTGAATTAAACATTGTTTATTTAAAAAGTTCAGTTTTTAATTGAGGGTTTTTATAAATTACCAAAAAAGAAAAAAACAAAAAAAAATAAAGAAAAAAGCAAAAAAACCAAAAAAAAAAAAAAAAAAAAAAAAAAAAATAAAGTATTACCATAGCCATTGCTTTGACCAGTTAAATGATTACGACAAACTTTGGAATTTAAAATTTGGATGTTGTGTTTTGAAAAATGTAAACCAAGTTCGTTTTCAGATACATTTGGGTGTAAATCACCAATATAGCTTTATTTTTTGACGATCATTAAATATAAAGAATATTTTGTAAAGTTGTGGATTTTTTAAATTTAAAATTTATTGTTTTGTTGGTGAAGAGAGAAAAAGAAGAAGAAATTTTACAGAGAAAAAAAGCCACGGTTCATAATTTTATTTTAAAATTTTTAAATGTAAAGAAGAAATTATAAAAAAAATGAAAATTTTTTTGTTTTTGTTGAGGTGAATCTCTTCTCTGTCTTGTGAGATTCACATGAAAGGTTTTTATTTTGAAAATAAAAATAATGTAAAATAATGAAGGATTATCTTTCCAAATCTTACGTCTTTTATTAATAATCGAAAAAAATTGCTAATTAGTTGAAGTAAACAATCACTGTTGGCTCAATATCAATGGTCTCACAAAATAAAAGTCAATAATAATTCTGATCAAGAAATTTGTAGGATAATTCCAGATATCTTAGCTGACGAGTTGTTCTCATGAGTACACAAATATTTTTTCTACAATTATGTTTTTATAAAATTCTTTTTCCTTACAGAAACAATTTTTTTGGTTTAAGGGATTAGATCACCATAAAATACTTGAAAATCAAAGTATGCTGTAAATGGGTGTCAATTACATTCCGTGATCCCAAGTTTAACATTGTTCTAAAAAAGCTTTGATAATAGTATTGAACAAAAAATTATTAGGTATTTAAAAAAGAACACAATTAAAAAGTGTAATTAGGGATTTTTTTACAAATTCTTTTTAGACATCGAAAGTATAGAATGTCAAAAGAAGAACATTACAGTATTTTATAATTAATATATAGAATCTCCGAAATTAACAAAACTACACTAGGGTAAATAACCCATGTTGACAACCGTTTAACCTATTATTAAAATTTAAAGCCCTAATACTAGTAAAAAAGGAAAAAATTACCATTTTTTTTTTCATTTTTTTTTAAATCAAGTTTTTTGGAATCTCTTTAAGTTATAGTTTTGAACCAAATATTTGAATAGGTTTAAATAGTAATCATTATTACATTTTATATTATCTTTTGTTCTTGGGGTTTTTGAAAAAGGAGATTGAAAAAAAATGACAAAAAAATTGACATGATTTACTTATACTTGATACTTGAGCTTTAAATAATTTTTTTTCTTGAGGGTTTAGTATTGGAAGATATGAAATTATATACACAGATTCGGTTCATATTCCAATATTATTTTGAGCTTACATTTGTATTAATTTAAAATGATTAAAATATATTAAATATTCTTCTTTCAAAAATTTAATCATATTTAAAAAGTTTGTGAGAATAATAAAAAAAATTTTTTTTGTATAAATTCAAAAATGATTTTCACTTATGTTTTTTGTCAACATATGACACTTTAATCTTTCAATTTTGTCATTATTCTTATATATATATATATATATATATATATTGAACTATAAATTTTGTTTAAGTGTAATTGTCATCAAATCATTCTATTTCTTTTATTTCAATATTATGTTAATATTTTCAGAATGAGCCAATTTTTTTCATCAATTAAAGTTATAAAAACCGGCTAGTGACACTACAGTCACTTTCAAAATATATAATTAGATTATAATATTTTTAGGAAGTGATTTTGTAGATTTTTTTTTCAGATTCTTATCAAAAAAAAATTTCAACTTTTAGACAAAACCTTTTTTACTAATTTTTTATTTTTTTTTTGTACTAAGCTCCATCCAAAAATGTGGGGCAAAAAAATATCCATCAATATAAGAATAAATTCTTTATTCAGTTATTAAACTCAAAACTTTAGACAAAAAAAAACGAAGCCAATAATAATAATAAAACTCTTGATTAAAATTTGTGTTTATTGATCAAAGTTCGAAGAATAAAAAATAAAAATAAAAAAAAAAAAATTTCCCCTAATTTTTGGAAAAATATCCAAAATTAGTAATGTCTATTTAACAATCTTTAGTTCGATCTTTTTTTCAATTTTTTTTTTTGATAATGAGTAAAATCATACTTCAATATATTTTTGATTTGTTCTTTAGATTTTTTGTTTTTCATTTGATCATTAAATTTTTGTTTTTCCCATTAAATTTTTTTTGTTTTTTTTTTTTTTTTTTTTTCTTTTTTAAAACATTTAAAAAAAAGCAAACTGAATGAAAAAAAAAAAAAAAAAATTTTTATTTTTTTTTTTTTTTTTGTTTATCTCACCTCTTTAATTGAAGTGTACAACTGTTCTGAGCAATTTTTCCACCAAAGTCCATCGAATTCAACTCAATTGTTTAGAATCAAAAGAATATTTGGCTGATTTCTTATCACATCTCTTCTGAACTTTGTTAAATTTTGGACAATAATAATAACAAAGTAAAAATGAAAAAAATTAAGAATTCGAAAAAATAATGAAATGAGAAATTTGACTCTATTATTTTTTCAAAATTAAAAATTTTGCAAAATAATTTTAATTCAAAAAAAAATATTTAGAATCCATTAATAAAACTTCAAAATACAAGAAATTAAGTATGATATGTTAAAAAACATATTATTGTTGTACATTTTGTATAATTGAATTAATATTAAGAAATAATAATTGAAATAAAAAATGCCCTATATTATTGGAAATAGCTTATATCTTTTTTATTTTTACTTTTATTTTGCATTTTTCTTTATTTTATTTGCTTTTAATGATTTTTCTTCGTTTTTTGAGTAATTAATCCAATTAGAAAAAAATAAAAACAAAATTAAAATAAAAATTAACTCTTAGAAAATTGAGAAAAAGTAATTTCTTTTAAATTTTATATATTGAAAATTAAAAAATCTGATAATTAGAAATTTTCATTTTATAAAGTATTTTAGAAATTGTATTGGAAATAGTTCATTAAAAGTTACAAAACTTGTTTTAAAATTTAATTTTTTTTCTAAAATTTATAATTTTTCGAAAAGTTATAATGTACAATTGTTAACCTAAGTAAAATTTTAAAATTAGAGGTGAACTTTTTTATTATTATTTTTTTCCTTTTTTCATTTGTATTTCAAAAAATTAAATGATTACACTATATTTTTACAGTCATTTTTATTTTTTAGACATAAACTTTCAACAACATTTAAGGTACCCAAAAAATCTCAACTTAAGGTACAAATTTTGAAATTTTTTTTTTACAATTTATTTTACTAGAATCTGAATTTTGTACCTTAATTTGAGATTTTTTTGTGTCTTAAATTTCGTTGAAAGTTTGTGTGTTAAAAGTGGAACTGACTGTATTTATTAATCTGTATTTGTTATTATCTCTAGAAACTATAGTAAAATACTTTATTATTCAAAAAAAAAAAAAATTAAATAAATTTTTTTCTGATGAAAAAATCTGCAACTTTTTTTTGGAATTAAGCTTTCATGTTTGGAATACAATCTGGGGATGAGATGATTGATTAACCAGATCCATTTATTTTTTATTGTTGATAATTTTCTCAAAAAGATATCAAGTTGGAATTTTAATTCATAATCTCTCAGGTGCTTTACCAAATCATAAATTCTTCAAAGAAATCGACTATGGATTTAGAATCTTTTTGAATATTCAAAAAATAGGAATGAATTGTATTAAATATATATATATTTATTTATAAAGATGATCAAATTCTTCAAAATTCTGAAAACCTCCGATTTGATCCAATAATATCCGGAATTGGTATTCAAGATTCCGGCAAAATGGTAAACTTTTCATACTTTAAATTCAAATTATAATTCAATATATATATATATATATATATATCACAGGTATGAAGATTTTTTTGATGTCATGAAACGCGTTGGCGCACGCATGAACGACGCGTAAAATTCGTTTCTCGGATATATATATATATATATATATGTATATATGATTTTTTTTTTTTTTTGAAGGAAACATCAAAACTCAAAAATAATTCTTTATTGAAACCAAAAAAATCAATAAAAGTAATTATGAAATAATGAAAATAATTGAAAGAATAATTCATTGTATTTATTTATTTTGATTGTTACCAAAAAAGAAATTACCAAAAAAAAATCAAGAAATATAATTTGATTTCATGAGATATTATTTAGATATAAAATTTATGATCGATCACAAAAAAAAAAATAAAAAAAAAAAAAAAAAAAACAATTAAATACTAATAATTTAAATCCAATATATTAGACACTACAATTTTAAAATCTACATGTAAGATGAGTATTGTTATTTAATTTTTTTGATTTAATAATTTCAATTTTAATATTAAAGTAAATTAAAATAATAATAGAATATGTAAAGTTAAAAAATAATTATTGATATAATTCTTAAAAAGTAATTTAAAAGGGTGAAAGGGCTTGTTACTTATGTTAACACGTACTTTGAATTGGTTTCCTCTAGTTGAACTCAGTAATAGAAATTTAAAAAAGTAGAAAGTAGTACTTTTGGAAAAAAAAACAAAATTATGGTTGGAAAACAATTTTATAAAAAAATGAATAATAAAAAAAGAAATTATTGTTTATTATAACATGATAAAGGAAAGGTAAGGTAATAACTGTTAAGTAATGTGAAATGTGACAATGGGTATGTAAAAAAATCAGGGGTAAAATCGGTTTTATTGTATCAAAAAAAAAAAAAAAAGTAACAATATGATTTTCTTACTAATAAGTTGAAATATAACCTATCTGATGAAAAAAAACTTTGATCACATTTTCCAAATTCAAAATTGTGAAAAAAAAATTTTTTTAAGTTAATAATTTTTAACATTTTTTTTGTTGATCAATAAAAAATTATATAGGGAGATGTAATCAAAACATAAAATAATTATGTGAGCTGATCTAATTTGGAATCGGTTTCAAGTTAAATTTTTACTACTTTTCTTCCCCAACTAGGAATTTTTTTCAAAAAATAATTTGATTTCTAAGTGTTTAAAAAGTTGATAATTTTCAAGAGTTTTAAACTGAAAACCAACTTTATATTATTTAGGAGTTTTGAAAAGAATAAATCAAATATTTTCATTATTTTAAATATAATACCCCCTACTTAAATGGGAAATTGTGGATTCCCATTATTTTCAAGGCTTTTAAGGAAATTACATCTTAGTTATATATATATATATATATATATATATCTGTTTTGTTGTATTTTTCGTTGTTTTTAAGTTTTTTCGTTTGCATTTTTTCACATCCCAGAAACGAAAAGTATGATTTCAAAATAATTCGAGGACTTTTTTCAAAAAACAAAAAAACGAAACCAACGAATAAAACGAAAAATATATATAAAAAAAGTGAAAAAACGCGTTTTTATACATCTTTCGCTTTTTTGAAACGAAAAGTCGTATTACCTGTGAGATATATATATATATATATATATATATATCTGTATACAGGTAGTTTCACTTTTAAGGCACAAACTTTCAACGGAATTTAAGGCACAAAAAAATCTTAAATTAAGGCACAAAATTTGGAATTTCATTTTTTACAATTTATTTTTACTAGAATTTGAATTTTGTGCCTTAATTTGAGATTTTTTTGGGCCTTAAATTTCGTTGAAAGTTTGTGCCTTAAAAGTGAAACTGACTGTATTTTAAACCGGATTTGAAAAAAATCAAAAACTAATGAAGATTTTTTCAAAATTTTCAGTTGTTAAATGATTTTTTAACAATTTTTTTTTTTTTTTTCTATAGTTGCTTCCCACTGTTGTAAAAATTCTTTTTTTAAAGTTGTCATGCGAACAATGGAAGAATTATTTTTTGATTTTTATGGAATTATTTTTCTTGATCAACGTGAAATTTTTCCTTAAAAAAGAAAATTTTTCAAAAATATTTTTTAATAAAAAAAAACTTTAAGAAATTTGACAGGGTTTTCTATTTTTAGCAAAAAAAAAAAAACATAATAAATCTTCAAAATTCACCACATTGGTGTAAAATTTTGAGCTGTGTATGAATAGAATTGCTCCAATGACAGATAATCTTTATTATTAATTGGATTTTTTTAATATAAGCTAGAAAATGACCGAATGAGAAAATATAGATTCCATAATCCACCAATATCAATTCTAATTTCAATTTCATTATTTACCCTGTTTCTAAACAATCTTATTTCATTGATCATGGAATAATTTTAATTATTTCTTTTTTTCCTATTTTAAGTTTAAATATATATATATATATATATATATATATATTAACAACCTTTAAGGGGCCATTAAATCTTATTTATTTATTATCCCATAGGCAAATCACTACCCATTTACAAATATATACTATTAAACTTCATTCAAAAACACATTTTTCAACTTTAGAGAAATGGATTATATTTTTTTTAAAGATTTTAATTTCCCATTATTTTTGAAATAAAAAGATCTGATCCTTTTTGTTCTGTTATTATTTTTCAAAAAAAAAAACAAACAAAAAAACTAAAACATCTATATTTTTCAGAAATCTCACTCTTAATAATTTCTAATAGTTTTTACATCATATAAGTTATAAATATCATCTTATTTTAAAAATCCAATAAAAATAAATCAAAATATTCTAACCAAAAATATCTAGGAAAAATTGATCATTTATTTTATTTTCCAATAATTTAATAAATTTCTTGAAATTTAAAAGATTAAATATATTTTTTCCAATATTAATAGTTCAAAAAACAAACAGTTATTATTTAAAAAAGTTATTAGATAATATTTGTTAATCCTTTTTTCATACAACGATTAAACGTGAATTGTTTTATTTGTCTTGATTTGAAAATATGTAAAAAAATGGGGAATAAGAGCAAAATTAAGTGATATCTTTAATCTTTGTTATTACCAACCCACTGAAAAAATTAATATTGTTATTTTCTTCAAGTGAATTTTTGGGAAAAAATATGAAAAATTTTGCTATATTTTTCAGATCAACATCACTGAATATATGCGATAATTATTCCTAAAGTGTCTTACATTGGAACAAGCATTGGTTTTTGATGCAGAAAAAAAATAGCAACATTTATCAAAAATTTTAAGAGATAAATTTTTAATGAAAATATAGCAACGATCATTTAGAAATGGTTAATTGGAACCATTTTGAGGAACTTAATTTGGAATGAAAAAACTTGAAAATTCTTATATCCCAAAATATCAGATCGAATAATAAATAAAAAATTGATAGCCTTTTTAAACCCTTTATTTTGACATGTAGAAACAACCATGTCATTTTTAAAACTTGAAATAATTATACTTTTTTTGGTAAAAATTTTGGATAACGATCACAAACACTAAAAAATAAAAAAAAGAAATGAAAAGTTTTTTTTTAAATTTCTTTTTCTTTTTTCTAATTTCCATCAAAAAATAACAATAGTTATTGATATTTTTTTTTTCAAAAGATCAGCATACATTTTTTTTCGAAGCGATAAACTGTCTCTCAAAAAAATATATGTGATATTTTGAAAAAAAAAAATCAATAACTGCTGTTATTAATTATCAATTAAAAATATTAAAATTAAAAATTATTCCTTTTGATTCAAAGTTGGATTTCATAGTTTCTAAAAAAGTATTTTTGGGGATTTTTTAATTTAATTATTTGGTTGTTTTTCTCATATTTTTTTTTCTAAAAAAAAAAGAAATAATAGATTTGTATTGTTATTTGAATTGTAAAAATAAATATATTCTTTATAAGTTTAAAATAATTTATTAGATTTTTTTATTGAAATTAATGTATATTTTTTATTCAGAGTTATTTTAAAACTAATTTAGTTATTAAATTTTAAAAGTATATTTTTGTACACTTTTCAAAAATAATTAGATTTCTTGCTTCTTTCGAAGAAAATATTTTTTTTGAAAATAATTAGAAAATGTGGGATTTAGAACTTTACTAAAATGAGAAAAATGGATCAAAACTTTTTAAAAAAAAAAATTCACTTCTTGGTGTAGCCTTGAAATGTAATTAAGGCCTATTAGTAAACAGGTATTTACATCTTTTTTCAATTTCAAGATACCGTGAAATTTTTTTTTGGATTTGTTATTCAATTAACTTGAAGATTTTTTTTAGTTTTCTAATTTTTAAAGTGGTATTGTTATTTTTGGTTATGTTTTCTAATCAGCAGATCAAACATGTCACTTTCTAATTATTTGTAAAGAACAAAATAATTTCTTCCCTTAGATTTTATAAAATATGATCAAAATTTTGCTTTGAAAGAAATAAACAAATCAGCTTCCCCTGATTTCAACCACACTTCTTAGTTTCTGAAAAATGTTAACAATTGAAACCAAATCAAAAAGATGGTTAGTGAATTTTATTTTTTTCAACTTGTTTCTTTTCTCATTATGGATCGCCAAGAAAAGCCCTTGAGCCGAAAAAAAATACATCTGCTCAAATATGGGACTCTTCAAGACTTAAAGAAAAGCTTTACAAAAACAAGTTATTGCCTTCGTTTAAGTGATGCCTTGACTGTTCCTGATAGTGGCCTAACACCCTTGCACCTAACATGCCTGCACAACCCAAAAATTGAAAATATCAAGTATCTTTTATCACTGGGGTGTAGCTTTGTGGCAATTTCAAACCAATTCAACAATTGTTTACATTTTCTTGCCCTGGGAAGCCAGCCAACAATCACTTGTTTTGATTTCTTTTTATCAAAAGGCATTTCTATTAATCAAAAAAATTGTTCCAAACAAACTATCTTTCACATTTATTGCGAACAGCATTTACAGGATCCTGAAATCATTAATTACCTTTTAGAAAAAGGTGCAAACCCAAATGAAAAGGATTTTCTCAACAGAACGCCCTTTTTCTTATTATGCAAAAGTGTTCATTTGCTCCAGACCAACATTAGATCGTGTCTGAAATATGGTGCAAACGCTTTAATTTGTGATAAGAACGATCAAAATTGTTTTCATATTTTGTGCAAAAACCCATCCTTGGATCTTCTTTCGCTTCAGTTGATATTTGACTCATTAAATCAAGACTCGATCGAAATTGAACACTTAACTCCTAATTGTAATAACAGTAGAGAAAAAAATGAAAAAGCTCTTGTTAATAATGATACCGTTGGTGTTACTGCAAATCCAAACACAAACACAAACCTAAACATAAACACAAAAACACCAACACACTCAAACAATAAAAGCAAAAAACAAAAGATCTTTTGCATCAAGGATTGTGAAGGAAAAACACCTTTTCATTTGTTTTTCAAAAATAACTCAAATATCCAATTGAAAACACTTCAGTGGATTTGTTTACACGGTGGCGATTTTACAATTCAAGACAACAAAAGTAATACTGCCTTTCATTATCTTTGCCAAAACCAAAATATTACTAAGGAACTATTGCAATTTGCATTAGAAAAAAATGTAAACCCTTTTCAAAAAGGTGATCAATACAATACACCTTTCCATTTCATTTGCCAAAATTCACAAACCACAAAAGAAATGTTATCACTTTTCAATTTAGATAATAATACAATTAATATGAAAAATATTAATGGCCTTAATGCCTTAAATTTTGCCTGTAAATCCGAAAGGAATATTTACCAAAAAATCAAATTTTTGGTTGAAAATGGCATTGATTATACCCAAACAACAGTAATTTTTTATTTTTATATTGATTTGTTTTTTTTTAATCAATTTTTAATACCATCCCAAATAACAGTAATGATAAGAATTAATTCTTGTTATTATAAAGATATTTAACTGTTAAATATTTGTAACTCTTGGCGATAAAAACCAACAGTCAACAGATTTATAATATATTTACCAAATTCAATCCACAAACATACCCACATTGATATATATATATATATATATCACAGATATGACGATTTTGTTGATGTCATGAAACGCGTTGGCGCACGCGTGAGCGACGCGTAAAATTCGTTTCTCTGATATGATATACCTATATATATATATGTATTTAGTAAATTTTTGTTAAAAGGAAAAATAAAAAATCAAAACGGGCTAATTCCATGTGTTTTTTCCGCATAGACTAAAGAGTTTTTTCTCTTAATACATCTCAAAAATTCTTCATAATTGAACTAAAAAATAATCAATAAATAAAATATAAAAGCGTCCAAAATAATAGAAAGAATATTTTATTGTTTATAGATTTATGGCTTGTTACCAAAAAGAAATTAACAAAAAATTTCAAATTAAAATTTTTTTGGTGAAATTCTATATTTTTTAAAAACTAAAATTTATGATCGATCACAAAAAAAAATAAAAAAGAAAAGTACAACAATAAAAATCAATTAAATACAAATGATTTTTTCTCAAATTTATCACACACAAATTGGGTTTTGTAATTTAATCTTTGTTGGTCTATCAATTTCTATTTTTTATGTTAAAATAAATTATGATTATAATAGAATGTGTAAAATTTAAAAAGATACAAGATAATAATTATTAAAAGTAATTTAATAATGATAGAACTTATACTACTTTTAACATATTCAGTGAACTTATTTCCATCATTTCAACAAATTTTTTTTTTTTTTTTAAATGTAGAAGGTAGTGGTTTTAGACAATAAAGCAACGAAAGGAATTGTTTGTAAGTTATTTTATAAAAAAGTAAATAATAAAAAATGAAATCATTCTTTTACAAAATCTAGGAAAGGATTCATTATGAAATAACCGGTTAAAAATAACAAATGTGATGATGGATGATGTTAAAAATAGGGGTAAAATTGATTTTATAGTAACAAAAAAAAAATTATAGAATTGCTTTGTCCATAAATTGAACTAGAATTCATAACAGGAAAAAAATTACTGATCATCTTTTCCGAATTAGTAATAGTGAAAAAAAAATTTTTAAGTTAATAATTTTTTAATTTTTAATATTTTTTTTGTGATCAATAAAAAATATTATTGAGAGGGAGTAATTGTTGAAAAATCACAAAGAAGTTATTTGAAGATTGGATTGGATAACATAGTAACAAACTTTAAAAAAATAAAAAAGAGAAAGACAATCTTTACATTTTTTTCATACAGTTTTAAAGTAATTACATTCTTATGTATTTTAGATATTTTACTTACATGTTTTTAAGTTTTTTCGTTTCCGTTTTTTCACATCCTCGAAACAAAAGTGTGATTTCAAAAGAATTCGAGGACTTTTTCAAAAAACAAAAAACGAAACAACGAATGAAACGAAAAATATATATAAAAAAAGTGAAAAAACGCGTTTTTTTACATATTTTGGGTTTTTGAAACGAAAAGTTGTATTACCTGTGATATATATATATATATATATATATATATATATATATATATATATATATATATGTATGTATGTATGTATGTATGTATGTATGTATGTATATGTATGAGTGTGTATGTGCAAGTACCTTTAAAACCAATTTCTGTTTTTATATTTATTTTACACTCTGTAAAGAAAATGTTTTAGTTCTTTTTCATTTTATTTGATTAATTCTTTTTGATATACTGTTCAAAAAAAAATTGTGATAACAAAAAGAAAAGTCAAAATTTAATAGAAAAAATTGCTTTTATTTATTTATTTATTTATAGAAAGGAGTAATTGAAGAAAAATCATCAAATAAAAAAAAAAGAGAAGAAGAAAAATAATTAAAATATTATATAAAAAATAAATTTATCATTTCCATGACCAAATAGAAATATTCCACACACCCCTGAATACACAGGAGGGCAAAAACCCGATAGAAAGTTTATCGATTATAGATAAAAATTCCACATTCCGTGATTAATAATTGGTATTCCACTGTCGTTAGGTTTTTTTTTTATTTAAAAGAATAGAGTAAAATCATTGATTTTGCTCAATTCTTTTGAATTAAAAAAAACCTAGACACAACCTCTCAGAGTGGGGGCACTGGGTACCCGAATTTTAAAAAAAATACTTTTATGAACCCAATTTATTAATAAACCAAACTTGAAGGCCAGTTGACCCGAAATTACAATAAATTTATTATTTGAATTAAATTGAAATCAAACAAGACAATTAAAAAATAAAAAAAAAAAAAAATTTCCATAATCACCAGGGCTAATATACTTACTTTAGAAATTTTTTAAGAACCTGTTAGTATATTTATTTGTTAATTGTGATCAATTATTTACAAACAAAAGAAGTGAATCTAATTTTAATAACCCTGATTTCATTAAAGTGAAGAAAGGATGAAATCTCTAAAAAATAATGTTTCTTAAGTGCACATTTTTGAAAAATTAAAGATTGATATTTTTGAAGACTTCGATCTTTTTTAGTGTAATCATGTTGTAGAGTACCATATAGTATCACAGAGTACCTAGTTTTTTTTTTAATTTAAGAAATGGAAGAAAATCAATATATTTTCAGTTTATTTGAATTATGGAAAACCGCCGTTTGTTTTTTTTTAATTTGAGAAATAAAACGAAAATTTTATTTAATTTTCTTTTTATTTCTTAAATTAAAAAAAAGAACCGTTTGCTTTTCTTGGGTTTTCTATTTATAAGTTAAGTGTTCTAGGGTATTTTGAGGGTTTCTATTTTATTTGTGAAGTGTTCTAGGTTTTTTTTACTTTAGAAATAAACCGAAAATTTTAATAAATTTTCTGTTTATTTCTAAAGTAAAAAAAACCTAACGAAAATCAATAGATTGTACAGATAACAAAGAAAACCTCAAGAAAACCGTCGTTAGGTTTTTTTGACTTTTAGAAATTAAAAAAAAACATAGACACTCTACTGCATTTTCTGAAGCACTAAATTTATTTTTCAAGTTTTTTTTTATTCTAGCTATAATTTAGGCCAGGTTATAGCTCATAGAATCACTTTTCTCTAAAAAAATGAAATGAAAAAATTTTCTTTTTGAAACAAAGATAAAAAAAATGGGAAAATTAATAAAAAAGCAATAAAAGAGAGTAAAAAAATAATAAAAAAAAGTAAAAACTTCGGTGAAAAGTTATTTTTACATCAAAAGTGTTGAATGAGTTGGTGATTATTTCCCTTTAATGTTGAAAAATTCAAGAGATTGTCACCATAATTTGTTTTAATAAAGAGGAATAAATATTTGGACCAATTCTAGATCAAAGAAAATTGGTTACTTTATTAAATTTTAAATCTGAACTTTATAGGATACCTCCCTACAGTGCTGAGTTTTTATAAGAACTATTTTAAAGAAAAAGAATTTGTTTTTGTATTATTTTCGATATTTTTTTTATTTTTATTTGCAAATTTCCCAAATCTTGTTTTTACAAAATCCCAGTATGATGCACCAAATCGACAGCAAAAACACAATTCAAGTAACGAATCGACAGATTATATGAAAAGTTCAATTTGGTTCACTTCAGTTTGGTTTCAAATTGCTTCAGTTGGTACTTTCGCCCCATAATATTCAGTTTATTTCAATTAGTATACAATCTGATCAGAATAAGTTAGTTTCTTCCTTAAGATCAAATCATAAACAAATAACCAATTCTCATAATGATTTTTTCCGACTTTTACCTACTCCAAAAACTTTAAAGTGACGAATGGGACGAACCCAAACAAAATTAAAAAAGGGAATTTGGAAAATGTAACAATTCTAAAAAATCAAAATGTTTATATTTTATCAGTTTTTTATATCCCTTTTTTCAGAATTAAATTTTCTTTTCTATTGCAAAATTTTAAACCCGTTAATGATAGCTTTTAATTTAAAAAGAAATTTATTTTTAAAGTTGGTATTTAATTAGGTGAAGTACTATTAAACTTGTCAAAACAAAATAATAAAAAAAAACAATTTTAGATCCGAAATATCTTCAAGGTATTTATATTTTTTATTGGCAAAAGGTTTACAAAAAGTGAATTAATTTTCAAAATAAAAATAAAAAATAAATGGGAAGGGTAAAAGAAAAAGATAAAATAAATTCATCAGAATTAATAGAAAAAATATTTAGAATAAATCAATTATATAGCACTGGGGGTTTGAACAGAGTATAGTATTTCAAACAAATAAAAAAAGAAAAAAAAAATATTTGAATTTTTGTTTTGAACACAAAAGAATAATAAAAAATTGGCTCCACGTTTTTCAGTTTGGTCAACATCTTTTTTTTTAATTTGTTGTTAATTTAAGATTTTTGAAATAACACAAGATATTAATGTAAATAATATATATATATATATATATCTACATTAATTGATTTTTTTTTTTAAGCTTATTCGTCATTTGATAAATTATCAAGATGTAAATTTCATCATTTAAAAATTTATTTTACCAAAATTTGAAAAATAGTATACATTATAACAGGCCTTATAAGTATATTATTACTTCATAATAAAATAATATGAAAATTTCTTATTATATTTGATTAAAATTGACAACTATTTCTAATTATATATGTAAACAAACTATTTTCTTATATTTAAAAATTATAGGGTAGAACACCACTATTTGAAATTATAATAAAGATAAATTCAACACGAAAAAATTCTGAAAAAAAAAATTTGTTCAATTCGTTGGAATATTTATTATACATAGGTATCGATCCTTTACAAAATAAACAAATGAAGAAATACCCAAAGAAAACTTTGAAAAATTTTGCTGTAAAACAATTATTTAGGTCATTAAATTCACTCGAAGAAGATTTTCTTCGTTTATTATCAAGAGCAGAAAAAACAGATTCCACTTTAAATAATTTCAAAGTTCATACAAAGGTGATGGAATTTAGAACGGGCACAAAAATAACACAACTTTCGAAAATTTTATCTACCTATCCCATTAAAACAATAAAACTTTTTTTAAGATGGGTTTACGGTTCAAAATTATCTACCGGGGATACCAAACTTTATGAATTATTTTCCCAACTGAATATTCAAAATCCTGCCACAAAAACATTAAAAAAGGATTTAATTAAATTATATAATTCTGATGCAACGAAAGATTTCACTATTGTTTGCGAAAGTAAAGCAATCAAAGTCCATAAATTTGTTCTACAGGCTAGATCTGATCTTTATCGAGGAATGTTCATAAATTTGGATTCAAATATAACAGAGGTGAAAGATTATAGTAAACGTTCTTTTGAAACTCTCCAAGTGTTTATTAAATTTTTATATCATGATAAATTATTCACAAATGAACTCAATAAAAAGATAATGAAGGAAATGTTTGACGCAATTGAATATTACCAATTAAATAAAAATTCCACTTTATTGTATTATTTTGAAAAATACAATCAAATTGGGATATAGTGTTTTATTTTTTTTTTTTTATCTTTTGTAAACCCCAGTTTAAAAAATTGTGATTTACCTGAAATAATAAATTCAAAAAAAAATAAATATTTTTTTTTAGTATTCGAGAACAACTAAAAATTAAATCTGATAAGTAATTCCCTTTTAAATTTTTCTAAGCATATCGAAAACCTGATATTTTAAAAATTGAATAAAATTTTAATCAAAAAACTAAAAAAAATTAAACACAATTTTTGTAAATGAGCATAATAGATTTTTTTTTATTACTGAACTTTCACTGAAAAAAGGTTCACAAGTACATTTTTACTTATCAATATATTCATTTTAATATGTATTTTGATATCATTTTTTTTTAATGCTTATTGGTATTTTCGAAGATATCTTTTTTTTTTTCAACATGACTTTCAAAAAAAAAAAAGTATCAAAGAAAAAGAAAGATATTATAAAAAATAGAAAAAAAGAATAAAAAAAAATTTTTGATGAAGAATAAAAATTTATTTTGAGGTTTTTTACTTTCAAGATTTGTAGTTTTTTTTTTTTTGATTTTATTATTGTTTTGTTTCAATAATTTCAGTTTTCTGCTTATGATTTGAATTTTTTTTTTCATTTTTAATCAATGTAGAATATTATAAACCAAAATGATTAAAAATGATTTTCATTGTGATATATAATTCTAAACACTGACTCGAATTTCATTTGATGTATTGTTTAAGGATGTACGTTCTAAATAAAGTTGATACATATACTACAAACACTACCCCTTTATCTTTGTTTGGTATTTTTTATTCGTTTATCCTTAAGATTAAAATAAATCCTTTTTTCAAAAAATGGTATTTTTTGGATTTTATTGTTTCTTCTACTCTAAAGAACACAGTTACCTAACCCTTGATAATATATTTTGGAAGATATTTACACAATACATATTTCATTTCAATTGGTTGGTAATACAATACTAATAATAATCAGTAAAATATAAAAAAAATCACCCATAATTCGATACCACTCTTAATTGCTGATTTATGATTATTGGATATTTTTGAATAGACCAAAAAAAAAAAAAAAACACAAAAAACACTATTTCTTGTAATAGCAATTGATTTCGAACTTGGAATAAACAATTATTTTATCTTTACCAAAACAAAAGGATAAAATTTGTAGTGTATACTAAAAATTCCTATCAAACTCCCCACTTGTTAGTTTTATTTTTGAAAATTAATTGAATGTAAACCATTTTCCAGTCAAAGAGGTACAGTTGTTTATGAAGAATTACACATGCTTAAAGGTTTTGAAAGGATATTAGTGGAAAAAAATTAATTTGGTAATTCTCAAAATTGAAATCATTTTTTCATATTTTTACTTTTTTTTATCGATTTATATTTTACACCTAATTCATTTGCAAATTTTTTTTTTATTACAAGACCGATAGCCACTTTGATAAAAATTTGTTATTCTAAGGTTATTGATAAAGCAAAAATGATTGTAGAGAAATCATTTTGATTTCTATTGGAATTTTATTTGGATCTTCTATTGAAGATCCAAATTAACAGTGTTTTTTTTTTATCAATATGTTCCTAAGAATTTGGGTTTTTCTATTTTTAAGAAAATGTAATTTTTCAATTTTTAAGAAAATTAATTGATTTTTTAGTTTTATTTCAGATGTTTATCAACTATTCTTTGGTGTTTATTATTCTACTTAATTTATATTTGTTCTTCAAAGGTCAATTATAAAAAAAAACATCTCCTTTTTTGAAATTGTCTTATAATTGAAAAGTTAAACGTGATGGAAGTATCGATCTTGGTTCTAATATATATCTAATATATAATAAACAAATTACAATGTTGTTACAATCTCTCCAAGATCTCGCCAATTGTTTTATCTTTGAAAATTGGTTGTGAAAGAGATTTAAAATATATCTGAATTTATTTTATTTATTTTTGGTTCATTTTTTAAAATTTATTTGAAAGAATAAATTAACAGAATTTTGGTAATAAAAATCCCCCCAGTTTAATTCTTCATATATATATATATATATATATATCCCCTTTTAAAAATAATAAAATATGTAGAGATGAATATAAAATCTAGAAATAATTTATATTAACATTTTTTTTTCTTTTTTATCATATTATTTGATTTGTAAATAAAAAATTATTGATTTGAATAAATATTTTGGATTTTTTGTATCATTTCTTTTCTTGTTTTTGGTATAATTATTTTTTTTTTCTCAAGTTTATTTAAAAGCTTTAGATTTGTTTTGACAAATCTTGACCAAACTATAACAGGGACATCAATCTTAATTGTATTATCATTATCGATCTTCTCAAAAAATGAATAATTTGTAATTAAACAAAGATATTTGTTTTTTTGTAATAATTTTTGTGTTTCTTTGAGTTTTGTTGAAAAATGAATTTTGAAGTCATTGTCTAAAAATGCGTTATTAAATTGGGAATTTTTGTTTTTATCAAGCCAAATGATTGAATTTGTTTTTGGGGGTTTCCCAATTAATTTCTCTTTAAACTGCTGGAATTTACTAATTTGTTTTTTATTTTGATCTTGATTATTATTTTTTTGTTTGTAATCAGAGCGATTATTTTTGTGTTTTTTTTTTGAATGGTTATATCTTTTGTTTCCTGGTTTATTTTGATATTCTTTTTGAATTTTATTTTTATTTTTCTTATTTTTTTTGTAATGGTCTTTTTGTTCATCATAATATTTGTGTTTATTTGTGTATGCGCTCTTTCCGTTTTCTTTGGGTGGTTTTGAAATGCCAATTCCAAAGGTTGCGCCAATTCTTTTTTTTGAATGTGTGTCTGTGTTGTGATCTGAGTCTGATTCTTTTGTGTGTATTTTCTTATTTTAATGTGTATTAATGTTAAGAATTTCAACCAAATGGGAGAAGGGGGAGAAGAAGAGAAAAATCTAGCAATTTTAGTATTTACTATAAATGTATAACAACAAAAAAAAAATATCAGTCATACAATTTTAATACTGACAAGTTAATGTTTAATATTTTTAATATTTTTTTTCAAAAAAGGTCAATAAATTATTATTGAAGAAGGGTCTAAACTAAACTCGAGATGTTCTTTTACTTAAATTCCCTCAAAGGTAATTTAAGCACAAAATTAAATATTTCACGATTATTCATGTGAAGGGTATACCCAATTTTTTTGAGAATTGAAGAGCCAAAGAAAAAAATTTTATAAAAAATTGAAAAAATTACGAAAAATTTTGATCAAATCCAAGCAAAATTTAAAATTTTCACAAAAGATCAATGAGTTTAGCTTCAAAATTGTTTTAATATTAGGTATACTATTAAACACTGAATTAAATGTTGTATTGAAACAAGAAGAAAAAAAAAAGCACCATTTTAATTTGAAATACGGGTTCGTACTAGAAAGTGGGTGGTATGAAAAAATAAAATTGAAAAAATTAAGTAAGACAAAACTACAACTTTCATTATCCTTTCATCATTAATAATAAAGTTTATTCACAATAGAATCAAAATTCCTGAACTTCAAATTCATGAGAATACTGTATTTATTGTTGTTAGTGTAACTACATCTTTTTAAAAGTCTATATTCGAGAAAAAATAGATTTTTTTTAGGGTCAAAAATTCCAGATAAATTGTGGGATGAATTTCAGTTTAATTCAACTTTATGATATATTTACTTTGATAAAGAATAACTCATAGTTTTGAAAATTCTCTATAGATCTAATAAAACTAAAATAGAGAAAAAAATTACTTATGATTATTATTGTCGTGTCAGAGGTTTTCCAGGATTCAAAAGAATCAAGAAAAATCAATTAAATCATACTCTATTCTTTTAAATCCCGGAAACCTAAATAACGTGTTACCCGGGTTTTCTCTGCATTCAAACAAATCCAGAAAATTAAAGAAATTTTACTCAATTCTTTTGAATTCTGGAAAACTTAAAGGCAGCTTTCTTGAGGTTTTCTGTTTTCTTTGTTAAGTGTTCTAGGTTTTTTTTAGGTTTTTTTTATTTTACTTTTTGGAATAAACCTAAAATTTATATAATTTTCTGTTCATTTCAAAAATTAAAAAAAACCTAACGGAAGTGTCCGTCAAGTACCGATCTTTTCTTGAGGTTTTCTATTTTATTTCTAAAATCTATTTATTTTCGTTAGGTTTTTTTTTTACTTTTTAAAATAAACCGAAATTTTATTAAAATTTTCCGTTTATTTCAAAAATTAAAAAAAACCTAGAACACTTCACAAATAAACAGAAAACTCAAGAAAAGTTAACAAAGATTTTCCAGAATTCAAAAGAATTGAGTAAAATCAAAGAGATTTTGCTTGATTCTTTTGAATTCTGGAAAACCTAACTAAAAGTGTACTAGTTTTTTTTACTTTTTGAAATAAACCAAAAATTTTAATAAAATTTTCTGTTCATTTCAAAAATTAAAAAAAACCTAACGAAAGTGTCCGTCAAGTGTATAGGTTTTTTTTTTAATTTTCTGTTTTTTTTCTAGGTTTTTTTGGAGTTTTCTATTTATTTGTGAAGTGTTCTAGGTTTTTTTTAATTTTTTTTCCAATTTAAATCAATAAATAATTCTTTAATAGTAAAAATAATTGATTATCCTATTTGAAAGTTATTTATTAAATTTAAAATGCTTTTAAAATATATTCTTATTACTTCTTAACTGTGAAAGAAAAAATTTTTCCTTATTTTTTACTATTAAATTTGAAAAAAATCTCAATAGAAACTGGAGAATTGGATTTTCCAACTTTAATTATTAAATACATTGAAAAATAAATTTTATGATACAATATATTTTATTAACCAATAGTGTTTATTATAAGTAAAGTTATCAAAAAGTAAAAAATTTGCAAATGTTTAATTTTTTTTTGAAAACTTTTTTCATGATCTTGATGGTTAAATTTGCCCACTCTAGATAAAGAAAAATAAAAAAATTTATTTTGGTTTTTTATTTGTGCTTTTTATCATTTGTATGAGTAACCAACAGGTTTATTAGTGGTCTATAGTTGATAGGTTGTGGTTATCTTTTTAAAATTATGGAAACGGTGATTCTTTTCCAAATGCAACAATCAATCATATCCAGAATAACATACAGAAGTTGTTTTTCGTAGAATATACCCTTAGTGTGTCATTTTAATTGTATTTTTTACAAAACTTCCATTTAGCTGACAATTCTAGACAAAGGGGATATGGAAGAATTGAAAAAAGAAAACAAGATGAAATTTCACAAATTTAAAAATCAAGCGCCATTAATAAACCCACTTATCAAAGTGTCAAAAAAGTTCGACTCATTTTTTAATTGGGAACATTAATAGAACCTGAAAACTAACAGTTATTTCAATCAAAAGAAGAAAACACTTAAGCCTTAAAAAATAATCCATTAAATTGTTTTCAATCAAATCAACAAAAACCATTTTGTATCTCCTTGATTATCAAAATCTTTTTAATTTTTTTGGAAATTTTTAATTTTTTCAACAAATTTTTAATAAAGGATGAACAGAAGAAAAATCCGAACAAAAGATAGTATTAAAAAAACTACTGTTTTTCTTAACCTTCCGTTTCGTCTTTAGTCATTTATTTTTTCTTTTATTAAATGATCTTGAAAATGTTCCATTTTCAGGTTTCTGTGATTCTTTTAAGGTTTCAATTATAAAAAATTTTTAGATTTTTTTGGGTTCTAGATGAAGTTTTGAGCACCTTAATTTGAAATGGGTTGTCAACAAAAAAGAGAAAGACAGGAAAGAATAATAATAATAATAATTTAAAAGGAAGAGCAAAATACTTTGGTTTTGGCTGTTTTTTTATGTTTTTTGTTGTCTTTTTGATGAGATTTCTTCTTCTTCTTTTTCTCTTTATTTTTCTTTTTACCTTTGTGATTCCTGTGGCCACTTTTGTGGTGCTTTGTGGCATTTTTTTTTTGATCTTTTTTGTTCTTCCGTTTATCTTCGTTCTTACTTTTATTCTTTACACGCTTTTTCATTTTTTTCTTTTTCCGACCACCATGATCAGTTTTTTTTTGGTGTTTCTTATTTTTTTTGTGATGATGTTTTTTCTTAAGAGCACTTTTCTGTTTATTTTTCTTCTTTCTTTTCTGGTTTTTCTGTTCTTTATTTTTAGGTTTTTTTTTACGATCCTTTCTCTTTTTTTTTTTGTTTTTGTAATTATTTTTTTTTTCTTTGGTTTGTTTCTTCTTTTTGTTTTTTTGTTTTTCTTTCACTTTTTTCTTTTTTTCTGAATTTGTACTAGTGCTTTCATTGTCACTTTCGCTTTCGCTTTCACTTTCGCTTTCACTTTCGCTTTCACTTTCACTATCACTATCACTATCACTATCACTATCACTATCACTATCACTTTCATTATCACTTTTCAGATCTATCTCACTAATAATTTCGCTATTATTACTACAATCATTGTTTCTATTACTGCTATTGGCACTGTTATTGTCATTGCCACTGCCACTGTCACTCGAGCTATTACTATAAATTCCACTTCCACTTCCACTTCCACTTTCATTTTGGCTTGTACTTAAAAGTGAACTACTGTTTTCATTTGAGCTTGTATTTTTCTGCTTATTCCCAGACGAAAAATTTTTTTTTTTTAAAGTTTCAGAAGAGGAAGAACTTGAATTTTGGATTGGAGAACTTGAGTCATCTTTTGAGGAGCTTGATTTTGAAGATGATTTTTTCTTTTTTTTTTTTTTTTTTTTTTTGTTACTCATTTAAAAAGATTCTGATCAACAATGAAAACTTTATTAAAAAATGATTTCCATCAATTTTCCACCCAAACCATTTTGGTTCATTAAATTTTTCGCCCTCTGTTTTCAAAATTACAAACATAATTTAATAGTTCTTTTGATTGAAGGTTTAGGTTCACTTAAATTGGAAAAAAGATTATCATGTATGAGGGAGGGTATGTGATTTTGGTTCTTATCTGATCTGTATTCGACTTTTTACAGTAAGTTCCAATTTTAAGGCACAAACTTTCACCAAAATTGAAGGCACAAAAAAATTTCAATTTTAAGCACCTTTTTTCAAAAGTTTTTTTTTTACAATTTATTTTACGAGTATTTGAATTTTGTTCCTTAATTTGAGATTTTTAGTATGCTACAAATTTCGTCGAAAGTTTGTCCCTTAAAAGTCGAACTAATTATATTAATTTTAATAGTTATCAAAAAAACTAATAATTGGATTTTTTTTTTTTTTATCCGAAATACAAATTGAAGACCCTACTACATACACAAAAATCGATCTCTTAAGGACTACTTTCCCACCCTTGAGGGTGTTGAGTAATTGTGTTATTTCACCTTCGCTTCTCAAAAAAAATTTTAACACGGAAGAAATTGGACAACAAAAAAATAAAAACATTTTTTGTCCTCTTTACCTTTTCACGCAGACTGTATTTCTTTGTTATTTAATGAAAAGGTAAATTATAAATAACAAAAAAAATAATGGGAAAAAATGGCTTTTGGTGATTTTCAAGTGCAACTTCAAATTTGAGAACATTTCAAACTTGTAAAAGCAAATTTAAAAAATTTGTAGAACAGCTCTAGAAAATAGTGTGAGTTCTGAAAGTTGAAATGAAAATTCTAAAATATTAAAATCAAAATTTAGCATAATCCAACAATATAAAAATTGTGAAAATTGTTGAAATTGTGGAAATTTCATATTTTTGCTTAAAGAAATTTCCCTTGTGCAAATATTACTTGGATTACATAACTCATTCAAGAGTGATTTTATCTATTATTTCACAGTTTTCACCTAAAAACATAGTCCTTAATATTTCTAGTTTTTTTTATTAAATTTGTTATTTTTCCCAAAACTTAAAAACTTTCACAATGTCCCCACACGGTTAAGGTTAGTGGAAAACGAACTTGGTGTTTCTTATAGCAAAAGATTCATTTAGATAAAAAAATAAAAATGTTTGGGTTTAGAACATAAATTTAAAAATCAAAAATTATTTTGAGAAATCAAAAAAAAAAACAACTCCATTTTTTGATTCTTTCATTTAATTATTTTTTTTTGTCATTAGAAATATTTACTTTTTTGACAAAAAACCTCTCCATCTGGGACAAGTTTGTAAATTTTTATGGTTTTTGAAGATTAAAAAAAAAATATGGGACGACGTATTTGACGAAAAAAATCAAAAAAATTGGATTGTGGAATTAATTCTAATAAACAAAAATAATAAGCGATTAATATCAAAGTTATTATTCCGAACAAAGAGTCATTATTTATCTTATTGTTGGTTAATGATTAAGAAAAATATGATTATTTATTGAAATTACTAGAAAAAATTTTGAATTCTGGAAAACCTAACGGCTGTAAGAGGAAAATAATTTCCTCCCTTCTAAAATAAAATAAAAAAATAGATAAATAAATTTAATATTAAATTAAATCATTCAGTAATTATTTTTTCAAAAGTATTAAAAGAAAGAATATAAATCATCTAAAAATGAATTGATAATTAAAAAAAAATCAGCATTTTTCTATTTTATTTTGTTGTTTGTAGAAGTATCGACTATCTAAATTAAATTTTTCACTTTTTTAAAAACAAGAGAAAACATTTCATTATTTAAATTATTTTTAAAGTACTGGTACCAATATAAAAGCGAAAAATGTCCATTTCTTTTGTCATTTTTTTTTCAATCTCCTTCTTCAAAAACACTAATAACAAAAGGTTGTCTGAAATATAAAAATTATTACTATTCAAACCTATCCAAATACTTGGTTCAAAACTATACTTGGAGATATTCAAAAAAAATTAATTTAAAAAAATAACAAAAAAAAAATAATAATTGGCTATTTTTTGCTTTTATACTGGTACTAGGGATTTAATATAAACTCTTTTTCAAATAAAAGGGCACAGAAAATTTCAAGAATTATTCATAATTGAATCAAATTAATTGTCGTGTCATTCTAAAATATAAGAAACCCTAAAAAATAAAAAAAACTCAACTTAATATTTAAAACTCATGAAAACAAAACAATAAAAATTATAATTCAATATTTCAAAAATTGGTGCGCCCTTTTATTTGAAATGAGAAATCTCTTTTTGTAAATTGTAAAGAAAAAAAATATAAAATCAATAAAAACCACTGAACAGGGTGAATTGGGGAAAAGTTCTTTAAATTTCATTGATAACTCTTTACATGTCAAACTTTTGTTCTTTAAAATCTCATATTCAAGATAAAGCCACAATTCATCTGGGTATTTTGTTGGAATTGTTTTTTTTTTTTTAATATTTTCTTATTTCTTTGTTCCAAACATCAATCCAATAATGGTCTTTCTTAATCCCCATATCGATCTCATTCAAAATTAAACTTAAACTGTTTTCATTTTTATACAATGGCAGATTATTTTTTATATCCGTTTCTTCTTATATGCTTTTTTCATTTTCCAACTGTTCAATATCTTGTAATAAAAAAACATGAAAAAATGAAAAAATGAATAATTAAAATGAAAATCACCAATAAGTAATTATCTTATTAACCTTAAATTCAATGGTATTGACGATTTGAGAGGTGTACCATTTTGTTTGAATAATTGTTTTGTTTTATCAAGATAAACTAATTGCATATAAATAATTATCAATTAATTGTTTTTTATCGAAAACTCTAATTATTGAAATTTATCTTTGAAATTTTGAGAAAAAAAATTAATATTCAATTCCAAAATTCCTCTTTAAAATTAAACAAAAAAAAACAGCAAAATAAATTCAAATTGTTTATTATTATTATTATTATTATTATTATTATTATTATCATTTTCATCATCGGCATCATCATTATTATTATTATTATTATTATTATTATTATTATTATTATTATTATTATTACGATTTCAAAGTTTATTTAATATTTTTCAAAAAATTTTAAAAAGCATAATAGTTATGACAAATTAGATTTTATTATCTTTATCAATTTTTTTTAACCCAAAAGTTTTAATAATTTTTAATTGGAATTTTTTCTGTAAATTAAAATAAATATAATTGTTAAAATCGCTTTTAATCATTTTTTCCCTCTCTTCATTCCCCAATAATTTTTCAAATTGCTTGAGATTTTTTATTTTCTTCTTTTTGAGACCCATCATATAAAAAACTAAACGACTCAAATCAGGTAAATCTAAAGGTTTTAAAAAGCAATATAGATTTAATAAATTTTTGTTTGAAATTTTAGGAATGAATATATCTGCTAGTGCAATTTGACAAAAGGCAATCAATGTATCTTGTGAAACGAATTTAGCGAAACTTAATAGTTCTTTGCAATGTTCAAAGTTTTTAAATTTTATTTCATTTGTATATAAAAATTTAACAAAATCTGAAAAGAGCGAAGGTTTAAAATCTAAATTCAATTCTATTTCCAACATTGTTTTTCTTTTCTTTTGATTTCGATCATTATTAATATTATTCTTATTGATCAATTTTCCAGATGATTGGGATTGAGATTCGTGTTTAATTAAGCCTTTAAAATATTTAGTTCTGGCGATTAATAGTGATTTATTTGCAAAGATTTTTTTCTTTTTTTTCTTTTTATATTGAATTTTTAAGACCACATCATAATATTTTTTATTCTTAATTTGGCTTTCAAAACTTTCAAGTAGTTTTGGCGATTCCAATTCAATTAATTCGTTGATTTTTTGATCATTTTTTTTGATAATGTTTTGATCTGTTGTAGTAAATTTTTCATTTAAATATTCACATATTTTTAATAAATTATCATTTTCGAATTGAGTTGCCAAATCTTTCAATTCAAACAACCCGTCAGCGTCAATTCTTAAAAGTGATTCCAATTGTTCGCAATATAGAAATTTTATATATAAAACAAAAGAAGAATAGCTTAATAATTTCATTTGATATTTCCCGTCTCCTAAAGATTTGATCCCAAGTTTCCTTTCAAGTTCTTTTGAATTGATTTTCTTATTCAAGATTTTTTGGAAAATTGGGCACCTCCCACTTAACACTATTTCGTGAGCATTGATTATATGCCTAATTCTTGTCGAATCAATTTTAATTGATTTTTTTTTTTTGTTCTCTTGTTCTTTTTCTTTTTTTATTTCTCTTTCTTTTTTTATTTCTCTTTCACTTTCAGAACTAAATTCTGTTTCTTTCTCTTTCTCTTGAACTCCAACTTTTTCTTCTTCTTCTTCTTCTTCTTCACTGCTACTGTTTGTTGAGATATCGCTTTCACTTTCGCTTCCGCTTAGTATTTGTCCTTTAAGCCAAATTAAATGAATATCTGATCCATAAATTTTTGGGTCTTCTTTTTCCATTTTGTCTTTTGGATCAATAGACAGCAGAGTGTTTATCTCGTGTGAGTAAACTGAAGAAATTTTTGCCAACTGGACTGGCTCAAGCACAGAAATAGATTTTTTAAAAAACCCACCAGTTTTTTTTATTAAAGACTGATTCTTGATTGTGCTCCTAACTGCCTCTTCATAAACTTCTGTTAAGCCTTTTTGAGTCAATGCAGAATTTTCCAAATAGCACTCAGCGCCCATTTCCTCTGCAGCTTTGTTTCCTTGTTCATAAGTTACTGGGGATTCTCCTTTTTCTTGCAGTCTTTTGATTATTGTTTGATCCTCACGAAGATCCAGTTTGTTCCCAATCAGAAGATAAGGCACTCCTGGGCAGTGTTTAGTAACTTCATCAAGCCACTTACCTTGTGCACTTTCTAAAGAGGAGGGGCGAGTTATATCAAAACAAATTAAAAACACACTTGTGCCTGGATACGACAATGGCCTTAACCGATCGTAATCGCTTTGACCTGCTGTATCCCAAAGATGTAAATTGATTAGTTTCCCATCAACCATTATATTTGAAGAATAGTTATCAAAAACTGTTGGAACCCAACTATTTGGGAAGGTATTTGAGGTATAACTATATAGTGAACACGTTTTTCCAACAGCCCCGTCTCCAACTAAGACACATTTAATAAGTTCTGACATAAAAATTGAAAAATGAGAGTTTATAAAATAATTTGGATAAATTGATCGTTTTGTGTGGTGATTTATTTATGAACAAATTCAATATCTTCTTTCTTCATTTAAAAGTACTCACTCAAAAGAAGAAATAAAATCAGAATTGGCTTGATGGATCTACACCAATTCTTGAATTTTTTCCCTATTAGAAGTCAAATACTGTATAAATATGAAAATTTTTAAAAAATAATCTCAAAAATTTTGTATTTTTGAAATACACTCATATAATAAACACAATTATACACAACAATTTTGAAAAAGGTTTTCAACTTTAATAGATATTAATGGGAATTGGAAAAAAATAAAATTTTTAGTCAGGTTTTTTCATTTTTAATTGTAAAATTTTCTATTTTTTTATTTGACTTCTTGAAGAGATTATTTGAATCTATTATTTGTGGTAGTCTAAAAAATCATATTTTTCAATCTTTACTTAAAATCAAATATTTCTTTCAAATGATATTGCTAATTAAAATTGAAATTAAAGTTTTTTTTTTCTGTTTTTGGAATATTTTATATCATTGGTTTTTTTTTTTTCATATTATGAGTTTTAATATACGTCCCCTTTTTTTTCCGAAAAATGTTTTAACAGTTATTCTTTTTTCTTTCTTGATGTTCAATCAAAAGTTCATTAGTAGAAACTAAAATCAAAACAAAATACCCAAAAATAGGTATTTTTTTTAAAAAAGTCGGTAATTTTGAAAAAGGTGAATTTTCAAATCTTAATTCATTTAATAGCTATCCTTTTTTTAATTACATAAAATTATGATAACTCTGAAAAAATAATCTATAAAAGAAATATAACTGAAATCCAATCTGTAGTTTTGGCTGATCTACATGTTCAGAATTTACTTTTTTCTTGTAGTGTAGTTAATCCGAAAAAATATTTTATTCTTTTTTTGTGTTATTAGTGTGTAATCTCTAGTAAACTTAAATCAGTAACATACACCAATTGGTTATGGTAAAGTTTCCGAATAGTGGTTATTAAGGCGTAAGTAAATATTATTTATTTTTAATCTAAAAGATAACTAGGTGCTTATTTGGTTCTGTATTCGAATAAAGATTGGGTAAAAAAAATTTTATTTGATTTGGAAAAATATGTTATCATAATCAAAAGAATGTATTTTTTTTAGCAATTAAGTTTTCAGATTAAAATCCCTTTCTGTTTTTGTTGGATTTTTGTATTAAAAAATAAAAAATAAAATTTGCAAATCTTTTTATTATTACCGAAATCTCATTATTAGTGTTTTCAGTGAGTCTGTAAAGTCAACTTTGAAATTTAATTTAATTTTAAAAATAAATAAGAAAAGTAATACTTAATATTGTATAACCAAGAATAGAAAAAATGATTTTTAATTTATTGACGATAATTTATTAAATTTCTAAAAATTTCACAGTTTAATTAATATTCTTTTTTAAATATTAGTAATATACACTTTAAATTGTAATGATTAAAATAAGTACTTAAAAATATCTATTATTGATTATATTAATTATTTATTTATTTAAATTGACTTTATTTGTTTGGAAATCTTTCAAAATTGAGAAATAACCATAAAACTATTGAAGTTATGGTTATTAGTATTGTTAATAACTAACTGGAATAATCAGGATTCCGTAATAAATTATTGATTAAAAAGAATCAAATTAAAAAGTGTTTCATTTAGTTATAAGTTTACTATTTCCAGATTTGAAAAATGGTATTATACTATTTTTATTTTAATCTTTTATTTATTTTTCACGTTAATAATTTCCTAAAAAAAGGAAAAAGTTGTTTCGAAACAAGTTTTCTCTATAAAGAAAATATATTTTTATCAAGTAAAAAATAATTATTTGAATTTTTTTTTGAAGTTAATTAGATTCAAGTCAGTGGATTATTTTAGAACTTAATGGTTTTCTTTTTCTGGGAATTTTTTGAAGAAAACTTTCATAGACAATAAGATTTTTTTTCTTCTTCAAAGAAAATATTTTTTTTTTAAATAAATTGATAAAATGTGGGATTTTGAACTTTTAGGAAATAACTAAAAAAAAATGGAAAACTAATTATAAAAACCAAAAAAAAAAATCATTTTTTCAAGAGATTTTTTTAGATTATAATCTTTTAAAATATACCACGAGTGTTGAACTACGAAACACCTTATAAACTAGAATTTTTTGATTATATCTATATCTCAGTTGCTAAGAGAAGATTCCATCATAAAAATAATTATGAAAATGAATTGAAGATTTTTTTGAAAAAACCACAATTATTCCTGTAAATAATGTGGTAATATTTTAATTCAAAATTAGTTTAAACATGATGAATAATATACTGAAATTGAAATAAAAAATATTTTATTATGTTCCAATGCTTTTATATATTTTTAAGATGGTATATTAGGACCAATATATTATTTTGAAATGAAAAAAAAAAACACATGAATTTAATAGTTATCTCTTGAGAACTGTTATTTAAAGAATTGAAAGAAAAATTGTAAATTATAAACAATATTATATTTTCTTACAAACATATTTTTTTCAATAATCACCAACTAAAATATAAAATAAAATGAAGGTGAAAAAAATTAAATTATTTAGCGATAATTTTATTCTTAGTATAATGAGTGTTATTATCTTATGAATATATTATTAGTGATAAAGGCAGTGTTTATATAGATGGTTTTTAAACCATCATCTTCTTATTAATATGGGTAATAAAACTTTAATATACACTACGCCATCATTCCATTTTTTTTTTCTAAAAATAAATTTTTACTAATTTTACATTTTTTAATCACTTCAATTATCATAAATACTTTTTTTAATAAAAGATCTTTGATCAAAATATATTTTTTTGAGATATTTTACAATTAAAGTTATAAAATACTGATTACCAATTCTTATTAAGATTTGTTTTTCAAATTTAATAGTAGAAAATTTGAATTTTTAATTTCTTCAGAGTTAAGAGGTCATTTTAATAAATTTTAAATTTATTTTAATTCTGATTAATATTTTTCAAATGAGAATCAGTTATTTTGACTATTAAAGAATTATTTATACTTTTAAAATGAAAAAAAAAATGTTTTTTTTTTTTTTGATTTTTCAGTTAGGTTTTTTTTACTTTTTGAAATAAACAGAAAATTTAATAAATTTTCGGTTTATTCCAAAAAGTAAAAAAAAAAAACCTAGGGCACTTTTGTTAGGTTATTTTTTATTTTTGAAATAAATAGATTTTACAAATGAAAGAGAAAACCACAAAAAACCTAGAACACTTAGAAGGCATTTGAAGGACACTTTCATTAGGTTTTCCAGAATTTGAAAAAATTGAGTAAAATATGTTTGACTTTACTAATTTAACATAAACCCCCAAGAATAGTTAGGCACTTGGCGGTACTCAGCCGACACTCCCGTTAGGTTTTCCAGAATTTTTGAAATAAACTGAATTTTAATAAAAATTTCGGTTTATTCTAAAAAGTAAAAAAAAAAAACAGGAAAGTGAATAATTATCATCAGTTATTTTTTTTACTCTATTTCAGTTTTTTTTTTAGATGAATAAAATGTTTTCAAAACTATTAGTTATTATCTATTCAAGTAAAAAAATCCTAAAGTAGAATATAAAAAAAATCCATTGCCAAATCCATTTAAAAATGTTTACCCCAAACTATACCTTTGTTACCTGACTAGATACTTTAAATGCCCTATGTACTATTAACAACAATAAATACAACACCCGTGATATTTTCAAGAATTGGGATGTTGATTACATTTTGAATAAACTCGATTAACAATAATGAAATGATAATTGTGGTTGGAAGATATTTGTCTAACTTGAAATTTCCGATTTTAGATTTTCATACTAGTTGTGTTTCAAATACAATCCTTACTTTATATCTTCTTCCTGTTCCACGATAACATCTAATTGACTAACCAATAATATACTATATAATTCAAATCTATTTTGAAATTTAACTGATTGAAATTTTGATGAGTAAAGTTATTTAATTCGGAATGATTTTTAGAATTTTTTTTGGAATTTTTACTTTTTTTTTAAAATTTTTAAAGTTTTTTTGTAGTGAAAAATTCTTTCAAAAGTATTCTCTATTTTTTGTGGTGTCATCTCTCAATTGAATTATTCATTTTTTTAAATTTCTTTTTTAAAAATAGAACTTTAATAAACCAATCAATGTTTAATGATTATTTACTGTTGGTTACTTTGATTATTTAATTTATCAGTATTACTTGAAAATAGAATCACAACTTTACAGTGATCAAAAAAATTAGTGAATAACAAAGACTATAATCCATGTTTCCAAATAAAATCTGTGTTTTTTTTTTCTTGTTCCAAGGCATCATCCTATCAACTATAAATAGTATACTTAATTTTAAATCAATTTTGAAAGTAAACATCTGGATATTTTCAGTAAAATTTAAATTATTAAAGCAAATAGTTGAAAATTTTCCTATTGTACTCATTTTTTTTGGAAATTTTTTGTTTTTTTGTTAAAATATGTCCTTAATAAAATTAAGCACAATTTTTTTCTGATTAATATTTTTCCAAATTAAGAACTAACTTAATTCAATTAAACACTGTGATAATTTTTTTTAGAATAAAAACACTCCCAAGTTTGTAATATCGAAAATATTTTTTGGAATTAGTGTGCACTTTTTTATTTTTTTTTGAAAAAATGGGGTTGAGAAAAGTTTGAAATCAAAGAATAAGTTAATATATTAAATTAGAATGCTTTTCCAGAAAGTTTATCCTTTTAGTTTCACTTTTTTTTTATTTTACCATTTAAAACTAAAAAAAAACATTTGAGGACCAAATTAGTGCCTTTTGTGAAAAGAAAATTCCCCATAATTTAGAATTTGTTTTTGTAAATGAGTTAAAACAAGATAGTGTATCTAAAAATATACATAATTTCAAGGTTGAATTCAATGATTTTGGCAAAAAATGTTTTCAAGAAAAAGCTAAATTGAAACTGTGTTTATTTTTATTTTACAGTCAGTTTCACTTTTAAGGCACAAACTTTGAACGAAATTTAAGGCACAAAAAAAATCTCAAATTAAAGCACAAAATTCAAATTCTAATAAAAATAAATTGTAAAAAAAAAATTCTAAATTTTGTGCCTTAATTTGAGATTTTTTTGTGCCTTAAATTTCGTTCAAAGTTTGTGCCTTAAAAGTGAAACTGACTGTATCATTTTGTTTTTTTAATTTTATTAATCAAAAGTATTTGATCAGTTTTTCATTTTTAGTGTTTTTTGGTTCGAAGGGACATATTATCAAAAATTCACACTATTTTTTGAGATAAATATTTCAATTTGATCGACTATTTTTAGAATTTCTTTTCAAATAATAGAACTTTAAGAAACCAATACCACATAAAAGTAAGAATTTATTGTTGGTTTTTTGATTGGTTAATATATAAGACTTCTATAATAAAAAAAATACGCTTTTTATTTTGAAACACAGATTCAACTTTTCTACACACTTGATTTCGACAACAGTATTTTAAAAATTATGACTAAACTTTTTTACACATATTATTAACAAATAAGTACTGTTTAATTCACAAAATCGTTAAAATTTTTTATGTTCAATTTTCATTTTTTGGAAATTTCTCATAGAATTTAGATAATGAGAGAAGAAAGAATTTTAAACCAATAATCTCAACGTAGTGTTAAAAATTAAGTTAATTTTGTAAATCTTTTTTGAAATGGAATATTTTGGTAAACGAGTATTCAAAGATTAGAAAGTTGAACATAATAGATAATATGTAACGATTTTTTGGAATTGATAAGATTTAATTTGGATTATGTGATGAACTTAAATTTTTTAGTCTTCTTTTAACAGATGTTTTTGTGTGAAAAAATACCTTTTATGGGATAAAAAAAGAACTTATTAATAAAATGGGAAAATTAAGGCTTCAAAAACTGAAAAATAAAAATTTCTATTTGTACGTAATCATTTTTTTTTTTAAAATTTTGAAAAATCTAAAGCAAATTAGATGCTAAACCAAACAAAATTTTCCAAAACAAGAAAAAGATCGGAACCTTTAGAATCAGAATTTAATGAGATCTACCAAAAAAATAAACGAAAAAAAAAGAATACGCGAACAAAAAAACAAAAAATAATTAATCAACCAAATTTAACAACAAAAGTGATCGAATCTGGAATTTTAATCCTAGGTATCATTCGAAGTGTAGGAAGGGATCACTTGATAGTCTCTTTACCTGGATGTTTGGGTGGGTATATTTCAGCTCAAAATCTTTCAGATCACTTTCCGAAAGAAAACCAAGAAGAAAAAGAAACGGAAACAAACAACAAACAAGAAAAGGAGACGCATATTGAAAGTGAATTAAAAAAAAGATACAAGCCCGGCCAGCAAATAATCTGCAAGTACATTGAAGGCCCTGTTGAAAGAAACAAAAATTATATCAACCTAAGTATTTCACCCAAGTACATCCACTCTGGGATGGAAATGAATCAACTCAAAAAAAATTGTTTATTGTGGTGTTCTGTCGCGAAACAAACAAAAAAAGGGTTTCACCTTACGTTTGTCAAAGAGCAAAAAAACAACAAGCGTTATTATGGATTTCTGAGCAACAATTCTGTCCCTTCGTTTATGAGTAAACTAAATATTGGACAATGCTTGCTGTGTAGTATTCGGAAATTTCAACCAAACAATGAACGGGTGAGTGTCAAATTGGCACCAAAATTAAACACGATCAAAATCAAAGACAAGATTTCTCCAAAATTGTTACTTCCAGGACAATATGTGAATGTAATTATTAACCAAATCAAAGACGACCATATGGTAGGGCAATTATTCAAAAATAAAAAATTGACTTGCATCATCAGTTCGTTTCATTTACAACTTAACAAAATTCGAGTATCAAAAGATCAAGGCTTGCATAAAATGTATCGAATAAATTCCAAAATCCGAGCAAGGATTGTTTGCATTTCGCATACTGCCCCATTCAACGTCTATTTGTCTTTAAATCCACCATTGGACAGCCAGGCTATTACAAACCCTACAGCATTTTTGAAAAATATGAAGAAAATTCAAATAAGCAAATCCCTATGTCTGCTTGATACAACAGAAGGAAAAATTGTCAAAATTTTTTCCAAGAAAACCAATCTCCGATTACCAACAGAATTTGGGTTTATTGGCAAACACCTCTTGGAAAGCAATGGGTATAATTCCAATAGCAAATTAACAATTCTTGATTATAATTTCGTTGACAATTTATTTGTATTGTCGCTCGCAAATGTTGAGAAAAAGCAAAAAGCCATACAAGCGAAAAACCCAAAGCAAAAGGATTTTATAATCGGCCAAGATCGCAAGCTGAAAGTTGGGGAAAAAGTTCAAGCCAAAGTGATCGGGTTTCAAAAGAATGAACTTGAGGTTCAAGTTGGAAATAAAACTGGAATAATCCCCAAAATACACATTTCCGATAAAGTACCCCGAAGGATAGAGGGGATGTTTTCTCTCGGCACGATTTTCTCATGTCGGATACTTTCAATTGGCGCTCTTTCAAAAAAGGCAGGGAAAGGAGGACCGAGTGCAAAAAATACAAGAAAAAGTGGTGAAGGTAACCGGCAAAGGAGTGTGGATGAACGCGAAAATGATTCCAAAATAATCCTAACGCATAAAGAAACTTTAATGAATTCGCCATACCCATCAATAATAAGCTTAAGGAATTTAATTCTGAATCAACTTTCTCATGGGGTAATTGTTTCAATTAAAAATAAAAGCTTAGTGGTTGGGTTTTATGGTGGAATTACTGGTACAGTAGTCGAGAAAGAAATTCCAGAAAATTTATTACAAAATTTTAAAAAGGAATTTTTCATTGGTAAAATTGTATTGGCTAGGATAATTTTTATCAATCAAAAACACTCTAGATTATTTTTATCATTAAAAACAAACGATTTTGAATACAAAAATAAAATTTTATCGAAAAAGGAAATTGAAAAAAGAAAAAATTCACCATTAAAAAAATATTCGATCGGGTCAATTGTCTCTGGTAGAATCACCAAAATCGAAAGCTTTGGAATAACAGGAAAAATTATTAATCAAAAGAGATATAAAGATGATGATTACGAGAACGAGGATGTGAATGATAACAATGATGATAATGAAAAAGACGACGACGACGATGATGATGATGATGATGGAATTACATGGTTTTTACCATATTCACAAATTTCTGATCATTTATCTAATAGAAAGCAAATCCTTAAATGTCTAAAAGTGAACCATGTAATTAAATCTTTATTAATTATGAATAAAAATTATGACAAAAATTCTTTAGCTGTGAGTCGAAGACCAATTTTTTTAAACACGGTTTTAATACCAAATATAGGATATGCGTTACCCAAATCTAATGATGATTTCAAATTGGGCAGAGTTTATTGTGGATTTATTCAAAAAATTACAACCAACTATATATCAATCGGCTTCTCAAAGGGGTTTTATTATGTAATTTTTAAAGAGCAACTCTTGGATTCAAAGATTTCATCTATTAAAAAAAATTATCAATTAAATATGACCGTTTTTGTTAAAGTTGTAAGAAAGGAAGACAATAAATTTCTACTTAGCTTAAAGTATTCACATTGCCACAATGAGAATACAGAAAGCCAATTCATCACTTCATGTTTTATTGACCAACTTTTTATCAAAGACCAGTCACCAAAACAAAATTTATTACAGGACAACCGCAAAGATTCCAAAATAAAAGATCGAAGGGGTGATAAGAAGAAAAATAAAAACAACAGCAATGATAATATTGACCAAATAAAAAATTCGAGATTTTTAAATCTTGGGCAAATTGTTTCATGCAAGGTAACAAATATCAAAAAAAAATTAATTGAAGTCAAGATCCATGATTATCAAGAGAAATTTTCTGGGGTAATTTATAATCATCATTTAATGAAAAAAGACAACCTAAAAACTGGTTCCAAGATTCAAGCATTGGTTTTAAATATTAATATTAACACAATGCTTATCGAATTATCAAATAAAGAACAATTGTTAACAGAAAAAAAAAGAATAGATGAGGAAAAGAAAAATTTAGAAATTGAAAATTTAAAAATTCAAACCGAGGAAAATCAAAATTTGGAAATAAAAAATAAAAAAAAAAACAATAAAAAAACCAAAAAGAAAAACCAAACAAATTTCAAAACCAAAAAGCAATTACAAATGCGAAAATTTAAAGATAATGAAGCTATTCTTGGAAAGATTGAATTAATCAAAAATGATTATTTAGTTGTTTCTTTTAAATCAAAACATTCCTTTCTTGGATGTGTGTCAACAAAGCAAATTAATTCTTCGAGGAAAGTCAATGACCATTATCAAGATTTAACTGTTGGCAAAGAAATATATTTAAGATACATCAATAATGAGCATATTTTTGAAAAATATAATTTCGATGTAATGTTTGATCATACAAATCAAAAATTATTTTCAATAATACACAATACCCTAATCCCCCGTGATTTCAAATTACCCAATATAACATTAATTATAACAGGAAATGTCGAAACGGGTATTATTAAAAAGATTACAGACACTAATATGGAAGTTTCTCTTTCAAACCAACATCAGGGCCGAATACACATTACCCAAGTTTGGGATACTATCAAAAACGGTGAGTTGCCCTTTGATAATTATAAAGTAGGCCAAAAAATTAATGTGAAAATTTTGGGCAAATACCACCAAAGGGTAAAAGATAAAATAACCAATGTCATTGAATTGTCCATAAAGCCATCCGAATTAATCAAAAAAAAAATCAAGTCGAAAAAAAGAACAACAAATTTACATATAAAATCAATAAAGCCTGGGAAAAATTATATTTGCTTTTGCTCCATTATTAAAAATGAGAAAATTATTCTTCATGTTACGCCATGCGTCACTGGCGAAATGCGCGCAAGTCAAATTTCTAATAATGAAGATTTTGTTAACAATCCAATCAAATATTTAAAATATTTACAGCCCATGAAATGCAGAGTAAAAAAAAAAGATGATAGTATGGCTATTTTATCCTATATTCAAGACAGGAAAAACAAATTTAAACTTGTTGAAGTTGATGAAAAGGAAAGAATACCACTCCACAACCCTAATGACACACCGGACAACCTACCAAAAAATGGATCAATCGTTATTGGCAAAATAACATCCTTTGCGCCTAATTTGGGAATCCGAGTAAAAGTAAAAGAATTTTATGGAATGGCTCTTTTAGTCGATTTGACTGACACTTTATTTGATTACCCCTTAGGAGAACTTGATAAAAACGATGAAAAGGAAAGAAAGGCGAGAGGAAGGGGAAGGGGAAGGGGAAAGAGTAAAAAACAACAAAGGCGAAAGGGGCCAATTATACAACCAAAGGTGAGATTCCGAGTTGGTGGCTATTACCCATTTTATGTTCTTGGCTATAATGAGGAACGACAGCAACTACAACTGTCATTAAAAGATTCTTTATTGAAAAACAGAGATATGGTGGTAGAACCCAAAGATTTACCAATTACACGCCAAGAAAATCCTAACTTTTCATTAATGGTGGGAGATATTGTTGAGGGATACGTAACAGGCTCCAAATTGAAAGAAATTTTTTTACAAATCAGTAGAAATATTTCTGGTGTAATTTCTTTGAAAAACGAATTTAATGAACAATATAGATACAATTTAACCAAAATATTTAGATCTGGTAAATTATTGAAATGCAAGGTAATCCAAACTAGCCATGGGCTAAATGAGTCTAGCACAGTTCAATTAAAACTGATCGAAAGTGATCAGAAAATTAAATTGGAATATTTACAGAAGGATCAAGTATACAAAGGCGAAATCGTTAACATTCTAGATAAGGGGATGTTTATAAATCTACAAAATTCAAATTTGATTGGCTTTGTGCATAACAGAGAAATATTTGAAAAGCAAAAAGATTATAAAGACTTAAATAAGATATATAAGGAAAAGCAAATAGTTGAATGTGTTATCATTGACGTGAACCATCGATATGAGGAATTTTATATTAGTTTAAAAAAATCCAAAATAAATAAAATCAAGGAAATGAATAACGGCAATCAAGAAGGAAATGATAAAAAAATGGTTGTTGAACATCAAGGCGATAATGAAAAGGAAAACCAACTGAAAATTTTAGAAATTTTAAATAAAAATAAAAAGGAAAATACAACCAAGCAAGAAATGAATGAAGAAGAAATGAATGAAGAAAAATTGGATGAAGAAAAATTGGACAAAGAAAAAATGGATGAAGAAGAAATAGATAAGGAAGATAAAAATGGGAATAAAATGCTAATTGAAGATAATGCCAAAGAAAAAACTAGTTCAAAGATAAGCTTATTAAAGAATTCTGACGAACAATTAACAAAATTGGAGAAGAATTTAAATTCATATTTAATTAAATCGTTTAGAAACACCTTACTTGATAATAAAGAGGGCGTGGCAAATAAGAAAAACAACAAGAAGAGGATTAGGAAATTAAAAACAATTAAGCAATATGAAAAAATTTTAAAAAATAAGATTGCCGAAGGTAATATTAGAAATTGGTTCGATTATATTAAGGTATTACAGAATAATAATCAAATCAAAATATGTAAAAATATCTTGGAAAGAATGACAAGTAATAAAGGGTTCAAAAATATTGAAACTAAAACAAAAATTTGGATCAAATATTTAAAATTTGAAATAAAAAATGGTAATTTGCAAACAATAATTCAATTATTTAGAAAAAGCATAAATGCAAATAGCCAAAATAAAAAAATATTAAAACAAATCTTTATAAAGTTTATCGAAATTCTAGAAAAAAATGAAAAAATCACTTTTAAAAAGCAGATCTTCCAAAAGTTTAAAAAGCAATTCGGCAAATCAGTTTATTTTTGGATCGAGTATTCAATTTACGCAATACAATCTTCAAATTTGAAAGGTATTAAAATCGCAAGAAAGATTTTACAAAGGGGTATGTCGTTTTTGCCAGAAAAAAAGCATTTGAAATTATTAATTAGATTTGCCTTATTGGAATTCCATTTCGGCAACCCTGAAAACGGCAGGAAAATGTTTGAATCCATCCTGACCAACTATCCAAATAAAATTGAAATATGGTGGGTTTATATTTCAACTGAAATTGGAAAGCAATTCATTCAACAAGCCCAGCAATTGTTTGAGAGAGCACTTGAAATGCAAGTTTCTGAATTAAACATTAAAATTTTATTATCACAATATTTGAAATTCGAAAAAGGTTGTAAAAATGAAGAACAAGAGAGAGAGAAAAGAATTGAACACGTGAATCAATTAATAGATACTTATCTTTCTTAAAAAAAAAAAAAAAAATAGTTTATTAATTTTATAGAATTTTTTTCTTTTCTGTTTTTTTTCTTTTTTTTATTTTTATTTTTTATTTTTTTTATTTTCTTTTTTCGTTTTTTTCTTTGAACTTTTATAGAAATAAAAATTTATCAATAAACATAGATTCAGAACATTGGAAACATTTTTTTTGAATTTTTCTATTTTTCTTTAATAAAAGTATAACTAAAGAAAATAAAATATAATTTATACTTTTATTGATATTATTATGACCAAAAATTATATCTGAACAATAATGATTTATCAGTTAAGTATTGCTTAAAACATTCCAAAAATATCTAATAGTTCTAGAATTTGACTATAAGGATGTTTGAATTATTGAAAGATAATTTAAAAGTTAATTAATTTTCAGTTTTGAAATATTATAGGCAGAGTTCACATTTTGATTCCTTTTTTGACAATAAACTCAAATAATTCTTTTTTGTACCAATGATAAGTTTTTACTTATTTCTTGTTTGGGTTTGGTTTTTCATGAATTTTATCATTCTCAAAATTTAATAATATTGTATTTTTTTTTTTTGAATTTTCAAAAAGAATATAATCTTTCATAAAAGAATAAATATATATTTAAGGCTTTTCTTCTTGGGATTTTAGTTTGCATAATCTTTTGGCCAATCCTAGTGTTTTTATATTTATTTCTTGTAAAAAAAATATTTCACTTTGAAATGGAATCACAAGATTCTTTTTTTTTTTTAAATAGAGTTTTGGTACCAAATAATTTTTTTTTTTTTTGATTTAGATAAAATCAAAATAAAATAATTTAGAAATTTGTTCAAAAATAATACTTTAAATCAAATTTAAACAAGTATAAAATGTTGATAAAAGCTGATTCCTGTAGAATTATTTTAACTTTATTGATTCCAAATTTTAATTTTCCAGATTCTCAAATTCTAAAAATGGAATCATTTTGGGAACTCTGATAGATAATAACGTAAATGGTATTAAGGGTAAAGGTATTAGAATTCACTGGGGAATGATAAAATAAATTGAAGATTTTTTCTAAAAATTGGAAAGTATCACAATTTTAGAATTTAAAAATTTAAAAAATTTTCCAAATTGAGAGAATTATTTGATTTGAATTTTCCATCTTCTAATTAAAATAAAGATAAACTATCTTTCATAATAATTGACCCATTAAAAATCAAATTTTAAATAAAAATATTTTTAATAATTGAAGTTATCTATTATAATATAAAAATTTAGATTTTAATATTCAATACTATACTCAAAAGATATTTATTTTTTGTCTAAAAATAAAAGAAAAAAAAAGTAAAAAAAACTTTTAAAAAAAAATTGCCATTTATTTTGAAAGAAGCATTACATGAAAAATAGAAAATTTAAAAAGGAAAAAAACCCATTTATCGATTCTCCTTACATTTGAATAACTAAATCTCATCTCTTTTTCATATTTGAAACCAAATTTTTTATTAATTCATCTGTTACTTCTTTCAAATTTTTCATTTTCATTTTCATTTTCCATTTTAACAAAACAATGTTGAAAAAATAAAAAAGAGAAAAAATGATTTATTTGCAAACTTTTCATTGTGAGAGGAAAAACTTCAAAACGATACAAAAGCAATTCATTATTCAAATGTAAGGTGGGCCATTTATTATGAAATTTAGTTTATTTCCAAAAAATCGAGATAACTTTATTTTAACATATCTTGAAGAAAATCAACCTTCTTGAAATACATCTAAATATAGAATCGTTTTAAAAATCATTTATCTATTTTTAATAATAATTTAATCTGTTTTTTTTTAGTATAATATTACATTAATAAAAGGGATAAAAATTTTAGATCTCAATTTGGGATGGTATTTTATCAATGAGTGAAAATTGATTATTATTTTTTATTTTTGCTTGGAAAAAATCGTTTTCCTTAGAGAGGGTTAATCTGAACAGTATCCCAAATTTAAAGAAAAATTTTTAACTGTATTTTATTATTTAAAAATTATTTCTTTTGTTAACATATTACCTATTTTTTTAAGCATTTGGCTATGCATTGTTTTCTCAAAAAAAAGTGAATAATTTTTTTTTTCATTTTTTAGAAATATTTTAAAGTACAAATTTTGGAATTGTACCAAACTCATATTATTTTACTAGAATCGGAATTTTGGTTTTAATTCTAGATTTTTTTTGTGCCTTAAATTTTGTTCAAAGTTTGTTTCGAAAAAGTGGAACTGACTGTATGAAAGCAGGAAAAAAATGTTTATACACGAATTCTTTTGACAATAGTCGGTCAACCAAACAAAATCTTTGAATAATTGATCGATCATAGAAAAGCCCATACCAAAAGATAGTATTAAAAAAAACTGTTTTTGTGGCGAACCATTCATTTTGCCTTAAATCCTTAATTTTTTCTTTTTTTCATTGATCTTATTTGTATAGTTTTTCGGTTCTATTAAGGTCCCCAATTTAAAATTGTGTTTACCTTTTTTACTTGTTTCACTTTTTTTCCAAAACTGTAGTCTTGATCTAAGTTAATTTTCTTTGGAAATTCCACAAAATAAATTTACTCCATTTCTAAAATCATTTTCTATTTTTTTCTCTTTACTTCAATTTATTTAACAAAATGAAAAGACAATGTTCGAATTTTATTTTCCAAACAACACAACTAATTAAATTCTTGAATTTTTTTTTATCTTTTTAAACAACTAACTAACCACCAACAATTTTTTTTTTATTGCTTTTTGAATTTCTCCAATTCTTTTTTTTTTTTTTTTATTTCAAACAACAGATCTCAAAGCCTCAAATACTTCGTCTCTTTTTATATCAATCATCTTTTCGATATTTATTGTTAGTCTTTTACAGATCTTTTCTGAAGCGCTTCAATCTAATCAATACCTTTTGATCTTTGCAGGATTTTTATCTTCACTTATTTTTGTTTTTTCGCTTGTGGTAAGACTTTTAACTCTTTTCTTTTCTTTTCTTTTATTTTTTCTTTTTTTAATTTTGAATTTTTTTTTTTTTTTTTCTTTAATACAATATAGATCGCAGGAGTTGTATGTCAGTCATTGAATTGGAAAGTCAACTGGTTTTTTATTATATTTTGTTTTCTTGTTGCAAATACAATCGCTATCACAATTGATGGAATTGCTATGACAACTTGGTTTGATTTACTTTCTTATTTTTTACTTTATTCTTTTTTATTGTTTGAGCAAAAAGATTAAAAAAACTAAAAATCACAATTACATTTTACTTCACGTTTCTCAAGCAATTTAAGTTTTTGTTTTTCAGAACCTTGCGGTTATTGAAATTTTTACAACATGACATTTTCGGATCACACCTTAAGCTTATTACTGCAATTACAATTAAACGAATTTAATTAAAGAGAGATCCTTTTAATTAAATAAATCCTTTTATACTGTTAATAGAGTAAAATTGCTTTTTGTTTTTTAGGTGAGAATTCACAATACTGTTATTTTCCAATTAACAAATGAAAATTTTTATTTCAATTTCCAAAACGAATATTAATTATTATTGCTACAGTCAAATTAGCAGAGTAAAATTTTGTATCAAAGTTAAAGAAGAAACTTTAATTTATTGTCTATAAATGTGATTTCTAAACGATGTTGTTTAGATCTTTGGATTTTCTTCAACTTATAAACGAGAAAAATATTTTGGAAAGTGAACTAAAAATTTTAAATTTTTTAATTGGAAAATAAGAGTATTAAAGAGATACTGAGAATTTACAAGAAAGGAGATATCAACTTTTCAAAAAGATTGTTCTTGTACAGCTGTTTTTTAAAAAAGAGTACTCACAGTTTTTAATATCGGTTACTCGAATTGTTTCACCTTACTCATTTTAAGCAGTTTGATTAACACTTTATCAAACTTTTATTCCTCATTTTTTCAAAAACAGCCGTAAAGTATTTTTTTGACTTTTCTTTTTTAAGGTAGAGTAAAATTTTCAGATATAAAGAATATAACAACAATCAAACCGATACTCTACTTTAGAAAATTCGAATAAAGTTTGGTTGAAAGCAATTGTAATAAAAATTTTTTTTAAAAAACCAAGTTATTTTGATATTTATACCCTCAGTACTACTTTAAACACCTAGAAACAATAAAAAAAAAAAATTAATATATTTTTATCCAGTTTAATTTACTTGAAAGGGGGTTTGGATATAAAAGTTAATTTTTTAAAAAAAGTGAACATTTTTATGGTTATTTTTCAAAAACTGTTACAAAAAAGTTTCTCCCCAGAAAAATTTTGATAAAATTCACTATAACTTATTTTCCAGACTTCATTAAAATCTTTATTGTCTCACTTTTTTAAAGCCAGTTTATTCAAAGAGAATTTATAAAATTTAGCTTTCAAACCTAACCATTACGCTTTATTCATTAAAGAAGAGATTAATTTCATTTTTTTAAAAAAATGATAATTTTCGGAATGGAAATATCAATATTTAATAAGAGATTCATAATGAGAAATTTACTCATAACTCAATTTATCAAAATGAACTTATCTTTTTTGGAAATTTTAAGAATGGTATTTCAAAATTCAATCCAAATGTTTGTATTTTTTTTTTTTTTTTTTTTCATAAAATAGCAGTTGTAAAAATGAAAACAGATGATAATTTTTTTTTTTTTTTTTGATAACATGAATGAATTAAAAGTTTGGTTTGAATTTTATCATATTATAAATTTTATAATTGAAAATGATTAATGAATATTATCAAAAAAATAAAAAATATAATTTTATCGATCATATCTTTATAATCAAAGGAAACTTTTTTTGATCTTATTCCCAGCAATTTTTTAAAAAAAAATGTAATAGAACCATTAATGAGATCTTCATTTTTTATATCAATAAAATGATTAATTTTACTTTAATTTGTGATTTAAATCATATTTTCATTTTCAAAATGAAACTATTATCCCTTATAAAAAAAAAAAATTTCTAACGCTCATACAACATCTTTATAACAAAACTCTTGTTTATTTTCTGATTTTTTTAATAAAAAAATTCGAAACAAGTTTTTATAATATGCTATAATTTTTATTATTATAAAATATGTCATTCAGTACACGATTGATGCATTTTGAAAACAATTACCTTTTCCCATAATTTCAAAAATACTATCATCCATCAACTATATAACCCTCTAACAAACATGTTGGTGAATTAGAACAATTATTAAAAGTTGAAATTTAAAATGATAAAAAAAAAAAATTTTTTTTTACAATTCTCTTTTTTTTTCAATAAATTGGGTTTTCAGGAAATGAAACCTGAGCAAAACAGTTTACTTGATAAGTTGAATCATATTTCTTACATAATTAATGAAGTTTAGAATTTCTTTTAAAACATTATCAAAAATAATAACAAGGTTATCTTGGATTGTTTCGAGTTAAGATCTGTTTACTAATAAAATAATTTCCGTTATAAGAATATTTTTTTTAAAAAATATTGAAAAAATCATCATTTAAAAGGAAATTTTGTTATAAAAAGGTTATATAGATGTTATAAAATTTTTTTTTTATTCGGGAACCAAACATATTACTTAACTGGAAAAAAGGAAATGAAAACAAAACAAAAAAGACAAAAAATGAAAAAATAGTTTGTAAAATCAGAATTATTAACAAATTTGAATTTAAAGTTTAGTTATTGTTATTCTTTCAACTGTTTAAACTGTGTCTAAATTTTTGGAATTTAGTTCAATTTAAAATAAGGAAATTTTGAAATTTTTTTTATTCCATAATTAACAAATTAATAATTCGTTTTTTTTTCTTTTTCTTTTTTATAATTCTTGACATTATTTATAATTCTTATTTTTTTTTATAACCAATAGCTCATTATTTTCGTTTATGGAACTTTTTTTGCTTTATAATTTATCTTCAAAAGTCTATTAAAAATATTTACTCTACATTATCTTCAATAGTTATCTATTTGTAATGTTTTAAGAATAATATATATATTTATATATTTATATAAATCATAAAAGAACATTCAAATTTATTTTTTAACAAATTCATTTATCAAACAATAAAAATCTAAAAATAAATAAATTTATTGATTAAAGGGATATAAAATTACTCCTTCATTTTTCATTTTTTTTTTTTGATTGCTTTTTTTATTTTAAACATTCAACTTTTTCTGAAATTTAACTCTTCGAAATTTTTTTAAGTTTCATGGGCATATAAATTTGACAATTTTAATCTTATTTTATAAAAAACAAACCAAAATTGTGAATAATTGAAGATCAGAACAAAATTGATCTTTTCTTTTCCCTTCAATAGTTTTTCAAATTTTAATCTATGTAAAATTTAAAATACTGATTTTTTTAAAATTATTAATATTTTAAATAACGAAATAGTTTGAAAAAAATAAATTCATTGAGACTATTTATTTAATTTTTAGATTATAATTTTATTTATTGGAATTTAAACTTTTTTCAAACAAAAGTGCACACCTCTCAAATGACCAATACCATCGAATTTGATTGGTTAATAAGATTATTTCTTATTGGTGATTTCATTTTAATTATTCATTTTTTGATTTTTTCATGCTTTTTTTTATTTATGGAAATTGAACAGTTGGAAAATGAAAAAAACAAGATAAGAAGAAACTAATTTGGAAATAATCTTCCAGTGTATAAATGGAAACAGTTTAAGTTTGATTTCGAATCAGCTAGATATAGGAATTAAGAAAGACCATTATTGGATTGATGTATGGAACAAAGGTAAAAAAAATAAAGAAAAAAACAATTCCAACAAAATACCATATGAATTGAGGCTTTATCGCGGAAATGAGACTTTAAAGAACAAAAGTTTGGCGTGCAAAGAATTATCAATAACTTGTAAAGAACTTTTATTAAATTTGCCTTGTTCAAAGGTTTTTATTGATTTTATATTTTTTTTCTATACAATTTACAAAATGAGATTGCTCATTTCAAATAATTGGGTACACCAATTTTTAAAATATTGAATTTTAATTTTTTTGTTTTGTTTTCATGAGTTTTAAAGATTCAATTGAGTTTTTTTTTTTATGTTTTAAAGAGTTTATTATATTTTAAAGAGTTTATAATATTTTAGAATGATACTACAATTAATTTGATTGAATTAGGAATAATTCTTGAAATTTTTTGTGACATTATATTTGAAAAAGAGTTTAGTTTGAAACTCTTTTTCAAAAAGGGGTCAATTTCATTCAAAAAATAGAACATATTCTAGGATTTTAATTCATAATTATTCTCAAAATAACTTTTTAATTTTTCTATCAAGATCATTTTTGATAATTTTGTCAAATTTTTAATTTTTTTTAATTTTGATTTTTTCTTTTTTTCTTTCATCTTTTTTTTTTTTGTAATCTAATTCACAAAAAAAAATGTCTAAAACTCTAAATTAATTTTATGAAAATTGAGTTTTTGGAATTTCTGTAAAAATTCAGATACTTACTTTAAAAAATCATATTGTCAACAATTTTAATTTCTTAAAGAAATTGAGAAATTTGGCACGAGAACGTACCAATGAAGGGGTACAAAATTTTTTTTAACATTTTATTTTTTTCAGAAATTTATAGTTTTTCCTATTTTGTTTTAGGAATATCAACTCTAATCTGAATTTTATTATTTCGCTTATTTCGAAACAGTCGTATAGTGGCTGATTCTTTACAAAAAGTAAGTTTTTCATTTTTGATTGGAACTTTTTGAGTGAGGTGGAGTTTATTTGTTTGTAAATATTTAAATAAATTGAAAAATACTAGAATAGATAAATGTGAAGTCTAAACTTCTTTTACTCTTCTATATTTGTTTTTTTTTCAATTATTTAACGAAAAGATATCCTTTGGTTTATACACTGTCAAAGTTATAATGAGGATAAAAATCACTAAAAAAGTATAATCTTTTTGATAAATAGGAGCTTCTATTTATTGAAACAAAACTCTCTTCCATTCTAATAAAAAAAAAATCCACTTTTTTATTATTCTCAAGATATAAAACTCTGATATTTTAAAATTATAAAAAAATAAAATAATAACTCAATTAATAAGTGAATCAAAATTTTTAACCTGAACATTCTGGATTTTTTATTACCGAACTTTTAATGAAAAAAGGTTAATAAGAATATTTTTTTTTTTTTTACTCATAAATATAAATATTTTTACAAGATAATCTATATTCCATATTTTTTAATGTTTACTGGGTTTTTCAAAGAACTTGATCATTTTTTTTTTATTTACTCATTGTTTTTGACTTTTAACACTCATTCTTAAATTATTTCATAATTTTCCTGTTTTTTTGATAAAAGTGTGAGTTTTTCATTAACAAAGATACTTTTTGGGTTTGTGCACCAAAGTTCAGGAAAATAGATCATTATATTTAATTTATTTAGCACTTTTCTATTATAATGAAATATGATAGGAAATAATTTGGAGATAAAAGATCAAGGGAAAAGAGAAAAAACTATTTTCAAATTAAAACAAACCCAAACGTCTCCAAGAGTTAATTAAATGGAATTTATTGCTATTATAAATATCAAAGATACTGTCAAGTTACGGGATTCTTGGTTAGTATATTGGGACAGTATCAATGCTAAAGGCTGAATCATTAACATAAAAAATCATTTTTTGATGTCGAAAAAAAAATAATTTGTAATTTATAAGAGTATCGAAGAACAATCAAGAACAAAACAACCTGTGATGTAAGATCAATCTCAAAAAATCAAGAATGAAAAACAAGGATATCTTTAGAAAGAAAAATGCTTACAAAGAGAGATTCAATTATCAATATGAATTATTAGAATATATAATTTTGAAAACAACTTTGTTAGTTTCGAAGTGTAACTCTTTCTTGAGTTATGAGATCTTGAAGTTTTTTTTTTCAATTTTTTCAAGTTATTATTTTTATCTCAAGAAAGCTACAAAATAATTTCTTTGTCAAATTTACAGGGTTATGAAAAAACCACAAATTAAATTAAATTGAATTATATTGATCGTGTACTGAAAGAAAACAACTTGTTTTAAATTAAAGAAATTTAGCCCATTGAAAAATAAAAAAAGAAATAATTAATTGTTTTTTTAAAATTTGAAATTTGAAAATAAAAAATTTTTTTAATTTTTTTTTTAAAATGAATTTTTTGTCAAAAATATCCTCAGAATTTTTTTTTTTGTTTATTTGAATTTTTTTAATCAAAACAAGTATAACTCAACAAAATCATTTTTTAATGACAAGTCACACCATAAGTATGAAGTAAATCCACAATACACGAATAGAGTTTTATGAAAAAATCATCATTTCATCAAAAAAAACATGAAAAATTAATCAATTATTTCTAAATGTGTTTTAAAAAAAAAGCAAAAAGCAAATAAAAAAAAAATTATTAAAAATGATTTTGATCTAAAAATTAAAAATTTATTTTAATAAGAATCTGTGACAAAATCCCAATAAAAAAACTTCCAAACACACTTAAAAAGCGAGTTGAAATTTTTGATAAAGAGTTTCAATTGAACATTTTTTAAAGATCAATTATATTAATAATTTTAAAATATTGTAAAATAAAAAAAAAAATGAAATATAATCATTTTTAAAAGAATTATATCTTTTTGTGAAATAAAATAAATAAAGTAATAAAAAAAAAATATTTTTCTAATAATTCTCAGAGAGATACAAATATTATGACATATACACAAGATAATTAATTGTAAACTCTCAATTTTTTAACAATGGTATTTATAGTTGGTCTTTCTTTGGGGTCATGTTTCCAGCATTGGGTAATTAAATCATAGAATAAATCAGTTTCGCTTATTTCCGGTCGTTTAGCTTGCATGCCTACAAACATCAACAATTCATAAGGATTTGTACCAGAAAAGGGTATTTTCCTTTTTGATATTTCCCATAGCATGATTCCAAAGGCATAAATATCGACTTTATTCGAATAATCTCTTTCACCCCTTAATAGTTCAGGTGCCATCCATCTTGGCGTTCCCACAATTGTATTATTTGAAAAGATTGCTGAAGCATCCATCGTTTTTGATAAGCCAAAATCAGTAATTTTGGCTCTCCTGTTATGATCCAATAATATATTTGGGCTTTTTATATCGCGATGAACTAAATTTTTTGCATGAAGATATTGGATGCCTCTTGCAATATCTAAAGCAATTGAGATTTTTAAAGTTCTCGGAAATCGTTTTTTTGAATGTATTAATTGAAACAAATCCCCGCCACTACAATATTCGCTAATTAATAATAGTATTTTTGGATTCTTAGTATAACCACCATAAAATCTAATAATCTGTGGGTGATTAAGTCTACAAAGCAATGTAATTTCCCTTTTGAACTCTTCAATTTGATCAATATCAAATTTCTGACTTTGCTTTAGTTTCGCAATGGCTACACTATTGCCAAGCCAGCTTCCTTCCCAGACTTGTTTAAATGCCCCACTACCAACTTTTTGTTTAAATGTCAGATCAGTTAATGATATTTCTTGAAAGGAGTGTAGATTTTGTAATTCTTTAATTAAATAATTGATAACATCCTCTTGTTTACTATTTTTTAATTCGGTCAAATTTGCACCCTTTGGTTCATTGTTTTTTTCTTCAGCGTTTTTTTGTTTCTCATCGTTCTTTTGATTAGATTTAACTTCTTCTATCATCTTATTTTCTTCATTTTTCATTTTCATCATCATTTTCTTATCTTTTTTTTCTTTTTTTATTCTCAGTTTATTTGCCATTTTCCGTCTGATCTCAAGACTACGTTCTACTGTTTCTTCAATTTCTTTTTTCTGTTCCCTATCCCTTTTTTCTTTTTTTCTTCTTATTTTATTTGCAATTTTCCACCTAGTCCGATGTCTTTCGGTTATTATTACTTCACCCCCCCTCTTTTTATTTTCGTTTAGCCTTATCCTTTCCGTTTGTAAATCTTCGTCATCTTCATTGTCCCATACTATTTCCTTTTCCTTTTCTTTTTCATTTTCGTTTCTCCTTTTTTTTTCATCTTTTTCAATGATTTTTTTGATTATTTTTGGATAATTATGATCTAATAAACTATTGTTTTTTGATTTATTACTTAAGGGTGATTGGATTTGATCAATTTTTGAAGAAATTTTCCCATCTTGGCTACTTTTGTTTTCTTGTTTCATTTTAATAGAAGGTGTAATTTGCCTAGAACTTGTAATTAGATCATTCTGAGTTAAAACACCAACCATTTGATTTATAATAGATGTATTTTTAATACTGTTCGCTAATTGAAGTGGAGTTTGTGCCTATGATAAGAAAGTTTGAGAGAAATAAGAATTAAATGAAGACAAAAGAGCAAAACAAGAATTAGGGGAATTCATCCAGATATTTTGTTAGTAAAAAATTGAGATTATTGGAAGTTGGGCGTTTTATTGAGTTATAAACATAACCATTTTTTTAATTTTTTGCATTTTTTCCTGGCTGAAATCTTCTTTATATTGAGAGGAAGGGTTACAAAGGAAAAAGATCAAGTGGCTGTTTGCTAATACCTGAGATACTGAAATAAGACAATATTGAGTAACTTGAAAATAAAAACAAAAAAACAAAGACAAAAAATGTCAAAGGATTAAAGCAAAGCAGATCAAAAAGAAATAAATAAATTAAACAATTTATTTTTTTTATACTTTTTACCTTTTCCAAATTTCCCTTCTTAAGTTGCTTGGGCTCTATGCTCCTTCTCTTTTTTGTTTTTTTAGGTGTTTGGGAAAGGTAAAAAGTATAAAAAATCATTATAAGAATTGGTTGACCTGATCATGACTAACCCAACCAAACTTGTTCATGATCAGATCTTCGACGAGGACTTATGCAACTGAACTGAATCCAACGAATGCGATCTGAAACCAACCAAAGTGAACCGAATTGAACTTTCCGTACTATCTGTCGAGTCGTTACTTTGACTGGGTTTTTGCTGTCGAGTCGGTATCTTGTACTGGGATTTTGCGAAAACAAGATTTGGGAAACTTACATAAAAAAAAAAAAAAAAAAGAAAAAGGAAAAAAATAAAAAAAAAAAAGCAAAGCAACTGAAAAGAAAATTTCGAAAACCAATTCTTATTCTTAAAAACCAGAGCTTTTTAGATTCAACCCATCTATAAAGTTCTAAATCAAAATTTAATAAACAGCCTTTTTCATTTGATCTATAGTTGTTCAAATATTTAGAACTCTTTATTAAAACAACCTATGGTGGCGATCCAAAAAAAAACGACATAAAAGGAAACCATCTTTTTGAGCCCATTCAACACTTGGGGCACAAAAAAAACTTTTCACTGAAGTTTTTACTTATTTTCTATTATTTTTTGACTCTTTCATTTCTTGCTTTTCTTTCTCTTTTTCTTGTCTTTTTTCCGAAATAATTTATTCTTTTCATTTTTTAAAGAAAAGATATCCTTTGAGCTGTAATCCTGCTTACATTACAGTTAGGATAAAAAAACCCTAAATACAATTTTAGAGTTTCAGGCAAATAGGAGGTAATTTTGTTGAATCACCTCTGCTCAACAATAAAAAAAAAAAATAAATTAAACAATTTAATAACTACCCCCCAAATGAACATTCATAATCAATTATCAAACCATTTTAAATAACCAAAATTATTGTGGTTGTGATTTTAAGATGTTTTTAATTAAATGATAGCATTGGATGTTTTTTTTTTGTTTCTTTTTTAACAATTATTTATTATATACCCTTTTTAAATTTCAATTTTTTTTCTTTTTCTTTTTTCCTTTATTCTTTGACAATTTTTTTTTTTTTGCTTTTTGAAACATAAAAATAATTTGGGTTTGTTGTTACTAATTAATAACTGCGAAATCAATGATTTTACTCTTAAACCCTATTTGAGGAAATTTAAGTAAAAGAATATTCAACGTGTAATTTAGACTTCTTCAATAATAATTAAAATAACAATTTTTTTGTATAAAATTTGAAAATTAAATCTTTGATCATAACTGTCAAACCTAAAACTAGGAAATTTCAAAAACCTCAGAAATTCCATTTTTTTGATCAATTGAAAATATAAGTTGAAATTCAAAGATTTATTCCCATTTTACAGATCAATATATAACATCGTCAAGAAACCATTAACTATTCTAATATGGGGATATTGGTTTGTTATTCTCAATTTATCAATTTTAACCCATTTGATAAATGTAGAAATGAAAAAAAACCCAAACATTGAAAAATTAATAGAGAAAATAACTTTTAATGGAAATCGAATTTTGTTTATTAAATAGTAAATCCAGAGACATGTTTAAGACCAAAAACGAAAATCTATATTTGAATATTAAATTTTAAAATCAAAATCATTTTTATAATTAATAAAATATGTGAAATGAATTTTAATTTGAGAGAGGTGTTTAATTATTTTAAATTTTTCATTAAATTAAGGAAAACTATTTTGATAAAAAAAAAATCCTCTAATGTTCCCCAAATTAAATGTAAATTTTTCAAAAAATTATTCCAAGGAAAGATCTAAAGAAAATAAAACTCTTATTTTATAAATATAAAAAAAAAATAAAAAAAAGTGATAAAATGCGTGTATCCTAATTGTAGAAATATTTTAAAAGTCGCCTAAATAATGGTCTAGCTAAAAATAAAAGGTGAAAATTGTTTAAATTTAAACATCTTCTTTTGTAAAAAAAAAAATTATGGAATTTGTACTTTAACATTTAAGAGAATTTTAAAAATCTTGGGGGATTTTAGTCTTTTCTTTTGAATAAGAACAGTAATGAGACAAAAATTTATTATTTGAGTTTATTGTGTGTGTTCTTTAGGGAATATTCCCATTATTTGATTTAAAAACACAAAAAGTGGAGAAATTTAATCAAAAATTATTTTATACCTTTTAAGACTTTTAAAAAATCATCAAGATGAAACTTGTCAATGTTAAATAATTATCTAAACACTTAAATGTGATCTTGTGGGAAAAAGAGTTATTTTTACACTTTAGTGAAATTTAAATATTGATTCCATTCATTGGGTTAATATATTTTGTGTTCAAAAGTCTACTTTCAATTAAAATTCAAATAATTCAATTCAAATTACACAAATTTTGAAAACTTCTTTAAATCGATGCTATTAAGAATTTGATTTCTCCTGGTGGAATTCACCAAAAAAGGGTTACTTTTTAAAAAAAGTAACTTTTAGAAAAGCCTTTACTTTTTTAGTGTTATTTTTTACAGGTGTGACGGGATCTGGATATAATAAAAAAATTTTTTTAATTAAAAAAAACTAACCATTCTGGAAAAAAATTATCAAATCGGTTTTAATTGTTAAAATGGATAATGAAAAAGGAAAATTTTTCAATGATTTTAATACTTATTGTTCACTGATCAATGAAGATCTATGAAATTGAAATTCCTCAAACTGGATTAATATCTATTGTTAAAATCTTAAAGCCAATTTCACGTGCATAGGAAAATCATTGCATCAAAAAATACAAAAAATTCACTTTTGCTAATTTTTACAATTAAAATCCAATTTTGGGAAAATTGAACATGCTCAAATTTTGGTTTAATGTGATGCTTTGAATTCTATTTTGATTACAATAATCAACTTAATTTTTGGACTTGGTTTTTGGTCTAAAATGAACAAAAAAAATACATAAATAAAATAACTCAAAATGAGAACATTTACTACTGTTTTACAATTAAACCCGATTTGACAATTTTTTTCCAGAATGATAACTCGTTTTTACAATTTTTATTTTCAAAAGATCCATGAATGCAAAATTCCTCAAAATCTTCCCCACAACAACCCTCAATCCAATTTGTCTTGAAACTAGAAATTGGGTTTTGAGAGCAAAATGAGATGAATAAAAAAAAAAATTAACACTCAAAAATAAACAGTATATTTTAAATATTTTTGAAAAGGAGATTCTGTTCAAAAAAAAATAAAATAGAGTAAATACTATCCTTGAAAGCGTTGTTGTGGTACTTCAATTCAAGAAAAAAACACAAAAAACAAAGAACCCTAAAAACTAAGACAAAGCCACAATTCCTCTGTAAGAATTGTTCTGATTTGGGAAGACAATGGAACAATCCAAGTAACTATATGATCAAAAATCATAGACAATGCGATCTTTTCAAGTTAGAGTTGCTTATTAAGGGTGTTTGAAATGATCTTCATTTTTTAGGCTCGAAAATCGTAATTATTTTTTTTTTTTTCATTTTCTCATGTTTCCGAATAAGGGTGTTCAAGTTTCAGTATCTAAAAATTTTCTTTTTCATTTTTCATTAAAAAAATACTCTAAAAATGATTTTTTGATCCCTAATTGGAAAATATTTCGAATAACACTGACTCTTTGCAATTTAAATGAGATTGGATCAAAAGATGTTTTAAGACAAATTGATGAATTGTCAAGGTGGCCTTTAATTAAGCTTGTTATTCGGATGATTTTTCCTTTTAAAAAGGGAGAGTTGATCAAATTAGTAAAAGCTTTTAAAATTTTTAATATAATTAGATTTTTTTTTTGTTTGTTTGAAAAGAAATGAAATAAAATGAAATATAATGAAATGAAATGAAATTTACCAAATCGTTTTCTGTTTCAAGTTTGGCTCCAAATTTATGAAATAATTCAACCAAACGCAAATTTGATATGGATTTATTAACTGCCAAATTGTGAAGTGGTGTATTGCCCTCACAATTTTGTTCGTTTACAGATGAGCCGTTTGTGATTAAGTACTCAATGATCTTTAGATTCGAGTTTTTATTCTGACAAAGATAATGTAAAGGGATATTTAACAATTTGTCTTTTTGATTAAGATTAGCTTTTTGTGAGACAAACCATTTAACAATTTTTTCATTAATTTCTTCTTTTTCACAGATCATATGTAAAGCCGTTTTTAAATTCTCTTTTTTGATTTTATTAATATCATTTGGCTGAAATTGGAATTTAATTTCATTCAAATCCATATTGTCAATTGAGATAATTTGTTTTTTTGTTATAAAAAGTTCTTTGTTTTCTTCTTCTTCATCTTCCTCTTCATCTTCTTCTTCGTCTTCATCTTCATCTTCATCTTCATCTTCCTCTTCCTCTTCATCTTCATCTTCATCTTCATCTTCATCTTCGTCTTCATCTTCATCTTCTTGATAATCTTCATCTTCCTCTTCATCATCATTTTCTTCTGATGTGAAAATATTTTCTTCTAAATATGCTTCTTTTACGTCTGAAGAATAAGCACTTGAGGATACGCTTTTTGTGTTTTTGTTTTTGTTTTTGTTTTTCTTTTTCTTTTTCTTGTTCTTTTTCTTTTTGACTCTTTCTTCCAAAGATGACGACCCTGAATAAGACCTCTCTGACAAATATATTTCTTCCTCTACCTCTTCTAAATTTCCTTCTTCGTCTCGTCTGAAAATATTTTCTTCTAAATGTTCTTCTTTTACGTCTGAAGAATATGCACTTGAGGATCCACTTTTTGTGTTTTTGTTTTTGTTTTTCTTTATCTTGTTCTTTTTCTTTTTGACTCTTTCTTCATCTGAAAAAGATGAAGAATCTTCAGAAGACGAAGAATCTTCAGAAGACGAAGAATCTTCAGAAGACGAAGAATCTTCAGAAGACGAAGAATCTTCAGAATACGAAGGATCGTCTTCGTCAAAGCTTGATGAAAACCCGAATTTTAAATTTTTTCTGCGAACAAGTTCAAGGTTGCCCATTGGTTTTTTGGCATTTAAAAAATCTGCAAGCTCAACTAAACCTTCTTTTTTTTTCTGAGAATTGGTGATCTGAAGTTTTCCTTTGTTTCCAACAGAAACAGAAACATCTTGCTCCTTTTTGTGAGAAAAATGGTTGTTGGTAAATTTTTTTAAAGATCCAAAAAAGCTTTGAAAAAATGGTTTTTTGCTTGTTGTTTGGTCGTTTTTTTTGGTTTTGAAATTAAACCCTCGTTGTGAGGTAGTTAATCGATCGTTTTCGCTTGAAAAATTTTGTTGTTGCTTATTATTTTCCACAAAGATAAAATCTTCTGTGTTTACTTCCTCAAGAGTGTTTTGGCCAATAGAGTGATCACTTACTGTTTGAGTAAATGTGTTTTGTTGGGAATTGTCTAATGGCAATTTTTGTTTTGTTTGGCTGGGAAGAGTAAAAGATTCTTCCATATCTAGAAAGTTTTTGTATGGAATGCTACTCACAGACTCAGTTAAGTCGTCCTCGAAGTTCATGTCTTGATCCTCAAAAGACATTTTTTTTTCTTTTTTATTCTCATTTTTTTTAAGAATTCTCAGTTTTCTTTTTTGTAGACCTTTTGACATTGTTGATAAATATCTAAAAAATGAAAAAATAGAAAAAAAAATCACAAGTTATCACCTCCAAAATTGAAAAAACAATTTGAAATCCACCAAGTTTTGTTTTTTTGAAATTATCTCAAATTTGGATTGAAATCATAAGGAATTACAAGATCAAAATTTAATTATTTGTAATTTAAAATTTTTTACTATAAAAACTTTTAAAAATTAAGAATTAAAACTCCTGATAGTTTTTTGGATTCCATAAAAAGAGTTTCAGGGTTTTTGAATGTTAAACTAATATATTTCTTTTTGATAACTTTCAAAATTTCGAATTAATTTCCAAAGGTTATCTTTTGTTAATTTTGAATTTTTAACCTTTTTTTGATTTAAAAAAATTTCATCCAACTTTGGAAAATAGAAAAAAATCTGAAAGAACTCTGGAAATTAGAAACCTTGAAGAAAGTAAAGCTGTAAGTTCAAAAAAGTCCCAAAAGATACCAAAATTTTTGTTTTAATTCTTTTTAAGGTTTCTATTATCTTTTTTAAAAAGGAAATAGTGAGACGAAGTTATAATCTCTATGATTTTCGAAAATAGTAATTGAACGAAGAAAAAACTATTTAAAATCTAAAACCAAAAGAAATTGATTCAAATAAATTAAACAATCAAAAGCTAATCTCACAAAACAACTTTCAACATTTTGGGTTTTCGTTAGAGTTTGTCAGTATAATACTTCAATTATAATAAAATGATTTTCTGAAAAAGGGTTTAATTTTTAAGGAAGTAAGTAAATTTTACCATTTTGAAAATTTTTAATGGTGACAATCTTACTCAAAAATATTTTTTGAGTGCCAACAGATATTTAAGGATTATTCGAATTTTTTCCCAGTGGCTATTACTTTTATACCCACAACACGAATTATAAACTCAAAAGAATGTTGAGTTAATAGATCTTGTTAAAATGTAAAATTTAGGTGTTTTTGAAAAATTTTGAGGAAGGCAAAAAAAATTTACTTTTCAAATCGAAATTTTTCACTCAAAATTTTCTACTTCCAAAATGATATTGGGAAAATGCCACTCCACTTTATATTGAAATATGTTAGAGTTGGTGGTGAGTGTATCTACCCATTTGAAAAGAAAGTGTGGTGACATTTTCCCAATATCAAAAAAAATAGCTTTTTATTTTTGCCTTGATTTGTTAGGATTTTTCGAAAAGTTTTTGGATCAATTAATGATTTTACTCAAAATCTTAAATTGCTAAAAATTGGCAATATTTAGACTTTCTCTCAATTCTCTATATTTTAAAGATCTTAATCTATTTACTGCTTTGCATTTCAATTCCCACAGAGCCTAAAATTCTGTTAGTCCTTAAACTTTGAAAGTAAAATACGATTTGCTACTCTATTTGTGAAAAGAAAGCGAACATAATTTAATTAAGAATTAAATCTTTCAATTTTTAGATTTTTTGAACATTATTTTTGATTCAATTTTGGTTTTTAGAAATTTAGTTTTGGATCTAGAAAAGTGTTTATACGAACCAGCGAAATTAATAACGGTGTAAACCAAAAAAAAAATAGAACCGAAAAAGTGTATATTTGAAACTAATCTTTTCTTTTAGAAGACCAAACACGAAATATCACCTTTCCAAATAAATTTGTTGAAATCAATAAATGAAAAAAATAAAAAAATCGATCAAAGCCAATTTTCGAGGGTCTGTTGACTTTATCTTCTTAATTTGTATGAATACAAAAAATTTATTACCTTGTATGTCTCACCAAATTATTATTTATTATTTATTTTACAAAATATTTTTTTACAAATTTACTTTCAAAATTCAATTTTCAAATATTTGATATCAAAACAAGTCAAAATAAAGAATACTATTTCAAAAACTAAAGTAAATGTATTGAATTTTCGGAATCAAAAAAACAGTTACAAAAGATTCATACATTAAAATAATTAAGAAAAAGAAAAAATTTCGATCAGATTCAGAATTAACAGTAGTCCTCAATTTATTGGAAAATAAAGAATTATCAAATCAAACAAATGCATCCAATAAATCCTTATTCTCAAGAAGAATAAATAAAAATAACCTATTTTCTGAACTGAAACTAGAATTAGATGAATTAAATGAAATAAGGATTTTTAAATTCATTTTGAAATTCTTTAGAAATAAAAAATACTGTAGTGAAAATAACCCATGTTTTTTATTTTAACCCATTACTAAAATTTAACTCGTGTTTTTTTTTCAGGCTTGGGTATTGGAAGACCAGAAATCAACAATATATTCTTGGTTCAGATTCAAATTGACTTTAGAGGTTAGATCTTTGACTAAAGGAAATGGCTCAATAAGATTAATTGCTTTTTGTTTCAAAAATTTCATCATATTTACAAAATTTCTGAAAATAATTGTTTTATTTATAAAAATTCAAAAAATGAAATTATTCTCATTTTTTTGTCAAAAAATTACATTTTAATCTTTCAATATCTTCATAATTCTTTTTTAAAATGTATTTAAAGAATCTTATTTCCTGTTTATATACTGTTTTCATCCCATTGATTTGATTCTTTTATTTCTAGAGTCATCCAATATTTTTTACATGAGTTTTTAAATTTTAGTAATGGGTTTTAATAAAAAATACTTGTTATTTACAACACTCAAAAATTTGTACGAAAAATTAGAAATGGAAAAAATCTTTACAAAAGGTAAGCAAACAAATACAGGTATTTTTCATTGACAAACAAAAAAAATTCTAATATTTGAATTCTTATAGAAACACTTACCAAAGAAATTTAACCAAACTTTTTTATTTGATTCGTGTATTAAAAAATTCGCATTTAGAAATTCATTTTTCTAAAATTAAACATTTTATTCATAACTACAAATACAAATCCGATTCAAAAATGAGTGACTCAAATGAAAATTCTTCTTCTTCTTCTGAATTTATTACCGATTCTGAACAAGAAGAAAATCCATGGGGAAAAATTAATTTGCGCAAACACACAAAGAGCAAAACAAAAGAAATTTTGCTCTTTAATAACGAACGTAATAAAACAAAATTTTTTTGATAATAATGTTTTTGTTTTTTATCAAATTTAATCTTACCAAATATAAAACAAAACAAACCAAAATAATTGTTTCAATTTCCATCTTTGTTTTCCACTCTTCTTCTTTTTTTCTTCTTGTTTTTGTTTGACTTTTTTTTTTTTCTTTCGTAACATTGTACTCTTTATCATGCAAATCAAAAAGTTAGAATTGGTAGATCCAGTCAATGTGAAATACAAATAAAGGGTTTAGAAAACCATATTTCAAAGGTTCATTGTATAATTACCAAAGGTGAATCAAAAAATGAAAACGATCCAATCTTTCCTGTTTATATTGAAGACAATTCTACAAACGGCACTTTTGTAAATGGTTTGGTATGTTTCTGAAATTGGTTTTTTTTTTTCAATTCTCTATTTTTATTTTATTCTTTTTGTTTTGATGACTAAAAGACAAACTCAAAAAAAAACCTTCTCTTTTCTTTTTTAATTTAAATTATTTTTTTCTCCTTTAAAAAGTTACTGAAAAAGGGTAAAAAACAAGAACTACATTTTTATGATGAAGTGACATTTTGTCAGATACGATCTAAGAAATCAATACCACGTAAACTATTTATTTTTTTCAATTTCTTTTTCTGATTGTTTGGGAACATTTCCGTTAATTTCCTTTTTTTTTATTATTTACACTCGTGTAAATAACTCATGTTGACAACAATTTAACCCATTACGAAAATTTAACTCGTGTTTTTTTTTCAGGCTTGGGTATTGGAAGACCAGAAATCACTAATAGATTCTTGGTTCAGATTCAAATTGACTTTAGAGGTTAGATCTTTGACTAAAGGAAATGGCTCAATAAGATTAATTGCTTTTTGTTTCAAAAATTTCATCATATTTACAAAATTTCTGAAAATAAATGATTTTTTTAAAAAAATCAAATAATGAAATTATTCTCATTTTTTTGTCAAAAAATTACATTTTAATCTTTCCAATATCTTCATAATTCTTTTTTAAAATTTATTTAAAGAACCCAATTTCTTGTTTATATACTGTTGCCATCCCATTGACTTGTTTCTTTTATTTCTAGAGTCAGCCAATATTTTTTGCATGAGTTAAATTTTAGTAATGGGTTAAAATAAAAAACACAGGTTAGTTAAAACACCGTATTAATAGTTTTGTTTGTATCTCATCAAGGAGACACACTCGTTAAAACATACTTAAGAAAGAGCAAGTTACACTATGTAATAATAAACAAGATAAAAGTGATAAATTTTAAAAAGATATTATTTGTGGGATTTTTTGTTATAATTTACCTCAAAAGGTAATAAAAAGAAAATTTTTCTTATTTACGAATTTACTGTAAAGTCACAAAGACAAAAAATAATCTCTTTACACATTCTTCACTGGTAATTTTTGGATTAAGTGTGAAACCATTTTGTTTAATCTCTTTAAAAAGGTAGTATTTTTTAAAAAATAAAATAAAATTTTGAAAAGATCTTGAAAATTTTTTTTGTAATTTGAGTTTAGAATTATGAAATGAATGAGTGAGCCTCATCACAACAATTTATTAATTTTCGTATATTTTTTGAACGACAAAATTGGCATTTTTCCAATACTGATAAATTCTAATAAATTACCAAAAATTTTTTCGTTCAATTTCCATTTTTGATAAATCTTTGAACTGTCAAACTTCTCAAACAGTTCAGAGAAAGAATCTTTTGAAGAACAACTAATTTTACAAAGTTTCTTAACACTTGACCACATAAAATTCTTTATTCAAAGCTCGATCAGAATAATTTCAAAAAGGAAAATCAAGTAAAAATTTCCAAATATAAATTGTACTTTATCAGTATAAAACAAAAAAAAAGTAAACCTATTATTTTTATTAGCAATTAAGTTAATTGTTGAAAATTGTGAAAAACTTATTTTTTTGTTTTATGTTGAAAATTCTTGATTTTGTAAGAAAATTTTTATATTTGGTTATTGTTTTTTTTAATGATTAATCTTTCAATTCAAATCTCAGCCAATAAAACTAATTGGGGTATAAGTGTTCAAATAAATGAAATTTTGATAGATGTTAAACCAAAATTTATCAATGAAATTTAGATCTTATAAGAAAAAAATTTTTATTCTTTAAAGTTTGAAAAAAGTCGTTTTCTGATTCTCAAAAAATGAAAAAAAAATATAAAAAAATCTTTTTAAACAAATAGTTTGGTCTTATTCACAAGAATCATTTTAACAATTTAAATCATTTTTAGAATAAAAAAATCAATTTTGAATTTTGTGGATAAAATTACAAAATTCTCAAATATCTTCAAGAAAATTTTCTTTTGAAAAATCAAATTTTATCTTTGAGCAAAAAGATCAGTTTCCTTATAAAATTTATAAATGACATTTAAAATTTAATATTTATAACAAAACTTCTTGTGAAAGAAATTCAAATATTTTACCCTGTTTATTGTCATTTCAGTCATTATTATACAATAACAAGTCTTGGTTGTAAGGAATATTAAAATAAAGATTCATATTTTCTTTTTTTAGATAATTCTTTTGGTTAACCAAAAAAAAATTATATATTCAACCAATTAAAAAATATTTGTATTTTTTTAAGTAAGATAGTTATTTTCATTAAATTTTTAAAGTCATTTATAAATTTTACTCTGAAATTGTTTTTTTTGTTCAAAGATGAAATTTCATTTTTCAAAAGAAAATTTTCTTGAAGATATTTGAGAATTTTGTAATTTTATCCACAAAATTCAAAATTGATTTTTTTCTATTCTGAAAACTATTTAAATTATTAGTAGGTTTCTTGTGAATAAGACCAAACGATTTGTTTAAAAAGATTTTTTTATATTTTTTTTTCTTTTTTTGAGAATCAGAAAACAACTTTTTTAAAACATTCAAGAATAAAAATTTTTTTCTTTTGCTTAATAGATCTAAATTTCCTTGAGAAACTTTTATTAAACTTATATCAAATATTCATTTATTAAATGAAGTAAACCGTAATAAGTTTTATTGGTTGATGTTTGTATTGAAATATTAATATTAAAAATAATATAAAAAATTTTTTTCTAAATCAATTATTTTAAACATATACCCAAGAATACTGTTTCCCCATTTCCAACAATTAAATGAATTGTTAATTAAAAATAATAGATTATTTTTTAGTTTTATATTGGAAAAATGTGAATTTTGGATTTCAAAAAATAGTCTCAAATTAATAAATTGTTTTGAGGGTATTAACTCATCCATTTCATAATTCTAAACTCAAATTACAAAAAAAATAAATTTCAAGATCTTAACAAAATTTCATTTTATTTTTTAAAAAATAAAGATTAAGGTTTACAATCCCTGAAACTGGAAAAAAGATTATCTTGTATTGGGTGTGTCAACTTGTTATTTTGGTTCTTAGCTGATCGATCCACAACTAAGTTTGGATCGTATAGGTGGTTGAAAAAGGCTATTTTTGTGATTTTATTTTTTTTTTTTCCGAAATCCGAATTGATGAGTCTAAGATTAATTAATTGGAAGATATTGAATTGAAAGTGTTAATTTTTGGGTTGAAAATTGAAATTATCCTTTTCCTTTTCCTGAGTTAGGAGTAAATAAGAAAATTTTTTTTTACAAGCATCAAATAATACAAAGCGTAATCAAAAATTTCAACATAGAAAACAAAAAACTCAATTACTAATTAAATATCTTCCAATTAATTAATCTTAGACTCATCAATTCGGATTTCGGAAAAAAAAAAAATAAAATCACAAAAATAGCCTTTTTCAACCACCTATACGATCCAAACTTAGTTGTGGATCGATCAGCTAAGAACCAAAATAACAAGTTGACACACCCAATACAAGATAATCTTTTTTCCAGTTTCAGGGATTGTAAACCTTAATCTTTATTTTTTTCATTACAAATTTTTTTTGTACATATTTTGAAAATTAAATATTTTGTATTATTTGGGTAATTGATATTAAATGAAAATTCACATCACATACAAAAAGAATTCAGGAAATCATCTTTAAAGGTGAATTACTGAATTATTTCTGGTTTTAATTTTGAGTAGAACAAATTAAAATATGTTACTTTTCAATTTCAGAAATTGCTGTTATTTAAAAAGCAAAGTTTAAATTGATTCTCAATATAATGGTCTTTTCATAAATTCTATCTTCGGGTTTGCTATATATAACAAAAGATTAAAGGATACAAGTCCTCATTTAAAAGTTATTAAACTGTTTCAAAAAATATGTTATTATTTTGATGGATTAATGACTTAAAAACTTTGATTTTTTCATCAAATGGAAAAATTATTCTGTCTCCCCTTTAAATTTAAATAACCTTTTTATTTTTTTTTAATTTAGAAAAATAAAGGGAAGTTTACTTCACTTAAAATAAAACCAATTGTAAAAAAAAAAGGGGGGGGGGGGGATAATTAATCTTATTTAGATCTTGAAAGTCTTTTTGTGAAAAAATTAATAAGAGAAACTCAAAGTAGCAGCTTTCAAAGTCTTCAAATATAATTTTGCAAATGATAATACTAGTATCAATTTTGATCTCTTCTCGAATTTCAATAGTCTTCTGATTAAAACAACAAGGAAATTACATTTCAAATATTAAGTTTTTTTGGGGGGGGGAATTCAATAAAAACCTGTTATAAAATAAATTGAATCCAGAACCGAGAATTTGAAAAAACATTAAGATCTATAAATTTAATCTTTAAAAAAGTTGGAAGAAATCAAAAGAGAAATAAAATAATTTTTAATAACAAAATTTTTTTATGTGCTTATTAAAAAGTTTGAGTTGACTTACCTAGACAAATAAAACTTTAAATCAAAAAAAAAAAAAAAAAATGTCAAGTGTCTTGGAAGATGGTCCTTTTAAAAGCTAAAAAGAAGAGAGAATATTTTCATTACTTTACGAAAAAGAAAACCACAGAAAAGGAATCTTAAATTTTGATAATTATTATGTTTTTAATTTCTAATAATTCAATTCTGTTAATTTGTTGTTTTACTAATACTAAAAGAGTTATATCAGTGTTTTTAAAAATGATAAACTTTGAAATTATCGTAAACTACAAGATTTTTAGTTTGATAATGGATAAATTTTTCGAGCAAGAGTTTTAATATGAATCAAATATCACTTTTTCTAAACTTCTAAAAACCATTGTTTTAATCAAAAATACTTGTTTATTCTTAAAAAAAAAATTTTGTTTAATTAATTAATTGTTTTTTTTTGAGAAATTTAAGAAGATTTAATATAATTTCTGATAAATAAAAGTAGTTAATCTTTGAAAAAAAAAGATAACTGAAAAAACATTAAATTTAAGATTAAATTTTTCAATTAATATATTTTTTTTTCAGAAGTATTAAACCAAAGGAATTTTAAAAGTTTAAAAATTAATCATTGAATTCAAAAATAAAAAAAAAACATATTTATGTTATTTTGAATATTATTGAAGTATCAAGTATTAAAATTAAAATTACAACTTTGTAAAAAAAAAAAAAAAAAAATTCAATGATCTAAATTATTTTTAATGATGTTTTTTATGAAGGGGGATGAGGTACTATTAATAGGTTATCTGGTAATTATACTTATTACAAACTATATTATTGTACCCAACACATTTCTTTAATTTTGAAATAAAAATAAAAATACTATTTAATTTGTAAAAGTATTCTATAAAAATTAAACAAAAAAACATAAAATATTATATAATGTTTTGTTTGAATAAATCAACAATAAAAAATTAATGTAAAGATGAAAAATGAAACAAAATGTAAAAAGAAAAAACTATTATCGTTTTATTATGTTATTATTATTCATTAAAAAGAGAGTGCTGTTAAATCACATGTTTGATGTTATTTTTTTCAAGATTTAAACGATTGGAATAAAAGCAAAGTATTTTATTCTACTCTTTTAAATTCTGAAAAACATAGAATAACTCACTAAACAATGCAATTCTTGATTGGGATCCGTTTTAAATACATTTTAAGGGTGTAACCAAGTGCAGTCGAGTTCTTTTGGGTTTTTTCGGGTTTTCTGTTTATTCAGAAAATCAATAGATTTTCGTTAGGTTTTTTTTACTTTAGAAATAAAATAGAAAACCTCAAAAAAACCTCGAACACTTCACAAATATAACCAAATCCCAAGAAAACTTCCCAAATCACTAATTTAAATTAGATCGGTTGTTAAGTAGTGTTGGAACTAGTTTATTCTCTCAAAAAATGGGGATCTATTTCATAAATTGAGAGAAATTTTGATCCAATTCTTATTCAGTTTCTATTTTTATATTATTCCAAAAGGTTCAAATTCGGTCAGATAATTTCTTCAAAGAATTAGTAGTTTCATAAAGAATAAGACCAATTTTTTTCATTAAAATTGCATCTTGATGATTTATGAGAAAATCGATAAACAATAAAAAATATTTTGGTAAGGGTATTTGATCAGCTGACCTTCAAATAGTAATTTGATATTTTAAAACTTGTTTTTTTATCAATTATCTTGTAATGAATTTTATATAAAAGGGAAAAAAGATAAGGAAATGTCATTTTATTAATTTTTTTCATTTCTAATATTTTTATTTATAATTTATTTTCTTTCTTAAAAATAACTTTAGCAATTATATTTACTTTTGAGTATACTTCTATACTTGACAAGGTGAAAAACGTAAGTAACTTTTGTTATTTTAATAATTTTTACAACTAATCATTTTTTTTTCTTCCAACAATAATTTTTTTTTATCAAATATTTTTATTTTATTTGTAAAATAATAATTCTAAGAAACACAATTGATTCTGAAAATTATTAAATCAAGTTAATAATAGATAGATACCATAAAAAGTTTCATCTTTAAAAAAAAAAGTAAAATATAAACCTTTTTAATTTGGAAAATTTATTACCGTTTGTGAAAAAAAGCTCAACACAGTTTTTAATTGGGAAACTTAAGAGAATCACAGAAACCTGAAAAGGAAAAGTAAAATTAATTAATAGAACAAAAACAAATTAACTTAAAAGAATAAACTATTCTATTATTTTCAATCAAATCAACAAAAATACTTTAAATCTCATTGGTTATCTTAAACTTTCAGAGTGGTTTTGGAGATCTCAAAAATAGTCGAATTTTTTAAACGAATTTTTAATCAGAAAACAATCAAAGAAAAATCCAAACAAAAAGATGTATTAAAAAAACTTTTGTTGAGTTGAATGCTCCATTTTGTCTTTGATCATTTATTTTTTCTTTATTAATAGAACTCACTTTTCATTTTCAGGTATTTGTGATTATCCTAAGTTTCCCAATTAAAAAATGTGTTGAAATTTTTACCCCAAACATTTAATAATAATCTAAAATTTATGGAAATGTGCTAAAAAATTTTTAATACAATTTGAAAAGAAAGAACTTGATCAATATTTATCATTTTCTAGGTTTATTTTGGGTTCTGTGTATTAAATAAATTAATTTATTTTTTAATATCTATTTGATTTTTTGTTTTCTAAGAAACCCTAATCAATAATTAATAATTGACCATAAATCAAATTATTAAATTTGTTTAGAAAAGGAATGATAAACATGTTTGAGTTTACTAGGAGTTATTGGTTCCTTTTTAAGTTTTTTTTTTTTTTAAAAACTTTAATATCATTCCTCATCTGATTAAATATTAAGAAAATATATACATAAAAATATCAGTTTATTTCAAATTGAGAAATTGAAAATTTTGAAAAATAAAAAAAAAAACAAAAGATTTAAGGCTTGGTTAAATAAAAACTATGGAAGTTGCTGTTAATGTTGCCTTTTGTGATTTTTTTGAATTTATTCTTCTTGATTTCTCTAAAAATTTTCATAATTAAAAATGATTTGACGATGTCTCTGTTAATTCACGATAAAGCTTCAAAAATCGTGATAAATTTTAACAACTCGTGATATAGCAGAAAATTGTCATAATCAATAATATTGTAATAATATCACAAATCGTGTTAATATCACATATAGCGATATTCTACACAATCATGATTATTGATTAAACAATAATATCACAAATCGCGATATTCAATTAATATCTCGATGATTGTGAAAAAATTGTGATAAATGTCAAAATATAGTTATAAATATTAAATCGTGATATAATAGTTGATTGACTTTTAGGACTAATTCAGCAATATATTTAAACAAAAAAATTTAATTTTGATCAAAATCAGATCCGTGAAATACATTTATTCTTTTAAAAAAACACAAAAAAGATACTTGATCCAATCAAGTATCAGATCAAAGAGTTTTAGTGTTTTTGATTTTGATTTGGTTTACTAATCGATCGATCCTTTAGATCAACAACAAAGATAATAAAAAAGACAATTAAATAGTTTCTCTGACAATTGTGGTGTTATAAATATAATTGAATAAAAAGTTCACTAAAACAACAATCCCTTCACGTGTTCTTTGAAAGAATGTGTTCTTGGGTTAAAACATTTTCAATATTCTATGAAAGGTGAAAGGAAAGAGATAACTTTTCATTAGCTTTCTCAACAACCTAGCTACATTACCACCAATTATTTAGATTATGTAAAATTTTTTTTCTTCTTATTTTTTTTCTTGTTTTTTTTATATGTTACAGAAAAAACACCTAGAGTTTTTAGGTTTTTGTTTGATCGAAAACAATATGAAGGAAAATTCATCTTTCTTCTTTTTGATTATTTAACCTATGAAGGTAATAACTCCATTTGAAAAAAACACATCTATTTTGTAATAAAGTACATTGTTGAAATGGATGATTATTTGTTTGATCATAAAATTTGTTTGAGGTTTTCCATTTTATAAAAAAAAAAAATGAAAAGAAAATATTTTTTTTTGGATTACAAAAAATACCGAAGGCCTTTATAAAGATTTGTGTCTTTCAGACACTTGAAGACACTTTCAAACGTTTTCTAACATTTTTTAACCAGAAAAGTGTTGTAATAGTAACAAAACTTTGGAAAATTCATGATATTTTTTTAAGGTAATTTCAAAAAAATAATTTTCAATATTGTGATATTTATTAAACGTAGTAATGTGAAATATCGCGATCTTATCATTATTCATGATAAATTAGTATTAATCATGTAATTTTTTTAATATTATCGCGAATTTATTGTTAATATCCTGATAATACATGTTTTCATCAAAAATTACAAAGTTTAAATTCTTGAAAGGGTGTTTATTATCAAATAAATTGGTATAATTATTCTAGTTTTCTAACTTTTTTTCTTTTTGGTTTTTTTTTAAACAAAAATCCATAATTTTTTTGTTTTTGAAATATTATAGTTGTTAAATATTCATAATTGTTTTATTGGTTTGTTCTTAATAATTTTCACAATTTATAAGGAATTCTTTTTATTGTATTTTTTAAAACAATCCCATATTCTTCTCGGAAAAACTCTATAAAAATACTTTTCTTTTCTTTTTTTTTCAAAATTTTAGGTTATTAAATTATTTTGATATAAAATACAAAAAATAAACTTATTATTGTTCTTTTTGGAAATAAAAATTTTTAAAAAATACTTTGTGGGGAATTTTCACACAATATTGAAATAAAAAATCTTAAAAAAACATTTCAAAATTTGTGAAAAGGGTTTCAATTTATTTCTTTAGAAAAGAAAGGAAGAAAGGGGGGGAGGGGGGTCAATTAATGGATGAAACAGAACAGAAGATATTTTCCAAAATAAAAAAAAATAATAAAATGATTTTTCAGTTATATTTTTCTAATCTATTTCTTTGTGATTATGAAGAATGGCTGTTTTATTCATTTCGTTGTTTTGTGGGTGTTTTAATAATAAGGAAAACTAATTAACTTTTAAAAATTTAAATTTTATTTTTTATTTTTTTTTTTAAATCTTAACTTTGAATTTTTATGTTTTTTATTAATATTTTTTCAAATTATTTTCAATCTAAAATTTATTTTTTCAATAATATTTTTAAAATAATTGTTTAACAATAGGAAGAAATTAGCAAACGATTTGAAATCATGAAAAAGCTTGGAAAGTAAAATATTATTTCAATTTATATAAAACAACCATTATAATTATTAATAAAAGAAATTTCTTTCTTTTTTTTTATTTAAAAAAATATACAAATAACAATCTATCAAAAAAAAAATATAAAAAAAAAAAATGAATTCTATTAAATTATTTTAAATTATTAACAAAATTATATTCTTTTTTTTCAAAATTTCAAAAATAATTTAAAGAGGGAAATTTGGAGCTGTATTCCTCGTAAAAGATAGGGAAGATCAGAAACTTTATGCAATAAAAAGTGTAAATACTGATTATTATCAATCATTATTTGAATCGTCAGAATCTTGTAGACAAAAGTCATTTGATGAAGTAAATTCATTGCTATCATTTAATCATCCAAATATTGTCAAATTACACGAAGTTTTTTTGCTAAAAGATAAATATATTTTATTGAAATTGGACTTTGTAGGAGGTGGGGATTTGTTTGAATCTATTAGTACACAAACATTTAGTGAGCAAAAATCAAGAAATGTCATGAAAAAAATTTTAGAAGCTCTTAAATATATGCATGAAAAAGGGTATGCACATCGAGATATCAAGCCTGAAAATATTCTAATGGTTACTAAAAATGGAAATGATATTAAATTAACGGATTTTGGATTATCCCGTGCGTTTCCGCAAGATGGTACTATGATGACTTGCGTTGGTACTGAAAATTATATTGCTCCTGAAGTTGTACAAGGAAATGGATACACAAAATCTTGTGATTTATGGTCAGCTGGAGTTGTTCTATATAATATGTAAAACATTAATTTCAATCTTTTTTTTTGAAAATTCGGTTTTAATTATTTTATTAATACAAGACCTCTATATTTAATTTTAAGCATTTTTGATTATCTTTTTGTAATATTAAATTTATTAAACACTTATAATGCCATAAAATGAAATAATGAAAATCAAAATGTTTAAACAAATATTGTAATGATTGATATAGCAAAATTTTTTGATTCAATTAATTATAAAATAATTAGAAAAATTAAAAGAAAATTTATTTTCAATAAAATCATTGACAAATTTTTATTACAGCTGTTCCAAGGCTACCGTGAATTTTTTACAATATAAAATTTTTGTGTTGATAGAGATTTTCTAAAAGTTGATATTGAAAAAATTTTCATGGTAGCTTTGGATAGACTGTATTCAAATATTACCAAGGTAAAGTATTTGGTATATTCCAAGGAGATCCATTGATCACCCCTTTTATTTGCTCTAATTTTACCTTTTTTCTTTTTATTAAAAAATATAATCTTAACAGACAGTTGTCGAATATTTGGATTTAATTTAATTCTAATTAATAAAGGAAATAGAAATCAATTAAATCATAAATTAAATTCAATATATGAAATTATTCTTGAATGAGGCTTAAAACTTAATAAAGATAAAACAGTTGTATTGTAAAAAAAAATAATTTTTTGGGTATTTTTTTAGATTAAATTTCACATTTAGTTTAGAATTAAAAGAATCTAAAGAAGCATATAAAAACTGTAAACAATTATTTAATAACAATTCTCTGGATAAATAGTTTGAAAATTAGAATATTTAAATCTTTTATATTAAGTCAATTGACATATGGATTAGAAAATATTAATCATGAAATAAAAACTTTTAATTATTTGAATTCTTGGATTAATTCATTGATTACTAGAATATGTAAAATAAACAGAAATACACGAGTTATTATTTACAAAACTAAATTAAAAATCAAAATATCGTAATTTCAGTGAATAATAAAAAATTCAGATTCAAAATTAAATTAAAAAATTTATCTCTTCTTTCATTAGAAAAATTAATAAAATTTAATCAAAAAATAAATAATAAAATCAATTGAAATTCTAAAGATTCAATCGAACTAAAAAAAGAAATATATAAATATCTATATAATGGGTTGTTTAATTCTACAAGTTGGAAGTGTCGTTAGGTTTTTTTACTTTTAGAAATTATTAGAAAATTTATTTAAATTTTCTTTTAATTTCTAAAATTAAAAAAAACCTAGGCACTCTACGACACTTTTCGTTATGTTTTTTTTAATTGAAGATTAAAAAAGAACATTTTTCGAAATTTTCGGTTTATTTCTTGAATTAAAAAAAAAACGCCGTAATATTTTCCAGAATTTAAAAAAAAATTGAGTTAAATCAATGATTTTATTCCATTTTTTTGAATTCTGGAAAACTTTCGTTAGCTTTTCTTTAGTTTTCTGTTCATTTGGAAAATCGATAGACTTTCGTTAGGTTTTTTTTAATTTGAGAAATAAAATAGAAAAAAGCCAGAAAACTGCTGTTAGGTTTTTTTAAAAAAACCAGGAAATAAACGATTATTTTAAAAAAAAATGGTTTATTTCAAGAATAAAAAAAAACATGCAGTCTACAGCACTTGGTAACACTTTTCGTTCGGTTTTCTAAAATGTCAAAGAATGGAGTAAAATCTTTGATTTTATGGGATTCTTTTCAATCTGGAAAAGCTCAGTTAGATTTTTTTTGAGTTTTCTTTTTATTGATAAAATCGATAGATTTTCGTTAGGTTTTTTTGAGTTTTCTATTTATTTGTGAAATTAAATAGATTTTCGTTAGGTAATTTTTACTTTCGAAATAAAATAGAAAACCCCAAAAAAACCTAGAACACTTAATAGATTAAATAGAAAACCTCAAAAAAAACTGTTGTTAGGTAATTTTTAATTGCTTAAATTAATAAAAAAATCTTAAAAAAATTTTTTTTTATTTTAATAATTAAAAAAAAACTAATCACTCCACAAAACATGGTGGTTCTGAATGAAACTTTAATAAAATGTCTTTTTGAAATTATAATTCTGTTTTTTTTTTTTAATTTTAGATATTTTTGTTCTTTCTATCCAGAACTATTTATTATTAAGTTTTCTCTAAAATACTTTAGTTACATATCTAATAATTTTAGGTTTCCTCTATACTAATAATATTCTCTTTTTTAAATTTTTGAAAATTTTTACATAAAATTTTCGAATATAAGATTAATAGTTATTTTTAATATCTAGATGTAAAAAAATTACTAATTTTTGAAAAAATATTAAAAGATGAAGAATTGGTGTTTTATTCGAAGAAAAGGAAATAAAAATTTATATTTGTTTTTATTTATCTTAAATATGTATATATGTATGTGTGTATGTAATTATATAAATCAAGAAGAATTCGTTTTGAAAAAAAAAATGATAGTATCTACTTTTGTGAATGGGATAATAATCTTATCAACAAGTTTTTAGTTTTAGGAAAAAAAAATCATTTATTTAATTTTTTTTATTTTTATTATCTACAATCTTTTAATTAATCTAATTACCTTCTGCTTTTTTTTTTTTTTTGAAAAATATAACAAAAAAAAAAAACAAATAATAAATAAAATAAATTGTATTTATATAATAGGCTGAGTGGATTGTCGCCATTTGATGTAAATATTCTATATATATATATATATATCTTTTTTTTTAATAGATTTCGAATATTTTTGTATCGGAATTGAATTCAATAATATTTATTTTTATACTAACTTTTATAATGAACAAAATACATAAATAAAAGGGAAATCGGGGAGATATGCCACTTCTTCAACAAATTCTACAAGGAAAATTTTATTTTTATCAGGAAGAATTTGAAAATATTTCAAATGCTGCCAAAAATTTAATTAATATGTTAATACAAGTAAACCCTGATAAAAGATTAACTGCAGAGCAAGCTTTAAATCATCCTTGGATTTTAGGAAATCCTGAAGAGATCACAGATCAATTTCAAAATATTGATGAAAAAAACAATTAATATCGCTCAATAACTCTTTTTTATTTGTTGAATTTATACTATTTTCGTGAAAAAAAATAGTATGAGTGAATTTTATCTTTTGATCTTATCTAAAAAAAAAAATTTTATTTTCCTAATTATATTTATTTTAAAGATTAACCAATAATTTTTTGATCTTGTTAAAAAAAAAATGTTTTGAAATACTTTTCATCGATAAAGATACCAAAACTGTTTTACTTTATTTTAGGTAAATCGCGGTTTACCTTAATAAAAAACAAAGAAAAATTATGAAATAAAGAAAACATCATAACTATTTTGAGATATTTCATTTTTTATCAAAGATAGAATGGTTAATACATATTTAAGTTTTAATCCAAATTGAAGAATAATTACAACAATTGAATATTTTCAGATTGAAAAAAATATTTATTTTTTAATACTAAAGATTAAATCATCTGTGAATATTTGAAAATGGTCTTTTAATTATGATTTTTAATCATAAAAAATGAAAAATTAGAGTAAATAAAAGAAAATTTTTATTTTAAATGGGTAGTTAAATGTTTATTTTTGAATGAAAATAAGAGTTTCAACTTGAGTAGCAAAAGGAAAAAAAATAAACTATTTTTCAAAAATTTTGAGTCACTTTAAAATGTTAATGGGGGTTGTTTTGGGGTTTATTCCAGTATTCTTTACATAAAAATATTTTTATTTTTTGGATGTAAATCATTTTTTCTAATTTTGCAAATTTTAGTTTTGCTTTTGTTTTTCTTTTTCTTTTTTTCTGATTTCTTTTTTTTTTTTTTTTTTTTTTTAAAAAAAGATCCTGTGGAAAAAAAAAGAGATCTTCGAAAAGACAAATTATCACTTTGAAAATTGAGACTATGTAATGTCTTTGAAAATTAATTTTTTTATTCATAAAAAATCTTGTTGTTCAACTTTTTTTCAGTGAAAGTTCAGTAATAAAAAATCGATAATGCTCATTTCAAAAATTGTGAATCACTTTTTTTTTGGTTTTTGTTTTTATTTTTTTTTAATTTTTAATATATCATGCTTTTCGATATTTAGAATGACTTAAAAATGAATTATTAATCATATTTAGTTTTTAGTTGTTCTCGAATACTAAAGGGTAATTTTTTTTTTTTTCAATTTATTATTTCAGGTGAGTCACAATTTTTGAAAAAGAGTTTAGGTTTTTAGACAGCAAAATAACTTTTAAATTAAATTTTTAATTTGTGATCTTTTTGATTAATTTTATTTGGTAAAATTAATTATTATTCTGAAAATAATAAAAATCTAACATTATAAATAAATCCAAAAAGAAATTGATTAATATCGTTAATTAAAAAATATCAAATAAAATATATTTTATTATTAGGTTTTAGCGAAAACGACATTAAGTTTCATTTTTAAGGTACTCACTTTGAAGATAAATTAAGGTACTAAAAAATTCAAAATTCCGTTACATTTTGTAGAGAATTTTTTAACTGGTGTTATTTTCCTTGAATCCAAATTAATGTGCTTTAATTTATAATTTTTTTGGTATCTTAAATTCCCGTGTCCTTTTGAACATTAAACCTGGAATTAGTTACATTCTTTGTACAAATCTATTCAAAGAAGAAAAATAAAAAATTATATATTTTGGAAATCATAACATATTTCATATTTTATCTAAATTAAACTTGATGGGGATACTGTTTTTAGAATAGTTTTTAGTTTTAACCAATTTAGGAAAAAAATATTAGTTTTATTGTAAACCCTATTCCAAAATTTTGGACACACCCAAAATCAAAAATAGGCAAAAAAAAAAACCCAATTTATTGTATTTTTCCAAACCTAATATAAAACAACAATCAAGTTACCCAGTATTAATGTTTTAATAAGTAATCCTTTAAATCCAAAAAAAAGAAAAAAATATAAAACTAAAGAATAAAAATTGGTGTGTCAAAATAATGAAACGGGCGTAATAAAAATTGTATTGGTAAATTTGTTGAAATTTCACTAACAATTGTTGATCGATCAAATGATAAGATACAATCTACCAATTGTATGTAATTTTTCAATTTAATAATCTTAACACAAACCTTCTATCAACCATTGAAAAAAATTTTCAGATCTAACCAAACAGATTACGTAACTGTAAAGAATGAATTGAAAACAAAAACAAAAAAGACAAAAAATGAAATAATATGTAAAATCAAAATTCTTTTCAAATTGGATTTAAAATGTAATGTTTTTATTCTTTCAACTGTTTAAACTGTGTCGAAATTTTTGGAATAAAGTTTAGTTGAATAATTATTTTAAATGGTAATAAATGTTAGAAACTTGCTTCAAGATATTGAATGAAGTATTATTTAAGGCGATTATTTTATTTGATTAGTTATAGGAATTATCGGTATTTACTGAATGTGTATCTTATCAAAAATTTATATAATTAATAAATAGAAATATATTATTTCTTCTCTTGGTTATGAATAATAGGCAAAAATAAATGATTTAGGTTTTTTTATTTTCGTTATGATATTTTTTAGAATAGAATTTATCCTTTTTTTTTTTAACTTTTCTTATATATTTTTCTTTTCAAACTTAATAAGGCTGTTATAAAACCGGTCGTGGTTATTCTTTAAATAAGAATGGTTCTAATAAAAAAGTTACAAAATTTCAATGATCTTTGAATATGCTGAAATGTTTAAATATCCCATCTTGTCATCATTTAACATATAACCAAATTAAAAACTTTTTTTTTTTTACTTTTAGAGATGTATTTGAATAGAAGAATTATTAAATAAACTTTTTTTTTATAGAATAGTATCCAACTTTATTTCTAAATATCAATGATTTTTTATAATTGGATTAAAAAAACAAATAAAAAATGTGTAGAATAATACCTATCCAGAATAATTGAAGTACATATAAAATAGAATTAATAAATCAATATAATATCTTATAAATTGAAAAATTAAAATTCTTTGTCACTATTGATAAAAAATCAATTATGTTCATTTTGATCTACAATTTGAATTCAAATATAATTTCAATCGAAGTCTCAATGATTTATCTACAATCATTTTTATTGTTTCAATTACAGTATTTTAACATTTTTTTTTACCTTAATGTTATAGGTAATGCAAAAAAAAAGAATTTGGAAATGAAAGAGGGACGAATAAATAAAAAATTGAAAAAAAAAAAAAAAGTAAAATGTGAAAAAAATGATTCAAATTTTTGAATTTTCCAGATTTGATTTAATCTTCTTCAGTATAAAATTCAAACTCTTTAAGCGAAAGTAATACACCCAATATATCTGTGTCCTTTTGATGAGATAGGATTTACCGACTTTGTTCAAAAAATAAACAAAATTTTAAGGTTAGATCTTGAATTTATGTAAATAATTAGAAATTATTACTGGTATTCAAATTATCAATGGGTAAAATTTTCACTTAAGGGATTAATCTCCGATAAATTTTTTTACCAAAATTTGATAGATGTGAGAAAATTATTTGCCAATTATTTAGATTTGAAGGTGACTGTTTATTTTCAATATTAAACTCATTTCAAGATAAGGAATCCTTATTTAGAAATTGGACAAAAAAAAAAAAACGAAGGATGACTAATCACTAAATTTTCAATTTCCTATATCAAAGTGAGTTTTTAAAATAAAATCCAATTCTTTGGGAACCCTATTTATAAAATCAAAATAAGTGAAAGGAAGTAAAGAATTTTCCCATTTTGAATTCGAGAGCCAATAATTGATTTTGTTTCAAATATTTTGTTGTCTTCACAAAGTTGTTAAGAAAAATAATTATTTGTTTTAACATAAATAAAATAAGATTCGGTTATTTAAAAAAAGTAAGGAGTTATTTTTTTTTTGTAGATTACAAGAATTAATCTATTTTTCAAGTTTTTTATTGAAATAATGTGTGGGATTTTTTAAAAAAAAGTGCTTTCATCCACACCAACCTTTATCTGGTGCATTTAAATATTGATACTTCACTTTATTGAAAATGAAAACTTTATAAGATTTTTCAAAATGTCCATACATGATCTTTATAATTTTTTGTCAAATAATGGAAATTTAATCTTTCAATGCAATCTTTATTTTTTGGGTAAATTTTATTTGAGAGAACCATATTTATTATTTTTGTGTTTTAATAAGAAAATTTAATTGTTTATTTTGTATGGTCTAGATCTTTGATATTTGGATCATGGGTTAAATATGAGTTTGTGTTTCGGTTAAAAATATGGTTCATTTACACTACTGTATAATTTCTAATCAATAATCTTTTTTTGGATTATAATGCAAAAAGTGATGTCTTATAATTTTAAGTTTTTAACTAAATTTGTAATTTTTCATAAATCTATAAAACTTTTCAAGTACAATCCCCGTAGGTGGGGGTTACTAAAAATGGACTTGGGGTTTCTCATAGAAATGTTTTTTATTTTTTGGAAAAATGATAAATTTTGTAAAAAACTTAAAATTACAAGTTATCACTTTTTGCAATGAGATCTAAGACTGTCTGCTATTAATTTAAATTTCCAGTTCCATAATTTTTACAAAAAAATTAATATAAAAAGTTTTGGTTCCTCATCAAAAAAATAAATCTATTTGTCCCGTTTTACAACCAAAATCGTGTGCTTAAAAAAATATTTCATTTTGAAATAAACAGATTTAAATAAAATAAGACTTTACAATCTATTTCAATGTTTGAAATACCCTAAAAGAGTTTTATTTGAATTTCTTTCAATTTATTTTTGTTTTTTGGAAATTTTTTGTTTGTTTTTAGTCTTTAAATTATTTTTTTTTTCAATATAATAATATTAAATAGCTTTATTTCAGCAAAAATAATACCTTATATTCTAATAAAAAACTGAAATGTTATCGAAAAACAGTTCAGAAGTATTTTGAAATAAATTTTCATTTCTGTTGTAATTTATCTCTATATTGAATAGTTCCGAGGGTTGTATTAATTATTTTTTAACCTGGTATCTAACTGTGTTGATACATTTAAAGTGAAAAATTATTTTTTTGTCAGTGTTTTAGCCTATAGGTTCTATATAACCTTCATAGATTAATTAATTACTCAACACAAAACAAGAATAGCTCATTTCATCAAAAATACCTTCAAGAGTTTTTGAAACTTTCAACCTGACTATCTGCAAGATTTCAGTTTTTGATATTCTTTCAATTTTTTTTCAAATTTCAAATTTTTGATGAAAGTTTTAGAAGCCATAAAAGGATAAGAAAAATTTGGAAACAAAAAAGATAGTATTTGGAAATTGTTTGAAATTTTTAAAAGTTATCAAAAAGAAAAATATTTGTTAACTTGCAAAAACCAAAAACTGTTTTTATGAAAATCCAAAAGCCAAAACTGTTTAAATTGCAAGTTTTTCAAAGTTTTAATTGTGAAAACTTTAAATTCAAAGTTATTGAATTTTGATCTTTTTATTATATACTTTCAAAATCAGAAATGAAAAGTTAGTTGAATTGTGATCTTATTTTACTTTTTAAAATTTGAAACAATTTCAACAAAACAAAGGTGTTGTGTTTTTCAAAAAATATTTTTCAATTTTTATGGGATTCCTGACGTACCTGATTGAATTTTTCAATGTTAAAAAAACAAGCAAAGACAAGAAAAGTTGTTGGGTTGGGGAGTGATTATTTCAAAAAATAATCAATTCTGTAAATGATATTTTTGTCAAGAGATCGTATACTTGTTGAACAAAGATTCATTCTTTTTATTTTTTTTTTTTTTTTTGTCTTTCTTTTTATTTTTTTTCCCCTTATCCTTTTTTTTTTTCCCTTTATCTTTTGTCTTTTTCTTTTTTTTATTTTTTTTCTCTGGTTTTTTCTTTTTCTTTTTGTTTTTCTTTTTTTTTAATTCCTCCTTATTCTTTTTTGGTTTTTCTTTTTCTTTCTTTTTTTTTTTCTTTTTTTTCTCTTTCTCTTTTTTTTTTTTTTTGTTTTCTTTTTTTTTCTGTTTTTTCTTGCTCGTCATTTTCCTGTTTAATTGTTGTCTTTGATGCCTTTTGTTTTTTTTTACATTTCAGTGTTTTTAATAATTCAGCAGTACTTTTGCAACTTTTTGTTGTACAGTTTTCGGTCATTTCTTCAATTGTTGAACAAAGATCTAATTTTTTTAAAAACAATAAAAAAAAATTAGATTTAAAAGAATGTTTTTAAAAAAGGCTTTTAAAAAAAATATTACTCTGGTTTACTGTCAAAAGTTCTTGTTCTCGTTTTTGATTTTCTACACTTGTATAAAAAACAGCACCGGTAGCTACGACTAAAATTCCTGCAATTATATGATTTATTGTGGCCATGGTTGAAAAAAAAAATGATCAAATATTCAAAAATTTTTATACTCAATTATTTAATTGAAGAATCAACTTTTAAATGAGCAGTAGAGGTTGGAACGTGAAGTAAAATGCCTTTTTTCAAAAAATCCAACTCTTTATGAAAATAGAAAACTTGAAAACAAGTTTTCATTTAGGGAGGCATTAAAAACGATTCCTCATTTTTTGAAAAATAAATCTATCATTTACAAGAAAATTTAATTACTTTTGAGGTATTTCGGTCTTCTTAGAAATTGTCGAAAATTAAGTTGAATTGGTATTGAATTAAAATCCTTTTTGTACATTTGTTCAAATGTCATAAAAAAATTGATTCGTATTTTTGTACTAAAATCTGTTCAATATCCAAAATTTATCTTGTTACTATGAAAAACTACAAGATTTTAAAAAAAAAGTATACCTTTCAAGACCAACTTTCGATTTAGACCATCAATCTTTCTATTTCAAAATTGTTAAATATCTTTGTTAAATGTGTATTTTCATGTATCCTAATTGCTAAAATTCATTTTTTTAAAAGATTAAAGAATTAAGATTGAGATTATTTTTTCGAAATTATTTTCATTTATTTTAAAGAAATCCCATTTCAAAATCATTGGCCAATTAGAAATCAAATTTTGAAAATAAAGACTTTTATAAATTGAAGTTATCTATTATAATAAAAAAAATTATATTTTAATATTCAGTTCTATACACTAGAAATATTTGTTTTTCAGCTAAAAATAAAATAAAAATAAAAAATTAGGTCATTTATAAGAAATTTAGTTAATATGATTGATTATTTACAAGATATGATATCATTAAAATTGAAGATTAAGAATTACAATTAAATCTGAAAGTGTCTTTTTTATTAGAGAATGTTGGAAAAAGTAATTCTTAAAGTTTTTTTTTTTTTTTGAGTTCTCTAAAATAATTGGGTTTTGGTAGATTCTTTCAATAAAACATCATTCAAATAATTACTAAAAGTTAGCCCCAAAAGAAAATTTTGGACACACCCAAAATAAAAAATAGTGAAAAATAAAATCGCAACTTATAATATTTTTAGAAACCTAATATTAAATTAGGATTTGTTACCCAGTATTAAAGTTTTTATATTTTTCATTTTCATCCTAGAAAAATATTTACAAAACATAAAAAAAAAAATTGGTATGTCCAAAATAATGAAACGAGCGGAATAAAAAATGTATTTGTAAATTTGATAAAAGTTCACCAATAATTGTTGATCAGTCAAAATCATTAGATAACTTAGACAAATTTATTTGATTTTACAATTTAATAAAATCAACACTAACCTTCGATCAGCCCATCTAAAAAAATATTTCGAGTTCTAACCAAACAGGTTGGGTAACTGGAAAAGGGTTAAAAAAACTTAACATTCAATTTGGGAATAATTTTGATTTTACAAAATATTTCATTTTTTGTCTGTTTTGTTTTGGGGGCTGTCCAAATGATTTCGACAGATAAACTGCAAACACCACTCTTTCATTTTGGTAAGTGCTCTTACGATCCTTGAGACAAAGAATTATAATATTTTTTTTTTACAAAAAAAGGAGTTTTTTTTAGTGTTTTTTTTTTTTTTATTATTCTATTACAAATAACAATTCAACCACAAACCAAAAATTAAAATTGGTATTAGTTTGTGTGAAATTAATAGATTTTATAGAGTTATTAGTGCAAAGGTGTTCATAACTAATCAAAATGAATAATTAATTAAATTAGAATCTTCTTTGTATATATTTTTAAGGGCTTGGTTTGTAAGGTTTTAAAGTAAAATACAAAATAATCATAAAAAGGTTTCTTCAGTGATCATAATAAATTAAAACAACGAATATAACCTGTTACAATCATGAAAAAAATTTTTCAAAAAAAATTAAACATTTCCTTATTTTGCCCTTTTTAATAACTTTAATTATAATAAACACTATTATTTAAGATAATGTCTTTGATCAAAAAATATTTTTAAAGATATTTTACAATTTAAGTTGTAAAATTCAATTTCCCAGTTCTGTTAAGATTTTTTCGAAATTTAATCGTGAAAATTTTGAAATTTTTTTTTCTTCTAGCGAAGAGATCATTTTATTATATTTTAAAAGTATATTAAATCTCAGGAATATCTTTCGAATTGGTTATCAATTATTTTAAGAATTAAAGAATTATTTCTTCTTTTAAGGGATTCGCGTCACCATAGATTTCTCTATAATCAAAGTATGTTGTAATTTGGTGTAAATGGTATTAGTGCGCCATTGCTCAAATAGTTCGCAAAAAATCTATTATAAATCTTATTGCACAACAAATTATTACATTTTTTACTAATGATCACAAATCAAAAAATTTCATTTTGAAAAAATTTTTTTTAATTCCTTTTTATAAATCTAAAAATAGAAAACCAAAATAGAGTATTCTGTATTTACTAATTCATATTTAGAACCTCGAAAAGTAACTATTTTTATAATTTTTGAAATTCAAAGATTAACTCAATAATCATCAACATAAAAGCACAAAGACTGATTATTTTTGTTTGCTTTTGATAAAGATACTTGTAGCTTCAATATATTTGCATGATTTGAGAAATAATTTGTCAAAAAACTTTATTCATTAATAATTTAAATTTTAAAAAAAAACTAATTTTTTAGTAACTAATCTACATTTCGCCACAAATTTAAGATGGATATTTTGCAACTGTGTCCTCTGAATATTGATAATTCAACCTTTAAATTTATGGCGAAATACAGATTTTATTCGGAAATTGTTGGGTTTTTTACTAATATTTTTGGATCATTTTTTAATTGATGAGGATCAATAAATATTACTACTTGACTAATCGATTTTTTTGAGACATTTGAACCATGTAGCACTAATTTGATTAAACCCAATAACAATATTCTTTGATCCTAGACTTCTCCTTGGTAGACACTAATCCCTTAAATTGGAAAAAATATTTTTTCTTTGGTTTTCTGTTAGATTTTTTTTAATTTTTGTAATAAACAGAAAATGTTAATAAAATTTTTGTTTATTCCAAAATTTAAATTAAACAATCCGTTAGCTTTTCCAGGATTTAAAAGTATTGAGTAAAATCTTTGATTTTTCTTTATTCTTTTAAATTTTGGAAAAGTACCTTTAGTTTTTTTTTTATATTTTGAAACAAAAAGAAAATTTAATATAGTTTCTTTTCATTTCAAAAATAAAAAAAACCTAGGCACTCTACGATACTTGACGGACACTTTCAATATTTATCATAAGTTATTTTTTTCTTTTCTGGGTTTGAGTTTTTTTAGATGATAAGAGTGTTTTTAAAACTATTAGTTATTATCTCTTTAAAAAATATCCTAAAGTTGAGTTTAATGAAAATTCATTTTCATTTCCATTTGAAATTTTTTACTTGACTCTAGAATTTTTTTTCTCAACAAGAGAGTTTTAAAAATCGTAGTACTATTAACAACAATAAATATAATATATCAAGATTTTTAAGAACTGAAATGTTGATTACATTTTGAGTAAACTCATTTAACAAGGATGAAATGATAATTGAAGTTGTATATTTGTCAAACTTTTTTTTTCAATTTTATTTTACCTTAGTAAGTGGTGTTTCAAAATATAAGTCTTGTTTTTTTTTTTTTTTTTCTTGTTTCAATGTATCATCGTATTCACGGCCCAATAGTATACCTGAGTTCAAATCAATTTTGAAGGTAAATCCCCTGATATTTTCAGTAAAATTAAATTATAAATACAATTAGTTATAAATTTTCAGTTTTTTTTGAATTATTTTGTTATTTTGAAGATTAAAATTATTCTCTAAACAAAAATTAATCCCATTATTTTAAGATAAAGTTTGCAATTTGATCCTTTATTTCAAGAATTTATATTTAAATAATATAATTTTTAAAATTCAATACCATATTTAATTGGGTTTATTATTGGTTTCTTTGATCGATAGATGTTAAGCTATTCTAAAATTAAAAAAACTGTGTTTATTTTGAAAAACAGATTAAACTTTTTCGCACTTTTATTTTATGAAAAGTTATTTTGGTAAAAAACATTATTTTAATTCTTTGGATCAAGGATCGTAAGAGACTTAACCAAAAGGAAAGGTTATTGTTTGCATTGTGTGGGTGAGGAGAATTCATTTGGAAAACCTTTCCTTAAAATCTCAAATTACCACATATTGCAAAAATAAAACCAAACAAAATTAAATATTTTCAAAATCACAAACAAAGGGTAATTTGCCCAATCATTTAAAATTTTCAAAAATGAAGAATTAAGATTCTTGATGAGACAGAAAAAAGTGTTCGTTTTTGAAAAAAGCAAATTATTTTTGAATGGTTACAAAACTTAGAATCGAAGATAGGAACTAAATTTGTCTTTCAAAATTCTCAAAAGGAATGAATCTAAAATTACATTTTAATTTTTTCATTTTATTCAAAATTGTTTTATTTAAATATTATGAGTTCCGAAACAGTATCAAACGGTGTGCCACTTACCCTTATCGCAGCAGCAGGTGCAGCATTTATATATCCACTTTTCAAGTCAAACACCAAACAAACATCACGATCTTTTTCAACAGTTTCCAAAAAGGCTACCAAATGGGATAAAAAAGATTTTGATCAATGCGATTGTAAGCCTCTTTGGGATTGCCAACAAAAAGGTGGCGATTGTAAACAACTTGACCAAGAACTCAGAGAGTGTGTAAACAGAATTAAATCCTTACAATTAAGAAAGAAATAAGTTCGACCAACATTTTTTTAATGAAAGCATGACATACACGCTTTTAATATTTTTTTTTTTTTTTTCACTTTTTTCTCTTTTTTATTTCTGATTTTTCTTTATTGCATTCAACTATATTTGTGATGAGAAATTTTCCATGGCTCACATTTTCTCTTTTTTATTTGTGAACCTTTTCGTAACGATCATTCAAATAAATCTTTTTTTAGTTCTCTATTTTTTTTTTTTTTTTTTTTTCTCTTTTTAAATTTTCTTTTTATTTTTTGCAAATCACAAAGCCAAACATAATTATTTTTTAAGAATGTTTTTTTTTTTATTCAAATTGTTGAAAAAATGCTTTAAAAATTATTCTTTATTGATCTCATAACATGTTTTTCAAGGTTGGTAATTTTTATTTTTTTTTTCAAATCTGTAAAAACATACAGTTTCAATTTCTCCCTTCCTACAAAGTTTGACAAAGAAAAGGAAATGAAAAAAACAATACAAAGCACTTGAACATAATGTTAATGTTTAAACGACAGAGAAATTGTTTTCTATTCAAAAGATTTATTCAGGTTTATTGTTGAGAAACTTGAAAGTAAATTATTGAAGCTTTCAAAAGGTAGCAGCGAAAAAAATACCTGACATGAACAAAATACAATTCAGGATTTTTAATTGTTAAGGTTTACAATCCCTGAAATTTGAAAAAAGATTATCTTGTGTCGTTTGTTACCACTTTTTAATTTGGTTCTTAGCTGATCGATCTTGTGCTTGTTATGGGTTTTAATAGTGATTCAAAATGTCAATTTTGGACAATTTATTTTTTTATTTCCGAAATCTTAATTGAAAGGTAAAAGATTAATTGGCTGGAACTTAAGTTATAAAAAAATGTGGTTTGTGAGTTGTTGATTGAAATTTTTAATTAAGTTTGGTTTTATTGGGAGCTTTTAAAGAATGTTATTTTTTCATTTGATTAATTGAAATAAAGGTAAATCAAGATTCTTTTCTTCAACCCAAAATTTTGAGTTGTTCTTGAACACCTATCAGTATATTAATCTTACATTCTTCAATTCGGATTTCGGAAATAAAAACAATAAATTTTCAAAAATTTCCATTTTGAACCTATATTAAAATCCATAACAAGCACAAGATCGATCAGCTAAGAACCAAACCGACAACTCAAGACACCCTATCTAAACAAGACAATCTTTTTTCAAATTTCAGGGATTGTAATCCTTAATATTTGGGAAAATGTTGAGTAATTTTAAATATTTAAGGGATTACCCTCACATAGATCTCTCTATAATCAATTAATGTTGTAATTGGTTGTAAACAATTTAAGTGGGACGTGTCTCAAATAGATCGCAAAATATGTATTATTGATATTATTGTACAAACAATTATGTTATTATTTTCGTTTAAAAAAATGTGAAAAAATGAATAAAATGTTGCAATATTTTTTGGATCAACATTACGGGATATTAAGGATAACTTTTTGAAAGATTGTTTGTTATGGTTAGTACTTGCCATTTTGAACATTTAATTGCTGAGTGAAAATTTATCATTAATTTTATTTTTTTAATTTAGATCTTTGAATTTTCTATAAAATGTCAATAATTCAAAGACTTTAGAGTGACAAAACTTCAAATACAAGATTTGGAATTTCTTATCTGTTGAAAATATCAAGTTATTTTTTTTACTTAAAAATTTTTTTAAAATGACGTTTCAAATAGAGTTCGGTGGATAGTATGAGTTAATTGAAATAGAGTTTTTTTGGAGTTTTAAATTAGAGACATTTTATCAAAATTTTATTTTTTTTGTTTGTTAAGAGTGTAAATAGAAACATAGTAAATAATTCTATTTACCACTTATCGAAAATATCTTCAAATTTTTCTGTCAAGCTTTTTTTTTTAATAAAGTTCTCAATTTTCTCCGTTTTCCATTTTTTTTGAAATGTACAAATGGAACGAAAAGACCTTCTATGAATTTGATCATTTTAAGGAAGGAAATGAAGATCGGATGAAAAAGTAGTCTCAGACGAAACATTGATACAATATTTTGATCCACAAGAAAAATAAAACTTTAACAAAAAATTCAAAAAAAAACAGAAAAAAGAAAAAGAAAAGAAAAAAAAGAAAATGTAATAAAAGAAAGAAAAGAAGAAAAAGAAAGAACAGAAAGAAAAGAAAAAGAAAGAAATGATAAAGAAAGAACAGAAAGAAGAGAAAAAGAAAGTAAAAAAAAAAAAAAAGAAAAGAAAAAAAAGGAAGAAAAATAAAAAAGAAAAGGGAATGAAAGGGAAACAACAATAAATCTCAAAGAGAGCATTTTTTTTTTTTTTTATTTTGTTTTTTTTAAAATTTCAAATAATAACAATAGCCATTTGGTTTTTTGTTTGGATCAAAATATCTTCAATCTTTTTTCTTCATATGATTAAAATCATATTCAAAAAAAATATTACAAATATTTTGATCCCAAAAAACCAAATAACTGCTGATATTTTTTACTAATGATCATTATTAAAAAAATGTTGCTTTTTGGGAATTTATTTTTAAAAATTCCTTTTAGGAATCTAAAAAGAGAAACTCATAATAATAGTATTCTCGGTATTTAATAATTCTTATTTAGAACTTCCGAAAGTTACTATTTTTATGATTATTTTAATTTAAAAGATTATACTCAATAATTATCAACACAAAACACCTAAAACTGATTATTTTAGTTTCCTTGTTCTAAAAATATTTGCAATATCAATAAGTTTTCTATACTGATAAATTCAAATAAATATCAGAAAATTTTTAATTTGTTTTCCGTTTTACAAATTTTTTTATACAATCTTTAGTGAAAGCATTCTAGAAATTTAAATGTTAAGAAACTTTGTAAAATTTGGTTTGAGTTTCAAAAAATTCGTTCTCTTGAGTTGTTTTATTAGTTGAGCTAATTGATTTAAAAAATGGAAACTGAAGGGAATATTTTATTCAATTTATTTGAATTTATCAGTATTTCAAAAATGATTGGTCAAAAAAATCTTTTTGTTCATTATTTAATTTTAAGAAAAAATGAATTTTCTAACATTAATTTACTTTTTGCCACAAATTTTCGAAAGATATTTTGAAACGTTGTGTTCTGAATATTAATAATTTAACCTTTAAATCTGTCGTGAAATGCAATTTTTTTTCTGAAATTGTTGGGTTTTTTTACTAATATAAGTATCATTTTAAATTGATGAAATTAACTAATATTACTATTTGACAAATTGATTTTTTTAGACATATTTGAATCATGGTTTACTAATGTGGTTTACACCCAATAGCCACATCCTTTGATCTTAGGGTTCTCTTTGGTGGATGACAATCCCAGAAGAATCAAATTGTTTTAATTAAAAATCAAAGTTTTAAAATTATAACTCACCTTTTATTAAAGTGGGTATTAATTAAATTACCCGTATTCAACATACGATTCAACCAATAGAAAGGGGGGAATAAAAATTATCATTTTCCAAATTCAAAGAAAACCTCTATGTAACTGTATCGTTTTTCAAAATGAGTAGATCTACTTTAGTTATCAAACAATTATATAGGTATTATATAGACACATCCACTTCATGAACGTTAGGTAGGTTTATTACCGCCATTCCAAACCAACCGTGAAATTTGACAGACATGGAAATTGACTTTTTGTCTCAGTTAAATAGAAAAAAATCTTCAATTATACACTTCCATATATATTTTATAGTTTTACATGGGTTTTTTAAAAAAAATTCTTATTTGAAAGAACTAGAGAAAATAATCTTGTTGTTAACAAACCAAACTCAAAAATTCAAAACAAAGCTTCCAAAGATTGAAGATAGAATAACAGGATTTATTTAAAATGGTCTTACCTTTTGATTTCAAGGTCTTTAGAAATTAATGTTCCACCAAAAACCTTAATTTTGTTCAAAATTATTGATCGTTCAGAAGTTTTGTAGTAAAAAATTCAAATTTTAATATTTTCAAAAGGGAATTTTTTAGTTCTATTTTTAAATTTCACAGTTTGTAATAGGCTACCACATAACCATAAAACCCCTTTATAAAAAGGAAAGTGTGATACAGAAAATGAATTTACTGTTTATCATAGATTACACGGTAGGTTTGGAACGGGTGTATTGGGTTCATAAAAAGAAGGGTTATTTATAAAAAAGGATTAGATTTAAAACTTTTGTAATATCACAACAATTTTACTAATAGTAACATTTAAAAATCTTGTCTGGGATTATTTTTATCCACTGTATTTGTTTTTCACTGTTATATGTTCCTATATTCCAAGCCGTAATTGGATAATAATATCTTACTTTCTTGAGACTAACCCCGGTTTTAATTATTTGGTATATTTTGGGTTAATTGTAAGCTCTGTTTTTGTTTAAATAATACGTCTAGGGATGTTTAATACATGTACCAAAATAAAAAACATGTATGTTTTTTTTCTTTCAGAAGATCTACACATTAATCCAATGAAAAATAAATAAATAAAATGGATAAGTTAACAAGGTATTGATTTCTTAATGTTCAGAATTCCCAAAATGATTGCATTTTTAGAATTTATAGAATCTCAAAAATTAAAATTTGGAATCATAATATTAAAATTATTTCAATGGGATCAATTTTTATCAGTGATTTTCCACTTTTTTCAGTCCCTTTGAAGTATAATTTTTAAAAAATCATTAAAAAATTTTTTATTCTGATTCGATGTAATTAAAAAAAGAATTTTTATTTGGTTCCAAAATTCTATTAAAAAAAAAAAATAAGGAATGTTTTGATTTCATTTCAAAGAAAAATAATTTTCTTATTAGAAATAAACTTAAAAACTTCTGGAATTGAGGAAAAGTCAATTAAAACTAAAATACCAAGAAGAAAAACCATAAATATTTATTTTTTTGAGAAATCTAAAAATCTTTTTCAAAAAATAAAGAAAATAATTATTAATTATTAAATGTTGAGAATGATGTGATTCCCTATAAAAACGAATATAAACAAGAAATGAGTTGAGACTTATTATTAGAAGAAAAAAGAATAATTTGATTCCGTGAGATCAAAAAAAAAGAATTATTTTGGGTTTTTTTTTCAAAAGAGAATCAAAATGTGAACCCTATTAATGTTCTATTAAAGTGTATTTTGTTTATAGAAGGCCTATACATCAAATGATCAAAGAAACTGATAATAAACCCTAAAAAATATGGTATTGGTTTCTTAAAATTCTATTATTTAAAAAGCAAATTCTTCAAATAAGGGATCAAATTAGAAAATTTTTTTCAAAAATAAAATAAATTTTTGAAATAATTGTAATCTTCAAAATAACAAAACAATTCCAAAAAAATTTTAACAAATTATATATATAATTTAAATTTTACTGAAAATTTGAAGTGGTTTACTTTTAAAATTGATTTGAATGCGTGTGCATTATTGGGTAGTAAATTGGATGTTACCTTGGCAAGAAGAGAAAAAAAACTCTTTCTATTTCGAAACACAGAATAAACTTTTCTGAGCACTTTATTATAACACCAATAATGGAAATTTTTTACTTTTTAATTTTACACAAAATCTTAAGGATTATTCGAATTTTATGGTTATTGAATACTATTTTTCCACCTAGTAACATATTTATAGACTTAAAAGAAACATGATCTCATGGATCTTGCTAACTTGAAAAATTTAAGTTTTTTTTGCAAAATTTTGAGTTGGGCAAAAAACAATTTTCCTTCATTAAATCCTCATTATTCTCACAAATTTCGAAGAAAAAAATTTCATGGGGAAAATGTCACTCCACTTTCTTTTCAAGTGTATTAGAGTGTAGCGATAGAGTATAAATATGCTTGAAAAAAAAGTGGAGTGGCATTTTTCTAATATCAAAAAAAATGGCTTTTTAGTTTTGCCTTATTTTGTTCAGGAAATTCAATAAGTTTTTAGGTCAAAAAATGATTAACAAGTAAAATCTAAAAAATCCAAAAATTGCAATATTTTGACTTTTCCTCAATTCATTTTCTTTTAAATCTTTTTTTCTGTTAATAGTATTTTATTTCAACCCTCACTTGGCATAAAATTCGAATAGTCCTTAATAGAGCATGAAAAATAAATTTTTCAATTTAAGGGATTAGCGTCTACCAAGGAGAAGCCTACAATCAAAGTGGGTTATTATTGGGTTTAATCACATTTGTGTTATACGGTTCAACTTTCTCTAAAAAGTTCATTAGTCAAGGAGTAATAATTAGTTGATCTCTTCAATTACAAATGATTCTTTGTATTAGTAAAAAACTCAAAAATTCAGAAAAAAATCTGCATTTCGCCATAAATTTAAAGATTGAATTATCAATATTCAGACTACAGCGTCATAAAATATATTTCTGAAATTTGTCACAAAAAATGTAGATTAGTTGCTAAAAAATTAGTTGTTTTTAAAAAATTAAATAATTAGAGAATTTATTTTTTTACTAATTATTTCTGAAATTATGGAAATATATTGATGCTGCAATTAGATTCATCAAAAGCAAACAAAAGTAATCTGTCTTTGCACTTTTTTGTTGATCATTATTAATTTAATCGTTGAAATACAAAAATTATTATAATAGTTACTTTTGGAAGTTCTCAATCTAAATTATTAAATATAAGAATACTGTATTTTGGGTTTCTATTTTTAGATTTTAAAAAGGAATTAAAAAAAATAATTTCCAGAATGAAACTTTTTTAATAGTGATCATTCGTAATAAATGTAATAATCTATTCTGTATTAAGGTTTATAATAAATTATTTAGTGCGGTTTAAACCATGGCCCACTAATACAGTCAGTTCCACTTTTAAGGCACAAACTTTCAACGAAATTTAATAACCAATAAAAATCACAAATTAAGGCACAACGGGCAGTTTATAGTAAAATAATTTGTGAAAAAGGAAATTCCAAATTTTGTACTTGAATTTAAGATTTTTTTGTTCCTTAAATTTGATTGAAAGTTTATATCTTAAATTTGAAACTGATTGTATTATTTACACCCAATTACAACATACTTTGATTATAGAGAAATTTGGGGTGGTTTAATCTCTTAAATTGTAAAATATCTTTTTAAATGATTTTTGATCCAAGATCTTTAATTAACCAATAGTGTTTATTATAAGTAAAGTTAGCAAAAAGTCTAAAATTAACCAGGTTTATTTTTTTTTTTAAAAAAATTTATTAATGAGCTTGAAGTGAATATTTTGTGTTTCAATTTTGAAATTCAACAAGTGAGAAACTAATTTTAGCAAGATAATCTGAAAGTTTAACCTGTATCAGTTTAATAATTAATTTAAGGCCACCCTCCAAACAATTCAAATAACTGTTTAGAGAAAAATGTTGGACACAGAAAAATGGTTTGACATATTTTTAATTGAGAAACATTAGTAAAATTGAAAAATAAATCCCATTGATAACTTGGTGAATTTTATATAAATCGAGGTTTATATGTGTTACAAGTTCATTAATCTGTGGTTCGTGTGGAAGACTCTCATTTGAATGGTTGATAACTAAAGTAGATCATGCTATTTTAACAAAAATCCAAGTTTTAGTAAAGTTTACTATTAATTCTGAAAATGGTAATTTTTAAACTTGCTTTAGATTATAATTGATAAGGTTTTGAAAAAGTAGAATTACATTAATCGTTATACTAATAAGTAGATTATTGTTATTTTCTTTAGTTATTTCACAAACGATTGTAATAAAAAATCATTTTCAGTAATGTTTCCAATTAAAAATGCTGTACATCTATTTTTCTGTGTCCAAAATTTTTCTGTCAATAGTAGTCATCATTTCCTAACAGTCGATTTCAATAAAAAAAAATTTTTTTTAAAAAGAAAAGAAATTGGCTATCAAACGAACAAACTGTGTTTGAATTATTATTTATTGAATTAAAAAATAATATGTCTTCCAGTGTTGTTCTCAAAAACAATATTTTCAAACTTTTTCTTAACTCTTGTTCATAATACTACAATTATTGGTTTTAATTTCAAAAATCGAAAAAATATTGGTTTATTTTTTCTGACTCTTTTTCTTCAATTTTTGATAAAAAGGTTTTTCTCAAAGTTGTGTATTGAAAATACCAAACTTCAACATTGTTCTCCGTTCACCAATTTTGTTTCAATGTGTCCATATTTAAATATACATTTCGAAAACTGTTGAAAAGTAACCAAGTTTTTTACGTGGTTTTTAAGATGTAACCTTTTTTTATAATTTGAGATCAAATCCCAAATCCCAAACTTGACCAAAAACGATAGACAACAGATCCTTCATTTTTAGAATTTGATTAAAACCCATAATTACTGAAAATTATTTTTCAACAACTTCTTAGAGCTCGTCACACAAAAAAAATTATGACGAACAATTGAAAAATTCTTAATCATCCGATAAAATTCTGGTTACTTGTTGAATTTTTTATTTAAAAAAAAATGATCACATCAACTTTTAAAAAAAAGAGTGAGAAATTCCATTCAACCCAGAAAATTCCAATAAATTCTCCAAATAACTGATCACTTTGATTTTTATAAAAAAAATTAACTCAAAAAATAAAAAAAAATTGTAACTCAAAACGGTTCTTGGTTTGGATTTTTTTCTTAAATTCCTATTTAATTTCCAAACAAAAAGGAAAACATTAAAGAAAAAAAAAAATAAAACCAATCATTTTTTTTTCTTTCTTTCTTTTTTTAAACTCTTTATTTTTTTTTTTTTTTTTAAAAAAAAATTTACTTCTCAAATTAAAATTCTCTTTCTAAATGTTGCTGACATGACTAAAATTCCAAGACGTTACTTTTGACGGATTTACATAATTGGTGGACTATGACAATTTTAGAAGGATGTGGTATGTCGAATGATCATAAACATCTTCAAAAGAAAGAATTTACGTAACTTTATCATTTTTAAAAAAAAAAAATTTTTTTTTTTTTTATTTCCAACCATTTTCACAACATCGCTTTTGAACAATTTTGAATGCAAGAACTTTCGAGAAAATCAGATACTGGTACCCATAAGGCTTATTTTATGAAGAGTAATAGTAAACACATCAAACAAAAACCAAGTAACGGCAAGAAAAAAATAAAAAAAAAAAATTAACTGATTGTATACGCTCAATCGACACTTTTAAGACAGACCTACGTTTCTCACAAGAAACTGATACCTTTATAAGAAATTTAAATTCAAAAATTTTCTCTTTCAAAGACATTTAAAGCCCACACAAAATCATCGAAATTTATTTAACGTAACCACAGACATGTACTCGGGCTTAGAAGAAGACTCTATAAAATTTAACTCTTGGTATGAATTCGAATATATTTTGATTAGGACATGATCCTATGCAAAAACACACAACGATCGATATCGGAATTTAGCAATTCGTTCGCTTCAACTATTCTTTAAATTGAGCAAAACACACTATTATGTTTGAGGTTTTTTTTTAATCAATGACTCTGCTACCTTTAATTTGATCGTTTTGATATTTTTCATGTTGCCTGTTTGTATTTCAATTTATTTATTATCGAAGCACATTTTATTTTTTTTAACAAAAAAAAAGAAAATACCCCTCAAAAAATAACCAAATCATGACCCAAAAAAGTCAACTATAAAAAATCAAAGAAATTTTATTATTTGAAATTTTTAAAGAAGAAAAACAAATTATTGATCGAAGAATAGAGAGTTTTATTAGTTTTCCTTTTGAAAATTCAAACTCATTATTTTTGAAATTAATTTTTTTTAAACACAAAAGTCGCATAAACGAAATTCTTTATATTTTTATTTATTTTTTTATTTTTTGATACCATGAAACTTTATTTTTAGAACCTACCAATTCACCACCAAAAAAATATTTTTGTTTTTTGAAAAACAAATACTCTTTCGAAAACTATAACTATTTCGAAAACAAATACTCAAGAATAAGATAATTATAAAAAAAAATCAACAAATATTATCAAAATGAAAATAAATAAAATCAATTCCAACAATATTAATAAACAACATAACTGTAAAAAAAAAATAATTCAAATGCAATTTATTTTTTGATCGACACAAAAATTGTTTATTTTTATTTGTTTCAATTCAGCTTACACTCCAAATTTAATTTTTTTTGCACATTTTATGTTAATTTTTATTTTTTACAAGCGATTTTTATTTTACATACAAGTCATATTATTTGGTTAAAAATTTCCTTTATAATCATTGTTTTGACAACACATATTTGGATAAGAATACTTATTGACTAACTGATTCACAAAATGCATAAATTTGAAAAGATTATTAGAGAACGTCAAAAACACTCAAAAGCAAAAAAAAAAAAACCAAGTCAATTTTTCGAACCAAGAATTTTCATCTTTCACAAACATCAAAGATCAAAAAAAAAAATAAAATCCAAGAAGAAAGAATGACCTACCTAATAAGAATAATGACAGTAATAATACAAATGACAACCAAATTTTTTTTTTTTTTTTTTTTTCGCGTTTATAAAACGACTTGCTTTAAAAAAGAACATCTTTCGAACAAAAATTTAAGGATATATTTTTGACTATCAAAACCAATTATTAAAAGATCTGTCACTTTATCACAATGACCCTTCAATTTTGAAAAATGTTTCAACTTTTCAATTCCACTACATTTATTTTTGATTGAACCAAGCGAATTCACTTATTTTTGCATTTTATTTCACAAATTAGATACTTTTTTCAATCTCTGACAGTAAACAATCTGGAGAATTCAACAGTTTTTTTTTTTTTTTTCTTCAGAAAAATGATTTTCACGATACAATATAAAATGATACATGTGACTTTTACAAATTTTGGATTTTATATTTTGCCTAACCGACTTAATTCACGATCAATTGTTTAAGATATTTCAATAAACAAAAAAAATAAAGTACAAAACACATAAAAATGACACTATCATTCCAAGAAAAATTGAAAAGAAGGAATAAAGACAAAAGAGAATAAAAAATAAAATCAAAAATACAAAATAGAGAAAAGAAAGTTTAAAAAAAACAACGAAAAAGAAAAAACGGAGAAAAAATAAAAAATAAAATCAAAAATACAAAATAGAGAAAAGAATGTTTAAAAAAAAAAAAAAAAAAAAACTGACAAGAAGATAAAAAATAAAATCAAAAATACAAAATAGAGAAATGAAAGTTTAAAAAAAAAAAAGAAAAAGAAAAAATAGAGAAAAAAGACAATCTAAAAAAAACAAAATAAGAAACTCAAGATTTATCCTTTCTAATTTTAGAAATCTCCAAATTTGAAATACTTGGCTGAATTGAATTAACTTTAAAAGTATCTTTATAAAACAAAATTTTACTAATCCACGATTCAAATTAATAATTAAAAATATTAAAATAACAAGAAATAAGAAAATATCTGTATAAGATATGAAAAAAAATTTAAAAAATTCTTTTGAGAATGATTCGAAAAAGTTTAATAGCACAAGTTGAAATTTGGTTGTTAATCTTTTGATTATTTTTGTAAATATTTTAAAATTGATACCCTTAGATTAAAAAAAACAAAACAAATAATAACTTTACTCAAAATTTCATCATTTCAAAGCATTTTTTTTTCAAAACGTTTTATTTGACCATTCACGATTATAGAACAATTATCAATTTCATGATTTTTAATCAAAAAATAAACACAAAAATGATCCCACTCAAATTTTAATAAAATGAACAATTCAAATACAAAAACAACGACAAACATAAACACAAATCCAAATACACACCTTTTTAAAATGACCACATTATTATTAAAGTAGTTTCCATTTTTGACTCGATTTCCTTTTGGCTTTCAAACCTTTCGACAAAAAAAAAAAACAATAATTTTAACAATCAAAGATATTAAACTTTTCAGATTTGAAAAACACTACATATCAGGAATTTAAAGAAAAATAAATAGAAACAATATAAACGAAAACTCTGAAAGAATTTATACTTTAAATACTTTTATTCAAATCAACTGAACACCAACATTTTTTTCAAATAACAATCAAAATAATTTGGTCTGATCTTTGTACTCTCGACTCTGTACCTTGACTTTGATGTTTTTTTATTTCAATTTCTTTTCTAAAGAAGACTATTTTTATTTAATTTTTGTTACCCACAACATAATATTTGTTTTTAAAAAACAACAAGTTTAAAATCTGCAATATACATTGAAAGCAATTATAAATTACTTTATGATCTCAAAATTAAAATTAGTTTCAAAAACTATACCAATCTAAAAGAAACAAATAAAAGAAAAAAAGCGCTTTATTCAATATAAAAATACACTTATCGTTTGACAATTCAAAAAAAATTCAAAAAACCTTAAAAACAAAATATAAAAAAAATCAAACCTTTCAAATAAAACCAGTACAAAATCCAAAAAAATCAAACCTTAAACACAACATCTGTACTATTCAGAATTTTCAAAATTTTAATTTTTGACTTTATCTTGAAACATTTTAAAAACTCAAACTATTAGCGATTTTAAAAACTTCAAATCATTAACGATTTTAAAAACTTTTAATTATTTGCGATTTTGATAATTTTATCCAAAATTTATTCGAACAAACAACACCAATTTTAAATAACGATTATTCAAAGAAAACCAAACAATACTATTATTAAAAAAACCAATTAATAACACAACGATAATTGTAAAATACCACTATTTTTTTTTTTTTTTTTTCATATCAATAACGACTTTTTGAATTAAATCCTTTTAGAAAAATAATTACTTTATTTAATTTTTTACACTTCGATCGGCCAAGATCTTAATTTTTTAAATGCTTTTTGATTTTCAAGAAAACACTTTAATTTAATGTAACAAGTAAACCTAAAAAAAAAAATCAAATAAATCAGAAATAAAAAAAATAAATCAGAAAAAAAAAAAACAAGTAAATCAAAAAAATAAATCATTAAACCAAAAAAAAGAAGATATGTAAACCAATAACAAAACAAGCAAAACGAAATTATTACACAATATCAATATTAAATCATATTATCAATAATTTATAATCAAATTTAGCTTCAATTAATACCTCTATTTATAATTTAATAATATAAAATGAACAAGCCAAACTTTTCAAATAAAACTTTCAGAAATCAAAAGAATTTCAAAGATTTTTAATTTTCAAAACCTAGAAAAAACTAAATCTTATTAAAAAAATCATATATTTTGAAAAAAAAAAATAAAAAAAAAAGTTATTTTGGCCCTTTACAGTAATATACAAAGTAATACACATAACTAAAGAATAAACCTTTTGTTTATTAAAATGAAAATTAACATATTAAGATCTAAAAAAATACCTTAACACCCTCATAACATTTTTACAACTCTCTTTGAATGGAATTTTTGATAATTAATGAACCAAAAGCAATTTTTATACTTATTAATATATTAAAAAAAACAAATACTTTTAAAATTTCGAATGACAACAAAAACAAATCCATTTTTAATTAAGATATTTGATTGAACAAAACAAAACCATTTGTAACAAGCATCTTGCTTATCCGTGTATTAGATCAAAAACTTTATTCGTAATAAAAATAATTATTTTGAAAACATTAAATATGTTTAGAAGTGTTAGGATTATGTTCAGATCATTTGCTTTTTCGATATCTTTTTAATTCTATTTGATAAGCTTCAAAAAGCAGCAAACAAACTTTTTTTTAAAAATATTTTGAATATTGAAAAAAAAAAAAACAAATATTTTTCAACAAACCCAATAACAGAACAGAAAAATGAAATATCAAAAAAAAAAAAAACAATTATTTTTCAAAAAACACAATAACAGAACAGAAAAACGAAATATCAAAAAAAAAACCCATTGTTAACTCTATTTTTTGATTTTATCTAACAAAAGTACTCTCAAAACCATTGGTAATCCTCTTTTAACCTTTGTTCAAATTTAACGAAAAAATCCAATCTATTTCAAAATTCACATTTTTAAAAATTACATACCTTTTATTATTTTGATCCGAAAACTTTAAGCATATTTTTTCTAAACAAAACAAAAACAAAAAAAACAGTCTTAACAAATCTCAACACATCAATTTATTCTAAAAGATGAAACTCAATGATATTTTTGATTCAGAGAATAAATTCAAATAAACATAATTTAAACACAAAATTTCCAAAACTTTTTTTTAAAAGAAATTATCATCACAGTTTTAATTATACAATTTTTGACAAACCAAAATAATCAATCTTTTATGAAAAAAAAATAATTTTTAGTTTTATTCCTCTTCAATTAATTAAAAGATCAAATAATACAAAACATCGCATATTTCCCAAATCAATAATGACAAAGAAAAATAAAAAGATTTTTTATGTTCTCTCAATACACTCCACTTTTTAGAAACATTATCAAAAAAATTCACTTTTTACAAAAATTTTCAGAAATTTAATGAACACACTTAAAAATTAATTTATAACGAATACACAAAATCAAGACACTTAACCTTTACTAGTTTAATTAATTTTCAAATTTCCATTTTAATGATTTTTAAGACAACTTTGAAACAAATAATATTAATTACAATACATTATCTCAATTTTCACAATCGTCAATCAAAATAATACTGTTTTATCTTGGGAAAAAAAAAAAAACCACTCACATTTCCAGAGTCAAAAACAATTATTAGATCATAAAATCACAATTGAAAAAATCGAATAAAGACTCATTTTCAAAATTGCTATTTATCAATCTTTAACATTTACTAATTTGGATGACTGTCAAAAAAAAATGTTCAAAACATATTTTTACTTTGTAATATTTTAAACATACAAGACAATATACTAAAATTCTATTTACCGAAAGAATTAAGCAAATAAACAAAATATTAGAACAAAAGAATAATAATCTTATTTGTATGGCATAATATACCAAACCCAATTAAAAAATTAAAACAAAAAGCTAATGCACATTTATTATTGAAAAACTCTATCTATAAAAAGAAAAAACTTTGAATTACATTTTTTTTTTAATTAATTTGAATATTTGATGTTTTTTTTCAAACATAAATAACTAATAATTAAATATAAACAAAACATAATATAATTCGAAAAAAATCTTTAAATTTTACCGTTCAGAATTCAAACAAGTTGAAAAACAAACTTTTAAAAAAACTTATTAATTTTCATTTTATTTATTTTTGAACAAATCAATTTATTATCAGAAAACTACAGTAAAGACAAAAAGAAACTGTTTTCAATTTCCAAAAAGAAAAAATCTTGACTTTATATTTTTTGAACAATTCACAATTAAAAAACTATTTCATATCAATACTTTTATAAAAGATAACAAAATAATAATAATAATAATAATAATAATTTTGAATAACAATTTACCTATATTAGAACAAATCACTTTTTAAAACCAATTGCTTTTTATTAGAGCACATATAATTTTGAACTGGATTACTTTTATTAGAATAATAATAAATTTTGAACCAATTTTTAATAATAATAATAATAATAATAATTTTGAAACACAAATCCACTTTATTAGAATAAATATACTTTTTGTAGATCATTAAAAAAAAAAAGGATCAGATCATTCATTTTTAATTTATTTTCGACTGATTATTAGAAAACTTTTTACACTTTTTGTTGCAAAACAATTACATCACAACTTTTTATTTTTGAGCACTTTTAAAAAAACATTTATTACCAAAATACAACATTTCAATTACTTAAAAGGACAAAAAAAAAAAAAAAACAAGAAATAAACATTTTGCTTATATTTAAAATGAAAAATTAAAAGCAGATAAAAAATAACAAAACAAAAACCATTTAATTAGAAAAAAATATTTTACTTTTTTGTACAATAATGCACAAAATAACTTTACTAATTCATCAAAATGAAAAAAAAAAAAACTTTCTCAATAATTTTCAATTCATAACCAAAAACATGCAATTATTTTTCCAGCATTTTATTAAAAAAAATTTATCAACAAGATCAAAAATCATTTTCCCAAGATTTTAATTTAGTTTTACATTTCATATTTTAAATCAACATTTCTGTTCATAACTACAAGAAAACAACTATACAACATTTTTTAATATTTTTCACAAAACCCAAATGACATCATTTTTTTTTAATTTTTCGAAAATAACATTATTATAAAAAAATTATCACACTTTTTGCATAACGAAAAACTTATTAGAAACATTAATTAACTATTACAAAATCTTTCTAATTAAATTTAACTGTAACAACACCTCAAAACAAACATTGAAAATCCATACCTTTAACAAATCAATTTTCCAAAGAAAAATAAAGAATCTTTATTGACAAAAAAAGAAAACTAGATCGCTTTAAAAAATTTTTGAACAACAACTTTACTTTAGATTTCCTAATTTTCAAATTATCACACAATAACTTACATTGTTACTTTTTGACTTTTTGAATTTCACATTTTGGAAAAGATCAAACAAATATTTAACTTTCACTTTGATTATTTTAATTTTTGAATCAACGAATTACACTTTGAAAAATCAAAAAAGGCTTAATTATGTAAAAACTATGCTAGTTCAAGAACAAATAAGCAATTAAACAATAATTTCAAAATTAAACTTTTATTTAAACACATTCAGTAAAAATTTCCAAATTTTGTTCATCAGGAGATGATTTGAATTAATTTAAAATGTATTTTTAAAAATTAGCATGAAAAACTTGAATTTTTGAGCACTACTAACAAATATTTTATCTTATATTCGAAGTTAAGATCAAAAAAAAAAAATCAAAGAAGAATATTTTTCATCATTCAATTTTTTAACAGCACTCAAGATCTCTAAAAATATTAGCTGATTCAATCAATTTTTGTTTCATTTTGACAAATGTAAGAAAAAAGAAGAAAGAAGAAAGACGAAAAAAAAAATGAATTTTTTAATTATATTAATTATCTGCCAATATCTGACTATGGCTTTGTTACTCGTTTGGATCTATTACAATCTTTTTAATTTATACAATATTTCACACTATTTTTTTCTAGCAAAGAACTACTTTTATGATATCTTTCTCAAAAAATTTTCATCCACGATAATTCACCACATAATAATATTTTATTTGAATTTAACTTGACAATTATTTTATCTTTTTATTAACCTAATTTTATACAAATTTTAAATAACTCAAAAACACTAACTGTTAAGATCAATTAATTTTATTCTCTGATCAGAGACTTTATTATCATTTTCTCTACTTTTTTTTTTTTTTCTTTTTTCCAAACAAAATGCAACTGACAAATTAGATTAATAGCATTTAGAAAGTTACTCATACTGTGGAAACCGTGGTTGAATAAAAAATCTGGATGAATTTTTTCTATTTGTATTATTAGTAATTTTTTTTAAAAATTTATTAATTCCTCAAAAAAAAATAGCACAACCAATGCATTGTATATTCAATAGTAAATAAATCTCCTATTTAAAGAACTTTAATTTACAGCAATTCTGCTATGTGAAAATTTAAATTAAATGGAATTGATCAGAAAATTATGTAAAAAAATAAAACTTGAACAGAAATATACCTTTTGTTAATTACGGTAATGTAATACTATATGAAGAATCTGTACATTTAAAATTCAAAACTTTGTTCCCAAGGATTTTTTTTTTTTTTATTTTGATTTACTAGCATACATAACCAAAACACCTATCTTATTTTCGAATTTTTTAGATTGAATTGTCCAGTTATTTTTCATAATACTCATAATAATAAACACAACAAACATTCATCGATCAAGATCAGACGTCATAATGCTTTAGCCATTTATGTAAGACAACAAAATTTTATTTTTTTTATTTTGACTTTTAAAATACATTTTTTTAGATATATTCTCTTTCAAAAACGCAATTTAAATAATTGATCGTAAAATCAGAAAATTACAATACTTACTATGGCGAATTGAATCTTTGAGTTTAACATGTGTATACTATTATTTGAATTATTCTAAAATAAATAACTATATGTTGCAATAATCAGCAAACCAACCTTGGATCTTGAATTTATTATTTTTTTTTTTAATTTTTCTGTAATTTCCATTTTATTCACCCAAGCTATGTATTTTTCATTTTAATTTTTGCAACTCTTTTTTTTTTTTTTTATTATTAACTTATCATAATTTTTATTCGTATCTAATATTATCTCAATTTGACAACAATTTTTTTTTAAGATCAATTTATCTTTTACATTAACTTTTATTATTCAAATTATTCCAATCAATTACCCTTATTTATTTTTATTTTTCCACTTCAAAATTAGACACAATATCCGTTATTATTACAATCTATTAAATTCATAACTTTTATTATTCAATCTTTATAACAAAAATTAACAATATTTCAAAATACCGAACAACCCAACAAAAACAATTTATCTTTTTTAAACAATCAAAACACTTTCAAATAACTTTTTACATTAACATTATTTAAAATTTTTTATTAAACATGTCAAACAACAAAACACATTTAGAATTTTCGCTACTCCACAATTTATAATATTTTACTATTATCTAATTTTTAAAACACATTTATTTTATTAAACAAATCCAATAATTTTATTATTATAAAAAAGAAACAACAATACACTTATTTAATAACAGTTAACAAATATACAAACTAAATTATTTAAACACCACACACTATAGTTTTTATTAATACTATTTGGTTTTTAGTTAGTACTACAAATTTCAGAATTTTATTTTTATTTACACTTTTAAATTTACATTTTAACAAAGCAGGTATACATTATTATTATTTTTTTAATTTATTTCGAAGAGTCAATTACAATTAAATATTCGGTGAGTTTTACGATTTTTTTTTTTTTTTTTTCTTTTCAATTTCTTTTCTGTTAAACTTTCCATCCATGAGAGATTTAGCAATTATTTCTTTACTTTTTGAAATGAAAATAAAATATTATTATTTTTTTTTTTAATTCAAAAAACAGTCTACTGAAGTAGAGGCACAGAACAAATGGATCTTTTGATCTTTATATCATAAGGTTTTGCTGTTCATTATTTTTTGATGCCAACATTTCAAATTATTTAAATTATTTTTAGTTTTTTTTTTGTTTTTTAATTAAAGATCATTCTTTTTGATGTTTTGAGGTATTTCTCAATACCAATGAAAAACAGGAATTATTAAAAAGAAAATGATTATTTTTTCTTTTTTTTTTTACGAGTATTATTATTATTTTTTTTTTTTGTTTTGAGGGATTTATTTGAGGTTTTCTCAATACCAATGAAAAACAGGAATTATTAAAAAGATAATGACTAATTTCTCGTTTTTTTAAGAGGAATATTATTTTTTTTTTTGTTTTGAGGTATTTATTTGAGGTTTTCTAAATACCAATGAAAAACAGTAATTATTAAAAAGGTGGATAATTTCTCTTTTTTTTCAATGCTCTTTAAAGGAATAAAAATCTTTTTTTTTTTTCAATCTCTTTCTAGATCTTGAAAATTTTACATTTAATTTGTAAAAAAATTCAAAGATCGAGACAAAGTGTTTCTTCTTGGAAACATTGTCCTTTTAATTTTTATTTAATGTTTTAATCAATAAATTTAAAGCTGTTTTTAAATATACTCTAAAAGTTTAATATAGCGTTACACAAACTGATTAAGGGACTAATCTCTATTAAAATTTTTTTACCTAAATTTAATAGAGATTGAGAAATATTTTAATCAATTACTTAGATTGGAAAGACAATGTTTATTTTCAATATTAAACTTATTTCTAGATAAGGAATCCTTCTTTAGAAATTGATCAAAAAAAAAATAATAATAGAGACTAGTCCCTTAAAATGATATATTAGACAGTTTGAAGCTACTTATAAAAATTTTTAGTCAGCACTTTTTCAAAACAGCTGTATATTGCTAAAATTTTCAAGTTAAAATATGAATTATTAATTCGAGTAGTCCTTTAAAAAAAGAGGTAAAAAATGAATCGTCCTATTTTTTGGACATAACTATAACGATTCTGTTCCGTGCTTTTTTAGATACTGATAGGTGAAAACTTTTTTTTTTAGACTTTTAAACAATATTTTTTGAATTAGTTATCTCAATTTTAAAAAAGTGAGGAATTTTTCAAACTGTTATGAAATTTTCGATATTAAAAAAGTGAAGACTTTTTTAGAATTAAAACTTTTTGGAAATTTTTATAGTTTTAGTAAAGTGAAGAATCTTCCTGTTAATAAGGTGTATAGGTTGGAGTGTGGAGGAAAGCACCTTTTTCAAAAAGTAGCCCACTTTACTAAAATAAAAAACAATTAAAAATTTTAATTCTGACAAAATCATAAAAAAAATACTGACTTTTTGAAAATGGCTATAATCATTTATATATTCTCAATTTTTTTTAGACAATTAGAGCACCCAAAGTTTGAAAAAGACTATTTATCTTATTTTTTCGTTTATTCTTGAAAAAATCATTATTATTTTTTAATTTCAGTTCAATATTTTCTATTAAAAAGAAAAAACAAAAAAATCATAAAGTTCTGGGCTTCAAAGAAGAAATAAATAACAATTTATGGAAGCAATCAAAAAAAAAAATTCTTCAACGAATTGGCATTGATTCTTCAAAAAAATATTGATGAAAAATTAGCAACAAAATAATAATCACATAATATTTATACTTCAACCAACACATTGCATAATAAACATACAATTTTACTTTACAAAAACAAAATAATGGTACTAAAAATACAATTATATAGAAAACGATTGCATTTTTTCTAAATTTTTTCTTCCAACTTGCTACAATTGTATTGTAAATCTAAAATATATAAATTACAGCTATATTAGAAAAGTGCGTACCAAAAGTTTTATTAGATGTTGACTGAACTGATTAAAACATACGAATTAGAAAGTTATAAGCCCTGTTTATAAAACTTCGATTCCACACCTTTTTAAAACAGCTATAACAAAGATTCTTTTATAAATTCCGAACCAAAGATTTTTTCCATTATTTTTCTCTTTTTTTTATATTTTATGCTTTAAAAAGATATTTTTAAACATTCTAAAAAGTTTTAGAAGTTATAAATAAAAAATTATATTTACTTGAATATTTTTTAGTACAAATTATTGAATATAAACCAATTTACCCCTTTACAGGTATTGATATTAAAAGAAAAATTCCATCACCAACAAAAAGACTTTGATAAACAATCTTATATTCAAATATATCTGGGAAGTTATACCCTGACTTCTTTTATGAATAAATATTAAAAATTTACCTTTTCGATTTTAGAAACTGTTTTTTTTTAATAGTAAAGTTTAAATTGAATTTCATGAACAAATTCCAAAGTTTAATTATAAAAGGATTTTTTTGAATTTCCATTGAAAATTAATTTGTTTTTTTCAGAGAAAAATCAACCAAATTCAAGATACCAAAAAGGAATGTAATATTTCATATTTGTTATTTTATATTGAAAGATTTTGAAAACTATGAAAATTCTATAATTTCAAGGTTTCTCCTCTTATCTTTTTTCACTAAAAAACTTTTTGGAAAATTCAAGAAGCTTTTGGATCTTTTTTTTTAAAGGGTAAACTCCACAGTTAGAATTCATTGAGTCCAGAGAATAAAATTTGATTACAGTTGGTTCCACTTTTAAGGCATAAACTTTCAACGAAATTTAAGTCACACTAAAAATCTCAAATTAAAGCAGAAAATTCAGATTCTAGTAAAGACAAATTTGTGTAAAAAAAAATTACAAATTTTGTGCCTTAGTTTGAGATTTGGTTGTGCCTTAAATTTCGTTGAAAGTTTGTTCCTTTAAAGTGAAACTGACTGTAAGTAATAAGATCTATGATTTTTTCAAAATTTATAAAAGTTTTAAGATGTTCAAATTGGAAAAAAAATAGTTTGTATAAATAATTTTTTTTAATCATTCTTTTCAAAAGTTGATTTAACTTACAAATCAAAACTTTAAAATAATAAACTAAAATTCAAAATTTTCCACACAGTTAAAACGTTCCAAACAATCACAATAATACGATTTCATTGAAATTTGAGATAATTTTGATTTTTTCTAAAATATGGAAATCATTTTTTCATCTTTTAGTTTTTGTTTTCATTTCATTTCTTGAATAACGTAATTTACTTCAGTTGGATCAAAATTTTTCTACAAGGTTTATATTATGTTAAAGTTAAGTTGTTTCAAATAGAAGAACTCAAATAAAATTAGTTGGTAGTATCTAACCATTTGATCGATCAATATTCCTAATAGAATTTAAACAAATTTACCAATGTATTTTTTTGTTTTGCTCTCTCCAAAATTTTTAACACACCCATGATTTATTTGTATTGATAATTATTTATTTATTGTTTTGTTAGTATTTTATTTTATAAAAAGGTGTTAACATTTCAATTTGTGAATGGTTCTAAGTTGGTAAATCTTCGAGAAGTGGTTAAATAAGTTTTTTTTTCACAAATCGAATTTTGGTGTGTTAAAAATTTTGAATTGGGGTTTAGAAAAAAAACCAACAAAATGCTAAAGATCGGCCACTCCAATTTAAAAAAGAAATCAGAATCTTTTTATTACTTTTTAAAAAAGCAAATCACTGAACTCTGAATCCCAAAGTTTGATAATTTTTTGATTTTTATTTCTCAGAAACCAATCCAACACCTCTGGTGTTTTACAAATTCTAAATTGGTAATACTAGAAGTTGTCAAAATGATAAACTTTAAAACTAACATAATTAAAAATGATGTTAGATTGGTAATTGAAAAGAAATTATTTTTTTTCCAGAAAGAGTGTGAAAAGAGGTAAAATAACACAGTTTTTCACAGAAAAAAAAATCATTTGTTTATATCAAATCTTATTTAATTTTCACAAAAAAAAATAATTCACTTCTTTTCTTTGAAACGATCAACAAGTATTTTCAATAAGTTAACAGATAAATATATTGGATTTTTGAAAAAGAAAAAAACAAAAAAATATCAAAACAAAAAACAATTATATATAAACCTTTAAAGATTATATTTTTTGAAAAATTTTTGAACAAAAGGAACCCCAATAGTTATTAATAAATCATTAACTATTTTTTTTTGTAATTTTTTTGTTATTTTGAAGATGACTAAAGAAATAAATATCATAAATAGAATTTTACTCTCACAATCATTAAAGTCCATTTAAAATTTTCATACCGGCGAAAATAATCGATAAAATCTAAAAATGTTGAGAAAAAATAACATTAAATTTTAATTACAAAATTACTCTTTAAATTAAAGAGTATTTTATTAATTTTCAAAATTGGTCAAACTAAATTTTTTATAATTTTGAATTAATCGTGTTTCAATAATATATTTTAAAACCTGTATAATGACCAAAAAAAAGACAATCATTTATTCATTACAGTCAGTTTCACTTTTAAGGTACAAAGTTTCAACGAAATTTAAGGCACGTGAAAAATTATTTCAAATTAGAGACACAAAATTCAAATTCTAGTAAAAATAAATTGTAAAAAAAAAAAATTCCAAATTTTGTGCCTTAATTTGAGATTTTTTTGTACCTTAAATTTTTACGAAAGTTTGTAACTTAAAAGTGAAATTGACTGTATAAAAAACACTTTTAAAATTACTTTAGTCAAAATAAAGTGTGCAAAAAAAAATAATGCGTGTTTCAAAATCTAAAGCGTGTTTTTTTTGCTATAGAAGACCTATACATTAACCAATCAAATAAACTGATTACAAACCCTCAAAAACACGATATTGGTTACTTAAAGTTCTATTATTTTAAAGAAAATTCTAAAAATGAAGGATCAAATTGTAAAATTTATATCTAAAAATAGAGTAAATTTTGAAGAAAATTTTTATCATCAAAAAACAAAAAAAATCAATAAAATTTCGAAAATTATTTAAAATTTTCAAAGATTTGCATGAATAATTCAATTTTTACTTTCAAAATTGATTTGAACTTAGGTATACTATTTGGTAGTAGATTGGATGTTGCCTTGGTACAAGAAGAAAAAAAGCACAGATAATATTTCGAAACAACTGATTATAGTCTTTGTGCAAACATTATTTTGATCACTGTAATTTAGATTATTAAATTTCATTTTTTATTTTCAAGATTCAAAATTAAAATGATTATTTTGTGATTATGAGTATTTTATTACGTAAATTATAGAAAATACAAAATACTGAATATCAAAAATCAATATTAAATATTTGCCAAAATTTGTTTGAAACCCAAGTTTAACACCAAAGTTAAGTAGGATATTTTTTCCTTATTACAAGTTACAAAAGTCTAATTGTTCTCTTAATTATTTTTTTTTCAAAACCAAAGCCAATATTCCCTAAAATACCAACCAAACCACTTAAACCCACTCTAGAATACTCTAACCTACCCAAAAATACTCTAAAATACCTAAAACTACATGAAAAGGGGTTTATTTGATTTTTTTTATTCCATTTTTACCCTGGCTGAATCTTCTTTATATTGAGAAGAAAAGTTACAAAGGAAAAGGAATATGTGGTTATTTGCTAATATTGTGACACTGAAACGCGAAAGTATAGGTAACTTGAAAATAAAAACGAAAAAAGCAAAGGCTAAAAATGACAAAAGACTTTAAAGCAAATCAGATCAAAAAAAAAATAAATTATAACAACTTAAACAACGATCCCCAAAAGAACATTCATGATCAATTATCAAATTAAATTAAATCAACCAAAAATATTGTGGTTGTGATTTTGGAAAGTCCTTAATTAAAGATTGACATTGGTTAATTTTTTGCTTTTATTGATTATATACCTTATCAACTCCCACTTATATTTCAAATTTTTTTTTTTCTTTTTTTCTTTTTCTCCTTTTTCCTTTTCAATTTTTTGATTTTGCTTTTGCTTTTTTCAACATAAAAAAACTTGTGGGTGTCTTTACCTTAAAAAATCATGAAATCTATGATTTTATGCTTAAATTACCATTGAGAAAATTTAAGTAAAAGGACATTTAGGGTGTAATTTACACTTCTTTTATCAATAAAAAAATATGAATGGGTTTTTTTTTAATAATGACCCCCTAATGTATTTCAATAGAATTGACTATTTTTAAAATATTAATAATTTGACCAATTTTGAAATTTTACCAAATTTAAAATAAAATAATTTTCCCTAATTAAATATAAAATGAAAATAAATTATAATAAAAAGTAGTGAAAATATTAACGGATAAGATATTAAATTGTAAATATTATGAAAATTAATTTGTAATTTCATTTATTTTCAATCAAATTCCTTTTTTTAAGAATCAAACTTTTAAAATGATAATTCACCCACTTGTTAGAATGATGATTAATGAGACCATACTTATTCAAAACAGCATTCAATCAATCAAAAAACAAGAATAAAAATTATCATTATCCAAACTCTAGCAAACCTCTATAAAACTCTATTATTTTCAAAAATAGTTGATCTACTAAGGCTATCACACAATTACTCGAGTATTCTAGAAAAACCTCACTTTAATACACTTTAAGTAGTTTTACTACTTGTTTCATAAAAAAATTGTTATTTATAAAAAGGATTTGATTGGAAATAAATGAAATTAAACAACAATTTTACTAATATTCACAATTTAAAATCTTTTCTGGATTTTTTTCATGTCCTGTATATTTTCCCTACTATATATATATATATATATAAACTTTATTTCAGTTAAAGGGGCCCAATTTATTTTAAACATCAATTATTTTATATAATTGACCTTTGAAAATATATATAAAAAATAAAGAGAATAATATAAATTAAGAAATTTTTGAGATCGACCTGAAAGAAAACTAATTAATTAATAGATTTTCAAAAATTGAAAAACTCTAATTCTTAGGACACCATTGAGAAAAACAATTATGTCCGCTTTGGAATTCTACTGAGATTTGAATAATACATAGGAAAAAATTTTCAATTCCTTTTTCATACTTGTTCTTTTAGAAATCAAGTCCTTAAACGAAGTGTGTTGAGATTTATGGTCTCTATTTGAAAAAGGAAATTGTTCTATTTTGTCTCTAATTGAAGATCAAAGAAAATTCCAATAGAAATCAATATGATTTCTCAACAATCATTTTCACAGTTTCAATAACCATAGAATAACACATTTTTACCAAGTGACTATTGATCTTGTAATAATTTTTTTTTTGCAACTGAATTACTTGTTAAAAAAAAAATCGTATAAAAAAAAACAAAAATAAAAAAAAAAATCAATAGAAATATAATAAAGTATTTAAAAAGAAATTTAATGAATTCGGAATACAAATAAAGGAATTTATGTTATTTTTTTGATAGTATTATTTAATCGGCGTATATAAAATAATATTTTACATCAAATAATTTTTTTCTAACAGTTTATCTACTATGTGAAAAAATAATTTTAAAGTTCCAATTGTATTTATTTAAAGTTGAATTTTCAGATTATAAACAACTGCTGAAATTTAAGATTTTTCCTTGATATATGGAAGCTCAAATTCTACCTAAAAAAAAAAATAATTTTTTAGTAAAAAGTCCTTTGGAATATTTAGGTTTAATTATTTGTAAAATGTGTTTAAATATGTTTTTAATAAATAAATTATTAATTGAATTCCCCTTATTTTACTTTCAATAAGATAAAAGGAAATTGGTTAAAAATGGAAAAAGAATTAATCAGACAAATCAAGTAAAATTATAATAAATTAAAATTACAAGTATTGCGCAACACCATCGTGAAAAATTAATTTTCAAAAAAAAATTAAATTTTTGCTAATTTTACCCTTTTTAATAACTTCAATTAGAATAAAAACTATTGGTTAATAAAGGATCTTTGATCAAAAAAAGTTTTTAAGATATTTTATAATTTAAGTTGAAAAATCTAATTTAACAGTAATATTTTTTTTTTCAATTTTAATAGTAAAAAATTTGAAAACTTTTTTTCTTCTAGTTAAGAGGTCATTTTATTATATTTCAAAAGTATCTTAAATCTGATGAATATCTTTCAAATAGGTAATCAATTATTTTAACTATTAAAGAATTATTTTTGTTCTTTTAAATTGGAAAACATTTTTTTTCTTTAATTTTCCGTTAGGTTTTCTTGAGTTTTCTATTTATTAGGAAAATCGATAGATTTCACAAACAAAACAGAAAACCTTAAGAAAACTTAGCCACTCTACGGCACTTGACGGACACTCTCGTTAAGTTTTTCGAATTTATAAGAATTAATTACAATCGAAGATTTTTTTCTCCATTCTTTTGAATTAAAAAAAAGCTAGGCACTTGACGGCACACTGCGGACACTCTTCGTTAGGTTTTCTAGGATTTAAAAGAATTGAGTAAAATCTTTAATTTTTTTCTATTCTTCCGAATTTTGGAAAATCAATAGATTTAGGTTTTTTTTTTTTTTACTTTTTGTAATAAAAATAAAATTTAATAAATTTTCTTTTCATTTCAAAAATTAAAAAAAACCTAGGTACTCTACAATACTTGACGGACACTTTCAATATTTATCATCAGTTATTTTTTTTTTTTTTCAGTATTTGAGTTTTTTAGATGATAAGAGTGTTTTCAAAACTATTAGTTATTATCTCATCAAAAAAATATTCTAAAGTTGAATTAAACAAAAATCCATTGTTACATCTATTTAATAATTTTTACCCCAAAAGAGACCTTTTTTTCTAGACTAGAGATTTTTAAAAATCGGTATAACTACTAACAACAATAAATAAAACAGCCCCATGATTTTTTAATAACTGGAATGTTGATTATATTGTGGATAAACTCGATTAACAAGGACCAAAGGTTAATTGAAGTTGTATATTTGTCTAACTTTTTATTTACAATTTTATTTTTATCATTCTACTGTATTTAATATATTAATGCTATAAAAAATAGAGTTTTTACTATTTTCGAGTTAAATAAAGATTTTCATACCTTTATCCAAACTTTTGGTATAGTGAATATAATATCTGATTATTTTAAAAGAACAATAGTTTTTTAATCAAAAAATCATTTTTGTGAATACCAACGATAATTTATACGCCAGAGGGTTTAATACCCAAATCGAATAATATCTGTTTTTTTCTATTTATCAAAACTCAACTTAAACACGATGCCAATCAAAAAAAGAATAATTTATCTATAAAATAGATTATATGCTTCGAAAGGGGGGCGAAAAGAAAACCGTTGGACTAAAAAATGATAAAAATAGCAATTTAAATAAAAAAATTTCCTATTTGGGTGAAAGGTGTAGGATTGATATTGGTGTTAAAAGTTTTAATCAAGTCAAATATTTTTAAATTTAGTTCAGATAAACTAAATATTTTTTTAAATCACTTTTCTCTATAAGTTAACCATATGTTTTTTTCAAGTGATAAATGGTATCTTTTTTTCAAATTCCTAAATATTCTACAGATTCTTCATTGGAAAAAATGTAAAGATCTTGTAATAAAATAAAAATATAAATTTGAGAGATTTACATTATCAAGCGTACTATTCTGATTTTAAACTTAGATAATCTATTAAATATTTTTAAATAATATTCTATAATATTAATACCTAATTATTTTCTCAATTAAAAATTAAATATCTGCCCCATTTTTCGAAATAAGGTTTTTATAGGATTTTCCCCAAATATGACTTGTAAATGTTTTAATAAGTGAATTTTTTTTATTTTTTTTTCACTTGTGGGGTTACTTATACTCAGAAAAAGAGTTAAAAAGTAATTATTGCGTGTGTAAACTAGTTAATATTAGGAAACTGAGATCTAAAAGTAATAATAACTTGTAAGAGAAAAGAAAAATCAAAAAACAAAAAACATCAAATATTTAAAGTAAATTAGATCAAACAGAAAAAAAGAAATTACAATAATTTAAAAAAACTACCCAACTAACTACAATAAAATTCCACATTCCAACTGGTTAATCAATCTTTCATTGACAATGATTCAATGTATTCTTAATTAAAGACATCATATGTTTGTATTTTTATTGTTTTTTTATCAATTACTTCATAATAAACCCGATTTAAATATCTTTCTTAACTTCTTTTTTTATTTTTATTTTGTATATTTTATCAATTTTTTGATTTTTTAGACAATCTAAATGTTTTCTTATTTTTCTTTGAGTCTTTTCGATTTACCTTTTCTTATATTGAAAGAAAACCCTTTTGATTTTGCTATACAGCCGAAGTTAGAATTGAATAATAATCATATACAATTTTTTTGTAGTTCTGACAAAAATGTGGTTCTATCGTTCGATATAACACCCCTTTCTTTCAATAAATTTTTTTATTATGATCAATTTTTGACAAAATAAATTATCCTAAACAATAAATTTTGACATTTTTTTGGGTTTTTTTTTCATTTTTTTTTTTTTTTTAATATTCCCTCTCTACTAAATGACATTTCTAAAAGATGGACACTATTTAAAAAAGTTTATAGAATGGTAATACTACAATTTCAATAAATTTGGAATTATTATGAATATTTAATAAACTATTTCATATTTTGCCTCATCTGTTTTGTTTTTTTTCTAATTACCGTTTTTTTTTGTTACTAACGAGTTATTTATTTCGTTAGCTCAGTAATATTTTTTTTTCCTAAATAATACAAGATTAAAGTCTAATATTGTGAAATTACTCACAATTAGTTGATGATATCCAATTGTTTGATCGATCAATAATTCTTGGTTAAATTCCAACAAATTAACAAATGCATTTTTTTTACTATACTAATTCATCATTTTGTAATCACCTACTTTTTATTTTTTTACCTTTTATTTTATCTTTTGTTTGGATAAAAATGATTACATATAAAAATACTGATACCAAATATCTTTAACATGACTTAAAGTAATGTTTAGAAAATTATAAAAAATTCGTTTTATTTTGCCTATTTTTGATTTTGGGTGTGTCCAAATTTTAGGAAGTCGGTGAGGAAATCAAATGGTAGAAGAGTGTCAATTTGTTTAATAGTTGTTAAACCAAACCCAGAGAACTGGTTTATCCCATTTTAAAAAAACGTCTAATCTTAGTTTGAACTGATAGGTTTAAATTTTGAAAACTCTGATAAAAAACTAGAAAAAGTTTTTTAAATAAGATCGAATAATTAAATTAAATAGTGGAAAAATATGGTAGTCAATTCGAGAAATATTTATTCAAAATCGAACTTCTTTGTGCAATTGATATATTACTAGTAGTTTTTTTAGTTGTCAAGTCGAAATTTACACCTCTTATGTGAATATAATTGAATTATTTTGACAAAAAGAAAATAATTATGTAAAAAAAAAAATTATTATTATTTGTTTTTTATTTGTAAAAAAATTTATTAGTCAAATGAAAGGAAAATTTAAACTATATTATTGTTTTTTAAATAATATTTTTAAAATTGTAAAATCAAACAAGTTAGTTTTAATTTAATATAAGATAAATTAAAAAAAAAAAGATGTTTGTATGATAATTCAATAAATTAAGATTATATATAAATATATATATATATATATATATATATATATATATATGTTTCAAAATCTATTTATACACATGCATATACGTATACATAAATTATTGATAAAATATATCGGCAATTATAACTAAAAATAAAAAAAAAAATGTAAAATTATTGTAAAAAATAGAAAGTTTTTAGTTGATCACAGAATTAAAGCAGCTCATGCATTAAAATAAAACAATTTTAAGACTTCTTTTATAAACCCAAAGTGATCACTTTTTTACAAAATAACTTTAGCAACATTTTTTTTTTTCTTTTTTTTTCTCTTTTTCTAATTTTAGAATCCCCTCACCTTCTATCCTTTTTTCATTTTTAAAATCTTTTTTCTTTGGTAGCTTAAATTTCCTAGATATTTTCTGAAAGACCTCTTCAACCCCCTTTCCAGTTTTTGCACTTGTTTCAAAGTACATGATACCATTTTCTTCGCAATATTCTTTCACTTCTTCGGAATTGATCCGTCGCTCAAGATCACATTTATTTCCTACCAATGTTATAATCATGTTTGGTTCCCCATTGGTTGATAATTCTTGGATTTTGTCTTTTGCTTTATTAAGTGTATACTATGGAAGGTGGTAATTATTTTGGAAGGAATATAAAAAAAAAGAATCAAGACTCATATTAAATAGATTGTTTATATTCTAAAAACAAAGGCACCCAAACTAAAATTATTGTTGTTGAGAATAACTCTTTTGAATTTTGAGACATACGCCCAATACACAAGTGTAAACATGGTGTTTCTCTTTTGAGAGTTTTTTTTTTTTTTGATCAAAACCAATATTTCGAAGAAACTATATATTTAATATCCTGCACGAGGTACGAAAAAAAAAATTCACTGTAAGAATGGGTATTTTGAATAGGCTTCATCAGGTTTTATTAAAGAATAACTCTTACTGAACATTTTTTAAATTCCATTTTGATTATTTTTTTCGAAATCTAGTTTAGAATCAGACAAAGTCATTCTTTGATTAAATGTGATGAGATTCACTCAAAGTACCGGTTTTGAATTGTTTTTTTTTTTGTATGTTCTCGCACGGGAGACTATTTTAATAAGTAATTTCTTCATAAAATCGATTTTTATCAAAAAAAAAACTCTAAAAATAGAAGAGTCATTTTGAAATTTGTAATACCTTTTTTTTGAAAAAAAAAAAAAAAAAAAAAAAAAGAGGTAATGGGTGCTTGAGTAAGAGTTTAGCCATTTTAAAAACTTGAGGATCAAAAGTTTTTAAAAAGATGGTACTCAAAGTTCTTAAAAGAGCGAGCCAAACAATTTGATTACCACTTTTTTTAAAACTGTGATTATTATTCACATTTTAAAAAGATTGTGGAAAATTTTGGTTTCTTTTTCAAGAAGCAATTAATCAGAGAAAAATCAGTTTGGGTGCTGGTGCCCAACTAACAAAAGAAATTAAGGAAACTTACTGCTTCATTCAAATCAAAAACTACCAGTGCAGCAGCAGCCTTTCGATAGTACCTTTGTTGTGTAAACAATTTAAAATTAATAAAGTTATAAAAAAAATGTAGATTAAAAAAGAAAAATAAATTTCTGCATTCTTGTGGTAAATAATTCAACACAATTCGAGAAAATATTGGTTGCTTGAAATATTACATAGGCGCTAAACTTTCGTATCTTTCTTGTCCAGCTGTGTCCTTTGTGGTCGATCGATCGTAAACAAAAATAAAAAAAAAAAATAAATTAGAAAACAAAATAAAAAAAATTAATCAAAAACATTGCGTTTGTGTTTAGGTTTAAGAAAGGTTCCTTTTTTTTTTGAATCTGAATTTAAAGAAAGTTGAAAATAAACCAAAAGACAAAAAAAAATAATTTTGGTTTGCAAAACAAAAAAAATTATAAAAAAAAAAAAAAAGTTAATTAAGTTCTGAATTGAGAAAGAGAACGGTTTTGTGAAGAAGTGTTTGATCCAAATGTACTCGAAAAAAAAAAAAAAAAAAAAAAATTGATTATTCCAAAAGCAGATTTAATTTTTGCGAAATTCTAAATGTTGGTTTAGAACAACAAGGATCGAAAAAATTTTGATTTTATTCATTCAGAAAAGAGTCTGAATTGGGCCACTTCATTTTCTAAAAAGAGGTGTTAATTTTGGATCAATTTAATCACTTCGGTAAACTTAAAAAAAATTTCCAAACAAACTAAAAAACAGATTTCAAAAAGAACCAAGAAACCTTAAAGATAGACAGAGAAATGAAAAAAAAAAAACATACCCAAATTTGTAAGGAAACTTTGTGAGTTGAAAAGTCCAGTTCTTTTGTTAAAAAACTAGCACCAATTGTTGGTTCTTGATTTTCAAAGAATTCACCTTTACAAAATTGATACACTAATGAAGATTTCCCAACAGAACTTTGACCGAGAAGAACTATTTTTTTTTGAACAGTTGGTATACTCATGATTTTGTTTGTGAGTAAGGAATATTAAAAGTAATATTATTGAAAAAATGAATATTTTGGATTATTGAGAAATGAAAATTATTCTTGATTTTTAATCGATTAAAAAAATAACGAAACACAAACTGTAAATTGAGTTTAACGAACAAGTTTTGGTTGTTTGTATTTATAGTAAGAAAAGTGTTCTATGATTGAGTAAACAAGAATTTACTTTGATACACAAGGAGAACAAAGGAACAGATACTCCAATTAAGGTTCATAAAAGAGAATTTAAATCATAAGATCGGTAACAAAAAAGGAATAAATAAATGTTTGCAAATAGTAACTTTGAAGATAAAGTATTTTTTCAAAAGTTTTAATGATCATTATTAGTTGAGTGAGTATCTTTTTTTTAGTTTGTGAAAATATATTAACAAGATCGTTTGATTATTAGAGGTGTTCTCTTAATTCCTTGGACTTCTAAATTGAATCCCCCAAAATTGATTCTTTGAGAGGCTTATTTTGATACAAAAATTAGCAATTTGACTAATTCAACCCAAAACTAGATCTCAAATTTAGTTTTTTTACAAACAAAAGAGTAATTGAGTTTCAGCAAAACGATCGTCCACTCTGATTTAATTTAACACTTTTATATAAAAAATATTTAGATTTCTGAATTTAATAATATCAGTGTACAAAAAAATACAAAAACTGGTCTAATTTTTTTCATACAATTTCGATTTTTATGAAGGATTATCCGAATTTTATGGTTAGTGAATACTATTTTTCCACCTAGTAACATATTTATAGATTTAAAAGAAACTACATCTACGGGATCTTGCTAACTTGAAAAATTTAGGTTTTTTCGGAAAATTTTGAATTTTGGTAAAGCTATTTTTAGGTTGAATTTATCATCTTTGTTATTTTCTCTTTACAAATCTTGATAGTATTCTTGAAAACATAAAGAACTCCTTAATTTCTTCTTTGTTCTATCTAAATTGACTTTTTTAATGCTGAATTTTTTTTTTTGGGATAATTTTGTTTGGTTGGGTATTCAAAAGCTAAGTGTATTGATTTAGTGAATGGGGTTGTTATTGATTCCCCAAAACTTTTCTTTTCCAATCACTTCTGAGTTGTGGTTGAATTAAAAAGTCGGTTGTTGACTTTTTTTTTACTTATTTAATTTTTTGAATACTCAAATCCAAATTATTCTCAACAAATTTTGAAGTTAAAAATTTCATTAGGAAAATGCTACTCCACTTTCTTTTCAAGTACGTTAGAGTGTAGCGAGATAGTATAAATATACTTCAAAAGAAAGCGGAGTGGCTTTTTCTTAATATCAAAAAAAATTTCTTTTTAGTTTAGCCTTGTTTTGTACTGGAAATTCAATAAGTTTTTGGATCTAATAAAATATTTTCCAGCCAAATCTAAAAAATCCCAAAAATAGCTATATTTTGACTTTTCCTCAATTCATTACCTTTTAAAGATTTTTTTCTGTTTATGGTATTTAGTTTCAACCACCGCAGAACATAAAATCCGAATAGTCCTTAAATCCCGCAAAAAAGTTCCTTTCAAAGAACTTTTGAAAAATAAATCAACTTACAAGGTTTCTTACAATTCAGACCAATAGAATTCTTTCTTCAAAGCACATAAAAAAATTGGTAAAAGGGAAATTGAACTTCCCAATATCAAAATATTTTTCGAATTTTACAACTATTTCAAATTAATTATAATAATTTGTTGATAAGAATGAGTCAATATTAGTAATTAGAAAATATATTAGGAAATAAAACATGTTTACATTTATCAGTATATCCTTTCAGGAAATTTTGAATTGAACTTAAGGGACTATAAACACTTATTTATTTTTAACCCCAAACAGAAAAGAGCAATTATTTATACAAGTAACCAATTAAACCCGATAAGAAAATTCAATTATTAACATTAGAGAAATGAGTACTCATTTTTAATAGAGGTCCATTTTCTCAATTAATTTCCAGTCAAAAGATTCCTGATCTTTTTTTGTTTGGATTTTTGGATCGAATTAGAAAAATTTGCAAAAAATTAATATTTTGAAGAAATCAAACTTTTAGAAATTTCTGCTGGTCTATGTGGAATTAATAACATTGAACAATTAATCTTACTATTTTTTGTAAAATAAATGGTACAAAATTTTCATTCAGCTTTACAAAAAAAGATTTTATCAATTATATAAAATTTCAAATTTTTAATTCAAAAAACAGCTTAAATTATTTATTTACCTTTTTAGAATAGGGGATTTTGATAACTTATTTTAATTTTTGATAGATATTTTTGGAAAGAAGAATTATAATTTTGATCTTTTGATTTTTCAATTAACAGTATTTTTAAAATACAATAAAAATAAAACAAATATTGAATCCTTAAGGATCTAAAAAAAATTAATTATCCGTCCTTATTTGTATTAAGTTGAGATAAAAGCAATATATTTTTCCTATGGGGGTGATATTTATATCATCCAGAAAGAAAAATATTTTGCTTGTTACCAAAAGGATGAATAAAATTTCGTGAGTTATTATTTGTTGAAATAATGTGGATCTTTATGAGAAAAAATAAAAAAAGAAAAAATAAAAAAAAATTCTTTAATAAACTCTTTTTCAAAAATTGTGACTCAGATGAAAAATAAAATTGAAAAAAAAAATTATCCTTTAGTATTCAAGAACAATTAATAACTAAATCTGATTGGTAATTCACTTTTAAAGTCATTCTAAATGTATAAAATCCTGATATATTAAAAATTAAAAAAAAAATAGAACCAAAAACAAAAAAAAAAGTGATTCACATTTTTTGAGATGAGCAAAATGGATTTTTTATTACTGAACTTTCCCTGAAAAATAGTTATACAACAATATTTTTTATAAAGAAAAAAATTAATTTTTAAAGACACTACATAGTCACAATTATCATAGTGATTATTTGTCTTTTTGAAGATCTCTTTTTTTTTCTTTTTTTCTACATGATCTTTTTTTTTTAAAAAAAAAAAGAAATCAAAAAAAAAAGAAAAAGAAAAATATGAAAAAGCAAAACTAAAATTTGCAAAATTAAAAAAAATGATTCTGATCCAAAAATTTGAAAATATTTTTTTGTTAAGAATACTAGAATAAACTCCCAAAACAACTCCCATTAACATTTTAAAGTGAGTCAAAATTTTTTAAAAATAGTTTAATTTTTCATTATTTTTATATCTTTAAAGCTAGATGAATTTTTGTATACTTTAAAACTGTTTTATTATTATTAACTCCCAACAAAAAAAAAATTGTTTCTAAATTTCAACCTTTTTAAGAAGTTATTTTCTTCATCCCTTTTAAACTCTCAAAATAGCTAACACTCATTAATAACAACACCTTTTAAAATCTAATTTTTTGAATAAAAAACTTAACTGGTTAATTAAGATGAAGAGAACAATAACATTTATTCTATTTCCATTCCTCTTTAATTTTTAATATTAAGGAACCATTTCCAAGAATTGAGCTATTTATTTCTCAAAAAAACAAAAAACGAAAAAAATTCAACAATACTCATAATCAGTCGAGTATTATTAAATTAACACCATTTTCTAGAAATAACCAATATAAATATAGTCAGTTCCACTTTTAAGGTACAAACTTTCAACGAAATTTAAGGAACAAAAAAATCTCAAATTAAGGTACAAAATTTGGAATTTTTTTTTTTACAATTTATTTTACTAGAATCTGAATTTTGTGCTTTAATTTGAGATTTTTTGTGTGCCTTAAATTTCGTTGAAAGTTTGTGCCTTAAAAGTGGAACTTACTGTATTACTGAAAAAAAGTTATTTTTTTATCATTTTTTTATAGCTTAGGTTTCAAAAAAATAATAGCTAATTTATTAATGAATATTAATGAAATTTCAAGACATTTAAAAAATTTGGCAATAATCTTTTTCAAATATTTATGAGTATAAAAAAGGAATTTTAGTATCAAAATTAGTTCTTTGACAATATCTATCTATTTTTTTTTTTATTAAATTTATTTATTGGAATTATCATTATTTGTTTAATAAATTTTAAAAAATGAAAATTAATAATACATTGTATTGATACATCTAATTTTTGTGTTGTTAATGAATCCACTGAATAAATTAAAATAGTATTATTAATTATTGATTATAAATAATCAAATTAAAAAGTATTTCTTTATCTTTTATAAGTTGAATTTTCCAGGTTTTAAAAAAGTATTTTGGGAGAATTTTCAATTTGAATGTTTGGTTTGTTTTTCACAGTTTTATTTTTCAATGAAAAAGAGAATAAATTGATTTGGTCTGTTCTTTGAATCAAAAAATTATATTTTTTACACGTTTAAAATAATTATTGTATTTTTTTTGATATTAAGTATATTTTTTATACTATGTTATTTTGTCTATTAGTGGTTTCATTTTTAAAGTTTATTTTTCTACAATTCCTTCACAGACAATAAGATATCTTTTTTCTTTCAAAGAAAATATTTTTTTTTAAATAATTCAGAAATATATTGAATTTTGAACTTATTAAAACAAGAAAAATGAATATCAAAAGTTTAAAAACATAATTCAGGGTTTGAAGATAAATTTAAAGTAAGGTTTACTTTTACAGTAATCAGATTTTTGCTTTGTTTTTAAATTTCAAGATACAGTGAAACATTTTTTAATTTGCAATAAAATTTCCTAGAAGATTTGTTTTAGTTTAATAGCTCCTTAATAAAACCCAAAATTTTTAATAAACAAAATTGTTCAAAAAATTGAAAAATTTAAGAATCAACTTTCATTTATGTTTTTTTAATTTTCAAAAATAGAGTAGTATATGCTATATGAGTTCTAAAATTTCAATAGCTTATTATCAAAAAAATTCAATTTTCAGTAAGGTTCACTAAAGAAAAAATTGTAGTAATTGAACAATCTAGCTACTTACTTAAAAGAGAATAAACTATTTGATGTAGTTCATTTTTCAACAAACAGTTATTCTCAATAAATAATCTCAAGAATTTATAAATCTGGCCACATAGTTCCCCACTCTAAGAGGTCGTGTCTAGGTTTTTTTTTTAATTCAAAGGAATTGAGCAATCTCAAAGATTTTTCCCCATTCTTTAAAATTAAAAAAAACCAACGATAGTGGAATACCAATTATTAATCACGGATTGTGGAATTTTTATCTGAAATCGATAATCTTTCTATCGGATTTATACTCCTCCCATGTATCCATGATTTAGAGAGTATCTATTTGTTCATGAAAATGATAATATTATATTTATATATATATATATATATATATATATTAATTATTTTCTTCTTCTCTTTTTTTTATTTAATAAATTTTCTTTAATTACTCCTTTCTTGATTAATATAAACAATCTAAAGAATTGAATCTATATAAAATAGAGTTGACTCATTAGAATAATTTTAGTTCCAAAAATCATAGATCTAAAGAAAAATTCAATTAAACTGAAATTTACTAACTTTTATTTTTATTCCTAGAATCTAATTTCCAATAAGAAAGGAAATGTGTTAAAGAAGATTGACTTGAAATTCCAAACTTAAGGGATTAAGGTTGTATTATATTCGTCTAAAATTACAGTAAATTGTAATTAAAAATTTATAATATTGGTGTTAAATTGCTCAAAAATCTCTAAAAAATCAATTATAAATAATACTGTAGAATAAATAAATGGGATTATTTTCAAATGATCTCTCAATTAAAAATTTTTTTATTATTGGGTTTCTATTTCGAATTCTAATATTAGAAACCCAAGAAAAATATACATGTATTTAATAATTAGGATTTAGAACTTCTGTATTTCCAAAATTAAATGTTTTTTTTTTTTTATTTTGTTATTTCTAAGATTAACTCAACGATAATTAATTATTAACATAAAAAACCCAATTATTGATTAATTTTTTTCCTTTTGATAAAAATAATTGTAACATCAATATATTTCTACTAGTTCAGAATTAATTTTACAAAAAATCTATTGGTTAATAATTTAACTTGTTGAAAAAATCCAATTTTTTAGTAACTAATCTACATTTCGTGATAAATTTAAGAAAGATAATTCCCAACTTGTAGTCTGAAAAATTGATAATTCCACCTTTGAATTTATCTGGAAATATCGATTTATTTTTCAAAAATTGTTGGATCTTTTCCAAAAACAAAGATCATTTTTAAATTGCTGAGATCAAATATTATCACTTTTTTACGAATCAAAGGTTTCGAGACATTTGAATCATGTCACACTTATTTTTATTTAGATTTAATAATTACATTATTTAATTTTTTACTTTTCCCTGGGATACAAATCCCTTAAGATTATTTGATCTTACAATTCTTGAAAAAAATTTCCAATATATTTTAATTGTAAAATTACTTTTGATAGTAAAACGAAAGTAAAATTTCTAATTTACAAATTATTTTTAAAACTTATTGTTGTCAAAATAACTGTGTTAAAAAAGTTGAATCAAGGTTTCAAAATGAAAATTGTTTTTTTTTTTTTTTTAAAGAAGACTTATTCATAACCGATCAAAGTAACCCTGAATACCACCTAAGTCAAGATGACACTGATTTCTAAAGTTTTATTATTTAAAAAAACAATTCTAAAAATAAATAATCAAATTAGAAAATCTATCTCATAAAATATAGTTTTAATTTTTGAAATAAAATTTTTATCATCAAAAGAACAAAAAAATTTAAAAAAAATTGAAAAATTTACCGCAAATTTTGTTCCAAATTTAAAATTTTACTAAAAACTTCATGGATTTTACTTTCAAAATTCCTTAGAACTATAGTATACCACTTGACAACGAATTGGACCACAATTTAAAAAAGAAGAAAAAACAGCAAGGATAAAATTTTGAAACATGAATTATAATTGCTGCGTTCAAATTATTTTGATCATTATATTTTTTTGTTCATTTTAAAACAAATCATAAATATTAAATTCATTATTAGAATTAAAATAGAATGCAAATATCAAATTAAACCTAAATTTAGTATATTCAATTTATGAAATTTGAATTTTAATGGCAAAGTATTGAAAAAATCACTAATATAAAAAAACTGATAGGAAATTATTTTTAATTGCTGATATTAGAAAAATTGTAGTTTAATTTCTTTTAAAAATCAAATCCTTTTTATAAAAACCAAATTTTTAATGAACAGATGAATTAACCTACTGAAAGTTTACCAAAGTGGGTTTATATTTAGAACGCTCCTGTAATTGTTTGATAATCAAAATTGATCTCCCTATTTTTTGAAAAACAATAGAGTTTTAAAGAGGTTTGATATGACTTTGGAAAATAATAATTTTTATTCTTGTTTTTTTTAATTCTTAGAAGATGGTTTTGAACAGGTGTTGTTTTGTGAATCAGAATTCTACAAAGTATGTGATTTATAATATTAAAAGTTTAGTTCGTTAAAATTTCAAGGTACTTGATACTTAAAAAAATGAAATTACAAATCAATTTTCCAAATCTTAACAATTAAAAATCATTGAAGGGATTTTTTTCTAAATAATAGATCTTTATAAAATGAATTTTTTTATATTTATTGTTACACAGTTAACCTATTCATTGGAATTAGCAAAAAATTCTAACAATACCTATACACCCAGTCTGTGGCTATTCCATTCTTGGATATATTAATTTAAAATCAAAAAATAAGTAAAAAATATTTGGAAATGAGAAATTTTGCTACCATTTTACAATTCTAACACAATTTGGCAATTAAAATTGTTTTGGCAATATTTTTCCGTTTTGTTTTTCCATAAATAAAAAAAATCGAAAATTAATTTCAGTAATATTTATCATTCCAAACAATGAACAACACTCACATAAGATATAAATTCATTATTTATCATTTTTTTTTCTGAGTAAAGATACTCCCAAAAATGAGTAAGTTTTTTGAGAAGAAAATTGAGTAGTTTTTGACAAAATTTGGATAATTTCTGATCTCATAAAAAATATCATATCAATACCACAGTTAGTTCTTAATTTTACCGTAAGTGCATCAATTTATCTCTATAAGAAAATTACTTTTAAAATCACAAATGTCAAGATCAAAAACATTTCTTTTTATTTTAACAAAAAAATAACCAATCAACCAAATACTAATTCCAATGACAACTTTTTCACCAACAGAAACTTTTCTATTAAGAGTTAATTTTACAACAACAGGCAAAAAAGCAACAGAAACGATTATGACGTGCCTTAAAAGCTTTACCAAGAGACAACTAGAAAGTTGCCCTGGTACCTTAATGTATCATTTTATTGTGCCATTCCCAAAAACAAAACCAAATTATTTTGAATTTTCAGAGTTGTATGCAAACGAACCACTCTTTTGGGAACACCTTAACACACCCGAGCTGATCCAATTAAACAAAGATTCCTTCACTGTCGAAACAACCAAAATTTCACTTTTTTATTCATATGGACATTTAGAACCCAATGTCCTTCTTTGTACCGATTATTTTCAATCAAAGTATCCAGCGCTCCGTTCAGGATTTGTGATCAACCCAAAAGTTCAATGGGGAGAAGAAGACAAACCATCCCCGATCATGATGAAACTTTTTTTCACTGCTCAAAAAGATCAAAATGAAGAAGAAAATCAATCAGTCAAGATCATTGAGGAATCTTTTAAAGAACTTTCAAAGATGGTAAATAACCAAGTCGTTACTTTTTATACAACAGTCCCTGAAGAAGAAAATTCACCACTAGGATATGAAATGCTGGAAGTCTGTTGGAACGAATCAAGCCTCATGGATCACATTTCCTCAGAAAAAGGCATTGAGTTATGGAAAAAAATCATAAAAACTCAACCAATTGGAGATGTGAGGTTTACGGTACCTGCTCAGAAGAGGGACTCATTAAAATGAATGAAATGCATCTTGAGGCTACAACCAAAAAGACAGATATTGGTTATGTTTTAAGCCCTCGAATCAAAGAAAATACAATCCAAGAAAAGAAGGAAGAAAAATAAAATTATACCAAAATTTAGCATATTTATCCTTCTGATTTAGATCATTTTATATTATAAAATTTTTTTATACACATTCTTATTACTCCAGGTGATTGTTCCAATCAAAATATTATAACACAAATCAAAATTCAATATAATATTAGGAAAAAAATTTTAATTTCTTTTTCGAATATATTTATTTTAAATAATTCCAATAACCTTCGTTAAAAGTTATTTTTCAAAAAGATTCCCAATCAATAAATCCTTACAATCGAATCAATTTTTTTTTTTTGTTTTATACTTTTTCAACAGATGAATTTGTTTTTCCATCTCAAAATTAGAAACTATTTTTGAAAATTAAAATAAATACCCCTTTAATTGATCAAGATCTAGTTAAAAACTTAAATTTCTTTCTTTGTTATATTTTTATTTTAATTTTTATTAATTAAGGAAGCTAATACATTTTGCAATTTTGAAAAAATTTTAATTGCGACAACATTACTACCAAAAGATATTGTTTGTGTTCCAATACGAAATGTAAACTATGAAACCAAAATTTAGATTCTTCGCCGCTCTATTTATGAAAAGAACCCAAAGTAAGTTATTGTAGAATCTTTAAATATTTCGATTGTTTTCTACATTTTTCAGATTATTTTTTAAAGTTTTTTTTTAAAAATTAGGATCTTTGAATCTATAAATGTGTTTATCAGAATGTTTGAAATAAATTCAAACCAAAATAAATTTACATCAGAAGTTGTAAATTTTAAAGACATGTTTTCATTTTTGAAGACCAAACTAGAAAGATCACCTTTTCAGATAAATTTTTTGAAATCAAGAATGAAAAAAAATCCAACAAAAGTACTTTATTGAAGATATTTAATCTTTATCTTCTGAATAAGAATGAACCGAAATATACAATTACCTTGAATTGTTCATCCCATTATTTTTTATTATTCTTTACCAAAACCTAAATTACGTTTTACAAATATTAAAAAATTCCTTTTTCTAATATAAGAATTCAAAATAAGCCAAATTTAAAAATACCGTTTCAAAAAATTACGTTAAATCATTGAATTATCTGAATAAAAAAAAATAAGTCCAAAAAGTTGCAACCCAAAAAAATTGAAAAAATGATTATTAATTAAATCCAAAATTCAGAATTATTTTGGTTTCTAATTTAATCCAAAAAAAACTAATTATAAAATTAAAAAAACCCTATGTAATCTCGATTATTTATTTTAAATATAACAAATATCATTTTTTCTTCACCAAAACTTATAATTAGATTAATTTAATGAATATATGTTTTTAAAATTCCTTTTTAGAAAATTCTTTAAAAATAAGAAGTATTTTTTCTTAAAAAAAAATTTTCAAATAAAAATATTCTTAATTTGAATTTAAAAATAAAAAAAAAAAAAGAAGTTGTAATTGTTTCAAATTTTAAGGATAAGATCAATTATAACTGATTTTTATTTTGTTTTTGTTTCTGATTCAATTTTTTTATTTTATTTGATTTCCATTATTTAATTGGTAGGCAAATATATTATATTAGAGTATTAAACTCATCTATTTATTTAAATATCAACCTATCCAGTTAAAGAAATGATTGGGTTTTGAAAAAATAGTGGCACTCAAAATTGGTAAAAGTTACTTGCCACATTAATGATTACGTTTTCTGGTAAAAATATCTAAACTATTGGCAAAAAAATACTTTGAGAAAGTTCCCTAATCTCAGTTTAATTTATCCACAGAGAACGTCTAATTCAAAAAAATAGGAAATTTTCATAATTCCAACAATTTTCACAATTTTCAAATTTTGATCATAATATTTCATAATTTGCATTTCGAATCATAAAATACAAAACAAGACCCGTGGCCGTTCTAAATATTTTTTACAGTTACTTTTACAAGTTTGGAATGTTTTTAAAATTTGAATTTGTACTTGAAAACCCCTAACAATCAGATTTTTCACAATTTTCATTCAAAAATCTATTTTTGAAATTATTTTTTTATTGTAGATACTTGATGACGATTTTAACTTTGAAACAAGTAATTTTTTTGTTCCAATTTCTTCATAATGAATATTCTTTTTGAGAAGTGAATATAAAATAACCTAAAAACTAAAATGATCTTGAGTGGGAACATAGTCCTTAAGAATTGAAAATTCAACGACTGATCTTATTAAAAAAATTTCTTAAACAACTTCTATTGAAAATACCAAATTATCCTTACTAATTTTTGAAACAAATTCCATAAACATGACTTATAATCGATAACAAGGAGATCAAGTTCAACCATCAATTGTTAATAATACTGAAATCATTTTTTCCAAATTTTTATAGTCAGAGTTTTATTTTTTTGGAATCGTTAAGATGAGGTATTAAAAATTCGTTACACCCTAATTTTGTTTTAGTAAACTTGTTCGCCCTTCGTCAAAATTGTTTATCATTTTCTTTTACAAACAAAAAATAATTAACAATTTCAAACAGCAAAAAAATAAGTGAAAATGTTCCTAGTGTAACGACTGTCTGGGACTCACTTATGAAAAAAACAATGGAAGAAACGAACACGCTTAAGCTCAAGAAGAAGAATACAAAAACCAAAAAACGGTTTGCGCTCGGATACAATGTCAATATCGATGCACTTGTTCCTGCATTAGACTTCTTCTCGCAGTTTCTTGAATCTCTCAACTTGTCTGTGGACGAATTAAAGCCGCAGGACAAAAAGGAAATTAACAATGCTAAGGATTTGTTACAAGTCTTTATGTATCACTTCCAAGGCGGACGAGCTGGCGAGAGGTTTGTTACTGATTCAAATTTTTTTCGACAGATCACAGACTTCTTTTTGTCAAACTGCGTGCATACCCTATTGCTGGGGGGGAATGCGGGGCTAATGGCTGATTCACTAGCCGAAGGGGGGCATTGTGTCTTATTGGCAGGCATAACTGGGCCCTATCTGGAAAGGCTGATCCACCAAGACGTGATCTTCCCCAACTGCGAGGACCTTCCGAACAATAGCCACTCCACATCCTTTTTAACAACAAAGCAAGCCAAATGGCTGGATCGAAACGGGATCAATTTAGGAGAAAACAGCGATCAAATCCATTTGATCCTAGAATACACCAAGGGATCCAAGTTTTGCGGGATCACGTGCCCTCGTGCAAACCGCTTCATCATTTCAAACGACTACTTTAATGCCAAAATGAAAACGATGAAGCTGTTCCACAACTATTTGCCAACTTTTAAGCCGACAGACATTGTTGTCACGGGGATCCATCTCGGTGATGGGCTCGAAAGGCAAGACCGATTGAAATTGGTCAACAAATTTAAAAAGAATTTGCAAACAATCGACCAGAAGATCCCGATACACTTTGAATTTTCTTCAGTTGCAAACGAAGACTTCACCCAGCAGATTGTTGAAAAGATTTTCCCATACATAAATTCGCTCGGTATCAACGAGCAGGAGATCGCTTCAATTGCTCACGTTTTCAGACTGCACGAGAACGATGAAATCGAATTAATGAGAAACGCTTATCCCCCAATTGCATTAATCTTTCAAATGATGAAATCCATTCTAGACAAATTCCAAAACACCAAATTATCCAGAATCCATTTCCATTGCTTAGGCTACCACCTGATCGGGCAAATCACGGAAATATGGGAAGACGCTGAGAACGCTGTCGCTGCAGGGTCAATAAAGGCCTCCACCCAGGCCTGTGGGTTTACAATAGAGGAAGCCTTTGAGATGGAGAATTTCGCCACAAAGAACTTGTTCTTTTCTGAAAACTCTTGGAAACTTGACGAAATCGATTGGAATAATGATGGTGTCATTAGAAACTTTGATCTAGGGGACTACAAATTTTTTTGGGCTCCAGTCGCTCCTTGTAAAAAGCCCATTAAAACAGTTGGGCTGGGAGACGCTGTTTCCATAACTGGATTCATGAATAGTAATATGAAGAAAAAGAATTAAATAAATTATTTTTATTTAATAAATTTTATTATTATTTTCTTTGACCAAAAAATAAATATTTAATTAAACTATTTTAATTAAGTCTTAGTTTTTTGGAATTAATTCTTATTTTTATTTTTATGAAAATATTGAAAATTATTTTTTTTGAAATATATACCCAATTTTATTCGTTTATGAATATTAAAATATCATTTTTTTATGAAATATATGATTCCACGTTTAAATTTTTGAAACGGAATTTAAGTCTAAGGGCAACTAGAGTGTAATTTACACTTCTTCAATAATAATAATAAAAAATAACCTTTTTTTTTCTTTTAAAAAAAAAACAGAAAATGATTACACTATTTTAAAAAGGTAAGAAAAAAAAAGTTTACGCTAAAATTACTCTATTTTCAAACTGAAACCCAAGTTTATTGACAGATTATGAAATAATTTTCCAATCAAATAAAACATTGTCTGAATATATATATATTGCTACTTTTTCTAATAAATTACTGATATATGTACCAAATGAATTCTTATTACAAATGAAAAACTCTACACATTATATTAACTAAGGAATTTATAGTCCTAATAATACAATAATTTTTTTAATGTAAAATCGATTTTATTGGCACGATTTTCAATTTTATTTGTTGTTTGACTCTAAACCCTAACCAATCGCTTCGAAAGACACTAATAATATAAGATCCAATTAATTTTTCATTTAGTTCTGTTAACAGTACAAGATTATAATTTAAAAAAATTTATTAATTTGACTATAAATCAATTTTACCTCTTGTTACTGTTTTATTTTTGACATTAAAACAAAAAGAAAAAGAACAAAAACTGGAAAAGACAGATTATTATTGTCTGTCAATTAAACAATCATTAAAGGAGTAAAATTTGTAAGATACATTAAGGGACTAATCTCCTTTAATTTGTTTTACCTAAATTTAATAGTGATTAAGAAAATATTTTGTCGATTACTTTGATTTGAAAACTCCTGTTTGTTTTCAATATTAAACATATTTCTAGATACGAAATCCTTATTTAGAATTGGTCAAAAAAGATAATAATAGAGACGAGTCTATTAAGAATTTATTTGGAAAATATCAAATTAAATAAAAAATAAGTTAATGACTTTTGAAGACTCACAACTCTTTTTAGTATGTTGTTCGTATTACATTTGAGACATAGTGGTATCTTAGTTCTATCTCAAATTTCTGGTTTCATTTTTCTCTCATTTATCATTAAATATAATAATTACTTACGACAATTAACTTGTAAAAACAAATATTCTTTTGGTTTTCTCAGTAAAGAAGAATGTCAATTGATTTTTCAACTCAAGATGGTTTTTATTTTCTCCTATTCTTCTTGTTAACAGGTTGCGATTTAATTTCATTTACCAAATTTTTCTTTTTATTTCTTAAAAAAACAAAATAAAAAAGAATCTTTGTTTGCAAATCAAATTAATGAGAATCATGATTCAGAAGTGAACCCAATCTCAAGAAAACGTGATTATCAACATTCAAATTTAAAAAGCGTTAATAATGATCACGAAAACAACAAAAAAATTAGGACAAATGGATCAACAAATCCAACCCAACCAAAATACAAACATAAAAAAACCAAAACCAAACATAAAAAGAAAACAAAGAAGAAGAAAAAAACTAGAACATCTTCTTCGACAAAAAACACAATCAAAAGCCATAATAAAAAGAAACATAAGCATAAACATCGGCATAAACACAAAAATAAAAGGAAAAAAAAAGATCAAAATGAAATAAAAATTAACACTTCCGAAATAAACCCATTCTTAATGATGCAAGAATTGTTTCAAGATATAAGCCAAACCACAAAACACAATCCCTTGGTAAACGCCAAAATTGAACGTGAAAAGCAATCAATAGAACTCGTAAGGGACATCCAATACCAACAAAAAAAAAATGTCAAAAATGAAAAAACAGTCAAAGAATACACACCCCCAGAATGCTCAATCTGCTTGGACGAGATTGAAGAAGATGGGGTTTCAACAACATGCGGGCACGTTTTCCATGATGACTGTATAAGGGATTGGTTATCACGGAAACAGGTCTGTCCAAATTGCAATGACAAAGTCAATACCAAGGATCTTGAAAAAATAAATTTTACCAAGCTTAATTAAAACTTGATTAAATCCAATATATTACAACCAATTTACAAAACCCTGGCAAAAAAGAGTGTTCAAACAGTATCAGTAAAACGGTTAATAAACTAAAAGCGAACTGATTACTGATAAATTCAAATATATTTAATAAAATTTTGAGTTCAATTTCCCATTTTGTAATCCCTTAAATTTAGCTTTTAAAACAACTCAAGAGAAAGAGCCTTTTGGAAACACAACCAATTTTACAAAGTTTTTTAACATTTAAACCAATAAAATGCTTTCATCAAAGCTTTTGTAAAAAATTTGTAAAAATGGAAAATGAAGTGAATATTTTCAGATATTTATTTGAATTTATCAGTATTTAATACTGCATGATAAAATCTTCTTTTGTCAAACGTTTTTAGAAAAGAATTTAGTGATAATGCAATAAATTATTAAGCAACTGTCGGTTAACAAAAAATATTCTTGTAAATTTAAGACTTTATAAAATTAATTATTTGCAAACCAACTTTGTGGCGATCAATTATAATAAATGTTTTTAGGTTATTTTGTTCATTTTCCATTTTTTCTGATTTTTTACTCAGAAAAAAAAAAGATTTCATTTAGTCGAAATCAAGGAAACTTTGAAAAATTAATTGTTCTTTGAAATCTTCTTTGACCTGGGCTGTTTTGAAAGTCGGGATAATAAATGTAAAAATTGAAAATAATCTAAAAAGGTTTAATTGAATTTATCAATCCAAAGTAGGTTTAAAAATAATCAATTTTATAATTATCAATTATGAATAAACTACCAATTTTATCTTAAATTTTTTTAGAGTTAATAATAAAATTCAAGAAAGATACGATAATTAAATGCTTTTATTTTTATTTTTCTTTGACTATTTTTGAAAAAAAAAAAAAAAAAAAAACCCTTTAATTAAGGAATAGTAGTAAGAGAAGAAAGAGCAAAACTTACTATTTGTGGAAAAATTCGATAAGAAATCTTTTCAGAAAAAAAAAAATGTTTATTGTTATCACTTCCTTTATCAATGAAACTCTAGAATTTAAAAATCAAAATTATTACAAAGTAACAATCACACATTTATTTGATTTGGTTTATTACTATTTAAACATGTTCCAGAATCATGACTTTAGATTATATAAAGGCATGCTTCTTTATTCAAAAGTATTTAATTATTTTCAGATGTTTCATTAAATACAACTATTTCATTGGATTTTCAGAAATGAAATAGATTCAAAAATTCGGAAAAAAATAAAAAAAAAGATGTGAGAATGAAAAAATACTATAAATCGAAATAATTTAAAAAAAAAATATTTATATCTTTTGAAATATAAAATACCTTTCCCTGATTTTTTAAGTTTTTTTAAAACACTTCTGCTTTATAGAGTTGTGGAAAAAATACTACCCCTTTGTATATAACATCTAATAATTATTCAAGTTTTGTATTTATGATTATGGGTTTAATCTTTTCAAAGAAGAAAGAGTATTTAATTTATTAATGAGAGTATTTTGAAGTGACATTATTTGGGACTTCATTTTCAGTGAGAATCTAATTATGAAAGTTTTTTTTTTCAAAATTTGTATTTTTTTCCAAATCTTAGGATAGTTATTTTTTCCATATGCCTCAATGAAAAGGTTACTTGTCACAAAATCAGGGGTTTCTAATCAAAAAAAAAAAAAAAAACAATTATTTGTATTGAAAAAAATATAGGAAATTACAATAATTCCTTGCCATATTAGTAATTGATAACATTAGAGTAATTGTTATGCAATTACTGTAATTGAAAATCAAATCCTTTTTTTCTGAATTAAAAATGTTAAAATTGTAACTAATCACTTATTAGATTGATAGCTCATCAAATTACACTTGTTCAAAACACTATTCAATCAATCAAAAAACAATATTAAAAATTATCATTTTCTAAATTACTGGTATTTGAATTTAAAAATGGGAAAAATTTTTACTCGATTTTAGATATTTTTCTTTTATAAATAGATTTCTCGAAAAAGTGGGATGTAATTTGTGGTCTTTGTCTGAAAAAGAAAATTGAAAATGAAAGTAAAAATTTTTCCAATTTGTAATTCAAATATCAGTACTAGCAAACCTCTATAAAACTCTATTTTTTTTCAAAAAAAGTTTATCTACTTTATGTTATCAAACAAATAAATGAGTACTCTAGAGACACTCCCACTTTAATAGACTTTTGGAATGTTTATTTCTCGGTTCATTAAAAATTCGGTTATTTATCAAAGGATTTGATTTCAGATAAAAGGAATTATACAGTAATTACAGAACAATTTTACGAATATTCACAATTAAAAATCTTGTACTGTATTATTTTCATGTCAGGTATTTTTTTCAATCCTAAAATCAAAGAATAAAAATGTTTCAGTTTGTTTGGTTTTTCGATTTTTGAAGAATTATTTTTTAGTTGAAATTTGGTTTCTGGACAAAACAGTTCTATTTTTTTATTAACTTGTAAAGGCTTGAATTGAAGCCTGTGACTTCCTTACAAGTAACCTTTTTATTGAGGCATATTGAAAAAATAACTATCATAATATTTGGAAAAATTACAAATTATATTAAAAAACAGAAAAAATTAATAAATCGATTTTTCCTTATTTGAAGTTCACAAAATTTGGAAAATACCCTTTTCTGAAGATTTTTTCCATTCAACCTTATATCCTTAACGTCCCGACCAAATACACTATTCATTTTTTCTAATTTTACTGAACGAATCGTCGTTTTTTTCAAAGCGATTAAACAATTGCTTTAATGACAAACCAGAGTACAATTTCCATTGACGAATTTGTAAGGATCCAAACCGAATTATTAGAATTAAAACAGCAAAAGTATGAACTTATTTCAAAAAATAAACATTTGACGCAAAAATTTACCGAATCTGACAAGCAAATAAATGAATTAAATAAAAAAGTTGCGACTTTTAATAAAACAATTAATAAAAGTCGAAACAAAAAACAATACTTGGCACTTTTGCAACAATTTGAAGATCTTAAAAGCAAATTAAAAAAGAAGAAAAGGCAGCTCAAAGATTGCAAAAAACAAAAACAAGAGCTTGAAAAAAATCACGAAAATTTACAAAAGCAAAACGAGCAACAAAAACTAGAACAACAAAAGAATCAAGAACAGCAACAACAACTACAACAAAAGGATCAAGAACAGCAAGAAAAACGACAACAAGAACAAAAGCAACAAAACAAAAAAGAAGAGAACGAAAAAGAAAAAGAAAAAGAAATAGAAAACAAACAAGAATTAGAACAAGAAAAACAACAGAAACAATCTTTCGTTGATCAAATAAAATTGGTTTGTCAACAGAACCAATCACAAATTTTTATTGATGAAAAAGGTTTGGGATTTTTTCAGAATTCTTTCCGTTTATTAGTACTTTGAAACAAAAAAAAACACCAACCTTTTAAAAAAAACAAAACATTTCAATTTTTACCAAAAAATCCACCCGAAAAAAGACGCGACTTTGACCAAAAAAAAACAAGAAATTAAAATTCCAATTTTAGCAAAGCCATTTGAAAAACGTGGTACCAAAAAGTTTTTAGCAAAGGCCTAAAAATAGTTCTACTGGGTCTAATAACTGTTTTTTAGATATTTTTTGTTAACTTTTCTGAAACACTTTTCCAAAAATTACTATTACTTTTAGTTAGATTTTTTTATCAAAAAATAAAATAATATTAGGCAGAAATTTCAAAGAAGAAACTATTATGGCATATAAAAAAGAAAAAAGCAAATCATAAGAGAGTTAATTCCATTTCAAAAGATTTCTTATAAAAAACGAAAAAAGAATCACAAAAGAGTCAAGTTCTCTTTCAAAAATGTCCAAATAAATCTTTCGTTTCAAAAATACCTTCCTGTTCAAAAATATTTAATTCTGAAAAGAAATAAAATCGAAATTTAGGATACGAATGGAGATAATTTTGGTGCTTACTTTCTTTTACTGATAAATTCAAATAGATGTTTGAAAATTTTTAGTTCACTTTTCATTTTCATGTTGTAAAATTTTTTTTTGGTATTGATTTAAAGCATTTCATTCTTTTAAATGTTAAGAAACATTGTAAAATTGTTGTCCCTTCAAAAAATTTTTTTTCAAGAACTATTTTATATGAAATGCTTTAAAAGTAGAGTTTACAAGATTTTAAAAAATGGAAATTTAACTAAAAATTGTTAGTGATTTTTTTGAATTTATCAGTATTAACAGAAACTGAAAAAAAAAAAAAAAAATGAATGAGAATCCATCAAACAATCATTTCGGACATTTTTTATTATTTTGTTTGCCATTTGGAAAAAAAAGATCAATACGATTTTTAATTGGGAACAATTAATAGAAACTGAAAAACAAAAGAAAGATCAATTAATAAATATCGCAAATAATTGACTAAAGACAAAATAGAGGATTAAACACAATAACAGTTTTTTCAAATACTATCCTTTAATATGTTTTATTTGGTTGATCAATTATTATAAATTTGTTGAAAAAATTTGACTATTTTTGAGATCTCTCAAAAACCACTCTAAAGATTTGGATAATCAATGAGATCTAAATTGTGTATGTTGATTCAATTAAGAATAATATAATGGGTTATTCTTTGTTGTTAAATTGTTTCTTCTTTTAATTGATTTTACTTTTCTTTTTCAGATTCTCTTAAGGTTCCCAATTAAAAATCTTGTTGATCTTTTTTTTCTTGTTTCACTTTAAAACCCCAATGGTAATCCAAATTTACGAAAAATATATAACTGATAAAACCGATTTGATAAACGTCTTTTTGAATCTTAATTCTTTATTTTAATCATAATTTTTCAATCTTCATTAAAAAAATTATCAAGTCATTTTTGAGAGTGCTGTTTCTTCTTATTAAGTTCCAGAAAAGTATGTTTTTTAAGTGAAAAAAGAAAATAATAATCATATTTTTTTACCAAAATGAACTTTTCTGTATAAAATAAAAAAAATTTCTTTACACTCACAAGACAACTTTTGTGGTCGCTGTGATAAAGTATTAATGAACATTTTTTTTTTTTTTGTTGTCCTCTACAACTTTTATCCAAGGATATACTGATTAAATGGCGTTTCTGTGAATGATGATAGCTTTTATTCGCATATATCTTGATCTAATTCACTTCTGTGTTTGGTTTATATGTTATCAGCTTTGAAAACAGATTTTAAAGATTTATTTGCTTTAATGATTTCCGAAATACCCTGAAGATTAATTTGAAAGGGGTTCCATATTTTTTTGAAAACTACATTTAGATGGGTGTTGTAAATTTAATACATTAGAGTATATATAAAAACAAAAATAACTCTATTTTTTAGATAGTTGTTTTTTTCGATTTCTTTAATTTAAACTTTATTCAAATTTTGTGAAATTAAATATTTTGTTGAATGTTGTTATATTCTTTACAAATCTGAAATTTTTATTTATTTTTTTTTTTATTTTGAAGGGAGGGGGGTAATTTCCTTATATGGGTGTTAGGTTTTTTTTTATTTTGAGAAATAAACCGAAAATTAATTTAATTAACTTTTAATTTCTAAAATTCAAAAAAACCTCCGTTAGCTTTTCCAGAATTTAAAGGAATTGAGTAAAATCTTTTGATTTTTCACTATTCTTTTGAATTCTGGAAAAGCTAGGCACTTGACGACACTCTACGACACTCTACGGCACTCTCCATAAATTTTCCAGAATTTAAAAGAATTGAGTAAAATCAATAGTTTTTACTCTATACTTTTGGATCCTGGAAAACCTAGGGCACTCTCCGTTAAGTTTTTTTTAATTTTTGAAATGTTTTGAAAATCAATGAATTTGCATATAAAAAAGAAAACCTTAAGAAAACCGTCATTAGATTTTTATTTATTTTCTTTTTATTCCGAAAATCGATATATTTTCGTTAGGTTTTTTTTTACTTTTTGAAATCAAAAGAAAATTTCAAAATTTTTTTTTAATTTCTAAAATTAAAAAAAAACTGATGGCAGTTGGATGAACTTTTAATAACCACTCTTAAACGGAATAAAAAATAATATTATTTTTATTTTTTTGAGATTATTATAGTTATTTTAAAAATGAGTTTCTGGACAATAAATCTTTTTATAAAATCAATTATTTAGATACTCTTTCAAAATATATTATATTTATACTTAATTCCTTATGATTCGCTAAAAGCATTTAAAGAATACAAAAATAAAAAAAAAAATAATAATAATTTAAAATAGTTCTTTAAAAGTTTTAATTGTAGAGTTATTTGTCTATAGTCATTTTAAAAAAGTGATAACTTTTTTTTTTAGGATTTTGTCAGAATTACAACCTTTTTAAAGTTTTTTGTTTTAATAAAGTGAAAACTTTTTTAAAAAAAGGGTACTTTCCTTCAGACTCCAACCTCTACACTACATTTAAAGACCGTTCCTCAACTTTATTAAAACAGAAAACTTTTCAAAAAAGTTTTAATTCTGAAAAAGTTTTTACTTTTTTCAAATAGAAAACTTGATAAAAGTTTTAATTATGTCTTCATATTTTTAAAACAACTGTATAATTTTTCTTGAATTTTTTTTAAATCTAAATGAGATTGCTCTAATTCCTAAATTGGAATTTTGTAATATCTTCGTTGAAATGATGTTTAATTAAAGTAAACAAAATTCATTTTTGATCCAATTCATTGTAAAATAAAATATTTATTCTTAAAGCCATAATCATTAAAAATAAATTTTTGGAAAGAAAAATGGGAAAATTAAATCTTTTTGATAAAACTCTAATATTTTTTAAAATATTTTAACAAAGAATTTTATTTCAATTTATTGTTTGATAGTTGCATTCAATATATTGGTATTTGATGAGACAACATCAGAATCCAAAATCGATTTTCCTATTCCCAATATCTTAAACGTGTAATTTATTATATTTTTACCTATTTAAATTGTTTTTTATTTTTCTTTTCTTTTTCTAATTGAAAAGAAAAGGAGGGGTAATTCAAACCAGAAATTATTCATCAAAAATACCATTAAACCCGTTTAAAAAAAAAACAAAAATGAACTAATAATGTTCGTTAGGTAGGTTTTCACCAAACAAATTATTTTCATTTGTTTTTGGAAAGAATTTTGAAATTTCTTTTTTAATTTCAACAAAAAATCTTCAACTTCATTAATTGTTTTTGATCATCTGAAAATTAAACTTTAAATTGATAAAAATAAAAAATTAAAAGAATTTTTTCAAATAATAACATAATTGTAAAAAAATTTCAAAAGATCATAAAGTATTATTATTTTGGTAATAATCAAAAAAAAAAATTCAATAAAAATACAAAATTTTTATTCTTGTAGAAAAATGAAAAAAAAAAAGATTTACTTAAATTCTTTTATTTTGGTTCTGAATTTGTCAAATTTCTTTTTAAAATCGATTTTTTATTTCAATTAATAATTTTTTTTTTATTACTTTTCACCTAAAATCTATAATGTAATTATTATTTATAGCAATTGGGATCTTTTTAGAAAAAATAAATAATATTACGATTTTGAATCAGCAAAATGAAATTTTAAAAGAAAAAGAAATAAAGATTCAAAATTTAATAAAAGAAAATGATGAATATAAAAACCAAATCGAAAATTTGGAAACTCAAAATAATCTTGAAATAAATAAATACATAAAAATAAATGAAGAAAAGGAAAGGGAGAGGGAACAGGAACGTGAAAGAGAAAGGGAAAGGGAAATAGAAAGGGAAAAGGAAAGGGGAAAAGAAAAGGAAAAAGAAAAGGAAAAAGAAAAAGAAAACGAAAAAGAAAAAGAAAAAGAAAAAGAAAAAGAAAAAGAAAAAGAAAAAGAAGGGGAAAAGAAAAATGAGAAAGAGATAGAAAAAGAAAAAAAAATCAAAATAGAAATTGAACAATTAAAATTTGATAATCAAAGATTTTTAATGGTAATATCAAAAAAAGATCAAGAAATTGAAAGGTTACAAAATGAAAAATTTGCACTAGAACAAAATTTTTCACAGAATACGAATAAAAAAAACACGGAATTGATGAATAAAATCAAACAACAACAAAAGCAATCTGAAACTGCTCAAAAAAAAATATTATCCTCTGATAAAAAAAATGAGGAATTGATTAATAAAATCAAACAACAACAAAAGCAATCTGAAGTATCTCAAAAAAAATTATTAGCCTCTGAACAAAAAAACATGGAATTAATGAATAAAATCAAACAACAACAAAAGCAATATGAAAATGCTCAAAAAAAAATATTATCCTCTGATAAAAAAAATGAGGAATTAATTAATAAAATCAAACAACAACAAAAGCAATCTGAAGTATCTCAAAAAAAGATATTAGCCTCTGATCAAAAAAATACGGAATTAATGAACAAAATCAAACAACAACAAAAGAAATTTGAATCCGCTCAAAAAAAAAAATTATCCACTGATCAAAAAAATGAGGAATTAATGAATAAACTTAAACAACAACAAAAGCAATCTGAAGTATCTCAAAAAAAGATATTAGCCTCTGATCAAAAAAATGAAGAATTAATTCAAGAATTAATAAGTTTAAAAAAAAAAAGTAAAAAAGAAAAACAAAATTTAATCAATTCAAAAAAGAAAGATAAAGAGAATCATGAAAAGGAAATTGAAAATTTCAAGAAAAACATTGATCAACTAAAAGAGGATTGTAATAAATTAAATGAAAATTATGAGAAAGAAAAGGAGAAAATGGATTTGCATATTAAAGAAAAAAGCATTTTAGAAAAGACAATTGAAAAAAACAAAACAGTTAACAGCGAACTAAATGAAAAAATCAAAAACCATTTAATTACTATTAAAAATAATTTAAATAGTAAAGAAGAAATAGATCAACAAAAATCAAAATTAGAAAAAGAAGTTATTGAATATAAAAAAAAATATGAAGATTCTCAAATTGAATTAGTTAAAAAGAAAGAAGAAATGAATGTTATTTCACAGGATGGGGAAAAATTACAAAGTCAAATTGAAACTTTAATTGAAGAAATTGATCTTGAAAAAAAGAAAAGTCAAGAGTTCCAAGAAAATATTGAAAAATATAAAAATTTGCAAGCGGAGAATGAAAAAAAAATTACTCAAATTAAAAGAGATCACGATGATGAATTAAGAAGAAGAAAAATTGCAGATAGGAAAAATGTTTTTGTAATTAGAGATCTAAAATTGCGATTTAAAAAGGCTAGTTTACAATTACAAAACGCAAAAAATGAAAATAATAAGCATAATAATACTGATAACAAACATGTACAAAAAACTCATAAATCAAAATCCAAAACAAAATCCAAATCCAAATCCAAATCCAAATCAAAATCTGGTTCGAGTTCTACTTCGAGTTCGGCTTTTGGTGTTATACCAACGATTAAAATGGAGTCTGTTTCCCCAAAAAAGGAATCCAAGACAACCAATGATAACAATAAGGTTGGTAAGCAATTAAATAAAACAAAAAAAAAATTAAATTTCGATTCTTTAGAAGAAGAGAATGGGATTAATATCAATAATAGCAATAGTAAGGAATTAGATGAAAATAAAAAAATATCTCATAATAAATTAAAAAGCCAAATAAAGAATTTGGAAAGGCAAATTTGGAAGTTACAAGAAAAGGTTTCATTTCTAGAAGATAGCAATAAATTATTAATTAAAGACACAGAAGAAAAAAAGCAAGTAATACGATATTATATTTCTAAAGAAAAGATCGGATTATTAACACCAAAAAAGGGTTCAAAATTAACAAAAATTCAAAATGAAAAAATGGTCGGAATGACAAATGCTTACGAAGAAGTCGTAATGAAAAATATTCATCTTGAAAAAATTGTTGAATCATTAGGTAAGGAAATTGAGAGATTAAATCAACAATTAAAAACTTTACAAACTGAAAGTCGTAGAGAGAAAAAGAAAAAGAAAAAGAAAGATTTGAATGGAAAAAAAAAATAATTTTTTTTTTTTATTATTATTTTGCTTATTAATGAATTTTTAAACTTATTTCATTCAAATAATAGAAAAATTAGAAAATAGATTTTTTCATAATGATGACGATGATGATGATGATGATGATTATGATGATGATAAATGAAAGCAAGCAAGAAGAAATAATCAATTATTTTTTGAAATAAATTCAAAAGGTGATCGAAATATTGACTATTTATTATTGTTGTTTTTATTATTTCCTTATATTAGTTTATTTTTGAGGATATATTAATTTAATAAAAATTAATATAGAAATATTTTTTTATACATTTAAAATTTTGTTGTTTTTTTATATATATTCATAAGGAGCTTTATTGTTTAATATGGTATAATTTAAATTAAAAATTACCAAGAGAATTTTCAATAATTATTTCTATGCTGGATTCAATTAGAGATTTTTGACTTTTAATAGAAATAAAATCCGAAAAAATTAAAATATTCTTGAATTATTAATCTGATCCTAATAAGAAATCAAGAAAATATTATATTAATGAAGTGATCTAAACCATTTTCCAGTTAAAGGGGCACAGGTGTTGTTAGTGAATTATATGTACTTAAATGACTTGGAAGGGTATTAGAAGAAAAAAATTTATTTTGGGAAATTCTTCAAAATTGAAATCATTTTTTGGTTTTTTCTTCACATTTTTTGATGGATAATTTTTTTTAAAGTGCAAGATCGATAGTCATTAGATTAAAAATGTGTTATTCTAATGTTATTGAAACAATGAAAATGGTTGTAAAGAAATCAAATTGATTTCTATTGGGGTTTTCTTTTGATCTCAAATGGAAGATAAAAATGAATATTCTTATTATTTTTCTCAATGGGAACAAAGAATTTGGGTTTTTCTCAATTTTTAATGAAAATCTATTGCTCTATTAGTTGTATTTCAGAATGGTATCAACTATTCTTTTATGTGAATTGTTCTACTTATTCGTTTTTGTTGTTCTTCAAAGCTCAATTATAAAAAATAATTTATCTTTGAAAAAAAATTGTGAAGCTGTGGGAGAAACTAGACTTGATTTTTAAATATATATTTTTTAAATTATATATTTTAATCTTATTGTAATAAAAGTAAATATAGAATAATTTTTGTTTTTGTTTTTTTTTGAAGGAATTTATTTTTAAAAGTTATAAAAAATATTTTATCAAGTAATAATTGGTAATATTTTGAATATACCTTGTAAAAAAGGGTAGAATTAGTAAAATACCAAATTTGCCTTTTTTCTCCTTGATTAAAAAAACTTTAAAGTTAATATTATAGATGAAAGAAGTGTAAATTGTATTCAAAAACAGTAAAGTTATTAATATTTATATTAAAAATTTGTTTTATTAAAAAGAAATGAAAATTTAACTTCTTCTTTTTTACTTTTCGAATGAATAATCTTTTCAAAGATCTTGGTCTTTTTTTTTGTATCAAACTTTATTTTGCCAAGGTAAGTCAACTTGATTTAAAGAGTTCCAAAAAAATATTCTTTTTGATTAATATTTTTTTTTCTTTTTTCACTACTTTTTAACATTGAAGTTTTGTAGTTGGTAATTTTTTTTTCAAATTAATTTTTCAAATTTATTATTCTAAATTTAGGTTAGTAAGTTAATGTATTTTGTTGGATTTTATCTTTAAAAGGTGAATTAAAATTACTAATATCAGAAATCAAATTAACTTTGAACAAAAAGAGTAATTATAATTTAAAAAGAAATCAGCAAAAAAATTCTAGACATTTCACATATATGATTAATCTCAATTTACCGAAATGAAAATATTTAATTTTGGTATTTTCTAATTTTAATTTAACAAATTGTAACCAAAAATATCCTTTGATTGAATCTCATTTATTTTTGATATGTTAAATACAAAAATAAAATCTATTGGTCGAGTATATTACTGATATGGAATTTAAACTTTTAATGAAAATGTTCAAAATTGAAAATTAACAGATTTTTAAATTAATTCTTCACAATAATAAATTATAAAGGAAGTTTAATTCAAATAAATTCCCATTAAATGTATTTTCCTAAATTTCATTTATATCTTATAAAAACATTTTCTTCTCTATCAAAAACCAACAATTAAATTATGAGAAAATATTTTTTTTTCAACCTTTTGTAAAAAAATAAATTGTAATTTTTTGGTTTTTGAATTACCCTTAAGAAAAAAATTTGGGGCATTAAAAAAAATTGTATCATTCAAAATTTTTTTGGTTTTTTAAATAGTAAATATTGGTATAATGATTTTCAATCATTTTAAAATTGTTTGAACAAAATCTTAGATTCAAGAAAAACTAATATTATTACAATTTAATAGTTTCAAAAATATATTATTTCATTGCATTTCGGCCCTTTAAAATTGCTTTGAGGGGTTTAAAAAAATAATTGAATTTTAATTATAAACTCAACCACAAATAAGATAGATTTATATGGAGAAATATTCAAATATATTAATTAAAAAAGTTTTTTATCATTGTTAGGTAACGAGAATTTATCAAGGTTAATCTTAGTTACCTTTTAAGCTAAATTGATTCAAATAATCTTCAAAAAAAGATATTTTTTTCAAAATATATTGATTTTATTTTGTATTTTACATGTAAAAACTCCAAAATAACAAAATATCAAGATTTTATTTATTTATTAAGAGGAAAGAGTAATTAAAGAAAATTATCTCAAAAAATAAAATAGGTTAAGAATGAAAATTATCAATAAATAATAATAATATCATTGGCATGACTAAATTAAAAACTATCCACGGTCGTTAGGTTTTCCAGGATTTGAAATATTTGAGTAAAAACTTTGATTTGAAGAAATTAATCTAAATTCTGAAAAAGGGATCTTGAGTTTTATTGAGTTTTTTGTTTATTTGGAAAATCTTTAGATTTTTATTAGGTTTTTTTTACTTTTTGAAATAAAATAGAAAACCTCAAAAAAAATCCTAGAACACTTAATAGATAAAAAAAAAAAAGAAAACCTTAAGAAAACCTAGGCAGTCCATGAAACTCGACGACACCTCCCCAGAATTCACAGTAGGTCAAAAGCCCGATAGAAAAAGTATCGATTAGACATAAAAATTCTACAATATGTGATTAATAATTGGTATTACAATGTCGTTTTTTTTTTTTTAATTTGAAAGAATTGAGTAAAATCTAAAAGATTTGGCTCAATTCTTATAAATTAAAAGAAAACCTAGAAACCACCTATCAGAGTCGGGAACTAACTACCCGGATTTATATTTTGTTTAACTATTGTTTTTAATTTTTCATTATTACTTTTTCTTTATTACCCAAAGTTTTCTAACTATAAGAGCTTTGATTAAAAATTCCTGACAAGAGCAATAAAAGTCATAATTTAGATTAGTCATATTCAAGAGATACTGTGTGTTTTTTTCACAGTATAACTTTTTCATATAGTTTCTTATCTATAATTTTTGACAATTTTTTTTTCCATTTGATTCTGATAAATTTATATCTTTCACAGCCACAAATGAAATGATTTATGTTTTCATAATATTGATTACAATAATCACATTTTTTACTGTTTTCTTTTTTTTTAAATGTGTTATATTCAAATTTATTTTTTAAGACATATGAATATCTATTTAGTCCATTTGTGAAAATTCTAAATTTGTGGAATGTAGTACTTGATTTACATTTTAGATTAAGAATATTTATAAAATAAAATTTTCCACTCTTGATAATTTTGTAGTATCTTTCTATTTCCCAAGTTTGATTGTTTTTCAAAATATTTAGGTATTCGTTTTTCATCTTTATTTTTAAATCATTAAAATACTGTGTTTTCCAAATATTTATTTCTTTATAGGGTTTATGGTCAAATTTAATAAGTTTTATTAGTTTAATACATTCTGTTTTTTGAAGTTTTTGAGTAAATTTCCCTTTTCGTAGGTTGACAACAGTTTTAATAGGTAGTAGATTGATTTCATTTCGATATGCTAAGACTGGAGGAGATCTTTGAATTTTAAATATCTTTGGAATATGATGATTAATCAGTATATCGATTTCTTCATATTCTTTTTTGGCGAAGTCAAATAATTCAAAGCCATATAAATATCAAGATTTTAGAAACCATTTAAATTCTTTAAATCCCCATAGAACAAACCTTAATTTAAAACAATTATTTATTTTTTGTCTTCCCAAACAATCACAAACTTGATCTTAGAATGTAATCTAATAAAAAAAGAATTAACTTTTTTAATCAAATTGTGCAATTAATAATTCATTTTGTGATATTTTTAGCGTTCCAAAGCAATTCTACAGTGTCGAAATGAAACGAAATAATATCATTTCTGGAAATTCTTATTGATAGTAACTTTAGTTTTTCTTAAATGTAAGATTTGTTCATAAACTTATACTTTGATCAAAAATAATTTTGCCAATATTTACTATTTAAAAAACGAAAACAAATTTGTGTCTGACCCAATTTTTTTTAATGACCCAAATTTTTTTCACAATGATTACTTTAAACTTTATTTATTTTTTTTTTTCAAATTAAATATAAACAAAAAATAAAAATAAGAAAAGAAAAAGAATAAAAATCTTATATACCAAAAATAATTTTTATTACTAGTTGTAAAATTTTCTTTTAGTTACTTAAAAATTGATTAAAGTTTTGAATAATATCTTTGAAACTATATCATCCATAGATAGATATTAATTCTTAAATATTTATGGACATTTTTTCTTCAAGATCTACATCTTTCAATGCGCTATTAAATATAAAAATGAAAATAAAACAAAAATAAATAATTAAAATGTTTAAAAAAGTCAAAAGAAATGATCGTTTAATTAGTGGGAAATGTATAAAGAAAAGAAATGAAATAGGAATATAAGATTTTGTTTTGGGAATACATTTAGTGGAAAATATTTTTATCAGACAAAAGTATTTCTAAAATTGAATTTCTTTTTATGAATAAATAATCCTAAATGGATTGTGTAATTTAAGATAATTAACTAAATGAAAAGATTATTCATCAAAAAATTTTACTTTTTATACATGAGTAAATTCAGAATGTTTAAAATCCAAGAATTATTTTTTAAAATAATACAGCTATTTGAAAAAAGTGAGTAGTTTTTTTTTTTTTGAGATATCCAGAATTTAATTTTTTTTTAAAGTTTTGTGTTTTAAAAAGTGAGAAATTTTTCAGAATTAAAAAAGTGATTTTCTTCCCATCCCAAACTCTACCTCGCATTTAAAGATCAGTTTATTCACTTTATTAAAATAGAAAACTTGATAAAAGTTTTAATTCTGTAAAAGTTTTCACTTTTTTAAAATAGAAAACTTTTCAAAAGTTTTCATTCTAAAAAAAGTACTCACTTTATGAAAATATAATAAATGTTAAAAAAGTTTTAATTCTGAAAAATTTTTCACTTTTTGAAAATATGTCTTTCGATACAATTTCGGTATTTTTTATTTTTTCGGATTTCCACTAATCAACACCAAAAATAATATTCGCTAGTATGTTATTATTAAAAATTGAATGGGAATTGTTGATCAATAAACTAATAAAAAAAAATTCAAAGATAATAAACTGGAAAATTTTTTGCTTATTGTTGAAAACATATAATTAAAAATCAATTAATTTGGAATTGAATGAAGAGTTACTAATTGAAAATTGAATTTAACAAGGTTAAAAAAGTTTAGATACTCTGTTTTTTGATCATAAGAGATTTATAATGGAATGGATTTGTTTTGAAAAACTAAATGACTTGAAATTCTACAATTTTTCGAAATATAAGAATGTATTTATTTTTTTTGGAATAAATATTTTGAAAAACATCATTTCAATTTCAAATTCTAAAGGATAAAACGTTATTTGGTTCAGAGTAAGACTGTAAAACCGTATTTAATTGCTTTTTTTGAAGTAAAATTTTTCAATATAAAAATTAAACTTTAAATAGACATATGGGATTTGGTAATCATTTTCATTAATGAGATTTACTTTTTGAGAATTGTTTATTACCAAGTGGGTTTTAAAAAGTACAAACACACGTGGGAAATAAAACCATTTGTAACTTGAATGTTTGGTAGTAGTTAGATTTTATCTTTTTTTGGTTGAAGAAAATAACAAAAAAGAGCAAATTTATTTTCTCAGCCAATAGAAAGAATAGTTTAATTTCAATTTTGGTTTAACAATCGTTTTGTTTTGTTGGTGTGTTTTCCACTAGATACAGAAAAAAAGGTGTTGTATTTTTTCAAGAAAAATTTTTATGAAATTTCAATTTTTCCAAAAAAAATAAAATGGTTTTCGTTATTTATTCGAATTTTGAGAGAAAAACAAGCTACTCCACCCCACTTTGGACTGATCTTGAAATTATTTTGATTTTAGTCACTAATAAATAATAAAACTTTGGAAATGTTTTTATTTTTTTTCAATTTTTAGCAAAAGATTCTGGGGGTTTGTAGAACCAAAATAGTGAATCAAGAGTTTATTTTAACAATATTCTAATCGAATTTAAATTCTTATATTCATTAAAATTTTTTTCAAGTTTTATATGTCTTAATATATGGGGAGAACGTTTTTTTTAAAAAGAATTTGGTTTAAAAAAGTACTCACATTTTGAAAACGGCTGTATTTCCCTTTTTTTTTTTTAACCAATCAACCTTTCAAAAGAAATCGATTGGAATTGTTGTGATCTCAGTTTATTTGTTGGGTCTCATTTTTATTCAATTTATTGGGTGAATTAAAAATATTCATCAAAAACAAAACAATATTTCAGTATTGAAAAAAATGATATTCAGTTAAAATTGTATCCTTTTAAATTTCAAATAAAAGTATTTTTTTTGTTTTTTATATTTGGTTCAAAACTTTGTTTTTTTTTTTATGTTATTATTGAGATTTTAAATTTTATTCGGTAAATATTCTTTGGTTCTGTTATGCTTTAATTTAAAGTTATTATTTCTGGAATATGTTTTTTTTTTTTTTTTTTCATTAAGGTTTCTGTAATACTTTTTTTTGTTTTTTTTTTCAGTGTTATGGATGAAAGTTTTGATCAATTTACAGTAGTTTTAAAAAAATGTGTAAAAAAGTTTTCAAAAGGTATCAATAAAACAGTTGGTGAACTTAAATACAGCTGTTTGAAAAAAAACGAGTACTGAAAGTTTGATAAAGTAATAATAAAGCTGCTTAAAAACGACTTAATAGACAGTTTGAAGTATCACTTTGAAAAATTTTAAGACGCACTTTTTTAAATACCTAGTAACTCTTATTTATTTTTTTCCCCAAAGGTAATAAAGTAATTATTTACACAAGGATACAATTAAACTCGATATGCAACTTCATTTATCAACTTTAGAGAAATGAGTTATCATTTTTAAAAGAGTTCTTTTTTCCGCTGAAATTTTCAGCCAAAAGATCTAGATCCTTTTTTGTTGTATTTTTGGATCAAGTTATTCGAAATTGAAAATTTTGCAAAAAAATTTAATTTTTAAGACATCTCACTTTTAGTAATTCCTGAGAGTCTCTATGAACAAATAACCTTGAAACTTTAATCTTATTTTAAAAATACAATAAAAATAAATCTAAATATTGAATCCTTAAAGATCTAAAAAAAATTGATCATTTATTTTATTCACAAATATTTATTACATTTCTTGAAATTTAAAAAATTAGGCAATATTCTTTTTCAAATATTAAGAGTATAAACAAGGAACTATTAGTATTAAAAAAGGTTATTTGATAATATCTATTTTTTTTTTTTTTTTATTAGAATTATTAATTTGAATTCATTATATTTGTTGTTTGAAAATCTTTCAAAAATTGAGAATTAATAATTGTAAATTATATTGATAATTTTAATCTTTGTGTTGTTAATGACTCACTGAAAAAATTAAGATTGGGTTATTAATTGTTGATTATAAATAATCAAATTACAAAGCATTTCTCGAGATTATAAGTTGAATTTTCCAGGTTTTTCTAAAATATTTTGGGGAGAATTTTTAATTCGGTTGTTTGGTTCTTTTTCTCAGATATTTTATTTCAACGAAAAGAAAAAATTGAATTAAACAGAAATCAAATCAAAAAAGAAATTTTTCTTTGAATAAATAAATTAAAAAAAAAGCACTTACTTGCAAAATTCTTTAAAGCTAATACATCCGTCCATTGTTGTATCAACTTCTTCAATAACCTTCTCGACAATATATAAGATTTCATGAGTTTTGATAGATTCACCAACCATTAATTTTAATAATGAGAATAACTCATGTTCATCAATTAAATCATCACCTGCAATATCATACACCTTGAAAGCGTCTTTTTGTTCCAAAAGAAAAGAAAAATTTAAGGATGTTTTTTGAAGGAATTTTTTTTTTTTTTTTGATTTGTTTATCACAGAGATAAATTTGTAGGTTGGTAGCGAGTTTTTGTTTTTGTTGGTTTTTAGTTTTTGTTTTAGGTTCGTTTTGTGTTTTGGTTGAGATTTTGTGCCTGAATATAAAAAGAAATCAAAAGACCAAAAAATGTCTTTTTGTTCAAAAAGAAAAAGAAAAATATTCTTACACTTAAGCTTGTCTTCTTTGCTTCCATTAGGACTAAAGACAGAGAGTGTTTTCAAAAATTGTTTGAAATTTACACTCACTTTTTCAACGTCCTCACACTCAGGATCAAATAGCCCAATGACACGGATGTTAAGTGGGTTCATAACCAATTCTGGAATTGAATAAAATTCATCTAATGTGATCGAACCAGATCCATCCTTGTCCAGTCGTTTAAATCTTTTGTACAATCTTCTTATTTGTTTTTGGTTGAAATTAGACATTTCTTGAAGCTCTTCTAAATCTTCTTGAGTTAATTCATCATCTTTGGAAAAAAGTCCTCCCATTTTAAAGTGAAAAATAAAAAAAAAAGTGAAAAAGAAAAAAATGAAAGTTAAGATTTTTCGAACAACAGAAATAGCACAAAAAAATTGTACATTCTTTTTACTTTACAACATTTTGTTTTATTGAAATAGTTTCAATATTTAGAAAATTCAAATAAAAAGAACTTATAACCTTCAATTTAAAAGTTTTATTCAATTCAAATTTTGCAAAATTCACAATTAAAATAACTTTCCATTTGTGAGTTTAGATAAATACAGTTTCAGGTTCTTGAAAGTTACTAAATATTTGTAATTTGGGTTTACTTAACAAAAATTACAAACAAAGTCTAAATAGTTTTCTTTCGTTAATTATTTTGTTTTACCCTTTTTGGGCTGAAATAACTTTTTTCATTATTCAAAATTTTAAAAAATGATGATTGAAGATCAGAAACTGAAATCTTGAACACTATCAGGTTGAAAGTTGATAAAAGTATTGGTAGTATTGCTATGGATAGTGTTTTTCATATTGATTAAAGTTTTACTTCAAGAATAACACAAAAATTAGTGTAACTTTTTTGACTCTTTTAGACTTTTTGGTTTTGAAATTTCCTTTGTCAAAAATATTGAAACAGGTTTTTTAATTTGGAACCATGATAAGAAATGGAAAAGTCAAACTATTATCAATCAGTCAACGAAAAAATAAACAATTCGAGTAAAAATTAAGATTCAACACAATAACAGTTTTTTTAATACTATCTTTTAGTAAGGGTTTTTCTTTGATTGATTTTATTAAAAAATTTATTGAAAAATTCGAATTTTTTTGAGATCTCCAAAACCACTTTCAGGATTTTGAGAATAAAGTAGATTTAAATTTTGTTTGTTGGTTTGAATGAAAATGATATAATGGATAATTATTTAAAGTCAATATATTATTTTTTTTTTAATTATTTTTACTTTTCTTTTTCAGGTTCTATTTAAGTTCAAGATTAAAAACGGTGAAGAATATTTTTTCCTTGTTTTACTTGTTTTGACAAATTACTATTTCAAATTTTAAAATATAATTAATGGATGTGTAGTCAATAGCTGTCAATTTAAAAGTTTTTATATTTAATGGATTAGCCAAACTATAGATTAAGCATTAATTAAAAAAAAATATGAAGTTAGTGTTTTATTATATTAGTCGAACAGGCTCATTTGGAATTTAAAAAAAAACGTACATTAAAATTCAAATAAAAGATATTAGATTTTTATTTTCAATTTTCTTTTTTCTAATTTTTTGTCTCTGCTTTGAATTAAGAATTTTATTTTTTTGCAGGTTAAGAAACTTTGTAATAAAAGTTAATTTTCTAAATCGTTAGGGTCTATCAAATATTCCAGAAAATTACACAAAATCAAATATAATTGAAATCTTTTCACAACTCAAAAACACTTTTTGAACAACTTTATAGACAGTATAGTGCCAACATACACTCTTTAATGATAAAAATTGAATTTTATTCTAGAATATTTCAGTTTTTTGGCTAAAAAAATCTAGATGCGATTAATTGCTTATTTTGAGGATGTGTATTTAGCTCATTTTGTGTTAAAGGGATTGGTATTTTAGATTACTGTCACATTTCTGATCATTGCTAAATGGTACTACAGTCAGTTCCACTTTTAAGACAAAAACTTTCAACTATGCTTTCTTTATAGCGAAAAATATATTATGTAGAGATAAAAATAATTTTTAATGAGCATAAATAGGTAAAATACTTATATATTCTCACTTTAAAAATTAACAAGCACTTTTTTGATGAAAAAATCAAAAATTTTTAAGATTTGGGAATCTTTTTCAAAAAATAGAAGTTACTTTTTGTAATAAATAATTCACTTCTTCACAAACGTATTTTAAACTTTACAGTTACACTCAATCTTAACTCTTATAAACCACAGTACCGTCAAGGGGGTGAAAAGGATAGTCAAAGGGTACATATATGAATTTCAATCTTTTTAAGTAAATTATTCATTACTGTTGTCAAAATAATGTGTGATGAAAAGTTTTAACATGTTATAAAATAAAAAGCGTGTTTCTTTTTTATTGAAGGCCTATACATTAATTGACCAAACAAAACAACAATAAATCATAATTGGATAGGGTATTGATTTCTAAAAGTTACATTAATAAAAATAAATTCTTAATATAAAGGATCAAATTCGAAAATATATCTCAAAAAATAGAGTAAATTAGTAATTAAATTTTTAAAAATCAAAAAAAACAAAAAAATTTCAAAAAAGAAAAAAAATTAATAAAAATTTTCAACAAATTGCTTTCATAATTTAAAATTTACTTAAAATATCATGAAATTTAGTTTCGAAATTGATTTGAACTGAGGTATACTATTTGGTAGTGAATTAGATGTTACATTGGAACAATATCAAAAAATAAACTTTCTATTATTTTGAAACACAGATTATAGTACTTTTGCAAGCATTATTTTGTTCACTCTCTTTTTCTGGTTGGAAGTTCAGAGAAAACAAATTGAAAATAAAAGTTACTAACATTTCTTATTTAATGACAATTTCATAGTTAAGATAAAAAGAAAGATATATTAGTATGTCTATCATCTACACTGGTACTTGGAATGGTTTTAAGAGTAGAGTAAGTTTGTATTTTGTTTAAAGTCAGAATGGTTTTTGGGGTTTTGTATTTACTGGTATTTGAAGAATAAATAGGAATAATTTTTACTTCATTTTCCATTTCCTTTTTAGAAGGTACACAAATTACAACCGACTTCTTCTAGGAACTGTGTTTAGGAGAGGTAAATATGGAAAAGGAAGTGAAATTTTTTTCCCATTTAGAAATCAAATACCAGTAGTGAGTGGATAGTATTTCTTATTTTTTCAAACAAATCCTCTCATTTTCCTTTTTATTATTTTAAATTCAAATGGGCTAAAATTGAAGATGGTGATAGTTTTATCAATCTAAAAATCTGGTTCCTTATATTATATGCAATTAGTACTCCTGATGTCTCATAAAAGATACCAAACAAATTAGAGGAGCTCACAAATTTAAGCATATTTCTTTGAAAACTCTCTTTGCTCAAAAAAAGGAAGTGAATATTTTTTCCTATTTAACCTTCATTACCTTGACAAAGATTTTAATTGCTCTCTTAAAAAACCGTTGTATGTTTCTAAAAATGCATTAAATGTGGATTAAATCTTTCTTTTTTGACTACCAAAGGAAACAATAAGGGATCTCTCAAGGAATCTCTCAGTTAGAAAAAATAATTTTTCTCAGTCAAAAAAAGTTCTCTTAAAACTATTTAACTTTGATTAAAACCAGTTTTTCAAACAGTACAAACACTGAAACTTTGAAATTAGTTGTTTTTTGTGATAACAAAAAGAACAACAAAACTTTTTATTCGACGGATTTTATCATTTTTAATAAACTTTTCCTTTTTCCCCAAAACCTGTAAAATTTTTGTGTGAAAAAATAAAAAAAATAAAATATGCATTAAAATTATCGAATTTGCAAAGAAAAGCAACCTTTTTGTTCTTCGTACCATAATATTTTACACGTAGCTGCTCAATTGATTGAAACACGAAGAGGATGATAAAACAACGATCCAACGTTGAAACAACACGGCAACTGAAACGAACACAAGATAACTGTAGATCTCAAAAAATTTCGAAGCAAAAAATTTTTCATGCACGAAGCACCAAGCACCAAGCACCAAGCACCAAACACCAAACACCAAACACCTCTTTAAACTACATTTTACAGACTCTGTATCCTTTAACAACAATTAACAAATTCCCAACAAAGCATTACTCAAACATCAAGAAAAACTAAATTAAATTCAAAAAAATTTTTATTTTGGCTCGAGATGAATTATAATCAAGAAGTGTTTCAAACCAAAAACGAATCAAAACCCCCAAATTTTGTCAATTACTAAAATCTGTGTTGACTCAAACTTTTTTTTTTTCAACTTTTTTTTTTTTCAACAAAAAAAAGAACTTTCAATTTATTTCAAAAAAAGAACAATGAAATTAAATCTGTAAGAAACAAAAAGGGGCACCAATTGTCTCATCCCTCAACCCAAATAAAAAAAACACAAAAGATCTCAAATTTCAAAAAAAAAGATGCTATCGACAAGAAATTTCCAAACAAACAAAAGAACAAGGGTTTGTGGCAAACCAACAACTATTTGTTTTTTCAAAAATTTTACCTTACTTGTTGTTGAATAAAAACCTATTTACGATTTAAAATGCTTTTTGGAAATTTTTTTTAATTTCTCTTTTAATAAAAAAAAACAAGAACGAGTGACGTTTTTTAAAAGCTGATTTAATTTATTTCCTCAAACGTTTTCCAAGATCTGTTTCAGTACTGAATCAATTTTGAGAAAAATCAAGAAAAAAAAACAATTAATTCTTTTCGAATTAAAATTAACATGAAATTGATGTTTGTCCTAAAACAATAAAGAAAATAGGTTTTTAAAAAATCATTGAAAAGCAAATCTTTTGTGCCGAAACATTTTTGTTTTCTTTTTTCTCTTTTTTATCTTCACTATCCTTTCTTTTTGAATTTTTTTTTTTTTTTTTTTTTTATTTTTAATTAGATTTGCTTTTAATATTTGATAATCTCTTTACCTATAATCTTTATCAAATTTCTTGACTTATTTTAAACCTTTCAACAAAATGGATTTTTCTTTTGAATACGACACACAACAATTCAATGGATTTTTTGAAGATCTTGAACAAGTTTTTATTGATTCAAATCTCAATCAAAATTCAAATACTATTCTGTATGAAGAAGAACACCGTAATAGCGACAAAGTTATTAGCGGAAACGACAATGATACTCTTTCGAATGATTTTGATATGTTGGCTAATGAGAATTTGGAAAAAAGCATTTCCTTTTCTAGTGAAGAAAATATACCTTTTGATCTTGATAATCCATTGCCAACTTTCAAGGATGACAAAAATAGGGAGGACATCATTGAAAATAATTTCCAATTTTTAGAATTCCCTGTCACAAATTTAAATTCAGAATCGAATGGATTAGACCTTAATATAATCCCGACGCAATTACAAAACAAGCAACGCTTCATCAAAGAAACAAACAGAGAATATAAACCCAATTCTTGTGACAACAATGATAAAGATAAGAATATTAGCATTGAACAAAATTCTAATTCGATTTCTTCAACCAATTCCTCCTCATCGTTATTATCGTCAACTTTTTTTGAACCAAATTGCAATACAAATAGCAATAACAAAAACAGCAACAAAATCAAAAATAACAACCAAATCAACAACAACAACAAAATTAAAAACAACAGCAACAACAGCAACAACAGAAACAACAAAACCAAAAGAAACGACAAAAGCAAAAGCAACAACAGATGCAAAAAAATCAACAATTCCGAGACAGTCAATGATCTTTCTAATATTAAAAATAATAAACAATCCAATCCTAGAAAAAGAAGATTAAGAAATAAAAAAAGCAACCAACAAAACAGTACTGACTCGTATATTATCGAGTCTGGGAAGGAAGTTTTCAAATTATTAACTGGCCAATTGTGGACTATTGCAGGCGGTGCACCACAAAAAGTCTTAACACCATTCACCAAAGAATTAGCAAAAAATATTGGGAATGTTTTTAAAGCAAATGAATTAGAAATTGAAAATTTCCAATCTCAATTAAAATATTTGCTTTCCAATTCAAGAAGAACATTTACTGAATTTATTTTAGAAATTTTAATCAGCGTTTTAAGTTTACATTATTCTTCTGAAACGACACCTGAAATTACAATTAAATTCCGAAGAATTTTAAAGGATGTAATAACAATTAATAAGAACAAGAATACGAATACGAATACGAATATGAATATGAATAGCAAAGGAGGCAACAGTAAAGATAATTTACAAAATGATCAATTAAGAAATGAAAATCAAAATAAGGAACAAGAATCAAATGGAATTAAATTGCAATTGGAGCAAATATATCATGATATTTTTACTCAAGATGTATTAATGTATTGGTTTGACAAAAGGTTTATTGATCGACTGTCTTCCTTTTTCCCCGTCGAAGAACAACAAAAATTCTTTAGCAAACATTTGTTTTTTCTGGGGAAATCCAAATTTATTTTGTCTTGTTTATTATTAGCTAAAGATTTAATGAAGCCACATGGGATTGTTGAACAATACAACCAATTGATCAATGTAAAATACGATGAAAACCCTTTGAATCTATATTGCAACAATAGGGGCAAAAAATTAAAATTAGTTAAAAACTTGATCACCAAATATTCTTTAAATAATGGTAATTATTGGTCTGTTATTTCGAAGGATTACATTTCGAGAATCAAATTTACTACCGAAAATATTTGCCAATTTTCTCCTTTTAAACAAATATTCGAAAATAATAAATTAGTTCAATTATCTAAAAAAAATAATTTGGATCATCCTTATAAAAAACGTACTTTGGCAAGTAAAGATAATGAAGTACAAGTTCAAATTAACGTTGATTGGCTAACAAAAACTGGTATTTTTTAATACATTTAGATTTATTATTCAAATATATTCACACATCTAGATATTCACACATACACATATACACACACGCATATACACACATATAAATATTGGATTATATATGGTAATGACAATTATTCGTATTATATTTCAAATGATTAGATTACATGCTTTTGATCAAGAGAACGCTTCTTATTTTGAATGTTGGCAAAGAGACTGGCTTATTTAAATCCACAAATTGGTATCTACATTTATAATGATCTTGCAATTGCCGTAAAAACCTTTAAATTTTAATAGTATGTAAAATATATTATTTTAATTGATATTTCTAATTGCATGAAAATTCATAGCATTTTCAAACGATTGAAATACACTTTTTTAAATCACAAGACTTTGCCGTTTTTTATTATTTAATAAAACTTAAAAAATATATAAATATTTAATTGCTCTTTTTTCTTTTTATTTAATAAAAAAAATAAAAACTATATTGTTGTATTAAATAATTGAAGACTTTTTTTTTTTGTAAATTATTTTTCATGTTTTAGTTTAAATTTGGAAATTGGATTAATTTTTCAAGAGTTTGATCCTTATCAAGTAAGGTTAAGTGTTTGGAATTTCTGATCCAAAAAAGTTGGTTTCTGTGACTTTTGTGATTTTCAAAATTGTTGAAAAGAAAAAAAGTTAAATTCTCTTTGATAATTTAACAAATAATCAAGAACTTAATAATATTGTTAAAGATCAGAAAGATTAAGTCCGAATTTTCAAATCTAATACGCTTTTAATGCTTGTAAAAATAATTAACAACTAAAATTATTTTTTAAAAAGTAAGTGGTTTTTTATCTCATAATTTATAAACAGGGTAATTGACGCACTTTTCAAAGATTTTCTTTGCTTTGAATTTTGATAAAAAATTTTAATGAATTTAAGATTCTTTGTTAAATATTTATTTTGTACTCTCTTTAGTATTTTTGGATTGATGAATAAAATTATAATGTACTTTTCCCGAATTAAAAATTTCCTTTTAAAACAGTAAGATACTTTTTTATAAATGTTTGAAAATTTGAATACTGAATCGGAAATTTAACATGATATTTGCTAAATAATTATATAAAAACCATACCAAAATACATTGCTAAAACATTTTCCAGGAAATTAATATTTCCAATTCAAAATCTTTTTGTAGATCATATAATAATATACAAATCGGAAAAAAAAAAAAAAACAACAAATTAATGAAATAGTAAACAAATCAACTGGAAAAGAAAAATAAAACTTTGAGTATTTTAAAAAACAAAATTAAACTATTTATTTTTTTTTAAACACACAAAAAATATTGATTATTAGAGATCAAATAATATGTTTTATGAAATTTGTACTTTAGTATATGTGCTTAAATTTTTACAAATAAATATTTTTATTCAAATTGATTAGCGATGTATGATCCAAATAGAAAATCAATTCCTAAAACTAAAATGTTTTTGAAACATAATTTACAAAATAAATTCCAAATCTTGGATTGTTATTTCAATTATCATAAGATTGGAATTCTGTTAAATGGAATAATATTTTATGGTAAACAGTTTTCCCCAATGATAAGTCAATAAAACTTGATTTTATTGTTAATGATATTTTAAAAAAAGAAACCCCATACATATATTGATTATATGATGTATATTATGGATATTATTACAAACTTTTATGACTTTTTTGATAATAATCTTTTCTAAACCACAAATTTATTTCTATTACTGAAATATGAAAAAAGAAAAGAAAAAAATTATTTTTCTTTTTATTATTGTTTTTGTTAACGAATAGCTTTTATTCGAAGTTATATTAATTAAATATTGTAATATTTAAAAAAAAAAAGTAAAAAAATTTTTTCCAAAATTTATTCATTGTGATTATAATGATATATACTCTTTTATTTTTTCGAAATAATGTAAATAGTGAATTTCCAAAACATTTTAAAAATAATAATTTGTTTTTTTTACAGGGGAAATGAATTATATTACTTTTCCGAAAGGGTATTTTTTTTTTGATTTTACAGTCATTGCCACTATCACGGAACGTACTTTGTGCGAAATTTAAGGCACCAAAAAATCTTAAATTAAAACACATTTTTTGAAAAAAAATTTTAAACAAATTATTTTAATAGTAATTTGAATTTTGTGCCTGAAACCCAGCTTTTTTGTACATTAAATTTTATTGAACTTAGAGTGTCTTAAAAATGGAACAGATTTTAAATATTTTTTAATTGAAAATTTCTGTTTTATTCCTTTTTTGGTTATAATCCATTAAAAATAAAATATGATAAATAATTTCTTCCGATAATTTTAATTTTATTGATTTATTTTCATTATTAATGTTTCAAGATTTTATGTTGTAAGATAAAATAAAAAATCTGAAAATTAAGGCCATTTGTTGCAAAAATCATAGTTTACACTATTATAATTCATACAAATCCAATTTTTTGTTTAAAAATGTTTTACTTTGATAACTAAAACAATAAACACTTTATTTTATTTTATAATAATTCATTTTTTTTTAGTTTGATCATTTTTTTGGATTCAAATAAATTTCTTGAAATATTCACCTTTCTTGATTTTTTTTATTTAGATTTTTGAAATTTATATAAGTTAAATTTCAAAAATGGGGCAGATTTTTCATCCAAAAATAAATTATTTTAATTGTTTTTTTTTTTTTTTTTTTTGAATAATAATGTATTTTACTAAAGTGTTTAGAGATAATAACCAAAATAGATTAATAAATAAAAATATAGTGTAATCACTTTATTTTTTGTAGGAAAAATGAAAAAAGAAAAAAATAATAAAAAAAAGCTCCTAATTTTGAAATTTGGTTTATATCAAAATGTAAGTAAAAATGTATTTACCTATTACTAATATTTACCTTTTTTTTAAAAAAAAAAACAGAAATGAAAAATAAATGCAAAAAAAGGAAAAAAAGATAAACCTTTTCAATACCTACCGATAAATTCTAATAAATTTTAAAAAATTTTTAGTTCATTTTCTATTTTTAGAAATCTTTGTTCTGTTTTTTATCAAACAGTCCAGTACAAAGATTATTTTGAAGAACAACCAATTTTAGAGAGTTTATTATCACTTGAATTCATAAAATGCTTTATTCAAAGGTTGAAAATAATGATTTCAAAAAGGAAAATCATTTAAAAATTTCCAAATATAAATTACAATTTATCTGTATTTTTTTTATAAAACAGTCAAATTATTTTCATTCCCTCATTATTCATTTTTTGTTACTTGAACTGAAAATCAAAGAAAGCTACGAAGTCATAAATTTAATGAATATTAATGTTTAATTCCCCAATATTTTCTTATTTTGTACAATCAGAATCAAATTTAAGGCACAAACTTTCAACAAAATTTAAGGCATAAAAAAAGCTCAAAATATCGGACAAAATTTTGAATTTTTTTTTTACACAAATTATTTTACTAGAATCTGAATTTGGTACTGTAATTTGGGATTTTTATAGTGTCTTAATTTTCGTTGCAAGTTCGTACCTGAAAATCGTATCCGACTGTATCTATTTTGCTATTATTGTTATTTAGTTTTATATTAAATAAAATTATATAAATTTTGTATTTGTTTTTTTCATAAATATAAATTCTTTTTTTTTTATGTTTTTTGTTTTTATTCCAAAATCCTTGTATTCTTACTGATAGATTAGTATAATTTAGTAGGATACCACATCTACTGAATTTTGACGCATATATAAAAACTCTTTCAAAAAGTATGACCTACCTAAAATAATAAATTGAAAATAATATATATCCTTTGTATTCAAGAACAACAAATTATTAATTTTTTTTTAGAAATTCACTTAAAAATCATTTTAAATATTTAAAAACCTGATATTTTAATAATTAAAAAAAAATAAAACCAAAAACTACAAAAAAGTGAAAAACAATTTTTGAAATGTGTATTACAGATTTTTTATTATTGAATATTAACAAAACTATTTTCACAAATTTTGACTGACTTTATAATGTTAATTGGTTTTGTTTTGTGGGTTTATTCCAGTATTCTTTACAAAAAATATTTTCAAATTTTTGGATCAGAATCATTTTTTCTAATTTTGCAAATTTTAGTTTTGCTTTTTCAAAGTTTTGTTTTTCTTTTTTTTTTCTTTTTCTTTTTTCTTTTTTTTTCTTTTTTTTTTTTTTTTTAAAAAAGATCAAAAAGAAAAAAAAAGAGATCTTCGAAAAGACAAATAATCATTATGAAAATTTCGACAATTTAATGTCTTTGAAAATGGATTTAATTATTCATAAAAAATCTTGTTGTTCAACTTTTTTTTAGTGAAAGTTCAGTAATAAAAAATCCGTAATGCTCATTTCAAAAATTGTGACTCAGTTTTTTTTAGTTTTTGGTTTTATTTTTTTTAATTTTTAATATATCAGGTTTTTATAGATTTAGAATGACTTAAAAGAGAATTACAAATCATATTTAGTTATTAATTGTTTTTGAATAAGAAAGGATATTTTTTTTTTTTCAATTTATTATTTCTGGTGTGTCATCATTTTTGAAAAAGGGTTTAGAAAAAAAGTTAACAAAAGATCATTTTTAATTATTAAATTCATTTTAAAAGACATTTCACAGTCTCAATTTTCTTATTTATTCTTTACGGTTTCGAAATCTTTCCCTTTTCCACTTTCTTTGGCAAAAAAAAAGTATTAAAAAAAAAATCAAAAAGAAAAAAAAAAATTACAAAATTTGAAAAAAGGAATCTGATACCAAAAATTTTAAAATAATTTTTCATAAGAAATAGGGATAAACCCTCAAAAAACTTTCATTAACAGCATAAAATAAGTTATAAATTTATGAAAAATAGTTGTAAGGATTTCATAATTTTAAAAAATAAAAACTTTCAATAGATTTATCTTAAACCAAAATAAAAAAGATTTTCTGAATCATGAACAAAAATTGTTCATCATTTTCAAAAATTCCATTAATATAATTTTTGATTAATTTATGATATATAATTTTTTCCAATTCTATATGGATTTATTGTTTTGATATTTGATTATTTCTTCAATTTTTTACAATTGTGAAAATTTCTTTCATTTCTGAATCACTATTTTTTTTTAGTACAAATTTAAAAATTTTAAAAAAATTTATTATAGATATTTGAGATTTCGGTAGATAGATTTAATTTTATTAAAATTAAATTTTTTGAAATTGTCTTTTTATATATCAATATTTATTTTTGTAAAATTTATTGAATAACTTATTATAATTATAAATGGAAAAATTTCCACTTCATTTTCAATTCACTTTTTCAAAAGAGAAACTACAAATAATGATATTTTTACTTGTGATCTCTATCTATTAAAAAGAAAAATATTTAAAAAGAATTGTAAATATTTTCTCTTTTATAATTCAAGTATCAATATTAAAAAAATGTACAAATATAAATTTGATTTTAAAAATACTCTTTATTAAGAATTCTTCCAAAAAAAAAAAATTAATTTTATAGAATTAAATTGAATATTATTACACAGAAGAAAAATGTCTTAATTTAAAAACAAGTTTTTAACAAATTTGAAAGTTTTTTAGTTAAAAAATAATATATTTTTTTTCGATTTCTTACAACACATATCTAAAAATCATTGATATATTTGACAAGATTAACTTGTAAATTGATTTTCTTTCATGTATTTGGATAAACTCTTACTCCCTTGAGTTCCTATATATTACTAAAGAAACAATTTATTTCAAATAAAAATCTAATATTTGGTTTTTCCCTTATTTATGATTTTTTTGCCAATATTTTTTATTTCAAGTCACAAAATATTTAATCAGTAAGAAGTTGAAACATCAAAGTGATCTTCACAAAAACCAATTAGAAATGTAATTTTTGAAAGTTTCTTAAGCTTCAGCTATGAACCTTAAGGGAGTAGCTACACCATAAGACATGATAAAAATCTGAGAGAGATGAGATAAGAACATTTTATTTTAGTGGGGTGTGATCGTAGATTCTCTAAAAATTTTTTAAAAATATTATTTGATATTTTAATTTTAGTAATGTTCAACAATAAAAAAATTGAGATTATATTGATAAAATAGTTTTTTTTTTTTTTATCATTTTTTTATTAAAATAAACTTAATTCAATTAATTAGGACTCAGTTTAAACAGTTGGAAAAATAACAATAATACTACACTTTACATCCTATTGGAAATTAATTTTAATTCAACAAACTATTTCATTTTTTGTCTTTTTTGTTTTTGTTTTCATTTTCAATTTTTCAGTTACTTAATCTGTTTAGTTAGATCTGAAAATTTTTTATAGATGGTTTGATAGAATGTTAATGTTGAGTTTCAAAAATTGAAAAATCCACATACAACCGGTGAATAGTATCTTATCATTTGATCGATCAACCATTGTTGGTGTAATTTTAACAAATCTACCAATATATTTTTTGTTCAAACTCTTTCATTTCAGCTCGTTTCCTTATTTTGGATAGACTTGTTTTGATTTTTTATTTTATATTGTTTTCTTATATTTGGATGAAAATGATTACTTAAAAAACCATTAATACTAGGTTATTTAAATATGGTTTTATATTACATTTGGAAAAATATAATAAATTGAGTTTTTGTTTTCCTATTTTTGATTTTCTGATGTGTCCAAATTTTTGGAATGGGGTTTAGTTTTAATTTTGGGAGAAGATAATTTCAGATTCTTTAAATAAAACTTATGGCTATTTTGTGGTTTAAACTTTGATAACATATAATCATATTTACTTCTCCAATTCCACTAAATCCAACTATTTAAAATCCTAATAAGTAATAATTTGACTTAATTATTCTAATTTTGGAATCCTTCTAGCTATTTAAGTCCCATTTATGTTTCCTTTTATGATTCTCTCAATTGTAAGGTTGTTGTTCTTTTTAAACAAAATCCATTAATCCCCAATGCCACTAATATTAAAATATTTCTAATTGCTTTATCTTGTCAGGATTAAAAAAATCTCAAAAATGATAAAAAAATATAAAATGAAAAAATTAAATGCCACAATAGAATGTTGAGATAAGGATAAAAGATAAGTTATTCAACATTCAAAACACTATTTTTTGCAATTCAACTCAACATTCTATTATGGCAATTTCTTTGAGACATTGAAAAAAAAATTTAAAAAATCTAATGAATGAAGTTGTTAAAAGAATAAACACCCAGGAGTTACAACCAAAGTAAAAAATGTTATTTTCTGATCCTTTTCAAAATTACAAAAAAGTGAAAAAATTTTTAATACCGTGGCTACTCGCTTAAGATAAAATTAGGATTGAATGAATTTGATTTTGTCGGTATAATTAACCAGTAAACTATTTGGTTTAAACTAAAAGTTTTCATGTTTTTGAACAAGACACGCTTGAAATCCTCTAAAAATGTACTTTTATTAAGGAGATTGGAAAAATAAACAGAATAATTTGAATTTAAACATTTTTCTCAATAAAAAAGCCAAATAAATTCGAAAAGTTCCCCTCATAATTCTAAATAAAAATTGGCAGTTAGTCAATTTAAATTCGACCATACAAATTAAAGTAAAACAAAAATCAGGAAAATAATTTTGGGTAACATTTACAGGAAAAAACAAACAAATAAATTTATGAAAAAAACAACATTCACTAAACATTTTTTACATTTTATTTTTCTTTTAACAAAAGTGTTTCAGTTTTGTAAATTCTTTGTTTTGAATGACAACGTCTACTGAGAGAGGTATCCAAATTAAACGAGTAAGGTCTTTTTTTTTCTCTTTTATGATTTTCATAATTTTCTTTTTACAAATTTTCTTCGAAAAAATAAGAGGACAAAATAAAAAAAAAAACAAAAAACAACAAAAAAAAGACACAAACAGCCTTTTCAAAATTTATTTCACAAATTCATCCGTTCACTCTCTTTTATCAAAATTAGCAACCTCCCAAACAAAACACAAAATGTAGTTGTTACAGTTTTTATTTCTTTAACGAATGAGTGAATAAATTAGATTTGCAAAATATTTGAAAAGATCTGTTTTTAATAAAAAGACTTTAATCTTTTTGTTCTCCGAAGACACACCAATTTTGTCAAGGTGTGTTGAACTAAAAAAATTTTAAAAAAACGCTTCTTTTTCTTCAATTCTTTTTCTTATAATTTCCCAACCTTTGTCTTAAAAAATTCCAAAAAAAAAAGGAAATTGAAGAAGAAAGAAAAGAATATGAAAATGAGAGAGAAACTTTTATTGAACAATTTCTTCAGGTCTTAAAATCAAAAGATCAGGAGATCGGAGATATGGTGCGTATCTTAGAGAAATTGACAAACCACCATAACAAAGTGCTTGAAGCGATTGGGAAGCTTGAAAGGCAAAACCAAATGGGGGAGAAATATAATGTGCAACTAAACCAGCTGAATCTTCAGCAACAGTCACTGAGAAAACAGATCAATTCCAAGCTACCACAAGAATTGAAAATCCACAAAGAAAAATTGGATCGGCTAGTGGTCAGGAAGGGCGAATTACAGAAAGAGGTTAGTAAAATGCAAAAATTGATTGACGAAGAAGGGGGAGCATTCCAGGAAATGGCAAAAACTGTCGAAGAGTTAACAGACCAAATCAAGCAAGCGGACCAAGAGCGCCAGGATATTCTCAGTTTGGCAAAGAAAAGAAGACAAGAATTAATTGATAGGCATACCCATCTCAATAATTTGCTTGAGGAAAAAAAAAACAATCCTAATTTTAATTTAAATCCAAATACAAATTCAAACACAAACACAAACACGAATAATACCAATACTTTCCCGAACAATAATACGAATAACAATAACAACAACAACAACAACAACAACAACAATAGTAATAATGACAATAATGACAATAGTAATAATGATAATAGTTCCAATTCACAAGAAAGTCCAAAAATTATTTCAAGAAAAAATACACAATTATCAAGCTCAATCAATTTAAAACGTGAAACGAGTAAACCTAGTGAAAATAAAGTTTTACCAACCCGCTCAGGAAAAGCTGATTTCCGTTCAGATAAAAAAAGAATGGGTCGGTATAAATGGTCACATAATTTTCTTAAATTAGAGAATGGCACTCTTCAAATTTTTGATAAAGAAAATGGCAATTTAAAAAAAACCTTGGATATTTCTGGTGATTCACGCGCTTTTAAAAAGGTTTCCGTTCAAAAAAGAAAACATTGCCTTGAAATTAAAATGATGGATAACACAATTCACATTTTTTCTGTTGATCGTTTGGATGACCTTTTGGTTTGGTATAGAGATTTAAGGGAATGCAGAAATGTCAAATTATAATTGAATTGTTAATGAATGTATGATATATATATATATATATATATCGATCGATCTATCTATCTATCTATCTATCTAAATATATCTATATATATATATATATATATATATATATATATATATATATATTATTGGTATCATTTCACTTGATTTATTTTATTTTTAATTAATTTATTTATTGATTTTTGATTGTAATGAAAGAATAAAATAATTTCATTTTTTTTACTTCCTTAATCATCTTTTTTTTTTTTTTTTTCCACATTAATTGTATTTTGTTTGATAGTTTTTTCGGCACAATTACATTCATCTTTCTCAAGTGCGATCATTTAAACATTAGAGGTTTTGATGATAACATATATTATCATGATATTAATAATAAAATCGCGATAATATTAAAAATCGTGATTAGTCCAACTTTATCGCGATATTCAACATTATCGCGATATTCACATTTATCGCGAAAAATGAAAAATTATTTTTTTGAGATTACCTTAAAAAATTCTCTTGGCTTTTACAAAGTCTTGAGACTTTTACAACACTTTCCCTTTCATAAATGTTTGAAAGTATTTGTAAGTGTTGTGGACTGTCTTCAAGTGTTTGAAAGTTTTGAAAGACCGAAAACTTTTATAAAGGGAATGAGTTTGGTTTGTAGTAGAAAAAAATTTTATTCTTTTCATTTTTTTTTTAACAAGATATATAATCTCAACCAAAGTTTATGATCAAACTAATAATTACCATTCCAACAATATAATTGAATATAAGATAGATGTGTTTTCTTCCAATGGAGTTGTTACCTTCACCAATTTTAAATAGCAAAAAAGAATAAAGAATAATTTTCCTTCTTATTACTGATCGATCAAACAAAAACCTCTAAGCTCTTATTGTGTTTTCTGTCCAATACAAAGATGCTCAAAGAAGAAAAAGAACAACAAGACAAATCTATAAAAAAGCTAAATAATTGGTGATCATCTGACAAGGATGTTGTGAAAGATAAAAAAAAGTTTACCAACGCCTTTTAGCTTTCGGAGAATATTGAAAATGTTTTAACCCAAGATCACATTCTTTAAAGAACGGACAAAGGGTTGGTTGTTTTAGAAGTTAATTATTCAAGGTAATTTCAAATACCACGATTAACTGAAAAAATATTTATTTCTCTTTAGTTCTTATTGTTGTTGATCTTAAAGGATCATAATAAAATAAAACCAAAATAAAAATTTTAATCTCAAAACCTAGGATTAAATATTTTTATTCGTACCTTTCAATCTAGGGACTTTCATTCCTAATCGAGCCTTTGGGAAAAATAAAAAAAATCAATTTCAAAAAAATTCATTTTTTAATATCTAAACTCTATTTCAAAATCATTGACCCTTTAAAAATCAAATTTTAAAGAAAAATATTTTTAATAATTGAATTTATCTATTATAATTTAAAATTTTCAATTTTAATATTCTTTTCTATACTCAAGAGATATTTATTTTTTGTCTAAAAATAAAATAAAAAAAAGTAAAAAAAAACAATTAAAAAAAATTGTGATATTTATTTTGAAATAAGCATAATATAAAAAATAGAAATTTTAAAAAATAATAAAACCCATTTATCGATTCCCCTTCCATTTGAATAACTAAATCTAATCTCTTTTTCATATTTGAAACAATTTTTTTCATTAATTCATCTGTTACTTCTTTCGAGATATTCATTTTCATTTACCATTTTAACAAAAAAATGTTGAAAAAATAAAATAAGATAAAAAATGATTAATTTTCAAACTTTTCATTGTGAGGTGAAAAACTTCAAAACAATACAATAATAATTCAAAATTCAAATGTAACATGTGCCGTTTATTCTAAAATTAAGTTTATTTAAAATTTTGACTAATTTTAGATTGATCTTTTAGAATACTAATTCAACTTATATCCTAACATAAGAAAATAGTTTTTGTTGTTTTCGTGGCTGTTATTCTGAATTAATATCGAGAATAAAACCACTCTGGGGTACATGCAAGTCATTACCAATTGTTGAAATATGATCTTGTTCCTGAGATCCCAAAGAAATAATAAATTTCGACATTTTTAGAAATTAGAAATTTTTGCCAATAATTGATCCCAAATTGTAAGTTGATACCAAAAAAAGAACCTTTATTTTTTTGATAAGAGTTGATTTTTTGAAAGGATTTAATTGAAAACTAGAGAACACTTGTCTTATAAGTAAAATGGTTGTGTTGTGGATAAAACTAGAAATGTATATTGAAGAATCTGATCAGGGTAAATTTAAACCTTTTAAGGGACAAGTCTCTATAATTTTTTTTTTGACCAATAACTTCATAAGGAATCCGTGTCCGGAAATATGTTAAAAATTGGAAATAGACAGGTTTTTTCAATATTAGAACTTTTAATTCTTGTTTTTTTAAATTTTACAATTAGTCAAAAAAAGTGACTTTAAAAAATTTTTTTGAAAAAAATATCTTTAACAGCTGAGATTTTTTTGATTAATTTTGGATTTAATTATTTTCTCAAAAATAATATTTATTCTCATTTTGAAAAACCAAAAAATAATTTAAAACTAGGCGAATATTTTCTCTTTCGCTTCTGTTCATCCAACTTGACTCTATAAAGAACTCAATTTGTTTTATCAATAATTACTTTTTAAAAAAATAGTTCTTATTCTTTTCTTTGATTTTTTTTTGACTCTGACAAAAACTTTTGGAATGATAATTTGGGAACACTTAAAAAAACTTCAAAGTTAACAAAAACTAAAGAGTGTAAACTCAAAAAGTAGATTCATGAAAAAAAAGAATGGTACAATATAAAAAAAGAAAATCTTTTATCAAGAGTAAAGCATATATTGCATATTTTTTTCGAATCAAACTGTTTTTTCATACAGATCCTAAAAAACCTTTTCAGGTATATTTTTCAAACTATTTTTTGTACGTCTTCCACAAAAATAACAAGGTTTTGCTTTCTTTCTCATATTTTTTTTTTATTTTTTGTATTTTTGCGAAAAGTTGAAAAAAAGCAACTTTTAAAAAAGTGAAAAAATGGAAAAATTTTTTATTTCTATAAAAACAATAACTAAATTTAATGAATGTCATTTAGCAAGATTTCATTACTATACAAAGAAGTTTTTCACTTTAATTTCAAATCTAAGTAATTGGCAAAAAAAATTCTAAATCTCAATTAAATTTACCTAAAAAAATTTAATAGAGACTAGTCCCTTAAACATTTAAAATATTATATTTTCGTGGAATCTCAGGAAAAAGATCATATTTCAACAATTCTTAATAACTCACATGTTCCCGAAAGTGGTTTTATTTGCGATTGTCCTTCATACAATAAAACAGATCGATGAAAAAAAATAATGTTTTTGACAATAATTATTGAATTTTAGATTTATTTCGAGAAGTCTTCTATCACACGACACAATACTGATAAATTCAAATTTATTTAATGAAATTTTTTAGTTCAATTTCGTTTTTTGTAATCTAGGTACTCAACTTTTCAAACAAACCGAGACTATGAATATTTTAAAGGGACAACTAATTTTACAAAGTTTCTCAACAATTAAGCGAACAGAATGCGATATTCAAAATGATTAAAAAAAGATTTAAAAAGGAAAATGAAGCAAAAATTTTTTTGGATATTTATCAGTAATTTTTGGAAATGAAACAAAGAATTGAATGAAATACTTCTTTTTTTACTTAAAAAAAAGTACCATTTTTGAAATACAAATCCTCTTGTATTGATAAGAATTAAAAGAAAAAATACAATCTGTTGAACAATAATTCAAAAGACAGATAAAAAAGGATCAACAACCACTTCCCCTTCTTTTGTATTCCTAACTAAAACAACAACAATTTTGTTTTCACTTGGATAGATTGTTGACGATTTTTTAAAATAAAGGCAAAAATTTTCGTCTCAAGCCATAGTTTTAATTTTTCAATATTGTTTTAATTTTATTGGAGTTTCATATTTTATGATTAAAAAAAAAAATGTTCAGATAAAAATACGTCGTTTTCACTCTCGAATTAATTTTATAAAAAAAAAACAAGAAATAATACCCAAAAGTAATCTTGTTTTTAGAATTGTTTACCTGATTTTTAATAATTTTTAAACATATTTTATCATTTTTCGTTTAAATATTGCATTATTTTCAAAGAAGAAACAAAAACACAGAAAAATTCACAACTACTATGAAGTAAATAACCATTTTTTCTTTTCTTTTGTAATTTCTTTTCTTGATCAACCTTAATAAATTGAAGAATTAAAATCTTTGTATGAGAAACAAGAAAAAGTTGGATCAAAAAAGTTACAAAATCTGATTTTTCTTGTCTTTTTTGATGGATAAAGTTTAAAGGATCACTGTTCTCATCAACAATGATTTTTTCTTCAATTAAGCTGGATCAGAAAATAAGGCTTTCAAAAGATTTGTATGAAAAGTTTTTATTACTCTTAAAAGAAGCAAAAATAAACATTTCGATTTCTCCATTTTTGGACAACTTTTTGTCTTTGGTTTCAAAGTCTTACTTCTTAATAATAATTTTTGTTCAAGTAAAACCATCTAGCCATTTTGTTCAACCTGTTCAGATCCAGAACAAAACAAAACTAGACATATTACAAAAGTAATGCTATATGGATCTAAATTTACGACGAAAATTTGTTTTAAATATTTTGTATTGGAGATCCTGTCGATAAGTAATTAAATCAGAAAAAAAAAACCACTACTCAACAGTTAAAATAAAGAAATTTGTTAACGATTAGTTTCTTCACATTTATTTGTAACAAAATATAAGATAGTTTATTGAAAAATGAATATTTTGATCCAATATTTTTTTTCTAATCTTACAAACTCTACAAATTAGATGTAGAGTAGGAAAAAAAAATACAGAGATAAAAATAATCCTTGACAAGATTTTTAGTTGTGAATATTAGGAAAATTTATGAAATTGCTTAATATTTTCAATCGAATCCTTTTTATATATAACGACTTTTTTTATGATCATGGTAATAAACCGACTTAAAGTTCTCTAAAGTAGGGTGTCTCTAGAATACTCATATAATTGTTTGATAGCCAAAGTAGATCAACTTTTTTTGAAAAACAATTGAGTTTTTATAACGATTTACAAGAGTATGGGAAATGAAAAAGTTTATTCTTGTTTTTTGATTGATTAAATGGTATTTTGAACAAGTCTGATTTCATTAATCACCATTCTAATAAGTGGACGAATTAGAATTTTCAATATTCGATTCTTAAAATAGGAAAAATTTCTAAAATATTAAGCAATTACTGAACAATATTCCTAATATTTACAATTAAAAATCTTGTCAAGGATTATTTTTCATAACAGGTATTTTTTATACTACTTTATTATTTTTTTCTTCTCTTGATTTAAAACGATTGACGAATTTCAAACGACAGTTCTTTTTTATTTTGATGCAATTCAAAAAAAAATAACATAAACTATTTCGTAGGTTATGTTAGTTCAAAAAAAAAAATCATCAAGAAAATCACTCAACTGAGGGCTAAATTTCAAACCCAAGATTGTTGAGCTTTCGTTCTGTTATTTTACTTTTACTTCTTCAAAAGAATTTTCATTTTGGAGAAATTAAACAAAAAAATTACTAATAACAATGTTAAAAACAAACTAAAAAATTTATCAAACAGATTTTGGTATGAAAATTTAAAAAAAAATGACGGAAAGGGATTTTCATAGTACAAGATTAAAATTACAAAACACTTCAAACTTGTTAAAGTAACTTTGTAAGAAATATAGAACAAACATTGAAATTATGTTTTGTTTTTATGATTTAGAATTGAAATTATGAAATAGTAAAATCACATTTTAGTTGGATTTAAGAAAGGTAAAATTATTAAATTATGAGAATTATTGAAAATTTCTCATTTTTTTGTAAAAGAAATTTCCACTGGTCAAAATTAACCGAGATTATGACAATACTCAAGATTATTTTTAGATATACTTTCAACCTTTTCACTCAAAAATATAGTCCTTTATTGGCATTTAGCACACAAGATTAAAAAAAAAAAAACTTAAACTTTTTAAAAGGTTTCAGTTCAAAATTCAATTTCTTCTTTTAAAATCTTATCCAACAACACTTTTTAATAACATAATATTGGTTTTCATAATACTAAAATGGTATTTAATTTGTTCTGTTATTTTTGGTACTCAAAATAACAAACTTTGATTTGAATATTAATTGGCCAAGAAAAGAAAAATTCAATTTAAGAAATAATTATGAATTAAAAGATCTAACTATTCCCAAAAAGAAGTTAACCTGTTTTTTTTATCTAAAAACAAAAAAAAATCAAAAAGTAACAGAAATAACAAAAAATATAGAATTATTATAAAAGTAGTTTTTCCCAGTTCCAATCTGTATAATTTTTATTACACAAATTTTGAAGAAAATATAAGTAAAATTTTGTTTTGTATTCATCCATAAAAAGTGCAATTCTAGAAAATATTTTATAAAAAAAATTTTCTAAAAAAAGTGCCTGAATTTGGAATTTTTTTTGTGAATATCTTTTTTTGAAAGCCAGTACCTTGGAAATGGTAAGAACTGTTAATCAAAGAAAACTTTTTTAAAAAAGAACCTATTGTAAAAAATGATTATTCTGATTAATATTTTTTCTTTTATTAAATACTAATGTCAAAATATCATTAGAAGAATAAAAATTTTGTCTTAAAAATCGATTAAAAACGCTTATTTCAATCTCTCAAAAAGATATATTTTCAGATTATTATTGTAAGGTTTTTTTTAGGTTTTTTTTATTTTCAATTAATAATCAGTTCAATATTTTCGAGCTTGTTTTCAAAATCATTATTTCTTAATTTACAAATAAGGGTATTAAAAAACAATTAACTATTTTTTTTTTCAAGAAAATTGACAATTTGATCCTAATATAAAATGGAGTCTAATTGTTTTTATTTTTTGGATTCACAAAAAACAATAATTAAACTATTATTTTCTTGTTAATTTGTTCATTCTATTAATTCGAAAACTTGAGGCTTTCAGTAGTTGTTAAACTCATCCTTGATTCGTTTATTATTAATTTTTTTTACAATTAAGAAAAAAAAATATAATTTGTTCTCTATGGTTCAAATCAATCTAAAAAAATCTATTATGAAAGGAATAGAATAATAAATTTGTAGATTTTTTGGAATGATTACAATTATAATTTGTCAAATTCGGTTTATTTTTTATAATACTATTTTAAAATATATAAATAGAAACCAAAAGAATAATATTACAGAATTTAAAAATGAACATTTTTTACTACAAAAAAAATTATATTTTCAATTTTTTATAATTTCCAAGATTAATTCAATAAAATTCAACTTAAAACCCCCAAATACTGATCAATTTTACTTCTTTTCTCCAAATCTTGTATTAACATCAATATATTTCCAATATTTTGCAAATAATTTTTCAAAATAATCTTCGAGTTAATTATTTAAATTTTCAATAATTATAAATTTTTTTCACAACTAATTTAAATTTTGCGACATATTTAAGAAAGATTTTTCAACTTTAAATTCCTTATATTGATGATTTAAAAATTTAATTTTTCCTTGAAATTTATATTAATTTATTATAATAGCTGATTTTTTACTAATACAAAGATCATTTTTTCATTAGAGATATTGATTTTTGATACTATTTTACCAATAACTTTTTTTAGAAATAAACTATTTTTCAGTCAAAGCTGCCCAGTTGTAATGTGTGAAATATATGTGTTTAAAGGGTTTGCATAGATATTAGAAGAAAAATTTTATTTTGGAAATTTTCAAAATTGAAATCATTTTTTCACATTTTTGCACATTTTTATTTTACGATTTTTTATTTAAGACCTAATTCAGTTGCAAAAAATTTTTTTATCGCAAGATCAATAGTCACTTGGTAAAAACGTGTTATTCTAAGGTTATTGAAACCATGGAAATTATTGTTGAGAAATCATATTGATTTCTATTGGAATTTTCTTTGATCTTTGATCTTGATATTTGTTTAATAAATGTGAAAAATTTTCACTTCATTTTCATTTCCTTTTTCCAATAGAAACCACAAATACCAACACACTTCGTTTGGGGGCTTAATTTCTAAAAGAAAAGTATGGAAAATGAAGTGAAAAATGTTTCGTATTTATTATTCAAATACCAGTAGAAGTTCAAAACGAACATTGTTGTTTTTCTCAATAGGGACCTAAGAATTTTGGGTTTTTCAAATTTTAAGAAAATATATTGAGAGATTAGATTTTATTGATCTATATATATATCTATATATCAAAAATATATTCTATTTATCTTCTTATTATCTCCTTATCTATTTCCAAAATAACCATTAAAAAAAAAAAATGTAAATAGTCAAAATGTTGAGAAACAAAAAATAATAGTTGCAATTGATTTTGGAACTTCAAGAACTGGAGCAAAATGGATGAATCATGTTAAATACATTTCAAGATATGAAATTGATCAACTGGATATGATTAAAATCATATTAGATCCAAAAGCGAAAGGAAATTATAAAACAAAAACAATAATATTATTCCAACGTAAAGGAGTGTTTGGTGGGAAATGGGAAGTAATTGCGTTTGGAATAACTGCTGAAAAGAAATATTTGAGACTTAAAAACAAGACAAATTACCGATTATTCAAATATTTCAAAATGAAGTTGTATACAGACAATTTTGCAAATTTAACAATCCAATCAGTTTGTGGGGAAAAGTGGGAGTTTACGAGGGTTTTATCAGGACTATTTGAATACATTTTTTTACAATTAAGAGAATCAATCAAAAATTATAATAATAAATTAAAAATAATCTTAGAATCAATTCAGTGGGTATTAACTGTGCCTGCGATTTGGAACGAACAAGCCAAAGAAATCATGAGAAGATCCTTTTACCAAGCCCATTTACTCATCAAAAAAAATTCACCCAATTTAATATTTTGTTATGAGCCTGAAGTAGCCGTTTTGGATTTTTTCCAAGAGAAAAGAAATCAATTAAACGAATTCAAAAAAAAAAACATATTAGTTATTGATGCTGGAGGGGGAACGATTGATATTACTTTGATTGAACCAGTTATCGAAAATAATAAAATAACAGAATTTAAAATATTAATGATCCCAAAAGGAGGAGATTTCGGATCAACCTACATTGATCAACAATTTATTGAATTTTTTCAAAGCTTATTAAATTTCAATGAAAATCAATTTAATTTATTGAAAAAAAATTGTGCCGTGGGGTATATAAACATCTTAAATAATTGGGAAAAGGAAAAACTTAGTTTTAAGATGGACAAAAGTACCGAGGAAGACGAATATTACATTGGAATCCCTAGAAGTGTTGTAAAATACTTAAATACAAACTATACAGGAATGAAAATGAAAAATATGATCAAGCAATTTAATGAGAAAAATCCAAATTCCAAATTTTCAAAAATTGGATGGGACAATGAAGAAGATCGTTTAATAATTAATGGGGATCGGATCAAACATTTTTTTAAAACCCCAATCAACAAATTTAAAGAATATTTATTAAATGAAAAAGAAAAATCAACAATTTTTGATCTCACCGATGTTGTTTTTTTTACTGGGGGTTTATCCTATAGTGATTATTTTGTTAATTCTATGAAAAAATTTTTCGGTAGTCAATATCATTACTATGTTTCAGCTTATTCTGATAAATCAATTTTGCATGGTGCTCTTCTCTTTGGATTTGATCCAACTATTGTCACGGAAAGAATCTCTCCGTATACATATGGTGCCAAATTTATGGTACAATATAAACCGAATAGAGACGCCAAAAATAGGATCAAGCCAGTTACACGCAATAACCAATATATGGAATTGGTTGAAATTTTCCAACCGTTTGTCTTTATAGGAGAAAAAATTAAATTAAATGATCCAATCAAAAATAGCTGTTGGCCAATCCAAAGTGATCAAAAAAGAATTAAAACCATTGTTTTGAGGACCAATAAAGAAAAATGGGATACTAAAATAACAGCAGTTTATCCAGATTCTCCAAATGTTACACAAATTAGTTCTTTTGATATTATCATTCCCAGTTCCCAACTTCCACTTATCGAGAGAAAATTTGAAACCTCTTTTAATTTTGCTACAACAGAATTTACAATTAATTGTAAATACCTCCCAAATCCTACAATTTCAGAGGAATTAATTCTAAAGTATAATGAAAACCAAAAAAAAAATCTCTAAACAATTAATTCGCTATTTGTGTGATTTTTTTTTACAGTCAGCCCCATTATTAAGACACAAACTTTCAACGGAATTTAAGGCACAATAAAAATCTCTAACTAAAGAAAAAAATTCAAATTCTAGTAAAATAATGTGTGAAAAAAAAATTCCAAAAAATGTGCTTTAATTCGAGATTTTTTTGTGCCTTAAATTTTGATGAAAGTTTGTGTTTTAAAGGTGGAACTGACTGTGATATTAATTTTCATTATTTTTTTTTTTTTTTTACATTCTTTAATCAATTATTCTTTCTTTCTTTCAAGTAAATTAACTAAAATCAATTTTTTTTTTTACACTATCGAAAAAGTTTCAAGAATCACAATAATACAATTATATTCGAATTGGAAATAATTTAAATTTTTAAAAGATATTTTAGTTTTTGTCTTTTCTATTTTGTTTTCTTTTCTTTTTTTTAAAGTTACATAATCTGTTTTACTTAGATCTGAAATTTTTTTTTAAAATGGTTGATAGAAGGCAAGTGTCGAGTTTTTTAAATTAGATAAATCAGATACAGTTAGTTGATGGTATCTTAACATTTGATCAATCAGCAATTGTTGGTGAAATTCCAACAAATTTACCAATACATTTTTTGTTCAGCGCATTTAATGATATTGGACACATCAATTGTTTTTTTTTTCGTTTTGGATTTTTTTTCTTTGATTTGGATAGAAAGGATTACATAGAAAAACTGTAATATCAAGTAGCTTTAATGTGATTTTTTATTCGGTTTGAAAACAATATAATAAATTGAGTTGTTTTTTTTTTACTTATTTTTGATTTTGGGTTGCCCAACTTTTTGAAATGGGGTTTGTTTATAACTATTAAAGTTTTAATATCATTTAAATTTTTTTTTATGATATGGTGTTTTTGTTCAAAGATGAAATTTGATTTTTCAATATAAAATTTTTTTTGTAGGTATTTGGAGATTAAATAATTTAACAAACTAAATTCAAAATCAATTTTTTTGTTCTAAAAATGATTTAAATTGTCATAAGGGTTCTTGTGAATAAGATAAAACATTTTTTGAAATTTATTTGTTCAAAATTCTGAAAATTATTTTATTTTCCTTATTTAAAAATCAGAAAATTTTTTTTTTAAAAATTTACAAAAATTAAATTATTCGCAAAATAGATCTCAAATCTTTAGAAAAATTTTATAAATTTTCTATCAAATTTTCATATATTAGATTACCTATTCTTCAAGATGTTTTTGATTGGTTGGGATTTTTATGATTAATATTAACTTTTATCGGAAAAGCAAAATAATAGATTTTCATACAAAAGTAATAATTTTAACCAGAGAAAAGAAACATAATTTACAAAATTAGATGAATTAACTTAATTGTTAATAAGAATAATGTGTTGCTTTTTTCGTTTTTAACTTGGAAATTGTTGAATTTTGGATTTCATAGAATAGATTGAAATATATATTTTATTGAAATAATGTTAAATCTCCTATTTCATGAGAGTAAATGTATAAAAAGTAAATAGAGGTATAAGATATTTATATATTTTAATTGTTATTTTTTGAAAATCTGGTTTATATTATTTTTTTTTTTTTTTGATTGTTATATTATTTATTAAAAAAAATAGATTATAAAAAAAGTATTCAGCACCAAGTGTTTGCGAGAGGTTCCCCATTTCACTAACTAGCTTAGCTCTCAATTCGTTGATCTTCTGGGTTCGGAAACCCAAAAAAAATTGGCATCATAGATAGGTGTACCCAAAGGACTTTGTAGGGAATGGAATATTGTGTTTATTATTAAATTAAGTTTAATTAAGAACCCGTTTCACAACACTACAAGGAAAATTTTTTCAAAAAAAAATCTCTAAATTTTGTATTTTTGAAATACACTCATATAATAAACATTATTATACATAACAATTTTCAATGAGGTTTACAACTTTAATAGATATTAATAGGAATTGAAAAAAAAAATGAAATTTTTCAGTACTATTTTTTTCATTTTTAATTGTAAAATTTTTGAATTTTTTAATTGACTTAGTAGAGAGATAATTTTCAAGTATTTTTTTAATGGTCTAAAAGGAAACATATTTTTCAATTTGAAAATAGCACAAAATATTCCAATCAAAAGATATCGCTAAATTAAATTGAAAAACTGATTTTTTATCTGTTTTTGGAATATTTTTTATCATTTTATTTTTTTCATGTTTGAGTTTTTATATACGTTCCCGATTTTTTTCTGCAAATTACTTTAACATTTATTCGTTTTTCAATCTTAATGCTCAATCAAAAATTAATTCATTTAAACTTTTTCCAATATAAAAATACCCTGAAAATAGGTGTTTTTTTCAAAAGTCGGTATTTTAGAAAAGGGGGGTATTCAGATTTTCATGAGTTTAAAAGCTATCCTATTTTTAATACATAAAATTATGATAACTTTGAAAAAATAATTTATAAAAGAAGTCTAATTGAAATCCAATGTATAGCTTAGGCTAACTTTAATTTTCAGTATTTAAATTATCCTTGTAGTGAAGTATAAATCCGAAAAAAATCAAATTTTTAAATATTGGATCTCTGGGCGAATTACTCATCGTTCCTAAATCAAAATAATCTGAAAAGATGATTTTTTAAGTTTAGAGCTCTGTATCTCCTCTAGTTTAGAAGTTATTCTCAATTTTCGATTTTTTGTCAAAAAAAAATTTTTTTTGAAATTTAGAATTTTTCATTTTTAAAAAAGGTACCTTTTTGCACAAAAATAATTTTTTTTTGGTGTTTTAAAGATCATCTTACTAGGGTAATTTTTGATCAAAAATATGATTTTGGTGAAAAAAAAATGAAAAAATTAAGGTTTAAAAAAATATTTTTTTTGAAAATTTTTTTACTACTCTTTTGATTTTCCCATTTTTGATTTACTCAAATATTATATTTATAATATATTTTTAACTACAATAGTTATAAATTTTTTAATTTTGAATTTTTTTTTTTTTAGATTAAAAAAAAAAAAAATTATTTTTTTTTCACTGTTATCCAAGTTATTTATAAAAATACATAAGTTACTGTGAATATTGGTTGATAAAATGAAATATAAAAATCTATTTGACATAACCAAAATTTTTTTTTACAAATTTTTTATTTTTTTTTGTGAATTTTTTAAATTTAAACTTTATGAGGTTTAGAGGTTTAGAGGTTTCGAAAATATTTAGTATTTTAAATGGGTGTTTTTGATTTTTTTCAAAATTGAAAATTTTAAAAAATGTATATAAAATTTTTTTTTGAAAAATATTTTTTAAAGTACTAAAAATTGGTAACTTTGAAAAAAAAATTTTTTTTTTAAACATCTCAAAAAAATGATTTTTATTTTAACTGAAAAACAATGTTTAAAAAAAAAAAAAAAAATTTAATAGGAAAACTCTAGTAAAATTTCATTTTTTCTAATTTATCAGAAAAAAATTCACATAACAATATTTTGAAAAAAAAATTATTAGACCTCATTTTATTTTATCTTAATATTCATTTTTTCAAATTTTTGATAGTGTTATCACTAGAAAAATATAAAAAAAAATGCTAAAAAATTAAAAACAAATTTTTACTAGAGTTTCCTATTAAAATGATTTTTTCAAAAAAAAAAAAAAAATTTATAAGTTTTTTTCAATTGAATTTTAAATTTATTAATTTTTTTAAATTGAAAAAAAAAAAAAATTTTTTTAATCGGAAAAAACTTTGAGTTTTTTTTATCAAAAAAAAAATATATTAGAAAAATTACTCAATTAAAAATTCAATTTTATTATCTTCAAAATTTGATAATTTTAAAATATCCAATAATTACTCATTAGCTCAGCGGTAGAGCACCGAGATCTCAAAATTTGAAAAGTGTTTAGCCGGGGTTTGATTCCTGGAAAAATCAATAAAATTAATAATTTTTTTTTTTTTTTTTTAAATTTATATATATAATTTGATCAATTAAAGTATATATGTTTGCTACCTGAATTTACCTTTAAATCTTTTCAAAATTTTTTTTTTCAAAAATAAAAATCCTCTTTAGGTACCAAAATTCGGATAAATGCTGGTAACTAAGTAGTTTTTTCTTTGTGAAAAGTAGAAGATTTTAAATTATTTATATATACTAATATCTATAATTAAAATTTTTTTTTTTTTTTTTTCAAAAAAAAATAAAACTTTAAAATTTTTTTTAATCTATGGGAGTCACTATATAAAAAATATAAAAACAATCTCAATTTTTCATTTTTTGGGGGCTTTTGTATTTTTTGAATTATTACCCAAAATAGTTTTGAAAAATCACTACTAAAAAATTTGTGTATAAAAATCGATTTTGTGCAATATCTCGAAAAATAGACGTCCTAGAGACCTTTAAACACCAAAAATCGAAATTTAAGACAATTTTGAATTTGTTGAGCAAAAAAAAATTTTTTGATCCCAGTTTTATATTTACTCTTGTGTTAAAGAATTAGATTCGGGAAGGATCTTGGCAAAGTTATGAGAAGTGTGCATTTTTCTTTTCATTTTGAATTTTTGAACATTTTTCAAGAGTCCAAAATGAATCACAAGAATTGGGATTAGTGAAGTTTTGAATACTGAAACTTAACATAAAGAGAAAAGTATAGTGCAAAATAGGATTGATGTTTTTTCTAAAGCTTGATTAAAAAAAAAATACAATAATTTTTTCCCAGAAACTTTCCCAGTCTCTCCCATTCATCCCAACCAAATTTTTGAGAAAAAAATTGAAAGGTAAAAATTGGGAGAACCTGTGAAAAAAAGGAAATAAAAATTCCAAAACACTATTTTACAATTATGAAATAAAAATTGATTTTCGATTATTTTTTATCAAACTTAACAATTTGTGGTTTGAAAAAAAAAACTGGATCTCAAAAGCAAATAAAATATAAATTGTCTAAAATTTTAATTTACTTTTTATTGAACTTTGGGAGATAATACTTAACAAATTATTGAGAGAAATTGGTTCCTTCAATTTTCAAAATATTACTTTCCTTTACAATCTTAGAATAAGATTTCCAATTAAAAGATAAAGTTGTTGAGAGTTAGTTGTTGTTTTCGCAGTCTTTTCAATTTAAAAAAAAATTCTTTCAAAGAAATTATTTTTTTTAAAGTCAACTAATTTTTTGAATTTGAAAAGAGAGTTTGTTTAAAAGCCCAAACAGTTTTTTGCTTCAGACTGGACAAGAGAGAAACTGATCAGTTTTTTTATGGAGAAAATTTCTTTTAAGTATTTGTTTTTTTTCCAAGGAGAAAAATTTTTTGAATAGCAAGAAAAAAAAAAGTTTGAATTCTCAACACCAAATTTATTTTTTTCATTGAGGGGGAATTTGAGAATTTGATTTTCCCAGGTAGGGGAAATTAATAAATTTAATTTACTTTTTTTTTTTTTTTCTTTTATTTTCAAAAAAAAAAAAAATTATTTTTTGTACTAGGTAGAGGTGATTCGCCAATGGATGGGGTAATGAAAGAGGAAGTGTAATTATCCTGCATATAACACACTCAAAATACACTTCAAATTCAATCATCCAAGATACTCATTATTTTACATCAAAACTCAATTTTTCACCTGGATCTCCAAGAAAATAACCCATTTTTTCCCATATTATTCCCGATTTGTTCCAACTTGGAAATGAAAATTTGGAATATTTGAAATTGTATTTTTTATTTTTACCTCCCATCCCTTTTTCAGTGAATACATTTTGTTCACTTAATTCTCTCAATTGCTTTTTTCTAACTAAAGTGATAATAGTGTCAATGTATCACTTTAAAAAATGAAGTGAATGTTTTTGAAAATGAAAATTCTTTTTGTTTTTTTTTTTTTTTTTTTTTAAATTTAATATTTGTAAAATGTAATCTTTTACCATACCAATCCAAAATGAACATTAACTCTCAGAATGTTCTTAAGTTTCTTAGGGGAAACAGTTTTTCTTTCCCATTGATCAAGTTCAAAAAATCAAAAATTTTCCGAGCAGTGGGATTATTAAATTGGGTATGGCCGAATACTTTATAAAAATAAATAAAAAAAAATTTAGAAAAGAATTTTTCAAACACTTTTTGAAATTTTTTTATTCTATAACTGAAAATATTTTTGGAAAAAATTGATTATTTTTAATATTAAATCTGGTCAAAAAAACATTTTACCTCACTAAAAACCAAGAAGAATATCAGTTCCACATTTCAACAACTGTTTTAAAACCAAAAAATGGTTTCGAACTGATTCTTTGGAAAAATTTTTGATTAAAATACTATATAAATTTGAATCAAAGATATTCAAAATTTTGTTTATTATAAATGTATACGATTTAATTCATTCTTTTTGAGACACAAATTTATTTTTCAACAAAATTTGGGTTTTAAGGATGAGTTCATACAATGTAGATAAAATTTCTATCAGAAAAAACAAATACTAATATTGGTTAAAGTGATTAGATCTGTTTCTGGAGTATTAAAATAATTTTATTTTTGATTGTATATTTATTGATTTTTTATTTTTTGATATTGTATAAAAGTTCACATATCATAGTAGGCTTCAAATAAAACCAGTATTAATATATTGAAAGACTATTCAATGAAATAGATATTTGGTAAATATTTATTAGTGTTTGAATTAAAAATCAAAAAAAATAATTCAATATATTTTCTTCCTTTTGATTTTTTTTTACCTAAAAAAAAAAAAAAAGATCAAAACTAATGTTCTTTAAACATTTTTTCCAGCTTGATTTGTTTGGTTGAACCTTTTTATTGGTCTAGCCAAAAACTCAAAATGTATGTTTGGTTGTTAAATTGAAAAAAAGCTAAGGAGATGAAATTTTCTCCCATATCAATTTCAAATTCCAATTATTTTTCAGTGAAATGAAAAACTTATTGGGCTTGTATCTCTTTAATCTTCTTTTTAAGAACTTTATATTGAGGTTTTTAAAGTAGAACAAAAAAAGAAAAATCAAAATATAAACAATCAAAAAAAAAAAAATATTTTAATTCTTCTTCACCAGATCTATTCACTTTAACAAAACACTTATAGTACTTTGATTTTTCTGAAGGATATTTTGAATTCATTGTATGAACTCATCCTTTAATTACAAAATATTTTTTTGATCCATTAAAGTTATAGTGACTCTATTTAACAAATAGAGATATTTATTAAAATTGATTATTATTTTCTTCTTACTTCAACCTCATATAACTTTAAATATTATATAAACTATTTTTCATAAATTTTGACTCACTATATAATGTTAATGGGAGTTGTTTTGAAGGTTTATTCCAGTATTCTTTACAAAAAATATTTTCAAATTTTTGGATCAGAATCTTTTTTTCTAATTTTGGAAATTTTAGTTTTGCTTTTTCAAAGTTTTTTTTTTCTTTTGTTTTTCTTTTTCTTTTTTTTTTTTTTTTTTTTTTTTTTTTTTTTTTTTTTTTTTTTTTTTTTTTTTTCTTTTTTTTTTTTTTTTTAAAAAGATCAAAAAGAAAAAAAAAGAGATCTTCGAAAAGACAAATAATCACTATGAAAATTTAGACTATGTAATGTCTTTGAAAATGAATTGAATTATTCATAAAAAATCTTGTTGTTCAACTTTTTTTTCAGTGAAAGTTCAGTAATAAAAAATCCGTAATGCTCATTTCAAAAATTGTGACTCAGTTTTTTTTAGTTTTTGGTTTTATTTTTTTTAATTTTTAATATATCAGGTTTTTATAGATTTAGAATGACTTAAAAGAGAATTAAAAATCATATTTAGTTATTAATTGTTTTTGAATACTAAAGGATATTTTTTTTTTTTTTCAATTTATTATTTCAGATCAGTCACCATTTTTGAAAAAGAGTTTAGTTTCTTTTTTATAACTTAAATTTCCTGATTTATATTAAAATATATGTGAGATAATAACGCTACAATTGCGCTTTTTGAGACTTTACATTGAAAATATTTTTTTTGGAATCAAGAAAATAGTTTGTTAAGGAATTTACTCCCACCACAAAGGATATTTAGTTTTTTTTTTTTTTTATTTCATTTCTCAAAAATATTTTTCATTCTGAAGTAATTGGATAAAAAAATACCTCTTTTAAAATTTCGATATACAAGTGCAAAAAGTGATGTCTTAATGAACTCTTTTTCAGTCACACGGGCCGCATTTTATTGAAGAAATGGAAGACATTCTATGAGTTTAATTTATTACTCTTATCAAACTAAAATTTTCAATTTTTAGATCAAAATCATTTTTTCTCATTTTGTAAAAATTTTTTTTTTATGTTTTTTGCTTTTTAAAATTGTTTTTTTTTTTTTTTCGTCTTTTCTTTTTTATTTTTTTTTTAAAAATTAACTTTGAAAAAAAAATCTTTGAAACTCCAAATTAACATTCAGTAAAGTTCGGCTTTGTATGTTCTTTTAAAATTCATTAATTTACAAGTAAAAAATCTTATTATCAACAATTTTAATTTCCTAAACAAATTGAGAATTTTGCACGAGATGTTTCAATGAAAGAAATGGAACAAAAAATTTTTTAACATTTTTTTTTTTTTGAAATTTATGGTTTGTTCAGGGGTTTTCTTTTATAATTATCGGCTCTTATATGAAGTTTATTATTTCTCGTATTTCTAAACAATCTAAGTTTGGTTGATTCTTAAAAATAAAGTGAATTTTTCATTTTTGGCTGGGCACCTTTGAGTGAAATGGAGTTTATTATAAGTGTTTTTACTAAATTTGAAATTCTTCGAAAAAATTAAAAAACTTATTCTATGCATCCTAAAGGAAGAAGTTTTTTGTTAACAAACCTGAGGAAACTAATACAAAAAAATTGATTAATAATTGAATAAAAATGTTTCTGAAGAAAAAGAAATTCAAAATCAAAAAACAAAAACAACCCAGATATTTTCGTTCTTTCTTTAAATTGTTTATTTTTACTATTAGAAACCTCAAGTTTGTTGACAAAAAACTTCTTCCTTTAGGATGCATAGAATAAGTTTTTTAATTTTTTGGGGAAATTTCAAATTTAGTAAAAAACCCTAAAACATAAGACACCATTTTTGGTATATTTAATCCATAAAGAGAAAAAAAAAAAAAATTTTCAAAAAGATTTTTAATTGAATAAGGTTTTTGTAAAAGAAAAGACTTTAAGTGATTTTCAAGTTAAAGTTCAAATTTGAAAACATTTCAAACTCATTAAAGTAACTCTTAAAAATTAATTAGAAGATCTTGGGTAATACTTTTTTATTTATAGATTTGAAATGGATGTTTTCTGAAATTGTAAAATCAAATTTTGGCATGATCTTTCATGGCAAAAATTATGGAAATTGTTGAAATTGTTAAAATCTGGTATTTATTAGTAAGTGAAATTCTCAGTGAGTATAAATATAACTGAGATTATGGAACTTCTTCAAGAGTGTTTTTGTCAACAATTTCACTTTTATTAGATGAAAAAGTTGCCTTAAATCTAGTACTTTAATAGAAATATGTAAGAAAAACCTTCATTAATAGATTTTAACAAGATCAAAAGACTAAGAATTCTTTAAATCCTCACAGGTATAACCTGAAACAAACTATTATTTTGCTGATAATGAAATATGGATATTCTGATATTTCGAAGATAAAAATTATTAGAAAATATTCTTTTCAAATAGTAAGAGAGGACAAATCTCACACCAAAGTATTTTAGAGAAACCAAAGACTATGATGAACTCTGCTCGGAAAAATAGGAAACTAATGTTCATTTTTTAATTCGGAAATTTTTTCTAGATTTTCCTTTTTATGAGTCAATCAAAATCACTTGTCGTTAAGTACCGAGCTATTTATCTGTGTGTGGTTATTCCAAGTTCTTTATTATTAACTTTCATCCATTATTGGACCTTCAAACAAATTAAACGAATCAAAAAGAGAGATAAGATCTATAAAGAAGGATCTTTACGTGAAGCTGTCTTGGCGAATTCACAAGCATCAAAAAAAATTACTGATCTACTTGAAGAAGAACAGTTGGTCTGGCTTTCAGGTCCTGTGAATGGGATTATTAAAAAAACATCTCTTTATTTGTTTTTTGAAATACTTTCTTATTTGGTTTGTTTAACACTAATAGTTTTGTGTAAGTCACAAATCTCTTTTTCTTTTTTTTTTTTTTTTTTTTGATCTCCCAAAGATTCTTTTCTTTTTTCTCTGATCCACTTTTTGTAAAATTAGAATACCCACAACTACTTTGACTCTACTATAGTTTTCATCAAAAACACTGTGGTTTCTTATACATTTGGGTTTATATTTTATCCCATTTCATTTATCAATGGGTTATCGTTTCATATCCTGACTCATAATGCCATAAAGAAAAGAAATAGGATTATTTATGGACTAACTGCAAGTAGGGTCTTTGTTTTTGGGTTAAGGGACAGCCAAGATCAGAGGATATGGAATATTGGTGAAACACCAAAATTAGCTTATTATCAAAAAAAAAATGGCTTATATTCTGCCATTTTTAAAACAGACACATTGTATGAAAGAAGGAGGGGAAGGGAATTTTACAATTATATGGATATTGGCTTTAAAAATATTCACTCTTTAATAACAATTCAAAATTACTTGGGTGAGGAAACATTTTCCACAGATACCAGAAGTTACCCTGAAATAAGCACAGATGATCATCCAGAGATCAATAACAACACAAACACAAATTTAAATTCAAATACAATTCCTAATACAAACTCAAATACTAATATTAATGGGGTTGATAATGTTAATAATGCTCAAGTTGATGAAAATAAGTTAACTATTGACTATAATTATGAACAAAATGATCTTGAGAAAAAACTGTTAGATAGCTCTGAAAATAATATTGATTATAAAACCCAAAACACAAACAATTCTAATTTTGATAATTTTTAAATAAAAGATTAAAATGAAAGATTGTTAGAAAAAAACAATGGCAAAAAATTGAAAAAAAAAAATGGTTTGGTGGGTTATTCAAATAAAAATAATTAAATCATCAATATTTTAAAATAAAGCCAAATTCAAAATTGTGGTCATAGTTAAAGCTGTTAAAACAATCAGAATAACAACAATACAATTTCCTCAAATTTGCAAATGATTTTAATTTTTTTTAAAATGTTTGTAAATCATTTTATAATTTTTTTGTTTTTTGTTATCGTTTTATTTTTTCAATAACTAAATCTTCTCCTTTGATATATTTTTTTTCTTCAAATGATTAATATAAGGCAAAAGTTTAGTAATTTTAAAATCATTTGCATTTTTTTAAATTTGAATAAATTAATTTTTTTCAAACAGTTTTTGTTTTTGGATAAATTCAAAGTTCATTTTTTCAATGAATTTATACCGAGATACTTTATTTATTTTTTTTATTAATACAATTAATTAAGCTAGGTTTAGTTAATATATATTCAATTAATGAAGTACAATTTCATTAAATTTACCAATATACATTTTTTTGTACTGCTTACTTAAAAATTTCTTCTGTAACTACCTTAATTTACATTTCAACTACGGAAGGGGTGTAATAGTGTAACCTTAAATTACAGCCTAATGTTTATCAAGAATGCCTTGGTAATATTTTTTTTTATAATTTATTAACAATAAAATATAACAGTTTTGTGAAAATTAGATCCTTCCCAGCTGGGATTTAGAAATGCTTTCGAAACATTATGGGAGCAAAACACTTTATTAAAAAGTTTGATGAAAAGAAGAGGAAGAGAAAGAGAAAGGTTGGGTTTGTAGTTACATTTAAAGTCAATAATAATAATTATTTCCACAATTTACCTTATAAACTAATAATCAAAAAATTTTCAAATTATATCAAAGTCTCCTTGATTGGGAGGATCCATACTGAAACATTGCAACAGTGATGAAAGAGAATTTTTTTTCAGGGGGGGGTGCCCAAAAAAACACCATATAAGCTAAATTTCCGAAATAGAGGCAGATTTTTCATCAGAAAAATAATTTATTTAAGTTTTTATTTTTTAGAATAATGCTATATTTTACTAAAGTGTTTAGAGTAAATAATCAATATAGATTAATGAATAAAAATATAGTGTAATCATTTTATTTTTTATATTACAAATGAAAAAAGAAAATAATAATAATAAATTTGTTGCTAATTTTGAAATTTGATTTATATAAGTGGCTTCATAATACCAAAAATAAATTACCCTTTACTAGACATTGATATATGTAGACATATTGTTTAAACTTAATAATGGAAGAAATTAACTACAGAAAATAAAAGAATATAAGAATACAAATATATTAGCAATGATCAGCAAATATAGCATAAAGATAAATAGCGCTTAATCATAATGGGTGAAAAAACTTAAAGGAATCAAATTTCCGTTGATAATTTTTAATAAAACAAAAAAATATCAAAATAAAAAGATAAAGATAATTTCTACAGATATATATATATAAAAATATATATATATATAACCCCATTTCACTCAAATGGGGTGGCTAAAAATGAAAAAGTTGCTTTTTTTAAGAATTAATCAAATTAAGATTGTTTAGAAATAAGAAAAATAATAAAATCCAGATTAGAGTCAATAATCATAAACGAAATACCTGAACAAACTTATAAAATTCAAAAAAAAAAAAAAAAAGTTAAAAAAATTTTGGGCTACTTTTTAGAGGAATGTCTGGTGTAAAATTTCCCAATTTTCTTAATCAATTAAAATTATTGGCAATCATATATTTTAAGAGTAAATATAAAATATCAATTTTTTTAATACTATTTTGAGTTTAAAACATTTTTTATTTACAAATTGACTTTTTTCAAAAAAAAAAGGAAAAGAAAAAAACAAAAAAAAAATTTTACTAAATTAGAAAAAACGATTTTGATCTAAAAATTCAAATTTTATTTTGAGAATAATATTGAATTAAGCCCTAGGAAATAGTATATTTATTCAAAAAAAGTGTACCACTTTGACTGGAAGAGAGTTTACTTTAGGAGATTTTGGCAAACTGTTTTTTTTTCAATAAATTATCGTTTTTTTGAGTTTATCATAGTATTTTAAAAATCTAATTTTTAAATATCCCTTTTGACAAAATCAATTATTTTTATATTTTTTCAAAATAAAAAATATTTATAAGCGTAAAGTACAATTACGATTTTTAAAAATATTAAAAGATAAAAAAATATTTGAAACAAAAATAATTTCAATGAAGTTGGAAAAAAAAAAATTAATTTTAGTGTTATCTGTTTTTAAACTTTCTTTGATTTTTATTTTGAATCTAAAAGAGATTATTATTCATTATTTCTTTTTCATATTATATCGTTTTCTTTTAATTTATCAAAAAGAAAATGATGGTAATTAAATTCATAAAAAATTCATCAAAAACATTTTAAATAAGTTATATTGTGAATTAAATATAAAAAAATGATGAACCTATACAATTATATAATGATTTTCTCTAAACAACTTATTTATATATATATATTTTTTTTGATAAAATTTCTACTTTCAAATCTCAAAAAAAAAAAGTATCCACATTCATTGATTGTTTTTGATCCAATGAAAATTAAATCTTAAATAGATAAGAATGAGAAAGTAAATCATTTTTTTTTTGAATAATAAATGACTTATAAAAGATTTAAAAAGTTCATAAAAGATTATTTTTTGATATCTTTTAGTCAAAAAAAATAAAATTATTAATAAAAAAAATTTATTTCGAGGTGGAAAAAGGAAAAATAATAGATAACTAAAATCTGATTATTTGATTTTTGAGATTGATAAAATTTCTTTTTAAAATCAGTTTTATCTTTTTAATAAATTATTTTTTTTTTTACCTTCTGATCAAAATATTTTTAGGTATATATAGAATTATTTGTTATTTCCTCTGTTTTCACATTATTTTTATCTCACATTCGGACTCTGTTGAGATGTTTTCGTATTATATAGAATACTATCGGGTCCTATTGTATGCTTTTTTTTTTCTAATTTTTTTTTTAATTTTTGAAATAAAAAGAATATTTTTTGAATTTTTATTTTGATTTTTAAAATTAAAAAAAAAATTAATGAGTTTTTCTCAATTTTTATACAAATTCAATGTAATATTTTATTTTGCTCATTTTTTTATTTTTTGAAAGGCTAAAGGAGATTTATTGAGATTCTGTGGATATACAGAGAATTCTATTGAAATTTGGATTAAACAGAAAACACAAGAAAACCTTTAGGAATTCGATAAGTTTTCATTTTGATTAGAAAAAATGATTTGAATGTTTGTGAGATTTAATATATTTATTTTTTTTCTTCTCTTTATTCAATTTGGATAATTTTCTTTAATTGTCTCATTCAACAATTAATAAATATACAAAGTCTAAAAAGAGAGTGTAAAAATATTATATAATGTCGATCACTTTGAAAAAAAAAAATGAAATACTCTATTTCATTATATGGGATTCCAAATGTTTGGTCTTCTGACAAATATTGTTCTACAAAAAAAAAAGTTAGGCTAACCTAAAAAAAAAAAAACAAGAATTAAATCATTAAAAAAAAGAGGCTTGTTATCAAGCCAATTTTACGCAAAATAATATATTTATTATTAAAAAACAATTTTTTGAAATTTTTGTTTTTAAAAAATAAGGAATTTAAAAATATAAAATTTCTAAATCACAACTATGATCAATTTGGAAAACTAAAAAAATAAATAATAAAAAAAAAAACAAGATTCTACAATAAAAAAATAAATAAATAAATAATGAATTTTAAATAATATTAAAAAAATAAAGAAGAGAAAATCCTCAAAAATACAAAACAAGAAAACAAAAAATCCTCTGAAATTTTGTTCAAAATAAAAATCTATCTTTCCCAGTGGCGGGGCAATCAAAAGAATTTCTTGTGTCGAATTGATCATTAAGGGCATCGTCTTTTTTGTTGATCTGTACAATTTCTGATTCTGGGAAAGTTAAATCTGTGATAATTTCATCTGTGACAATTTTGGGTAATTCAAACCAATTTTTGTTTGAGCTTTCGGAAAGTGCAAACAGAGAAGTAGAATCAATTTCACTGGAATAATGTACAGCGGAGAAATTGTTTGTTGATGGGAGTGAATTGGAATACAAAATATTTTTAGTCTTTTTCTCTTGCCCATATGTCTGTTGTTCTTTGACTTGTTGTTTTTTTTCTTCTTCTTCTTGTAACTCTTCTTTCTCTTGTTCTTCATCTTTCTTTTGTTTCTTTTCTTTTAGGAAAAGTTCTTCTTCGCCATTATTGGTTTCGTTGTAATCATAATCAGAATTATATTTGTAATTAAAATTATTGAATTTCATGTTTATTTCTTTTTGGTTCAACTCAATAATTCCCTGTTCTTCCTCGTACTCGTCCTCTTCCTCTTCATCTTCCTCTTCACCTTCCTCTTTATCACACTCTTCACCTTCCTCTTTCTCTTGTTCTTCCTCATGATCATTTTCTGGTTCTTTGTACATTTCCGTTTGTGTTTCCAGATCCATAAAAATCATCCCTTTATTCGGATTCGAGAAATTGGTATTCATTTCTTTATTTGAAGAAGTTGCAGATTCCTGTATTGCAACTGTGTTCAAGGTATTTTCATTTGAGAACTTTACCTTTTTTATATTGTTGCAATTCGGAAATGAGAGTTGATTTAAATTTTGATAAATTGAGCTTTGTGCAAAAGAGTTTGTGCAATTCTTTGAGTTGATTTCTACTTCTAAGTGATTAGTAACTTGATAATAATTCTCCCGTTTATTGGCCTGGTTTAATTTTGGGGGATGAGTTTTCTCTTTTGAATTACCCTTGCTTTTCAAGGGGACCTGCAGTATTTTCTTTTTTTGTTTAAGCTTTTCAAGATTCTTGTTTTGTTTTAGCTTTTCAAGATTCTTCTTTTGCTTGTTATCATTTTCAAATTCAAAATTTGATTGGAATAGCAGGCTAATGTCGCTATTTTTCGAATCTTCTATAATTGATCTGTGTCTTTTCAGTTTGGCAATGATATCTTTTGCGTCTTGTTTGATTTTGAAATTTTGTTTTTTTTGGGATTGCTGCATTTGTGGGTGTGAGAGAATAGAAAAGATGTGTTTGGCTACTAGCTGTGTTTTTTCAATGGTTTCGTCGCCATGTACTTTCTCTTGTTGCGCTCTGCTAATTATTTTTGTCGTAAGTTTCTCAACCTTTCGTGCTAATTTCTTCCTTATCTTTCTTGCTGCAATCAGATCATTACAATACGTTCTCATATTTGGTAAGATGTTTGATTGTCTTTCATTAAAAGACAAAACCTCTTTCGCGTTTTCTTCAATTAAATGCAAGATTTTATAGATTTCAATTACTGTGCAGATGCGTTGTTTTGAAAATCCTGTTACAACGGTAAGTGATTCACGAGTGTGTTGATCTAAAGATTCAAAGTGTTGTTATGAATTATTTTGTTTTATATGTTGTTCAAAAAAGAAGAAATGAAAAAATTTAAAGCGCAAATAAAATGTTGGCAAAAAATAGAATAAAAATACCTTTTTTTAACAATTGTAATATTTTAAAACCAAGTAAACCAATTGTCCGATTAGATCTTGTTTTTTTTTTGTTCTGTTGAGTATATCTATTGAAAAGATCGGTTGTGATCAAATTAATTTTGGAAAAGATCAGATTTTTCCTTTGTTTTAAATTTTGATCAGTAACTTGTTTGTTCTCTTTATTTTGATCACTCTTCTGTTCGCTTTGTTTCCCTTGTTCGTTTTGGCTTTCGTTCTCTTCTTTGTTTTGTTTCTCTTGCGCTTCAATTTTTTGGAGTTCTTTTTTTAATCGTCTTAATTGTTTTTTGTCTTCCTTGATCAGCTTGGGTTCTGGTTGGCTTGTACGGTTCTTTAAAAAAATAGAGATCCACACAGTACTGATAGTGAATTTTTCTTTTGAGAGATCGGGTTCTTGTTCGCTTTGGTTATTCTTTTTTGTGTATTTGTTATTTCTTTTTTTGTTTTTTTTATTTCTTTTTTTGGTTTTTTTATTTCTTTTTTTGGTTTCGGAATGTAACAAGACCCTGTTTTGGATGAGTAAGAGTTCAACTTGTTTTAATTGCTCATAGATCTGTTTTTTTTTGGTTTTTGTGATTTTGTTCTTGTCAAATTTATTCTCAACAAATTTCTTCCTCATACTACACAATTTAAAGGTAGAATTTAAAGGAACGCCAGAATATAAAAAATCACCAAATTCCCAAACAAGTGTATAAAATGGAATTGCCATTGTTTTGTGTTGTGTTTTGTTCTATCGTTAATTTTTTGAATTGGCTTTCAAAAAATAATAATATTTTTTTTTTTCGCGTTATTGATTTATAAAAAACAAAAAAAGATTTTGAAGATTAAAAAAAATGAACTGAACTTTATCCAAAAATTATTAAAATCTAAAGAAACCTCATTCTTTGAATAGGGGGAGTTGGTGAGTTTATTCAAACTCACAATTTTTTGTTTTTAACGTTCCTCAAATGAACAACTGAGAGTTGAAAAGTCCAAAAGTTGAGACTATTGAAAAGAGACTGACGTTCACTTTGGGGGGAGATTTAAAGGATTGAAAAAAAGGATCTTTTTGGGCATTCTTTCACAACCAAGGATATTTTTTTGAGATTCTATTATTGGCTATTGGCAACAAACAAGTTATCAATATCTCATAATGTTTTTTCAAGTTAAATTTGCTTTACTTTTTTTTTTGATCGTAATCAGAAAATTTGTTCGATTTTTTGTAATTTTTTTTAACTTTTACTTTCCAAGTGGAAATTGCAGAAGGGTTTAAATTGAGGTTCTAGGTTAAACTTTCAATGACTGACTTTTTTTTTTTTTTTTTTTTTTTTTTTTATTTTTAGAGGTTAACAAAATGAGTAAAGTTATTTCTCAAGTATTTAGCGCAACAGTTATATCTGCCTTAACGGACACTGATCATTAAAAGTGATTTTAGGAAAAGTTGTTCTTTTTTCTAGAGGGTGGATGCTTAATTTAAATATAATCAGAAAAAAGGAAAGTAAAAATTTTTTTTAGTAAAGAAAAGTATTTGTGATTTTTTTTTTTGCTTTCTGGCCTTTAAAATTATTACGAATGAACTTTATTTGTCCACCTCCACAACATTATATCACTTTGATTTTGCAATTTTTAGAAAAAGAAATTCAAAGAGTATTAAAGTTTATCTTGGTGGAACACTATTTTTTAGGTAGATGTAAAATGTTTTTATTTTGATTCTTCTTCAAAAACCTCAGCGAAAAACATTAAACATTTGAGAGAAGATCTTTTTAAATTATGAAATAAAATTATTAAATTCTTTTTCACAAAGATTTGTTTTGTTTTTATTTGGATTTAATTTTTTATTTAAAGGAGATGAGAAATTTCGGGTTTCTTCTTTCATATTCTTTATTTATTTCAATACTTGAGCAACCTTTGAATTTTATTACAACCCGTCCTTATTTTTAAAAAAAAATGTTTGTAAGAGTGAAAGAAAGGTTGAAGTTTCAAAGTATGTTTTTTTATTTCATAACCAATCAATGTAATAAAAAAGGATAAATGAAAAAAAATAAATTTCAAATTTGTCAAAAGTTTATCATAACCTCAAATTCTCAAGACTAAACAACCGACACACCTAACTGTTTTTTTTTGTGTTTCTTAGTTGCTTAAGAAATTATTATAATTTTCACCTTTTGAAATTAAGGTTTATAATTGTTTATTGAATTATAGTTTTAATATATTCGGCAAAAAACTAAAGTATGTTGTAAATGGTAAGTATCTAAATGGTTCTCATGGTTTCTGTGACTAAAATGGTTAAAAAAATCTTATATAAATATTATTGAATAATAAATAATTTGATTTTTTCGAAAGGAGATCACAATAAAAAAGTTAATGTTTTAGAATTTTTTTTATTTGTGTTCCAAATCTAAATAGCAGACTAAAATAATTTTATTCCAATAATTAAAATACAACTTTCAAGTATCCGAAAAGTAACTATTTTTTTCATTTTTTCTTATGAAGAATAACTCGATAATCATCTTAAAAATCGAAGGAGTGATGAGTTTTTGTAATGGTTTTTATTTATTAAGTTGTTTGATTAATAATTTTTTAAAGTGGTGGAATAATTTGTCAAAATTCTCTTAAAGTTAATTATTGATTTTTTTGAAAAAAAAACAACACAGCACTTTCATTTTGGTTGTTCACCAAAATAATATTTTTTCATGAAAATTGTAAAATTTTCAATTTTAGGATTCATAAACAAAAAAAAAGTTGAATTGATTTTTTTAAAATTTATAAAAGAACAAATTTGACCCTTGTTCCATTTTTTGAGAATTTTTTTTACTAATTCACAAATTATTTTTGAAAGTTTGTGAAAACAAGTTTAATAAATAAAATCTATTATTACTTCAAACACCTGATTAAATTTATAGAGGTGTGTGAGAAATTATGTTTTAATAAATGACAAAATTGCATTCATTATTGTGAAATTATTTGAAAAAATGTTCCCATTTTTATGATTATTTTTTGAAAAAGAGATCTAAAAATAAATGACCTTGGTTATTCATCCAAAAATAATTATTGATTTCAAAGGTGTGTATATTAAAACGGAAATAACAAAAAAATTTTATTTTCTTTTTCATATCCAAAGTTTTGTTTTTCAAATTTTTGTGGTATTTATCAAAGATTTAAACTAATTTATGAATGTTGTAAAAGGTTTCCATTATAATTTATGTAAAAAAAACCAAAAAATCTACCTTAATTTGAGATTTTTTTTTCTTCCTTATGTTTCCTGGTAAATTTGTACCTTAAAGTAGAACTGACCATCATTTAATTTTTTTTTTGATTTAATACCAACATTAAATATAAATCCAGAATACATATCTGTTAAATTTAATATTGAAAAATATATTTCTTTAAGTAATTTAATTCCAAATTGAAGAGATCATTTAAAAATAATAAAAAAATGAAAACACTTTTTTACTTTTAAAACATTACAGTCAGTTCCACTTTTAAGGCACAAACTTTCAATGAAATTTAAGGCGCAATAAAAATCTCAAATCAAGGCACAAAATTCAAAATCTAGTAAAATAAATTGTAGAAAAAAAATTTTCAAATTTTGTCCATTAATTTGAAATTTTTTTGTACCTTAAATTTTTATTGAAAGTTTGTGCCTTAAAAGTGGAACTGACTGTAACTATCCAAAAAAAAAAATTGAAAGTGGGAAAAGTTAGTTTAACAATTATGAATTTTTCAAATTTTAAGTTGATCATATACTATTATTTTTATGGATGGTGCATTTCTCCAATTCTGCCCCTTTAAAATAGATGGTTTATATTTTTTGTTATTTTTAAAAACAAATAATTTGAATTATATATTTGTTGTGAATATTTATCAGAAAACATTCTTAAATATTCATTATTAATTTAATAAAAACGGATATATATATATATATATATATATATATTAGAGTGGTGGGATCTCTTGCCAGCAACTCTAATATTTGTTTATTGATTTTTTTACCAATTTTAACTTCTTGAAATCAACAAATAAATAAACAATCTTTGGGTGAACGAGATCTTGTTTGTTAGATAAATCTTTTAAATTATTTCAAGAATTGTTTTTAGTGTCAGAAGGTATAAATAATTAATTTGATTATAAATCGTATAATAAGAATTATGTCTATATATTAGGAGATTGCTGAAATAAATACTATTTATCTCAAAATTATTTTTTGACTTTTTATGGTTTCTTTATATTAATCAAAGGTGATTTTTTACTAGTTTAATATTTTCAAATCAGGAGAAAATTAATTTAATTTTAGATTGGAATTAATTTTTAATAAAAATCTGAAGATCAAAAAAATATTTTATATTTTTTCCTATTTACATAATCTCACAATTTCAATTTTTTTAAACCAATTAGGGGGGGGGGGGTAAAAATGTTAAATTACACTTTCACATCTTTAAAAAAATAATGAATCTAAACTAAATTATGTTTTAATTTTAACTCAATAATGAATTCCAAACTTCAATAAAAAATTAAAAACAAGATAATTTTTTATTTTAACATATATATGATCTTGTTACTTTTTTGCACTTGAGTTTAGAAGCAATTTAAAAAAAAACCAATAAATCTACCTACTATTTAAATGGTACTCTAATTAGCAAAATAAATCACAAAAAATATTTTTTTTTAATGTACAACTCTTTAAGATAAGTTTCTAAATGCAATTTTAAAAATAATTTTTTAATTGGAAAATAAGATTATGTGTATTTTAACCAATCTTTTTTGTATCATACTTAATAGATTAGGTGTATATTATTAATACATTAGGATATATGTTAAAAATTCCCACAGCTAGATTAGTGATTATTTTAAAAAACAAAAAGTTTTTTTTTATTTATGATATTACAAAAGAGTTTTCTAGAAAATATACTCCAAAGTTTTGTCAAATAAAAAAAAAAAGAATTTTTTTAAACTACATTTCAAAATTTTTGACTAACTTTATAATGTTAATGGAGACTTTTTTGAGGGTTTATTCCTGTATTCTTCACAAAAAAATATTTTCAAATTTTTGTATCAGAATCATTTTTTCTAATTTTGCAAATTTTAATTTTTCTTTTTCTTTTGGTTTATTTTTTGTTTTTCTTTTTCTTTTTTTTTTTTTTTTTTGTATTTTGTTTTTTTCTTTTAATACTTTTTTTTTTTTTTTCAAAAGACCTAATGTAAAAGGAAAGATCTTCGAAAAGAGAAATAATCACAAAGAAAATTGAGACTATATAATTTTTTTTAAAATGGGTTAAATTATTCATAAAAAATCTTACTGTTCAACTTTTTTTCAGTGAAAGTCCAGTAAATAAAAATCCATAATGCTCATTTCATAAATTGTTACTCAGTTTTTTTTAGTTTTATTTTTTATATTTTTTAAAATATCAGGTTTTTATATCTTTAGAATAACTTAAAAGTGGATTAAAAATCAGATTTAGTTATTAATTGTTTTTCAATACTAACGGGGTTTTTTTTTTTAAATTTATTATTTTAGATAAGTCACAATTTTTGAAATGGTATTAATTATTATTAATAAATGTTGTAATAGAAAATTGATAAATAGAAAAAAAAAAAAAAAAAAAAAAAATTTATTAAATCAACTTCAAAATTGTTGATAAATATTGAAATTCTACCACCAAATAAAATGATTTATAATTTAAAAGATATATTATGATTAAATAAAAAGATATATAAAGAATAAAATTTTAACATGAAATTCTCTGTATAAAAGGTAGAATTTAACAAAAAAATAAATATTATTTATTTTTTTTTTTTTTTTGAGACCTCACAAAAATTGGATTTGGATAACAATTGTCTCAAATATTACATCCAAATAATTACTAAATAATATATGAATAAAAGTTGTTATTATATAAAAAATGGATTAAGTATTCGAAACAAAAAAAATAAATTCCAAAAAAAATTTAAGAAATTCCCCAAAAATTTCTTTTAATTTTGATTTTTTTTCAAAAGATTATTTTCTCTGGAATTTTAATTGTAGATATTAGCTAAATTAAAGTTTTACATTTTTTCTTTTTAAAAGTGTTATGGAATCTCAAAAATAATAAACCACCAATATAAATTTTAATTAATTTCCACTTGTTTCGTTTTCGCTAGTGTTATGGGTTATCTACTCACTTCAAAAGAGAATATTATTTGAAAGATAAAAATTATTGGTTAGCTTTTTGAGAAAGACTTTTAAAATATTTCTTTTGATTACTCACACAAGTTTTAATCTTTCAGACTTGGAAAACTACTTAAAAATCACTAAAAAAAATGAAATCTTGACAGGTGTTGTTTTTGTAACTTTAAATTAAATATTAAATCATTAAACTTGAGTGTGATTTTATCAAATTTAGTACTATTTATTAAAAAAAAGATCTAGCAAATAAATTGTTATTATCATGTTTTCCTCATGCCTTAAGAGAAATATTCAAAAAGTTTATCCAAGTGTTGGAAAAAGTCTTTGTTTTTTTTTAGTTTTTTCGTCATTTGCTTTTAAAAATCCCAAAATTTGATAATTAGGAAGGAATTGTTTTTTTTGAAAAAAATGATCTTAATGATTGTAAAGTTCCAAAATCGTCTTCTAATTAATTCAAAAACACTTTGTAAAGAAACGTTAAATATCTTTTGAAAGGTTTTTATTTTTTTTAGTTATTCCCGATTCAAGGTTTTATCGAACAAGAAAAAAAACAACTTTCTAAGATGAATAATAATGAGATCCTGAGTGTCAGAATTCCACACAAAACAAAAAAAGCGAGATTAATCGAATTGCTCGGAAAAGAAGGAATAAAACTACCTTTAAAAACTCCACACAAAAAGGTTGTTCAAACATTTAAAAAAAAACAAGAAGAGATCAAACAACAAATAAAAAATTTAAAACCCGAAATAATTAACATCGATTCTGATTCTGAATCCGAAGAAGAAGTGGTTAAAGAAGAAATAATTCAAAAAAAAACAAAAAAAAACAAAAAGGAATCCAAAAAAACAAAAAAAACGAAAACTAAAAAAACAAAACCTATAATTGAAGAAGAGATTGAGTCAGAACAAGAAGAAGAAAAACAAGACGTTGTCAAAAAAGAGAAAGTAGACAAAGAAGAAGAAAAAAAGAAAAAGGAAACGAAAAAAGAAAAAGAAAAAGAAATAGAAACAGAAAAAGAAAAAAAAGAAAAAAAAGAAAAAGAAATAGTAAAAGAAATCGAAAAAGAAGAACTTGAGGTCGAACAAAAAAATATTCCAATTGCATCACCAGAGATGCCTCAAATTAAAAAAAATACCAAAGGCGAAGAAAAGTCCAAAAAAGAACAAAAACAAAAAAAAAAAAAATTACCAAAACAAAAAAAAAAAAAAAAGAAATTCAAACAAACAGAAAACTAAATTTCGAAGAAACAACAAAAAAAAAAACAATAATGGAAAAAATCTTTAACGAAAACAATTCTGACAAAAAAAAACGAAACTTTGATCAGCTTGACGAATTTTCTGATCTAGATTCTGGTTCTGAGGAAGGTAATATCAGTTTAAATACAACCCCTACTGCAGATAATTTACATATTTTAAAACAACGAAGAACGATTAGCAAAAACAAGAATAATAAAAGTGCTAACAAGAGCCTCACAGCAAAGTCTTTAAATTCTGCAGACAAAACACAAAATAGAGGCGACAGCGAAAATTCAAATGAAACGATCGAACTGGCTTATAACGTAACAGAAATAAAACAACGATCAGAGGCAGATGTTTTCCCAAGGATTAAGAACGTCAACTGGGATCCCAATGACGAGATTGAAGAAGGATCTAGTCACTTGGTTACGGTAGATAATAGTGACCAAAATTATTCCTTTTCTCAGAGGGAACAAGAAATTGTAGACGAAGAAGAAGATGATGAAGAAGAAGAAGATGATGACGATGATGATGATGAAGAAGAATTACAACAAACGTATGTCCCAAACCAAGTATTTCTTCATCAAGCCTCCCAGAATAGTAATATTTTGGATAAAGTTTTGAACGCTCAAATTGATCCTTGTATTTATTCCGTTTTTATAATCGTCATTTTCTTATTTTTATGCTTTTTTGTTTTACCAATCCTTTTAAATTGGCTGAAACAAATATAAAGAAAGTTAGCCTTCAAATAAAATAATATTTTTTTTTTTTTTTTTTTTTCATTTTTGTATGTTTTTTGGTGATCCTTAATATATGTGATCAATTAAGAACATATATCTAATTTTTAATTATTAAATCTAATATAATTTTTATCTTTTTGTTTTTTAGGTTTATTTCTTTTTGTAATTGGAATACTTCGATTTTTTTGGAAATTATTTAATAATGAAACAATTTGGATAATATTTTTTATTTTATTTTTTTTAATAAAATTTTATAAGAATAAAAAACTAATCATAAAAATGATAGATCTATCAGGTTGTTGAAATATTGCACAAAATTGTTAAAATTTCAAAAATAATCTAATTAAACAAACCCAAAAAACATCGAAGAAATATTGTTACAAGAGATCTCAAATAATTCACCTCTCTTTGATGAAAAATATTTTTCAAAAAAAATTTAAATTTTTGCTAAATTTCCAATTTTTAATAACTTCATATATAATAAGTATGATTGGTTAATAAGAGATCTTTGATCAATAATTATTTTTGAAGACATTTTAGATTTAATTTCAAATAATCCAAATATCCAGGTTTCTCGAAAGATTTTTTTCAAATTTAATATTATAGTAGAGGTTTTGATGATAACCTATAATATCATGAAACTAGCAATAAAATCCATGATAATATTAAAAAAATCTTGATTAATCCTACTTTATCACAAAAAATCATAAAATTGCGATGTTCTATATTATCATGTTAAAATAATTATTTATGATTAAACGAAAAATTATTTTTTTAATGAAATCACCTTAAAATAATCACTTGACTTATACAAAACCAAAGAGACTATTACAACGTTTTTCGCCTTCAAAAATGTTAAAAAGTGTTTACAAGGCTTCTGAATTGTCTCCAAGTGTTTATAAATTTTGAAAGACTGAAAATTTTTATAAATGGTATGGAAATTTTTTGCCGTGGAAAAAAAAATTCTTTCTTTTCATTTTTTTTTTTTTTTATAAAATGCAAAACCTCAAAAGAATTTTAGGATCATACTAATAATAACCCATTTTGGTAAAATAATTGAATATAAGATAGACACCTTTATTCAAAATATGAAGATAGTACTTTAACAGGTTTGATAGCCAAAAAGAAGAATGAGTTAATTTCTTAATTATTGGTGATCGATCAAACAAAAACCTCTAAACCTAGAATGTCTTTTATGTCCAATATAAAGATGCTCAAAGAAGAAGAATAATAATAAGAAGAAAACAACCGTACAAAGAATCTTAATAACTGGTGATACCATTGTTAGGTTGTTGTGAAAGTTTTTGAAAAATTAAACAACCCCTTTGAACTTTCCGAGAATATGAGTAATGTTTTAATCCCAAGAACACATTCTTTAAAGAATGACTGATGGGTTGGTTGTTTTAGAAACTTATTATCAATACAATCTACAACATCACAATTAACTGAGAAATTATTTATTTATCTTTAGTTCTTATTGTTGTTGATCTAAAGGATCGATAGGTTTGTCAACGAAATAAAATGAAAACACAATAAAACTCTTGGATCTGATCCTTGATTGGATCAAGTATCCTTTTTATTATTTTTTCAAAGAATAACTTTTTTTTTTACTTTAATGTTTTAATTATTTTTCTTCTCTTTTTTATTTAGTAAATTTTCTTTGATTACTCCTTTCTCAAAATAAATAAATAAAGAATAATTTTTTTTTCACCTAATCTGTTTTTTAATCAAAAAGATTTCTTTGTAAAAATAGGACTGACTTAACCCGAAACTCATCAACTTTTCTATCGCAATTACTTTTTAATCACGGTTTTTTGACTTTTATTACAATTTTTAAATAATTATCGCGATTTTTTTAATATTACAATTTGTTATATTATCACGATGATATTGAATATCCCGATTTTCTAAATTATTACGAATGTCTAAAAATATCGCTATTTTTGTAAATTTATTGTTAAATATAGCTATTACCAAATCCTCTAATAATTATTTATCCAAATAAATATCTCAAAGCTGAATTAATATAAAATCCCCTCCTCTAATTATTGGGAATTGTCTTCCCTGAATAATGCGTTTTTTAATGGACTGAATACTTTGAAAAATCATAGTACTGTCAATAAAAAAAAAAAATATAAAAGCACCGAGAATTTGAAGTTCGGGAACGTTGAATATATTGCAAATAAACTATTTGAATAATAGTAAAGTGTTAATTAAAGCAATTAGTTTTGTCAAACATAAATTTTTCGGATGTATTTTTTTTTAAAACTAATGCTTACTCAAAAATATAAATACAATAAATTTTTTTATTAATTGATTTATTTGTATCAGAAGAATAACTTTTTATTTCTATCAAGAAGATAAATAAAAAAAAAAATTAATTTAGAAATCAAAAATGAAAAGAAGAAAAATTTTCAAATCTTAGGTCTGTAATTACCAACTAAAAACTTAGACTAAAACTAGTAACCTATGGAAAAAGAATCAGTTATTATTTTTATATTTTATTATTATTGAGGAAGGGTGAATAAACAAAATAACCGTCTGTTTATCAAAAACTGTAAATTTATTTAGAATTTTTTTATCTAAGCAATAATTCTGGTAAGAAACAAACTCTTTGGGTGAATTTTCTCGTTTTCTTGTCCATATCTAAAAAAAAACTAATCAAACTCAAGATTAAAAATTATTCAGAAAGAAAAAGAAAAAAAGAAGAAATGATAAGGAAAGGAATTGATTTGGTTTCCCCAATTTAAAGATCTACCAAAAATTTTTATTGTATCACCACTACTTCAAAAAACAACCAATCTTCGAAATTAATTTCACACACTTATCGCTCATCGAAATCAATTCTTCCAAAATACAAAAGTTAATAAAATTTAGTAAGAGATGAACACAGTTGCCACATGATTTTGATCAAAGAATATTTAATGATTTGATTACAATTTTGACTATTAACTGGATAGGGGTTTTCAAATTGTATTTCTCACCCTTTTTTAAAACTTTATCACCTTGAAATTTTTAATTAATTAAAAATTTGATTACATTTTTTTAAAAACTTTTTCAAGTTTTCATGAATTGAATTTTGTCACACATTTTGACAATTGCTGTAAAAGAAAAATAGATATGAAATAAAAAAAATAGCATTATTACAAAAAAAATAATTTGTATTTTTTAAATTTAATTATTTATTTAATTTGTTTATTAAAAAACCGTTTTAATGTGAATAAGTGATTAAAAATAAAATTAAATGTAATTATTTATTATTATAAATATTCGGCTTCTGTTGAATATATATCAGATTCTTCAGTGGAATATCTTGATTTCGTATTGGAATCCAGCACTCTAACTATAAAATTTTTGTAAAATAAAAATAATAGTTGAATAAATAGAATGAATTTTTGATATAAAATTATTTAATTATCTTGGCATATGAATATTACTTGAGAAAAATAAAAACATAAATATAATGTTAGCGATTTTTTCAGTCAAAGTGAGTCATTATAATTAAAATCTAAATATTTGTACATGATTTTAATTTAAATCTTTACAATTTTAAAGGATTTTAATTTTGTTTTAGAATGAATAAATTCATATTTTTATTTAATTTTTTTTTAAAAGTTATTTAATATTAAAAAAAAAATAAAAAATAAAGATAGGGTTAACTAATAAATTTTAAAGTCAACATATCAATTCCTGTCCATTTAAAAAATTTACAATTTTTATCTAATTCGGGCACACAAGAGGGGTTAATAGCTCTTCCCTTAAATCATAATAAAAAAAAATTTACAATTTTTTTTGAGATAATATTTTTACAAATGTGATAATTTCAGTTATTTACAAATTACCCGTAATGATATTATTGTGAAATTCAAACTTTTTGGCAAAGTTAAAATAGGCATAAGAATAACAATAATGCAATCTCATTCAATTTGGAAATAATTTTGATTTTTGAAATATTTTAAAAATTATTTTTTTGTTATTTTTTTTTCGTTTTCATTTCATTTAGTTAATTAACTTAATCTTGTTACATTTGATAGAAAAAAATTTTCGAATAATTGATATTATGTTAAGGTTTATTTTTTTAAATATTAAAGCCCAAATAAAATTAGTTGATGGTGCATAATCACTTGATCGATCAATAATTGTCCGTGAAAATTCAACAGATTTACTGATACTTCTTTTTGCTGTTCTAACTCAAATAAATTATGAGACACAACTTTTTTGTAATTTTGATTTATAATTATTGATTTTTTTTATTTTGTGGTATATGGAAGTCATTTCTAAACAATTGTTAACAAATCAATTATTTAATGGCTCCAATTTAGTATTTCTTAAAGAATTTGATTTAACTAGATTTTTTTTTTCAAAAATTCAATTTATATTTTTGGTTGTCAAAAAATTGAATTGGCATTTATTTTAAATGAATTTTTTTAAAAATTATTTTTGTATTCTTTAAATGTTTTTAACAGTCAGAAGGGATTAAGTACAAATATAAATATTTTTTATAATGAACAGTATCTAAATAATTGATTTTTTAAAAAGAGATGTTCAGAAACTAATTTTTAAACACATAATAATAACAAACTTTAAAAAAAAAATAATAATGAGAGAAAAAATTATTTTTTCCAAAAAGCACCTAATGTCTATATAAACTATTTTTCAGTCAATGGGGCCCAGTTGTAATGGGTATAATACGCGTGTTTAAAGGTTTGCATAGATATTAGAAGAAAAATTTTATTTTGGAAATCATTTTTTCACATTTTTGTATTTTTTTTTCGATTTTTTTTTAAAACCTCATTCAGTTGCAAAAATTTTTTTTATTGCAAGATCAATAGTCACTTGGTAAAAACATGCTATTCTAAGGTTATTGAAACCATGGAAATTATTGTTGAGAAATCATATTGGTTTCTATTGCAATTCTATTCGATCTTTGATCTTGATATTTGTTTAATAAATGTGAAAATTTTCCACTTCATTTTCATTTCCTTTTTCAAATAGAGACCACAAATACCAACACACTTCGTTTGGGGACTTGATTTCTAAAAGAAACGTATGAAGAATGAAGTGAAAAATGTTTCTTATTTATTATTCAAATACCAGTAGAAGTTCAAAATGAACATTGTTGTTTTTCTCAATAGGTCCCTAAGAATTTGAGTTTTTCCAATTTTTAAGAAAATTTATTGATTAATTAGTTTTCTTTCAGACATATATCAACAATTCTTTGAGGTGTATTATTCTGTTTATTTCTTATTTGTTCTTCAAAGGCCAATTATATAAAATAATTGACATTTGAAAAAAACGTTGGGCCCCTTTTACTGAAACAGAGTTTATTCCAAGATTCTGTGATAATACTTCTCTTTCTTTTGGGCTATGAATAGAATATGAAATAAAATAAGAATCATAAAAAACCACCAATTAACCCCCTTAAAACAGTAATTCATTAATTCCGCTAAAAATATGAAAAAAAAACTGTAATAGGGAAATTAAAGAAAATGTTTTTTTTTGGGATAAAATGAGAATATGGAGAGTTCGGCCTCAGATCGTTAATTTCTAGTTATATCACGAATAAAAATATTTTTCACAAATTTAATAATGATTTCTGATAATGTCTTGGCCAATTCAAAAAATTAAGATTTAAGGGAGTAAGTACATTTTTCATATTTTGAGTGCCATCATTTATGCGAAACCGAATTATTCAAATCATTTCTTTAACCAAATCTATTGATACTTTAATAAATATGGAAGTGGAAGATATCCTAATATAATATATTTTCATACCAACTAAAAAATGGAATTCAAAAAAATGAAAAGATTAAGCTTGGAAAAATAAATACAAATCATTTATTTCTTGATCTTATCTGTTGACTTTTGATACAATTACTTATTCTTAATTTGGTTTTGTTTTTGATTCTTTGAATGGAAATGCTTTTGTTAAAATTTTTGAGAAATAAATGACTTTTTACTTCTAAAGAATTTTCCAAAATGAATTTTAAAAATCCTATTTTTCATTTAATTCATCTAATTCTTGATTGGGTTCAGAAATTAGGATATTCATTTAAATTCTTCTTCGGAAATAAAGATTTATTGTACAAATTCATTTGATTTTCTAATTATTTATTTTCCATTAAAATGAGAACTCAAAATATTTCTGAATCTGATAGAAATTTTTTCAAAATTTTTCAATTATTTTGATTTAAATCTTTTGTAACTGTTTTTTGATTCCAGGAATTTAACCCCTTTATTTTAATTTTTGAAATAGTATTCTTTATTTTGGATTTGTTTGATAAAAATATTTGAAAATTGAATTTTGAAAGCAAATTTGGAAAAAATGTTTTGTAAAATAATAATATAAAGTAATGGGGTGAGAAATTCAAGGTTATAGATTGTTTTGGGTTCATACAAATTAAGAAGATTAAGAAAACCAATCTTCGAAAATTGGCTTTTATTGATTTTTTTTTTTTTTTCATTTTTAATTTCAACAAATTTATTTGAAAAGGTGATCTTTCGTGTTTGGTCTTCTAAAAGAAAATATTTGTTTCAAAGACACACCTTTTCGGGTCTATTTTTTTGGTTTACTGTTTGATTAATTTCGCTCATTCGTATAAACACATTTCTAGATCCAAAACTAAATTTAATAAAACCAAAAATTGAATCAAAAAAAAATATTCAAAAAAATTTGAAAATTGAAAGATTCAACTCTTAATTACTTTGGGTTCGCTTTCTTTTCAAGAATAAAGTAGCAAATGATGTTTGGGTTTCAAAGTTTCAATATCTGGTTGCACTCAAAAAAATTTTTTCAGTAAGGTTTAAAACAATTAAAATTTCTCAAAATGGTAAAATGTACTTACATCCTTAATTTATTATCTTGTAACAAAATCAAAATCATCAGAAAACTCAAGAAAGCAATTATTCCTGAAAATAACTTTGCCAACTCAAAAAAATTCAAGACATAATTTTTTTATTCTGTTACAAAAAAATGCTAAATAAAAAAGCATCAATTAAAGCACTTATTACATATTTTTTTGACGTTTCTTGAATTTTTAAGTCATTTTTTGAAGTACTAATTAAAAATAAAAAATTTGTTCTAATTTTTTACAACTTAATTTTTTTTTATTATCGCGAATTTGTTAATTATTTTGGGCTTGTAATATTTTCAGAAATATTTCAGATTATCATCAAAAAAATACACATTGATGATAATCCACAACATCGTGAAAAGAGAATTTAATCATTAATTTATCGATTTGTCATTAAAAGAATAATGTTGCTGATAATCCCTAATTTCATTTTAAGAAATAAATAAAGGATATTTTATTAAATTAGGCCAAAAAAAATTGACAAATTATTTGGAATTTAGCTGTATTTTCACTTTAAATCAGAAAAATGACAAATACTGATAAATTAAAAACAAGTTGGTGTTTTTTTTTTCGCTTCATTATACCTTTAGTCATTTTCGAAAAGTACAGATAAAAAAGTATCTGAAAACAGCAGATAAACTTCAATTGTCCTATTTTGCGGAGATTTTGTTAAAGCTTTTTTATTCAGACTTTTCGAAAATGACTTTAGAAACTCTTTCGTGGTATGACTGAACCAACAATTCAATTGAAAAACTTTTGAGGTTGTGAGATTAGTGATTTTAATTCTTGGTGAGCAAAGTGGAAAAAAGGTGAAATTATTTTTCATAAAGCAGTATTTTTTAAAAAATACTCACGAAAAAAAAAAAAAAAAAAAAAAAAAATTAAAGGAAGAAGTAAAGAAAGAGTCAAAAAACTTACAGTCGCTTTTCCTCAAAGGCACTTTGAAAAGGAAAAAAATGATGAGAAGTGTTGTAAGTATTTCAGACAACAAAAAGTATAAGAATATATAAATAGCTGCAAATAAATTTTCCTTTTGATCTTCTTTTTTAATATAAAAATACAACAAAAAAGGGATTCTCAGAAAATGAAGGATTGTGCAGACAAGAATAACCCAAAACGTTTTTCTAATTGTTAATTTTTCTTGCTTTTCGCTGTGCGAAGGAAATGTTTTCAATAATTTCCAAGAATAAATTAAAAGCCCAATTGCACAAAGAAAATATGTTAGCGATTCCAGGGTAATAATTTGAAAGGAAAAAATAATTTTGGTTGAAAAAAATGAAGTGATCGCAATAAGAATTACCACAATCAAAATATAAATCAATGTGATTTTTTTAGAGATCTTTTTTGAGTCATAAATACTTAAAGACTTGACTTCCATGGTTAAATAAACCCTATTTCGAAGATGTATTGGGTTAGGTCATTATAAAATAAAATAAAAAAAAGAAAAAGGAATTAAAGAATGTTTGAAGGATTATTCATGTGATGTAAATGGTTTAATTTGGATAGGGCGCGTTTTGGTGAGAAATGGATCAAGAAAACGAAAAGGAAAATTAAAATAAAAAAGAAAAAGAAAAAGAAAAAGAAAAAGAGAAAGAGAAAGATCTTACAGCGCAAAAATTAATAATAAGAAAGTTAAAATAAAAAGATCAGATAACACCCCACCATATATTCGGTACCAGATCATTTTAGCTGTGTTCTGATATTTTGTTTGAAGAATCAAATAAGGAATCCTACCAACACACACAATTATTGTTAAAATATAAAAGACCTAAAAAATACAAATTTTTTTTTTTTTTCAAAAAAGAACAAACAAAGAAAGAGAATTACCAAAATATGGGTTTAGAAACAAGAAAGGTTCGTTGTTTTTAAACAGTGTGCTTACTTTTTTGTATCCAAATTTTTTAAAGCGGCTGATTAAAAGTCCCAATTGGAAAAGAGAGATAAGTGCTAATATTAAATAAAAAATTGAAAGCAAGTACAAGGCAACATCAACTTCTCGTTTACCAATTTTGGACATTAAAAAAAGTTCAAAGAAAGAAAGGTAATAAAATAGATATGGAGAAAAACTTGAAAAAATGAAATTATTTTCCTACCAAAATTATGTTGAATTAGCTTCGTATTAAAATAAATGAGATCTGAATGTGAAAAGCATCTTTATTTTGAGAATTCTGTGAGTATTTTAATTTTCTCCAATAATAATTAGTTTGTTTGAATACTGTTATTTTCCAATTAATAAATGAAAATTTTTATTTAAATTTCCAAAATGAATAGTAATTATTACTGTTACATTCAAATTATTAAAATAAAAATTTTGTCTCAAAGTTATCGAAAGAAGTTTAATTTATTGTCTAAAAAGATCATTTCTAAACGAAGGTGTTGTAAAGATCTTTGGGGTTTTTTCAATTTTATAAACGATAAAAATATTTTGCAAAGTGAACGAAAAATTTGCATTTTTTAATTGGAAAATAATAGTAATAAAGGGGAAAAGATTATCACTTTATTTTCGTTTTTATTTTAGATAATAAATGAAGTTTTCAAAGAGGAAGATTGTAATAGGTTATCTGTCTTTTTGTTTGTATGGCTATTTATTTTTAGTCTATGTATTGTTGTATATTAGTTTTGATGTTAACCCCAGAATTAAACGAAATGTTCGAGAATTGTTAAAAGAGAACCACACTAAATATGATCCCTTTTCAATTTCAAATACTAGGAAGAAATTTTTTCAAAATTGTAAAATTATGGGATTAATATAATACTGGTATTTAAATTTCAAATGGGAAAAAATTTTCACTTTTTTTTTTATATTTTTATTTTTATAATTAGAGTTTCCCAAAAAGTAGGTTGAAATTTGTAGAAATCTAATCTGAAAATGAAATTGAAAAGGAAGTGAAAAGTTATTCCTATTTCGAATCCAAAGACCAGTATAGTAAAAATAATCATTAAAGTACAGTGTAATTGAAAGCCAGCTATATCTGTTCACCCCCAAGTTCAAATGATTCTAATAAATCTAATAGTAATATTATTGAATAATGAATTATTGCATTATTTAATTAGGATCATTATTAAATATTAAATAATGGGAATTTTTTTTTTAATTACTTTTCCAAATCTAAAATTATAGAAATCAAAATAATAATTTTCTAGTTTTTAATAATTCAGATTTCGAAATTCCAAAAGTAATTAATTTTTATATTTTTTTAGATTAAATCAATAATCATAAAGGTCAGAACATAAAAATCAAATACTAGTAAGTTTTGTTTCCCTTTTTTAGGGAGCTAATTATAACACCAATATATTTCTAATATGTACAAATAATTTTATAAAATAATCAATGAATTATTTTTTTCTAAAAAAATATTATTTTTTTTAGAGACAAATTTATCCTTTCGCCACAAATTTAAAGAAGATATTTTAGTAACTTTGGGGTCTGAGTATTAATAATTCAGACTTTAAATTTGTTGTAAAATGTAGATTGTTTTCTGAAATTGTTGTTTTTTTAGTAATACAATTTTTTTTTAATAGAACATATCAACAAAATAGTAAATTTTTAAAAAATCTTCATTTTTTTCTTTCAGAAAACTAAAATTAAGTTTCAATTGATTCTGTGAATGTAATTTTCTCGGCGTTCTTTGAATGGAAATTCTTAGATTTTTTCACTTAAAAAATCCCTCTTTAACATATTGGATGAATTTCATCTAACCATGTACAATAAAACCAATATAAAATTTTAGATCCATATTGAATCAAGATAATTTTCAACTTTGAAATTATTTATATTAAGGATTCTAGCTTTCTATTTTTCTCAAAAAATCTGAATTTGTTGAAAAATTGTTGGATTTTTATACTAATCAAAGAAATATTTTTAATTGATAATATAAACTTTTCGTACTCTTTTACTAAGAAGAATTTTTAGAGGATGTTGAATAATCTTGAACTTAAATGATTAATAATTAAAAATAACATACTTTAATGCTAAGCTTCTCTGGGGTGTTGTAATTCCTTAATAAGATGAAAAATTTGCGATAATTTGAAGGTTTTTTAAAGGTAATAATGATTTTTTGAGATTTATTTGGATCAGTTAAAAAAAAAGTTTAAAGTTGTTAAATCAAGAAGTTTAGGATTGATAAATATGTGCTTGAACCAAAATGGAATATTTCCATTTTCTGAAAAGTTTGTAGATTAAATGGTCAATAAAATGTGCACTGAACAATCCAAAAATATGTTCTTCAATTATTAAGTTCTGTACGCCCAACAAAGAAATTAAATAAAAGATCAAAGGAAAAAAATACTTGTAATTTAAAAGAATTAATAAATAAATAATAAAAAATTTAAATTTTAAAATAATTTGAGAATTAATAAATATTTTATAAAAAATCAATTCTTAATTTACATTTTTCTCCAAAGATCAAAGAATTTATCTTCAAACTTGATATAATATTAAATAAATCAATATACGTTGGTTTAGTTGTTGTATTGAACAAGAACAAAAAAAAAAATAATGGTTTATTTTAAAATATAAGTTTTATGCTTTTGGCTAAGGAATTGTTCAACATTGTAGGCAAACTTGTGAGTTTTTTGGAATCTTAAAGCTAATAGTGTATTATATATATATTCACAAAGGTAAGTATAAATTCAGATGAATTTTAATTCAATATGTTTCTAAGTAATAATATTTCTTAAATATGTTATTGTCTACTAATATTTGATCAATTAGTGTTATAATATTTTATTTCAAAATTATTTTTTTAAATTTTAGAATATTTAACAGAATTAAGGTTCAAAGTTCACTGAATATATTTCCAAAAATAATTATTAAAGAGTGGGTCAACAAATAAAAAGATATTTTAGATAACTACGGGTTTCTTGAAAGGTGCTATTTGTGATAGAAAATGGGCTAAATGCGATTAAAGTGAGCATTTTTTCTCATTTATACAGAAAATAATTGTTTAGTAATATTTTTTATAGCAGTGCTTAATTTTTACCAAGCCAAAGTTTCACAAATTTCCCAAATCAAAATTTAGAGCTTTAATTCATCGACCACAAAATTGACAGTTGATTATAAAAATTGAGAAGAACCTTAAAGATAAACATTCTAAACAAAATTTCAAAATTAGGTGCAAACTTTTTTTTTAATATTTTTTTCTTTTTTCATTTTCCTTTCAAAAAATTAAGTGATTACACTATATTTTTATTTATGAATCTATTTTGGTTATTATCTCTAAACACTTTAGTAAAATACATTATTATTCAGATTAAAAAACAATAAACAAATTTTTTTAGGATGAAAAATCTGCCCCCTTTTTTGAAATTTAGCTTATATAATAACTAATTATTTATTTAAGATTTGTGCCTTATATTTTTTCAGTATAATTTAAAATTTTTTGATTATAATTCGAAATAAAACTACATATATTTTAATTTATTTTTTTCTACAATTTTAAATCAAAATGTAAATTATCAACATAAATCAATTTGAAACACTTTTGGGATAACCTACTGATAAGATGATTTTGGAAATAGTGTTCTTTTACATGTATAGTATTGAAATATATATATATATATATATGACATGAACATTATCCCCGGGTACGATTTTTAATGTTTAATAGTAGTGAAATTTTATTCTTCAATGACAAATATTTAATATCAAATCCTTTTTTATGAATGCAAACTTTGAAAATTATAACTAACCCACTTCTTAGAATGATTATTAATTAAATTGGCTTTGTGCAAAACACCTTTCAATCAATCAAAAAATAAGAATAAAAAAATATCATTTTCCAAACTTCTGTAAACATCTATAAAATCCTATTGTTTTTCAAAAAACCGGGGGATCTACAAAGATTATCAAACAATTACTTGAGTACTCAATAGGTACCCTACTTTAATAAACTTTAGGACGGTCAATTACAGTCAATACCGCTATTAAGGCATAAACTTTGAACGAAATTTAAGGTAGAAAAAAAAATCTCAAATTAAAGAATAAAATTCAGTTAATAGTAAAATAAATTGTAAAAAAAAATTCCAAAAAATTTTCCTTAATTTGAGATTTTTTTTTCTACCTTAAATTTTGTTCAAAGTTTGTGACAAAAATTTGAAACTTACTGTACTGGGTTCATAAAAATTTTGGTTATTTATAGTAAGGATTTAATTTAAAATATTTGCAATTAGTCAACAATTTTCCTAAATATCAACCATTAAAAATCTTGTCCAACACAATTTTCATGAAATATTTTTTTTTCAATACTCTAATATAATCAATAATTGTTTGCTCATTTTTTGGCTAAAGTCGAAGAAATAAAATTAACTATTAAATATTCGATACTATTTGTTCCAAAATAAATGGAATAAAATTTTCATTCAGCTTTCCAAAAATAAGGTTTTAAAAAATCATCTAAATTACCAATTCTTACTGTCGCCAAAATGAAGCTTAAATAATTGGTTTACTTTTAGAATTGGTTTCTTTGTTGTTTTAATTGATTGGAATGTGTATATTTTTTAAGGAAAGCTACATGAAAATTTTGATCCTTTTATTTTGCAATTAACAGTAGTGTACAATAACAGTGAAAATAGTAACTTTTTAGAATTTGATCATTTACAATCTTTTATTTTTGCAATTTAATATAAATGTTACTTGTTTTATTTTAATTTTTTTGTAGTTTAAAAAAAGAGTTTTTTTATTCTCAAAAAAAATATTTTTCAAAAATCGAAAATTCCTTTTTTCTCAATTAATATGAGAAAGTGTTAAAACAAATTCTTTTTATTTTGAAAGAATCTTCAATTAATACCAACTTTTGAAAAAGATTCTTCATAGTTTTTTTAACCAATAGAATAGTTCAAGATAAGTCTTTGATCAAGTATTTAACAAAATGACTCACATAAAATTGATTCTTTCCTTTATAATTTAGCGAAATTCTAAATTTTTTTAATCTTATTTGATCTGCAGCTATATTGAAGGTATAAAACAATTTTTTTACTTTTTACAGTTTTTGTCATAAAGAGTTTGTTAAATTCAGTATTATTTTCAAGAGTGTTAATATATGATGAAACTCTATTCACTAACTGGGCTTTATTTTTGCTATAACCTCTGTAGGAACTAAATCAAAAAAGAGGAAATAAAAGACACTAGAAAACAGCCTCTAATAAAAATTTTATTCTATCATATTCAGGATTACACCAAAAAAAGCCTTTTAGAAAAAATGTAAAAATTTGTTGTTTTTTTAAAAGAGGTAATTTTTTTCTTTTTTTCTAAAAAGATCTCGAATTTTGTTTCTGTAAACATTTATTTTCTTATTAATAGTTTGTGAGCCTTTTGTTTGTATATACCAATGTTCACCTATCAACTAGACTCATTTTCCAGCAAAAACTACAATTGTTTGTTTCAGAGATACACTTTTTGATTACTTTTTTGTCATAAAAAAAAAGTCTTGTGACTCTTTTAAAATTTGTTTTATGAAAGAGAAACTGGACTTTTTGGGAATTAGAAATTGTGAGATTTCAAAGGAGAAAAACAAATTATTTTACACCCAAAGTCGAAATTAGATTTTATAAAGAAGTGTTCTCTTTTCGAATTTTAAAACAAGTGGATATTTTGTTGAAAATAAAAAAAATGCAATATTTTTTCAAAGCTTTTCTAGAAAAATAAAACCAGAAGTTGAATTCCATAATTCACAAAAGTTATGGACTAGTAGAGAGTGTGTTTAGTTCACACCTAAAATTTGATCTTAAAAAAGAGCCAAATTTTTACTTTGATCTTGGAAATAATTTCCTCTTTGACCGAAATGAAAATTTTGTTCAATAAACTTTTCAACAAAAAGGGTAAGAACAATTTCGAAATTACTCTTCCCAATTAAATCTCATCAATCCAATTTTTATTTTTTATTGTTTTTTCTTTTTTCATAAATTATGACTTGGGTTGCACAAGATCTGACTTGTGTTGCATATTATCCATTTTATGCACGAACCATATATGAACTTACGTTCAAACCAGGTGACAATATTCTGGTTAAAGAAACAAGCGAAGGATGGTACAGAGGTAAAAACATTCGAACAAGAAGGGTAGGCATTTTCCCACAAGATTTCGTTCGTGAGGTTGCAAAAGAAGAGTTTGAGAAGACAAACCACAAAACACTTGACCTTAATCCAATTATGGAAATTTCTCCAATACAAAACGAAATTATTGAGACACTTCGTTACTGGAGATTACAATTAAACCTAGAGCACAAAAAAAAGAATTGGAAAAATTTTGGTGTCTTGTTAAATGGTTCCTATTTTCACTTTTGAGATAAACAAACAAAAAAAAAAAAAAAAAAAAAAAAAATTTTTTTTCTTCTTTGTTTCTCTTTGAAAAATGTTAATTTTCTCTCACAAAAATACAAACCAAACAATATTTACTTTAAACTTTTAAAAACAAATAAATAATCTTTTACTGCATGAACAACCTTAGCCTTAAGAGAACTTCTCCAGTTAAGAAATAATTTGCTACTCACAAACAACACCATCAAGACCAACAAGTCCAATATTAAAAATATTATTTCCTTTGTCAATGCAAAACATCAGGAATTAGACCTCCCAAAAATCCCGAGAATTGACAAATTGTTTAAGGCCACTTTACAAAACTCTGGGTTCTATGGGCTATACCAACAATACTCGAGTACCACTGCTGTGAAAAAAAATAAAAGCGAAACAACCAAAAGCTTTGTGTTTCAATTAATGCTCGATTTTCAATGTGTAATTGTCAGGATGGTTGGCGATGCTAAGGTCATTTTTAAACTGTACGACCACAGTTCCAAAGAATTTGTTTCGGAATCTTATGTTGTAGAAATTACTCAATTTGGTTTGCATAAAAACATTGAGCTTCATGGGAAATTAAGAACAATTTTTAAAGGTAATAATAATTGTGTATTTTTTTCTTTTTTTTTAATTTTTTTTTTTAATGGTTAATTTTTTTCAATTTTTGTTTTTGAAAAACTGCTTTGTTAATGAAAGAAAAGTGATAGACACTTTTAAAGACAACAATGTAATCAGAAAAAAACAAAACAATTGCAAAACAATAACACTATTGTATGAGTTGTAATCAGGGAACAAGAACCCGAACTTAATCAAAAAACTGTTAACGATTTTTTCATTTTACTACATACAAGTGGGACAAATTATGAATTTGCCATTTTTTGTGAGGTATAATTACTAATATAGTTAGACTTTGAGACACTTTGTTTGTGTCACGTGGATTTTGAAAATTCACATTATACAGCTAAGTGGAATTCTCCCACGTAACGTGGATTTGGGGATATTGGAACCATACAATTATTTTGTCCCACCCATATTTCAAAATCAAATTATAATAATTAAAATTTCTTCTCAAAAATCAATTAGGAAGAAACAGAATTAAAATTTATAAAAGTTTCATTTCTAATTGATTTTGTAAAGTTCGAATGTAATTTTTTATTCAATATATAATTAGCAAAACAATTTGGAAATAAAATCATAACTTTTTACTTGATTTTAAGAAGCTCTTGGGAGTTCGTTTCAACCAATTAATAATAAGTAAAATATTTTGGGAATTAGAAATAAAATTTTTTAATATTTAATGGGAAAATAACATTACATCATAACAACAACACATAAACGAGAACCAACTTTTAAATGAGATAACCAAAAATTAAAGAAATAATGGTTTAATTTGAACAATCCAATTCATCAAAAATTTAGATCTGATCGATTGGTGGTAAAAGTAAAAAATAAGGGATTTTTGAAAAAAAAGTAATTAAATCTCTTTATGTGAAATTTCACAATACATCTATTAAATTTTTAATAGCAAAAAAAATTCATCTCTTTTTCTTTTTAAAAAAATTATCTACATCCCCTCATAAAAAAAGTTTTTTATAACATATTATAAACATGTTGTAAAGGTGTTATAAACCTTTAAAATGTTATAAAATATTATAATAAAAACTTTTATAATACAAATGTTTGTTATAAAATGTGTTATAACATTTTTAACATGTTATAAGCTTGTTATAAGAATATTTTTTTAAAAAAATATTGGAAAAAATCATCATTAAAAAGGAAATTTTGTTATAAAAATGTTATATAGATGTTATAAAAAAAGTTTTTTTATTAGGGAGGTATTTGAATTTTAAACTGTAAAAAAAATAAAACCAAAACCAAAAAAAAAGTGAGTCACAATTTTTGAAATGAGCACTACGGATTTTTTATTACTAAAATTTCACTGAAAAAAGGTTAACAATAAGATTTTTTGAATAATAATTATATGAATTTTAAAATACATTCCATAGTCTCAATTTTTTTAATGTTTATTGGTATTTTTGAAGATATATATATATATTCAACTAGACTAAAAAAAAAAGAAAAAATAAAAGAAAAAAAATAGAATAAGTAAAATAAAAATAAAACTAAAATAAAAGAAAAAGAAAAAAAAACAAAAATTTAAAAAAAAATGAAAAACAAAAAAAAGAAAAACAAAAATTTGAAAAAGCAAAACTAAAATTTGCAAAATTAGAAAAAATGATTCTGATCTAAAAATTTGAAAAAATTTATTTTAATAAGAATATGGGATAAAACCATCACAAAACCACTTACAACAACACTATAAAGCGAGTCAAAATTTTTGAAAAATAGTTTAGTATAAAATTAGATAACCAAATTAACATTATTTACTCTATAATAATAGGTCGTAAATGAACACAAAGAAAATGAAATTTAATTTTTTCTCATTTAGAATACCAAATACAAGGGTGAACAAAAAATATTGATTTTTTTTTTTTTTTATATTATTATGAAAGAAGTGTAAATTATACTAGAAATGTCCTTTTACTTAAATTTCCTCAAAGGTAATTTAAACATAAAATCATAGATTTCACGATTGTTCAAGGGAAAGACATACCCAAAATTTTATTATGTTTAAAAAGAAAAAGCAAAAAATTGAAAAGAAAAAAGGAATAAGGAAAAAAGAAATTAAAAAAAAAGATATTTAAAAAGTGTTTTATAAGAAGTAATTAGTAAAAAACAAAAAAAAAAAAAACCCATGCTATCTTTAATTAAGAGCACCCAAAATAACATCCGCCATACTTTTGGTTAATTTAGTTTTCGTTTGATAAGTTAATCATGAATGTTCATTTTGTGGGTCCTTGTTTAATTGCTTTCATTTCTTTTTTTTTTTTTTTGATCTAACTTTTTAAAAAAACTTAAGGACCTTTTTACCTTTACTTTTTTCGTTTTTTCTTTTCAAGTTACTCATACTTTCGTGTTTCAGTGTCACAGTATTAGCAAGTAACCACTTGATCTTTTTCCTTTGTAACTCTTCTTCCCAATAGAAAAGAAGATTCAGCCAGGAAAAAATGGAAAAAAAATATTGATTTTCACAAAATTAACCAAAATACTCTCCTAGTTTAAACGGTAAAATGAATTTAATAATTAATCCAATTCAAAATTGTATTATAATCAAAAACGATTTTCAATTTTTGGAAAAACTAATTTTGAGTAAAAAAAATACAATAGTATATTCAAAAAATTTCAGAAAGTATTTAGAATTAGAAAATTTAAGTAATAACAAATCAGTACATCAACAAAAACAGAAAACAAGAATTAAAAGTTAAATCTTTTATAAATATATTATTTTATTTATCAAGAAGTAAAACAGAAAGTTAAAAAAAAAGCCTTTCAAAAACATCGAGAAATTTATAAACCAATTTTAATCTCATTAATAAAAATATTAAAGTAAAGAATGAAGAATATTGAATAAACTAGCGTAATACATGAAATTAATACCATTTTTTTATTAAAAATATTTATTTAACCAAATCTATATTAAAATATCTTTATTTCTAAAAAAAATAATGTAGACTAATTTTTTTTAATTCTTTACAATTATTTTGAGAAAAAACCTTTAAATTTGCAATTTTTGTTACTATTAAATTCCTTACGAAAAAAATTATTTAATTTTAATCATATTACCCTTCGATATTCTTAAGGGATCCAATGTTAAACCTTTATTATCATTCGATACCATTTATTATTATTAATATTTTTTAAAACTACATACAAATGAATGTTTTACAAGTAACCTTTTTAAAAATTCGAAACAATTTGAATTTTGACTTATAATTTTTCATAATAGTACAATTACCAGTCTATTGTTTTTTATTTTATTTTTCTCAAATAATAAAAAAAAAATTTAAAGTCCATTAAAAATGAATATATTTAGATAATTATAAACAAACATAAAAAATAACAAAAAAAAATAACAAAAAAAAATAACAAAATTAAATAACAAAAAAAAATAATTAATCAATAAATATTAATCAATAGATATTACCGAAAAGGAATTAAAATCAGGGCAATTATATTTAGTTTGTCAAATTCAACGTTGGGGATATTTACTTCTTGATGAAAAGATCATGAAAAAATATAAAAAACATCGAGACTATAGAAGACCATTTGCTGTTGGTATTTTAAAACTTACCCCAGAACTCTTTGATTCTTGTGAATTGGAAACTGTTGAAGAAACAATCAATATTTTTAAATCTTCCGAAAAATTTGTATATTATAAATTACATCAAATGATTATTGATAAAGATTCAACAATTATTCCTATTGAAAATGCTGTTGGTGTACAAATTAAATTAAGATCTTTTAAGGGTGAAATTGAAAATTTTGGTGAAACGATAATTGGCGAAGATGAAGTTAAACTTTCCGAATTAGGTAAAACAATTGTGTTTTTCTTATACATATATTTCATTAGTTTATCACATTTATTTAAATTCCAATTTTTTTCTTTCCAATATCAACAACAACAACAATAATAATAACAATAACACAACCACAATAATAACAAAAACAACAACAACGATAATAATAACAATAATACAACCATCACCAACAACAAAAACAACAACAACAACAACAACAAAAAAAAAAAAAAATAATCATTACAAATAAATTCATTTAAAATTCCTTTATTAGGTATTACTAAAAAAATGAATTTTCCTGGAGTTATTTACCCATCAAATCGAAGAAATGATTTATATCTTGAAATTGTGGGGGGAAACTTCCTTCAGGATAGAAAAAGATCGCCAAAAAATATGAAAATTCGTATTTCTGTACGACCAAATAAAAATTGGAGAGGGAACGTTGATAACTTACAGAAAAGTATTTCATTTGGATCAAATTGCGAAAAAAGTACCATGTATGAATCCTATGTTTATTACCATAAAAATGATCCATTATTTAAAGAACATATTTTAATTAATATACCAATTGAAAAATACCCAGATTGTCATTTATATATTGAATTCATTCATTCAACTACTTTTGAAAAAAAATCAAATAAACTTTTTGCTTTCACATTTATTAAATTGATAAATTCAGATGATATTATTTTAAATCAAGGTAAACATGTTTTAGCTGATATTTATAAATATATTCCAAAATTGGCCCAAGCTACACCATTATGGTATTTAACTGAACCACCACCAAAACAGTTTGAATTTTTACTTTTTTTTTTTTTTGCTTGCTTTTTTGTTATTTTCTGTTTTTATATTAATTGATGAATTAAATAATTATAAACATGATCTTCGATACAAGGAAAAAAAAAAAAAAAAAACTAAATGAAATCAAAATTGTTTATCAAGAATGAATTAAAAAGAAGAACTTTATTTTTTTTTCAATAAAAATGAATTTCAAAATATATCTGATTCTAAAAAGAAAATCTATCAAAAAAATTTCTTTGATAAAAAAAAAAAAACAATAAAAAAAAAAAATTCATTTCTTTGAAAAACAAAAAAAAACAAAAAATTAATTCTTTTTAAAATCTCAAAAATTTTCAAAATCAGCTTTTAATACTGTAGCCGTTTTAAAAAAGTGAGGATTTTTTAAAAACTTTTTCAGAATTAAAACTTTTATAAAGTTTTCTATTTATAAAGTGATGACCCACCTTTTAAATGTGGTATATAGATTGGATTCTGAAGAAAAGTCCTAACCTAAAAAAAACTTTTCACTTTATTAAAACAGAAAACTTTAAAAAAGTTTTAATTCTGACAAAATCGTAAAAAAAAAGTCCTCACTTTTTTTCAAAATAGTTGTATACTATTTTGATTATTTTAAAGTTTAATTTTTCTTTTTAAATAATTGGAAAAGAAAATAAAAAATCATTCAAAAAATGTTCAAAAAATCCAAAATTCTGAAAATATTCAAGACTTTTTGCGAATAATTTTTCAAAAAATGACTAAATTTTTTAACACTTTTTTATTTTACAAAATAAAAATTAAAGAACTTGGGATTCGATATTAAAAAAAATAATTGAGTTTTTTCTTCAAAATTTATTTTTAACAATGATTATTGCTAAAATTAATTTGTGAAATCCTTTTATTGTAAAAATATAACAAAACTTGAATATTGTATTTCAAGAATTTTATATTTATTTCAAGATCTCAAACCTTCAGCACAAATTTTTTTAAAAGTTGAAATGAAATTTTTTTTTTTTAAAAAAATGGAGATGAAAAGAAAAGGGAAAGGAATTTAATTTTTATCTTGTATTGAACAATTGAAATCAAAATATCTCATAAAAACTTCAAGAAAAATGAAAACTAAAAAGATTATTTTGAATTATTAGTGTCTATACTTTTAAAAAGAAAAACAAAAAGTCACAAATTTTTTTTTTTTTTTTTTTTTTCTTTCGAAAAATTACATTACTACATGTTAAGTCTTACATAACCGTCTCATAAGTTTACACACAATATTTTTTTTTAACAATGGCTTTCGGATTATAATTCTAAAATGATAAAAATTTCTTTTCTTTATTTACATTCACAAATTATGTGGCTTTTTTAAAAACATTTTACCACTAAAAGAAAGTTAAACTTTTAAAGATCTATTTGTATCCATAAAATTTTAATTTCAAAAAATCTAACTTGGTATTACCTTTCCTTGATTATATTGATCCCCCCCTCCCCCAACCACTACTACTTTTTCTTGATTTATTTTTATGAATATTAATCAAAATTGGTAACTTTTAAAGTTAAATATTTTTTTATTACTTATTTTTAGTTTTTGTTATGGTTCTTAAAATAAAATTTGTTTCAGTCCAAGTGTCCCAACATTTTTTTCAAATATCAATTATATTTGTTATAATTGAACTTTGGAGAACAAATAAAAAATACGTAGTATAATACCCATTAAAGGAATAGTTTATATCTGTCTGAAATAAAACTACTAAATCAATAGATTTTCTTAAAAATAGAAAAACCCAAATTCTTAGGAAAGCTCTATTGAGAAAAATAACAATGTTCATTTTGATCTCCTATTGAAGATCCAAATAAAATTTCAATAGAAATCAAAATGATTTCTCTACAATCATTTTTACGGTATCAATAACCTTAGAATAACCCTTTTTTTCCTAGTGGCTAGAGATCTTGTAATAAAAAAAATTCCAAATGAATTACGTAAAAAAAAAAAGTAAAAAAAATGATTTCAATTTTGGTATTTCCGATATAAATTTTTTCTTCTAATATCCATTCAAAACGTTTAAACACATGTAATCCACTCATTTTAAAAACTGGGCCACTTTGACTGGAAAATGGTTTATTTATATAAAAAAAATCTTATTGATTGATTTTTTTTAATTTCATTTTGTTATCTATGTTCTTTAATTACAATTTACACAAAATAATTTTTTTTTTTTTGAAATTGCTAATAAAAATTCAGATAACTTGTATAAATCAAGTTTATTAATATGGTTTCATTACAACTACTTTTTTTTTTTTTTTTTTTTTTTTTTTTTTTTTTCAATTATAAAAGATATAAATGATTTTATACCCAATTGTAATTTTGTTTAATTTATTTTTAATTCTGAACCTAATACCTACTTTAAATAAAATAATATATATTCTTTAAAAACCAAAATCAAAACACAAAACCAAAAAACTAAAACTAAAACTCAAACCAAAACCAAAACCAAAATTCAAATATAAACAAAAATTCAAACACTAGAAATTCAAAAATAAAATCCAGACTCTCACTCCGAAAGGAAACATTTACATTTAATTTAAATCTATGTTCCACAAGATTAACACAAATCAAGGAAATTTACCAATTAATAAATTATTCCAAATATCAAAATTTGGAACAGATCTTTAATAAATGGACGTATGTTGCACCTATTGAAGTAATGAAATTTTTACCCCGAATTTTGGATGTTCACTTTACTGTTTTGGGCCAAAAGGGAGAGCAAATGTCGGCAATAGTCTGCAAATCATTAATTTTATTGATTAGATTAATTGTGAATGCACATGATACAGATTATCGTCCTGTTCTTGATCATTATATCCAAACAAAGTTTTCAAGTGACAATGTCCAAAACAAGGAAAATGAATTAACGATCTATCTCGCGAAAATATATCCATTTTTAATAACAGAATTGGCAACGTTATTGGGAACTGATTTAGAAAAGTCGTTTCGAAAGGTAATTGATCCGCTACGTGCGTTAGACTTTCTGTTTAAATTCATTCTCAAGTCGTGGTCGTTGCATGTTGAATTGCAGCCAAGGACGATCGATTCGACAAAATTTAAAAAGGATCTATTATCGTTGTTTGATCAAATTATACACATTTTGAAATTCAATAAGCAACAGCTCTTGGGTGCACAGGCGACTGCGCTCAAGCATTTAAATACCATCTTTGTTCAACTGAGAGGCATTTTTGATGATGAGGAATTGCCAAAGTTGGCGTTTGATTTAATTGATTCGGTGCAATTGGGCAAAAAGACGGATTTGAATTGTCACAAGTTAAGATTATTGACGACGCTCGTTGAAACTGGCGTCTTGGATATGCATTCCACACGTAATAGGCTCGTCCCATTATACAATAAACTCACCAAATACCATATGAAGAATGGGCCCAAGGAGTTGAGCAAATGCTTATTATTATTGCGAACCATTTTCCAAAGGAAATTGAAAACAAGCCAAGCGCAGTACCATTACATAAATTCCTTTTTGCAAATGCTCAATTTAATATTTGATGCCATGGATTATAATAAGCAATTTTTAAAGGAAAGCGAAAAAAAGATCAAGGATCAGCATGCCATTGAAAAACAAAAAATGCTGGAAAAAGAGGGAAATCCAAATCAACAGTCAAACACAGGCGAAGGTGGTAATAGCAATAACAAAAATCAAATTGACGACTTTGGGCTGCATTTAATTGAATTTGAAAAGGAAACGCAAAATAGGATACGAGAAATTAATGAGAAATATTTGCGAGTGAAAAGAAAAATTATCAGTATCGCCATGCAAATTTTCTTTGTGCTCACGCCCAACCAATTTCGGATATTATGGGAAAAGGATAAACAAATCCAAGGCGGCGTAATTCTATTGTTAGTAAACTTCAATCAATTATTTATTTCATTAATCGAGGAGCCCATCTATTCCATTGGGTGGGAGAATTTGCTCTTAGCACAGTTATTCATTATACTCAAGACCCTCAGGATGTTTTATTTCTTGATGAGAAACATACTAGTGAATAAGGACTATGCTGAGCTGTATCTATGGTCTTCCTTTTTCAAATCCCTATCAAGATTCATCCTATGTAAGAATTTGCAACTGGAATATATGGAGAAGCTGGAAATTCAAAACATCATTGAAAAATATGGCGACATGCGAATTGAGGCGATCAATTTATTAAGGCAAAGCTGGAATTCATTGCAAAAGCACCAATTGTCCTTTATTCAAGATAATACGAAGAACTTTTTGTCATTGATTTTGTCACCAAACGAAAGAATTAAAAACATTGCGATGGACTTGTATTATTCGGTAATCAAGGTCGAATCAAAGCATAACTCCTCTTTAAAGTTAGTCGAGCAGGGCACCATTGACGTTTTGGCTGAAACCATTAAACTTGACCGTAATGAGCAATTTAATAAAATCTTTTTCCCCGAAATTGAACTTCGATTTGAAAAGGACGTCAGTTTGAAAAAGCAGGGGAAGCAGTTTTTGGAGCAATTGAATTTATTGAATGTGCAAATTCATAAATTAAAGGAATTCCCCGAAAATCACTTATACGAAGAAGAAAGAACGCATATAGTTTTAGAGCTATTGGATTATTTAAAAAGAACAGAAAGAATTGGGATGTGGTCAAAGTATATCCATGTTTTGTTGTCATTGCATCACAAATTGACAAATTATATCTCGGGCGGCATGGCCCTGTTGCCGTTAATTGATAGCTTCAAGTGGGACGACAATGAGATCATTGAAAAAATGGACGAGGGCAATTTCCTGTACCCCCAAGAGGGATCAGACCAAAGGAAGGAAAGACTGATGTATTTGGCCATCGACGATTTCATCAAGGGCAAGGATTGGGAAAGAGCCATCCTTTTGATCCATGACTTAAGAGATAGGTATGAGAGGAAGACCCTCGAGTATGAAAAATTAGGAAGAGTTTTAAAAACAGAATCGGAATGTTGGAATAATATCTCAAAAACTGAAAGATTCTACCCTAGCTATTACAGAGTCGGATACTATGGCAAGGGCTTTGACAACGAAAAATATTCCGCGCTATATAACAACGAGTTTATATATCGAGGAGCAGTTTTGGAGCAATTAACAGTGTTCATTGAAAAATTGAAAAAGAAATTCCCCAGCGCTGTAATTGGCCCCAAGGACCCCACAGAAAAGGAATTTAACTCCCAAGAAATGTATATACAAGTATCAAATGTCCAGCCCTCATCAGAGGAAGACAAGGACAATCGGAAAAGGGATATTAACCCACTATTGAATTCCTTTTCCAAAAAATACATCCAAATGAATAATCTATATGTATTTGTCCATTCAAAGCCCTTTAGGAAAAGTAAAATTAAATCCAAAAACGAATTTAAAGATTTGTGGCTGAGAAACACTTACTTTATCACAGATGGCTCATTCCCCTCAAATACTAGAAGACTCAGGGTGAAAGATCGAGTTGATGTTGAATTGTCGCCCATACAAAATGCAGTTTCGTCAGTCGAAGAAAAGAATAAAGACCTGATCTTGATTATCAAAAAATACCAATCGTCAGAAGAAAAAAACACAAACCCTTTCTCAATGGCACTCAATGGCGTAATAGATGCTGCTGTAAATGGCGGCGTATTTAGATACATCGACGCATTCTTTGGTGAAGAATATATCAAAAATAACCCCAATGATAAGGACTTAGTTTTGCAACTTAAAAAGGGGCTACAAAATCAACTTAACATCTTGGATGACGGCATATATTTGCATAACAAACTTTGCCCAACAGATTTTAGACCCTTCCATGACAAAATGGTACTGCAATTAAAAGAAATTAAGAAAGTTTTGGAACCTGAATTAATTGAATTATTACAATCTATCGATAAAGATGATTACAATTAAGATTCTTATTTTTATTTTTTTCTTTCTTCTTGTTTTTTTTTATTTCTTCTTGTTTTTTTTTATTTCTTTTTGTTTTTTTTTTCTTTCTTTTTGTTTAATTCAACCTTTAAATCATTGATTTATTTTATTTAAGAACTATTTCAATTTTCTTTTGAATTTTTTTTTTTTCAAATTTTTCAAAAAATTTTTTTAATTCTTTCTTTTTTTTTCTTTATTTTTTATTTTTAAATTTTTTGAAAACATTTATTTTAAAAAAAAAATAATTTTTTTATTTTTACTATATTTATTTATTTTGTTCTATTATTATTAAATGATAAAAATCCATTTTTAATTTTTTTTTCAAGAATAAAAGTCATATAGGCTATTTCCATAAAAGTGGTGCAAATTGTAGTTTCAACTTAAAAATATACTGTATTCAAAAAAATTAATTATTGAGAGATTTGATTGATTTTTAATTTAAGTGATGTACAATTCCTATTTTTTCATTAAGAAAATATAAATAAAAAGTATTTTGTACTTTGACCTAAAAAAGGGGGGGAGAATATATTTTCCATTGGATTAAAAATCAAAGTTTTCAAGTTATTAACCTTTAGTAATACAATAGGTTTTAACTAACTTTAAATAAGATTTTAAATATAAAAAAATTATATCTAACAAAGTCTACAAAACAATTTTGAATAATATATATCATCCTTAGAACCCCAAATATACTAATTACCTTCGAAATAAAAATTTGAATTTGAATTGTTATCAAAGGATAATAAGATTTAGAATTTATAAACAATTATCTGAGAAAGAAAATTTTATAATTAAAAATTGTATAGTTACTTAAAATAAAAAAATAACTTGAAAAAAATTTTTCAACATTGTAAATATTTTTTCTTGGTTATTGTGATTTTATTATTTTTACATCCAAACTTTGTCAAAAAAACAATTTTTTTTTTTGAAAAGTATGTAAAAATTAAAAAAACTTCATTTTAATGATTTAAACACATCAAACTTTAATGGAAATTTCTTTGGGACCCTTTGCAGCCCAATATTACCTAAAATACTGGATTAAATAATTTATTCATTTAAAAGATATTTTAACATCACATAGAAAATCGTTTTATCTGTTGATTATGATTCAATGACAATATATATTTTTGATTGAAAATAATTTAAAAATAAAAAAAATACAATTTAAATTTTAAAAAAAAATAATATTTTTTTTACATTTGAAAATTTGTGGTTTTTTTCAACAAGAATTTTTTTCAAATTTAAATGATTTGGCCAATAGTTTGAGTCAGATTAATATTTGATTTTTTTTTTTTAATTTTTACGATTTGTAATTTTTGACTTTTTAAAATATAGACATAAAATAAACAATATTATTCAATAATAAACCATATATCAGAACTTATTTTCGAAGGTCTGAAAAATTCGATGTTCACAAAGATATTATTCAAATTTCTACTAACAAATAAATTCAAACTAAACACTTGGTTTCAAAGATTATTCTATTACCTTTGAATGATATTTAAAAGTTATTATATATTTTTTTAAAAAAATTTTATTGATAACTTTATCTATTAGATAAGTTTGTATTAGTTTAATTGTATGATAATAAATGAAATTATTTTACAATTTCGATTTTTTTTTTGTTTTTCAAAGTATTTTTGATTGCTTAAATAACTGTTCCAGTAAATTATTCATATTAAACTTTTAATTTTGGTGTAAATAAATGAATTTTATTTTACTCTTCATTTGATATTAAATAAAATTTTATCTTAAAAAAAAAGAAAATGTTTCATCAGTTATTAATTTTTTTTTTTCAAAATATCACATAACTTTTTTTGAGAGGCAGTTTATCGCTTCGAAAAAAAATGTATGCTGATCTTTTGAAAAAAAAAATATCAATAACTATTGTTATTTTTTGATAGAAATTAGAAAAAAGAAAAAGAAATTTAAAAAAAAACTTTTCATTTCTTTTTTTTATTTTTTTAGTGTTTGTGATCGTTATCCAAAATTTTTAACCAAAAAAGTATAATTATTTCAAGTTTTGAAAATGACATGGTTGTTTCTACATGTCAAAATAAAGGGTTTAAAAATGCTATCAATTTTTTATTAATTATTCGATCTGATATTTTGTGATAGAAGAATTTTCAAGTTTTTTCATTCCAAATTAAGTTCCTCAAAATGGTTCCAATTAACCATTTCTAAATGATCGTTGCTATATTTTCATTTCAAATTTATCTCTTAAAATTTTTGATAAATGTTGCTATTTTTTTTCTTCATCAAAAAACCATGCTTGTTCCAATGTAAGACACTTTAGGAATAATTATCACATATATTCAGTGATGTTGATCTGAAAAATATAGCAACATTTTTCATATTTTTTCCCAAAAAATCACTTGAAGAAAATAACAGTAATATATTTTTTTAATTATTTTATTTTATTATAAAATTAACAAAACCATTTGATTATTAATATTAATAAAAAAATACTGAGAGTTTTGAATTACTACAGTCAGTTTCACTTTTAAGGCACAAACTTTCAACGAAATTTAAGGCACAAAAAAATCTCAAATTAAGGCACAAAATTCAAATTCTAGTAAAATAATTTGTAAAAAAAAAAAATTCCAAATTATGTGCCTTAATTTGAGGTTTTTTTGAGCCTTAAATTTCATTGAAAGTTTGTGCTTTAAAAGTGAAACTGACTGTATTATTGTAATAAATTTTCTTATTTTAAAAATAAAAATAAAAATCTTTCAATGAAATGTAAAAATGAATAATTATTATTTTTTTTTCCAAAACAAAAAAAAAATGCAATAACATAACTACTTTATCTTTGAACTATTTTGAGTTTTATTTATATTAAAATCTCTCTTAAAGACAAATAAGAAAATAAATATATTAGTAACAACAATATCATTTTAAATCATGTTTAAAAAACTTGATGAGATTTAGGCGATTGCAGGGTTCTAAGGGATACACACATACACACACACACACACACACACATATATATATATATATATATCCTAATAATATACCAAAAAAAAAATAATAAAAAATAACAATAAACCAAAATTCTCTTGGCATATTATTTCAAGGCAAAAAAAAAGTCTCTAAATAAAACCAAAATAAAAAAATATTAGAAAAATTTCAAATTATTTTCCTTTCCTATAAACAAAAAGTGGATTGAAATTAAGGAAAAAAATTCAACCGATTTTTTTTTATTAGTCAATTTTTTAATTGCAAAATTATGAGAAATAAATTTTTAGATCAATCAATAAAAGAATAAATAAATTATAAAATATAAAATGAAAATTCCAATACAATGAAAAATTTTGCCAGTGTTGTCTTTTAGTGGGGATTTTTATTTGATTAATCTATTCCTACAACTTTCGTGAAAATTTTGACATGTTTAAAGTTGAATAAAAATAGTCATTTGAGTATCAATATCAAATGAAATCGTAAATATTTTTTATTTAATCAGCTAATAATAATGCTGAATTTATTTCAAATTGTTAGTTGTTTAAATTCAAATTACTCTTTATTTTCAATGACATATTAAATTTAAATATGTTTTGGTTTATTTGAGAAAAATTAAAATATACTATTAAAAGCTGCAATTTTCTTTTTGAATATCAATTATAATTGAATTTTTTTGAGAATACCTAAAATTTCAATGTCAATTTTACAGAATCAGAGTTTGAATTTTTGTAAAATTTTTAAATAAAAAATTATTTAATTTTTTTTTAACAAAATTTGAGGATTTTTTTCAGGCAATTTCCTGACAATTAATGAAAATTTATCTAATAAAATGTAAAGAAATACGATGATAAAATTATTATGGTTTCCTTAAAAAACCCTTCAGGGTCTATTTTTTAAGATGAAAAATAATTTTCTGAAAAAGAAAAAATAAATTGTAATTTATATATCTAACACCAATCAAAAATTAAATAACATGCGATAAAAGATTGATCTCCAAAAATCAACAATTAAAAAATAAGATATTTTTAGAAAAAACAACCAAAGAGTGAAACTGAATTACTAATTTGAATCGTTGTGAAATTAAATATTGACAACAACTATGTTAGTTTAGTTGTGTTCATCTTGAGGACTTTTTGATACCTTGAAAGATTTTTTTAAAACATTTTTTTTTGTTTAGGAAATGAGTAATTTATATAATAAGAATGATCCAAAAATCTTACTTTGTTAAATTTAGAGGGTTACAAAATGATCATAAAATACATTACATTAAATTAAATTGGGTGTTTACTTAAAGAAGACAATCTTTTCTAAATTGAAGTAATTTAACCTTTTTGAAATTTAATAAGAAAAGATTATTACATTGATTAACATTCAATATTTTGGAATTCATAATACTTTTAAACTATTTTTTTTAATTGAATTTGTTAAAAATGAGATTTTATGAAAATTTTTTCATTGTTATTGAAATTTTGTAATCAATAGCTTATAAATTAATTATTTTAATTGAATTTTTTGTCAAATAGAGTTCTTGTCAAAATTTTTGATTTATTTAAATTTTTTGTCCAATGAGATCCTATCTGAATTTTTTTTTTTGTTTTTTGAATTTTATCAATAAAAAGAAGTTCAAACTCACAATAACCATTTTAGTGCCAATCCTTCCCTTAGCCATATAACAAATCCATGGTAAATGATTTGAGCCTTAACGTCATATTTCTTTGATCTACTGTGAAAAAATAATTGGGAAACTTTTTCTCTCAAAACCAAAATTCTTTCAAATTTGAACAGTTTTTTTTCACAGTTTTTATGGTTGTTTTTTCTAAAATAATTCACTCCAAACTAGTTTTACATTTTAAAAAAATACAGGACAAAACATTTGAACAATTTTACTGAAACTTCGCGACCTTATCAAAAAACTAAATTTGTTTTTTCATTTTTTATCAATTCCTCTTCTTCTAATATATTAACAGAACCAACCTGGACGTGATCATTTTTAAATTTAATTCCTTACCAAAATTAACTTTTTGCAAAATCGAATTGTGCAATGTAATTCTTCGCTTTTCTTTGTTATTGTTTTTTTTTAAAACACAAAAATGAAATCCCAAGACAACAATTTCTTTTGAACTGTGAACGAGAACAATAAAGTGAAGAACCATTTTAGTTTCACTATTTAAATTCACAATTAAAACAGAGCCCAAGAAACAACAGTTCTTTTCTTGTTGCTAATTGTAATTACTAATACTAAAGGGCGTTTGAATAATTTACTCACCTCCTTTAATGACAACAAAAGACAATGAAAAACTTTTAAGAATCAAAAAACCTTTTGTTTCAAAAAGAAAAAAAGGATCTATTAATTAGATTCAAACAATTTGCTAAAGTTTTAAAAAGAGCAAACCAACAGCATTTATTAAAATTCCAAACAAAAGGTTTATTGACAAGAAAAAAACTTTTTGCGAGAATATTCCCAATGAATCCAAATTAACAGCCAAACAATATTGATAATTTTGGATCACTGATCACCAACATTAAATTACTTGCATTTATCTCGATTGCTTTTTAGAAAATTCATCGGGAACACTTATCATTTTTTGTCTAAAAACCCTTAACAATTCTTAATCATTTCTTCTCCATTAAAATTCAATTCTATTATTTTCATTCAAACATAAAGCACACTTTTCCAATCCATGGCTGATCGTAAATCGTAAGAATTTTTAATATTTTATCCAAATCATTACCAACCAAATTGCTTTTAATTATTTATTGTTTTTAATAGTTCAAATAAATATTATCCACCAGAGTGGAATCCATCAAAAGGGTCAATAAACAAGTTCCGAGGACAACACCCACTTCGGGAAAGGTAATCATATTTCTTTTTCTTTCTTTTTTTTATCTGCTTAATCCAAAAATATACTGTTACATTCACTAAAATGTTTCAAACTTTTGAGTTAACACGACAAAAATCACATTACCTTTACAAAACTTTTTAAACACTTTCAGACACTTTTAAAGGGGAAAAGGTGTTGAAGTGAAATGCTTGGTAAAAGTCATGAGATACTGATAAATTCAAATAAATATCTGGAAATTTTTGCTTCATTTTTCATTTTTGAATATTTTTTGTACTAGCTTGGAATCAATCAAAATGATGAAAGTATTTTATTTGTTTAAATGTTAAGAAACTTTGAAAAATTAGTTGATCTTCAAAATATTCTTTCTCAAAAACTGTTTTAAAAGTAAAGAACACTTTTAAGTAGTAGAGTTATAAGATTTACAAAATGGAAATTGAACTAAAAATTTTTTTGAATTTATCAGTATTTTGCATCCCAATTTTTGTTTTTTAAATTTTATTCAAGTACCATTGAACAATTTCAAGATACCAATAAATCCAAATAAATATTTTTAAATATTTATTTCATTTACCCTTTTTGTAAATTTTTGATTAGTTTTGAAGAAAGACTTTTGTTGGTTTAAAAGTAAAGATACTTTGAAATGAAATTATTGAAAATCGAGTTATTTACAATGGCTTGGCTTTAAAAAAGAGTTACCAGATTTATAAAAAGGAAATTGAACGAAAAAATTGTTTTACCTTACTAAATATAGAAAGATAATCACCAACTTTTCGAATTTTAGTGAAAATTATTTTTTCCTTTTCATTTTTCAAAATACATATTTTAAATAATTGACTGTTTTGAAAAAAAAATGTTACACTCAAAAAAGCGGGACACTTATTTTGTCAAAAATAAAAAAATTAATTGGGAACATTAGTAAAACTGATCAAAATCACCAGTATTTTTAGGAGAACCGGTATGGGCCAGTGGCAACACAACCCAGTGTACAATCTGAAGGCCGGGGTTCTATTCCCTTAACCATTATTTCTTATTGTTTACCATTTTCTCAAATAGCCACCACGGTGTAATTTTAATTAAAAATCGGGCTTATGCTTCTTAGAACCACTAATTCTTTGAGGAAATCGTTTGTCCGAATTGAATCTTTTTGACTATTATAAAACTGAACGGAATTGGAACAAAATCCCTCTCAATTTATGGAGCGGATCCGATTTTTGGGAGAAATGACCAGCTCTCACTTGGTTCAACAATATCTCTAATTCAAATTAGGGATTCGGGCAAACAGGTGGACTTTTAGTACCCACTCTTTAATGGAAAAAAAAAAAATCACCAGTATTTTTTCAAGATAATAAGAATCCAAATGAGGATTAAAACCTTTTAAGAAGTATAGTATCTAACTTTTTTTTCCTTCATTTCAATTTCATCAAGATCCTTCAAGAAGAATTTCATAAAAATCAAGTACCTTATTATAAAACTAACATCTTAACAGAAATAAAGAATTACAGTCAGTTCCACTTTTAAGACACAAACTTTGAACTAAATTTAAAGGTATCAAAAAATCTTAAATTTCAGGCACATTTTTTGGAAATTTTTTTTTACACAAATTATTTTACTAGAATCTGAATTTTGTGCCTTAATTTGAGATTTTTCTTGTGCCTAGAATTTCGTTGAAAGTTTGTGTCTTAAAAGTGGAACTGGCTGTATCACTATTTTTTATCTTTGCCATTTTAAATGTTATTTTAAAATAAAGTATTTCTTGTTTTAGTTTTTTAAATTTTAAATCAATTCCGTTGGTCCTTTAATCCTTAATCTTTATATTCAATGCTATTGTTAAAATAATAAAGTTTTCAGGTTTTATTAAGATTTACAATTAAAAATCGAAAAATCAGAAATTGGTCATTTTCACAATTGCTTCATCTTAACAAGAATCTAGTTTTTCTCAAGTACTCACAAAATAATTGAGATTAAATATCAAGGGTTATCTCTGAAAGTCATAATTTGCCAAAATATGAATTTACCAAAAAAATGTACTTTTAACTCATTTTTGCCACAGTTTACAATTCAAAAATAAAGAATTTGATTTTGAAGAAATTCTTCTTGAACTATCTTGATGTAATTAAAACCAAGAAAATATAAGTTAGATACCATACTTCTTAAAAGGATTTACTCCCCATTTGAGTTCTTATTATCTTCAAAAAATTCTGATGGTTTTGATCAGTTTTAATAACCTAAACAATTAAATTTTGAATTTTTTACAAAAAAAGTTTACAACTTTTTTGAGTGTACCAATTTTTTTTTCACAACAGTATATTATTCTTTTATCGAATTTTGTTTATTTTTTTATTGGAGAACGCTCTCTTTTTATAACTTGAAAAGATTAGTCAAATTTTTACAGTTTCTTAGTTTTAAAGAAAGAAAATTCAATTTTGTTTTCTAATAATTTGTCTTTGTATTATTTTTTGAAATTCCAAATTGAATTTTTTGACAATGACCATTTTCAGAATAAAGATAGTCAGTTTACGAACACTCACAGAAAAAAAGAGAATATAAATATAAACCAAACTTTGTGATATTTTATTTTTATAAACTTTTCATGAATAATGGAGAAATACAAACCAGAATATTCTATTTTAAACAATTTATTTTATGGTTAGTTCGTGGATGGGACATATATTTTTTAAAACAAAATACTTTGGAAAGTGGTTAACAACGAATTTTGACAAAAAAAGTAAAATACCCAAATTTTCAGATCTCATTCAGTGCTAAGCACAGTGATAACCCTATAGATCAAGCTAGAAAAAAAAGTTTGTATTCCCACTATCTAAGGTTAAAAAATCATTATTCCATCTTCTAAATAACAATGATACCCTAAGTTGATGATATGTCATACTTTTATTTGATCCGTAAAAAGTCTTGATTAATAAAAAAAAAAAAAGAAAAAAGACATTAAAAGAAATTTTTCTAAAATAAGAATTAACTGTTGTGGAAAAAAAGTGAAACTGGAAAAAAAGTGAAACAAGGTTTTTAATTGGGAACATTACTGAAATTGAAAAGTAAGATCAATGAAAAAAAGAATAAATAAAGACAAAATGAAGTATTCGCCACAATAACAGTTTTTTAAATACTATCTTTTAATATGGGTTTTTCTTTGATTGATCAATTCTTAAAAATTTGTTCAAAAAATTGACTATTTTTGCTATCTCCAAAACCACACCTATAATTTCGATAAATCAAGTTGATTTAAATTGTATTTGTTGGGTTGATTGAAAATAACATAATGGATTATTATTTGAAGTTAATTGGTTTCTTCTTTTTATTGATTTTACTTTTCATTTTCCGTAATGTTCCCAATTAAAAACCTTGTTGAACTTTTTTTCCACAACAGTAAAATAAATTAAACAGAATTAGCACAAACAAAAAAAAGTAAAAGTAGCTTAATAAATTTTAAAATTTTATTTTTAAAAAATATATTAGATCAAAAATCTTTTAAACTCGATATCTCGGCAAACGAATCAGCTAGTACACCACTTAACAATGTGGAAAGAGTTGGATTATATACTATTCGGTTTCTCCAAGATCTAAAATTTGAGTACCAAATAAGATATTTTTGGTATTTTTCGAAATTTTAGTTTCCAAATATTGAAATATTAAATTATATCAGAATTTTTAATATTCATAATTCTTCTGAATCTAATTAATAAATTTAATTCCTCTCTTACAAAATTATAGGGCAAGGAAACTTTCACAGGGAATTTTAATTATTCGTTTTGAAATGCCTTTTCCAGTTTGGTGTTTAGGTTGTAAAAGGCATCTTGGAAAGGGAACACGATATAACGCAGAAAAGAAGGCGGCTGGCAAATTTTATAGTACAACTATTTATGAATTTAAAATGAAGTGTCCGTCTTGCTCACAATATATTGTAATTAAAACGGATCCCGAAAACACAGATTTTGTTGTGATCAGTGGCGCAAAGAAAAAAAATGAAGAATTTGGCGGGGGTGAAATTGTTGAAACGGAGGAACAATTATTAGAACGGCGATCAGATCCCTTAAGAATGCTTGAAATTCGGGCAAAGGACCATGAAGTTTCTCGCACTCAATTACCAAAGCTTAATTCTTTAAAGCAATATACTGATTGGAGGTCCAAAGATGATTTTAAAATGTCACAGTTACTTCGCAAAAAATTCCGAGATGAGAAAAAAGAAAGAATCAAAAAAAAAGAATTAATACAAAGAAAGAGAAATTCTGGTAAAATGGCGCCCTTTGACCTGTTACCAATAACTAAACAAGACATTGAAATTTCTAATAAGGTCAGATTTTTAAATCATTCAAGAAATTTAAAGAAGGTTAAACAAAATTCCGTTTCCTCACATTCGATCTTTTCCAATTCAAATGAATATGGCCGGAAAAATAATCTCAATCAAAAAAGAAATGAAAATATCTCGTTACAGAAAATTGCTCAAAGAGTAGAACTTAAAAAATTTACAGTCAATAATAATTCAACCAAATCGTTATTTAGTGCATCGCTCCCGAGGATCAAAATTATTCCAAAATCAGAGAAATCAGAGAAATCAGAGAAACCAGGGAAATCAGAAAAGCAGCTGGAATTAGAAAAAATGAAAAAATTAGAAAAAAAAAGAAGAAAAAAAGAAAAAAAAAAAAGAAAAAAGGAAAAAAAAAGAAAAAAAAAGAAAAAAAGGAAGAAAAAGATAAAAAAATTAAAAAAAAGTTTGAAAAAGCTAGAGAAAAGAGAAAGAGAAAGAGAAAGAGAAAGAGAAAGAGAAAGAGGGGAGAAGGAGAATGAGAATGAGAATGAGAAGGGGAAAGAAATTATAAAAGAAGGGGGTGAAGAAATAATAAAAGATCAAAACTTTAATCAACAACACAAAAAATAAATAATAATTATATTGAAATAATTTTCTTTAATTATAAATCAATATTTTTTATGTATATGATGTGTGTGTGTGTGTGTTTGTGTTTGTGTGTGTGTGTATGTGTATGTGTACCTTAGCGCCCTGGATTGGCCTAAATCCCATCAAGTTTAAAATAAAATATTTAATATGAAATTGATATGTTATTAAATTTATTTTTTTTTATTTATCTAGAATACGGATTTTAATTTAGATAAAAAGTTAAAATAGTTCAAAAATAAATTAATTATGTTTATTGTAATTTTTTTTTTGATTTTTGATAAAAAAAACTGTTAAATATTGTAATTTTCTTTAAAGATTTTTAGTTTTTTTTTAAATTTTTTAAATTAGAAATTTTATTATTATTGTGGTAATTCAAAACTCAATAAATTGAATTATTAATAATAACCATTAAATAATTTTGATAATTGTCTAATAAATCTAATAAATTAAAAAAAGACATTACTGAGAAATTTTCTTTTTTTTTTTTTCAAACAATTTTCCATAAATATTGAATCCTGAGAAAATTGAAATTTATTTCTTTAGGTCAAAATTAAAAGTTTAATCCGAATAATTTTTCTAAAACTTCAATTCGTGTAAACAAGAGAAAATAATTGAAAAAATACATAAATAAAATAATTTGATTTAATTGAATGAAACTAAATCATTAAAAACTTTTTAATGGATAAAATAATCAACTCAAAAATTAAATAAAATAAAATATCTTTTAAATATTATTCAAAGAGAATAAAATAATATTTTTTTTTTTTTTTTTTGAGTTTTGTTATTTTTTAAAATTTTAAAAAAAATATCATAGTTAAAACTTGAATTTTTTAATCTAAATTAATCTAGATCTTTGAAAAAAAAATTCTGATCTATGGTCTCTAATTCAACAATATTGTTTATTTTATGTCTAAATTTTAAAAAGTCAAAAATTAAAAAATTACAAAAATTAAAAATAACAAATATCAATTATTAATCTGACTCCAAACTATCGGACAAATACTTTATATTTGAAAAAAAATTTTTTGTTGAAAAAAATGTCAAATTTTACATGAATAACAATACTATTTATTTTTTAAATTTAATTAAAATATATAGATATAAATATCAATTTCTAATCAAAAATAAAAGTTACTATTGAATATTAATCAGTATAGAAAATAAAATTTTCCATGAGCTGTGAAAACATCTCTAATAATGAATACATTATTTATATAAAGTATTATAGGTCAAACAGGGGTGTTAAGGGCCATGAAAAAAATCCAGTAAAGTCTGATTTGTGTTAATCATAAAAAATAGATAATTTTTGCTGTTTAGACAAACTATTGGAAAAAAAATCTGTTTTTGATTAAATTTTAATTAAAAAAGTAATTATCAAATTTTCAAAATATTTTTGACAATATTTTTTTATAATTATTGTAGGAAACTATTCAATTATTAATTAATAAATTTTAATTACTAGATACTTCTTTATTAATTTCATATCTTAGAATCTTTACATAATAAATTGAAAATAAAATTAATACCAAAGGAAATTAGGTTATTTGGTGTTCATAGGTATATATATATATATATCACAGGTAATACGGGTTTTCGTTTCAAAACGGCGAAAGATTTATAAAATCGCGTTTTTTCGATTTTTTTATATCTATTTTTCGTTTGATTCGTTGTTTCGTTTTTTGTTTTTTGTAAAAGTCCTCGAATTTTTTTGAAATCATACTTTTCGTTTCGGAGATATGAAAAAAACGCAAACGAAAAAACTTAAAAACAATGAATGGAACGTAAAACAAAACCAATTATATATATATATATATAGGTAGGGTATAATTACCTTGAAAATATTGTAAAACAAGGAAAATTTGTAATTTATCATTTAAGTGGGGTTTTTATATTATTAAACTCATAAAAAGAGTTAGAATTTTTATTTTTTTAAAAAAACAGGACAATGCAAGTAAGTTTTATTTTTAAAACTCTTGAAAATTCTAAAAGCCTTAAACACTGAGTAAAAGAATTATTTTTATTTTAAATTTACTATTTGGGGAAGAAAAGTAGTCAAAATTTCACTTTTTTACAGCTTCCAAATTAGATCTGGCCAAATATCTTATTTAAATCTTTAATCAATTACACTACCAATATTATTTTTTATTAATCACCAAAAAACAATATTAAAAATTATTAAATTACTTTTTTTTTCAAAAATTATTCTTTTGGAAAATGTGATCAGTAATTTTTTTTTCATCAAATGCTTTTTTCCTTCAACTTATGAGTAAGATAATTAAATTACAAAATTTTTTTTTGATTATTTAAAACCATTTTACACCTAATTTTTTTTTGACTTAATCCATCATCATATGTCTTATTTCTTAATAGTTAGTTCCTCGGGTATTACTTTATGTTATGTTAAAAAATAATTTCATTTTTTATTATTTATGTTTTAACAAAATTGTTTTTTAATTATTCTTTTGTTACTTTTATTTCAAATTTAGTACTTATTACATTTTAACGAAAACTATTTTTTCTTTAACTGTAAGAATAAATTCCAAACAATATTAACTGAAGTAATAAGCACTTTCACCTTTTAAGATAATTTCAAGTATTAAAATATTATTTCTTTTTGAAATTCAGATACTCTTATAATTTTTATTTACTTTTAAAATCGCAAGTGGAAATTGACTAATCAAGAAATTAAAATAGCAGCTCAATTTCACAAGTACAGAAGAATTGAATTATAGTACATAACAGATTTGAGGTACAATCATTTGTATTTACTTAATGATTTTTTTTGTATAAAAATTTATTTTTTTTGTGATCGATCATAAATTTTATTTTTTAAAAGTTTTTCATTACAACAAAATAAATTTTAATTCAAATTTTTATTGACTATTACTTTTTTGGTTACAAACTCAATTAATTATATATAATTTATTATTCTTACCATTATTTTACTTATTTGTATATTTTATTTATTGATTTTTTTTGGTGATAATAATTAAATATTTTGAGATGTGTAAGATTAATAAAGATTCAAATTAGAGTTGTTTTTTTTAAAAAAAAAAATCTTATATATACGTATTTGTAACCTATGTATTCATCTTTTTTTATTTTTATTGTAAACAAAATTTTCCTACATATCATATATATATATATATATCACAGGTCTTACGGTTTTTCATTTTAAAACGATGAAAAACTTATAAAATCGCGTTTTTTCGATTTTTTTACATGTTTTTTCGTTTCTTTCATTGTTTACGTTTTTTGGTTTTTGAAAAAGTCCTCTAATTCTTTTGAAATCATACTTTTCGTTTCTGGGATGTGGAAAAACACATATGAAAAAACTTAAAAACAATGATAAAAAAACAATTAAAAAACAAGTAGAGTGTAATTGTTTTAAATGTGTTAGAAAAAAGGGTTAATTCATGGATGATTTCATATTTAAGTAGGGGTGTTGTTTTTAAAAACATGAAAATAGTTTGATTGTATATTTTATAAAAAACACCAAAATAATATAAAGTAATTTTTCAGTTTTAACTCTTGGAAATTGTAAACTCTTTAAACACTGAGTTAAAAAATTATGTTTTTAAAAAATGAATTAGAATTTGAGAAGAAAAACAGTTCAAATTTACACTTTTTTACAGCTTCCTAATTAGATCAGCTCACCTATTTTTTTTACATTTTATTACACCCCCCCTATAATATTTTTTGCTTGATCACAAAAAAACATTAAAAATTATTATCATAAAAATTTTTTTTCTTCAATTACTAATTTGGAAAATGTGATCAGTAATTTTTTTATTCATATTAATTCACCTTCAACTTATGAGCAATAAAATTAAAATAATTTTAAATTTATTTTTGATACTGAAATACAAATTTCACAACTATTTTTTTTTAGATGATTAATTATTAAATTTCTTATTTCTTAAAAGTTATTTCATTGGGAATACTTTATTATGTTTTGTTCAAAAAAAACAATTTCATTTTTTTATTATTTAATTTTCAGCAAAATTGTTTTCAAACAGTTTATATGTTACTTACTTTGTCCAAATTATGAATTTCTACCTTTAAAAGATATTTATTTGTTTAAATGATTGAAAAAAAAAATTAAAGTCACTTAACAGAAGTAATAACTCTTTCACCTTTTAAATACTTTAAGAATTAACATATGATTTCTATATTAAATTTACATATTCAGTTTTTTTTCTTTACTACAACAAAACAAGGCGAAATTTATAAACCAAAAAAGATAAAAAAAACACTCCATACATACGCAGAGAAGGATAAATTAAAGTACCGGGTAAATTGTATTAAAAATCATTAGTAATTTATATGATTTTTTTTGTACTTTTCTTTTTTTGTTGTGATCGATCATAAAATATTATTTCTAAGAAATCTTTGATTCAATATATTTAAATTTTTATTCAAAAATTTCCACTAATTTCTTTTTGGGTTACAGGAATGAATTAAATATACGAAATAAATTTTTCTTCCCATTATTTTAATTATTTATATATTTTATATACAGTCAGTTTCACTTTTAAAGAACAAACTTTCAACGAAATTTAAGGCACAAAAAAATCTCAAATTAAAGCACAAAATGTGGAATTTTTTTTTTTACAATTTATTTTTACTAGAATTTGAATTTTGTGCCTTAATTTGAGATTTTTTTTGTGCCTTAAATTTCTTTGAAAGTTTGTGCCTTAAAAGTGAAACTGACTGTATGTTTTTTTTTTTCGTTTCAATTGTGAAGGATTTTTGAGCTATTCTAAAAGATATATATATTAATATTTAGTAAACTTAAATTTTCAAAAAAAAAAAATCTTTAATCTCTGATGTCAATATACAATGAATTCACCCTTTTAATTATTATTCAAAAAAAAAATTTACTATATATAGATATAGAAATAGATATATATATATATATATATATATATCCGAGAAACGAATTTTACGCGTAGCTCACGCGTGCAAAAACGCGTTTCATGACATCAAAAAAATCGTCATACCTGTGATATATATATATATATATATATATATATATATATATATAGTTATAATATTTTTCAAACAAAAGGGTACACCTCTCAAATCATCAATACTATTGATTTTGTTAGTTAATAAGATAATGACCAATTGGTGATTTTCATTTTAATTATTCATTTTTTGTTTTTTTCATGTTTTTATTTATTTTTTTAAGGGTATTGAATAGTTGGAAAATGAAAAAAAAACAAGAGAAGAAGAAACTAATTTGGAAATAATCTAACAGTATAAAAATGGAAACCATTTACGTTTTATTTCAAATGAGCAATATATAGGAATTTTGAAAGACCATTATTGGGTTGATGTATGGAGCAAAGAAAATATTGAAAATATCCTAAAAATCAATTCCAAAAAAATATCCAGATGAATTGAGACTTTATCTTGAAAATGAGACTTTAAAGAACAAAAGTTTGACGTGTAAAGAGCGACCAATAAAATCTACAGAACTTTTTCCCAATTCACCTTATTCAACAGTTTTTATTATTTTTATAATTATTTTTTCTTAACAATTTACAAAAAGAGATTTCTCAATTCAAATAAAGTGAAACATCAATTTTAAAATATTTAATTTTAATTGTTATTGTTTTGTTTTAATGGTTTTTAAAGATCCAGTTCAGTTTTTTTCTGTTTTAAAGTGTTTTTGATATTTTAGAATGATACTACAATTAATTTGATTCAATTATGAATAATTCTTAAAATTTTTTGTGTCCTTTTATTTGAAAAAGAGTTGATTTGTGTATTAACATTTTGAGATTTTTCGCAAAAAGTAAAAAAAAAGGATTAATTTTTTAAAAAGATAAAATCTATTTTTAAAAATTTTGAAACCACTTAAACGGAAAAATAATAATATTTAAGCAATTGTTGTTTTTCTATTATTCTCATTAAAAAATAATTTTTTTTTCTGATTTTTTACTTCATTTCCAATATCTTATCAAAAAAATCTTTTGTGTTCTTTGGTAGTTTTTTTACAATTTTTTTTAATTGGCAAAAAAATCATTTGAATTTTTAAAATCATTTTATCGTTTTAAAGTTGAATTTCAACTTTTCTAAGGCAACCGAGAAGTTAAAGATCTTTATTTGAAACTTGAAAGGGTAAATTCCAAAACAAAATAAGAAAAAAATTTGTGTAAAAGAAGTTTATTCAAATTCTTGTTTTTTTTTTTTGAAAAATTTTTTTACTTGTTTTTGAGTAATATTTTACCTGAATTTTATTTCTATTTATAAGATCAAAGAAAAAAGATAAAAAAGAAAAACCAATTTCAATTTAATATGCAATTATTATGGCAAATAATGGTCTCAAAAAAAATACAAATTTTTACTAATTTTTAAAAATATTAAATGTCTAAACCATCTTATAAATCAACAAATAGGTTGATTGTTTAAAAGGTGAGATTAACTAGCCAGTTAATTGGTTGAATCAATAATTCCTAATATCATTTTTCTTGGTTTTAACTGCCAATTTGATAATTCATTTTCTTTCAGTAATTTTTCGATAAAACAAAACTCTTTTTATTAAGCACAATATTTATCAATGGTTGTTCTCATTTTAATCAAAATAAATACAAAGAGTATTATTTGTTAAAAAATATATTTTTAAAGTTACAAAATTTAGCAAGGAAAGAGATTGTCAACACAAGAAGTGTAATTTGAGTTAATTAATTTACACACTAATTTTTTTACCTCCTTTTGTTTGTAAATTATGGAAAAAAACTCTTGTAGATTTTAAATTTTCAGTTTCTTCACTCCAAATGAAAAAGATCTTGTTCAATATTTTTTACTTCTTTTTTTTGACTAAAAATCCGACAAAAACTGAAAAGTATCAACTTTTTGAATTTATGAAAGGTATCAATTCAAATACACCCTTCCATATGATACTTTCGATTTATTTTGCCAAACCCCTTATTTGACAGTAAATTATTTTTAGAAATTAGAAAAAAGGAATTAGAAATTCGAATTTCAATTTATTGTTAGTGGGAGTATAATCTTGTTGAGCAAGATAGAAAGAAAAGTATATGAGTTCTATTAATAAAACACAGGTGGTTATGTTAATACCTCAATTACAAAGGTCAGCAAATTTAGTAAGTTTTTATTTTTTTTAACTTATTCGTAATTATTTATAAATCTGTAATTCTCAAAAACATTTTTTTTATTTCTATTTCAATGAGCTATTCTTCAGAAGAATCAAGTGACGAAGAAACACAAGAACGAAGTGTTATTAAAATCATATTACTTGGACAAAGTGGTTGTGGAAAGACATCAATTGTCATGCGTTGGATTGATAACAGTTTTACAGAAAATACAGCAACAACAATTGGTGCTGCTTTTTACTTGAAGAATTTAATGATCGATGAGAAAATGATTTCGATTAGGTAGTGTGGAAATTCTTGTTTTCTTCCTTCTTCAAACAACTCTTTTTACAATTTGTTTTATACCTTTTCTATTTGATTTTTTTTTTCTTTTTTTTTCCCTTTCAAAAATTTACCAAAACAATCAACCCATTTGCAAAAAAAAAACACCACACTCATTTGTGGTGAAACCAAAACAACTGAAATTAAAACAATTGTTCTCAAAATAATCGAAAAACAAAAACAAAAATAATAAAAAAACATTAAAAAAATTAAAAAAACAAACACAAAACACAAAACAAAAAACAAAAAACAAAAAACAAAAAACAAAAAACAAAAGACTGTGGGACACATCTGGACAAGAACGATTTAAATCGTTGGCGCCTTTGTATTATCGAGAAGCAGCAGGTGTTATCTTAGTTTTAGATATCCAAGATCCTTTATCATTTGAAAAGCTTGAATATTGGATGAACGAGCTTCGTACCAATTGTAATTCACTTCCGATAATTGGCTTGGCTGCAAATAAATATGACCTCTTTACTGATCAGCAGCAACAGCAAGAAATCTTTGAAAAGGCAACAAAATTTGCTAAAAACATTAATGCTCAGATTTTCCAAACATCAGCAAAAACTGGTGAAGGTAAAATTTTCTTTTCTTTGTTTGTTTTTAAAAATTAACTCTATTTATTTCCCATCTCGGATCCTTTTCTTTTCTTTTCTATTTTCTTTTCTTTCAAAAATCATCAAAATCAAAAAAAATCTTTGGGACAATGCCAATCTAACAATTCCAAACCCCTTTTATTTATTTTTCGATAATGACAACTATTTGATCACCTCAGGAGTTGAAGAAATTTTTGAATACGTCGCAAAATCTGTTGTCCAAAAACACTCCAGCCACCTCAGATTTAAAAAGAATAATAAAACAGGACAATCCCGGCTCGTCGTAGGGAAAACGGCACAAAAGCAGGTGAAGAAAGAAGGAGGCTGTTGTTAAAACTAACTTTGATTCAAGTTTATTTATTTGATTTTGAATTTTCCATCTTTTTTTTTTTTTTTTTTTTAATTTAATTGTAATTTAGCGAATATTTTGAACAAAAAAAGCCTTTAAAGTTTTTAAATGTTGTTTTGTTAATTCACAAGATGAACTAATAACCGGTATTAAAATATTTGCGTCGATTTTTTTTAAAATATTACTAAATTATTTTTTTGCCTTGATATATATATATATATAATTATTATGACCAATTTTAGTTGTCGTATTAATTCCTTTGAAATTAATTTTATTTGAACATATAAATAAATTTATGATATCTATCCAATAGACATCCAATATTGATTTAGAGAAATGATTTTAGAATTATTTTAATCTGTTAATTTGTTTAGCTTTTCTTTTTTCTTTTTCTTTTAGAATTAAATTGCAAAAAAACAAATCTTGAAAAAAATTATTTTTCTTTTTTTTTGTCTTGAAGGGAGGAAATTAATTTCCATATAGAGCCGTTCGCTTTTCAAGAATTTAAAAGAATAGAGTAAAATTATCGATTCTGCTTGATTCTTTTGAATTCTGGAAAAGCTAGGCACTTCACATTAGGCTTTCCAATATTTAAAAGAATTGAGTAAAACCATATATTTTACATATTTATTTTAAATTATTGTGTTTTTGGTGAGTTTTTTTTTTTTTTATTTAAGAAATAAAAAGAAAATACAAAAATTTTATTTTAATTTCTGAAATTTAAAAAAAAAGACCGTTAGCTTTTCTAGAATTTAAAAGAATAGAGTAAAATCTTTGGTTTTTCTCCATTCTTTAGAATTCTGGAAAGGCGCCGTTAGCTTTTCCAAAATTTAAAAGAATTGAGTTAAATCTTTGGTTTCGCTCTATTCTGTTGAATTCTGGAAAACCTAGGCACTTGACGGTACTATACGGCACTCTACGGCACTTGGCAGCACTTCCCTAATTTCTAAATTTTTGTTTAGAAATTTCAATAAATTTCTTTATCATTAACTAATCTTATGATAAAATAAAGACTCATTATTTGTTTTATCATTGTTTAAAGATAATTATTCTAAATTTTTTTATTATTTCTTGTTTATTTGGATTAATTCTTTATATCCAAAATTTTCCCATTTTTTCATAGAAGGGGCAGTCTTTAGATTTTCCAGAATTCAAAAGAATTGCGTAAAATCTATGATTTTATTCTTTTAAATTCTGGGAAACCTAGACACAACCCAAGTGAAAATGATCGATATCTTTGATAATTTCTAGATTCGAATGATTTTTTTGGATAAATTACAAAATTTTTTTTTTAATTTATTCTTATTTTAAACATATGAATATCTGTTTGAGATAATTTGTGAAATTTCTTGATTTTAAAATGGAAGTTGTACCGACCCATTTTGATTTTTTTTTGTCTTTTTGATTTTCTTTTTAATTTTCTTTTGATTCTATCTTTTTCTTTTTTTTTTGATTGTTTTTTTTTTGGCAAAAGATCATTATATATATATATATATATATATATATATATATATATCTTCGAAAAGACATTATAGAAAATTGAGACTATATAATGTCTTTTAAAATCAATTGTATTTTTAGCAAAAAATCTTCTTGTTAAAATTTTTTTCAGTGAAAATTCAATAATAAAAAACCCGTAATACTCATTTCAAAAATTGTGACTCGCTTTTTTCAAAGTTTATGGTTTTATTTGTTTTTTTAATTTTTGAAATATCAAGTTTTTATAGATTTAGAATGATTTATAAGTAAATCCTGAATAAAATTTAATTATTAGTTGTTATTGAATACAAAAAAAATCTTTTTTTTTTCTTTTTTTTTTTTACAATTTATTGTGTTAGGTTAGTCACAATTTTTGAAATAAAGTTATATTGAATAATTTTTTTTTTCTTTTTTTGAAAGTGGAAATGATATTTTATTCCAATATTATAATATTTTTCCCATAGAAAAAATATCATTTGTTATGTTTTTTTTTTTTTTCAATTTGATTTTTTTTTCTTCGTGAAATCTTCACTTATCAAGTATTAAAAAAACACGCAAACACATAATTATCTTATCATTTTTTTAAAAAGTTGGTTATTTGAAAATAAATATATTCCTAACTTTGTAAAAAGTATTATTTTTCTAATGAACCAATACCACTCTTGGTTATTTAATATTATCGTTACGTATTTATTTGCAATAAACCCAATTCCAAAAATTGGGACCCTAAAAAAATTAATTTAATAATAATATCTTTTTTTTTAAATACATAATACTCAAACATTAAAATAATAAATTGTATGAAAATATTATTTGAATACTATTTATATATTTTATAACCAATTTAAAATCGAATTAAAAAAAAATAAATAATAAAAAAAAGAGTGAATCTATTTTTGGAACGGGGTTTAGAATAAAAAAAATAAAAAATTAAAGAAATGACATTTTTTTTTACAAAACAAAGATTTTTTAAATATATTAACATAAGAACACTTTTTCCTTAACTAGAAGGATTCATTATTTTTAAATCCCTAAAACTAGTATAAAACAAAATATGGATATTTTTTCTGTCATTTTTTTTAAAATTAACTTTTTTAGAATATCTTTAAGTTATAGTTTTGAACCAAGTATTTAACTAGGTTGAAATAGTAATCATTTTTACATTACAGACAACCTTTTGTTGATGGTGTGTTGGAAAAATGAGAATGGGAATATATGACAAAAAAAAAAAAAAATGGACATTTTTTTGATTTTATATAGGTATTGGGGCTTTACATGTGAACATTCTATTTGAATTTTATATATAATACTTAAAATAGTACTGACTAAAAATATTCTCTTTTTGTAGGTTATTTTAATATTAAAGGAAATAAGGGAATTGAAATTTCAATAATAATCACCATGAAGTTTTTTCCACTTTTTTATTTGCTTTAAAAAAGATCAATTTTTTCAAAGTCTTCAAATATTATTGATTATTTATTCCAAGGAATTAAAAAGACTGTTCTGTAAAAAATTACAACAGAGTAAAAAGTGCAAACAGTTTTTTATTCAGAAACATAACCAAAAAGTTATTTCCAATATAAAGAAGGAATAAATTAACTCCAAAGAATATTTTATCATTTTATTTTCAATCAATGCGAAAAAAAAAAAAATATTCAATTGATCTTTTCTATCTATCAAATTCTGATTAGTAATTTTAAAGATCTCAAAAATATTTAAATTTTTCGAGCTTTTTTTTAGTAACCAATAAAAAGAAAAGCCCCTTTACATTTATACAAATCATTATTAAAATTGATATTGAAGCCAATGTTCCTTATTGTCTTTAATTGTTTTATTTTTTTTTTATTTTAATTGATCTTATTTTTCATCATCGGGTTCTATTAAGGTTTTCCAATTTAAAAGGTTGTTTAAGTTTTATTCCATAAGGCTCATTCAAATTGCCATTCAGGGAAAAAAATGCAGTGATGACAAAAAATTGAGTCATCTTTATAATTGTAAAAAGATCTGTGTATTTTCTATTTATTTCTTTTTATTGTTTAACACGAATTTGTTAATTCCTCTTATTTGGTCAAAGTACCCGCATGTTTAAACCATTCCGAAAAAAATAATAGTCAAATAGATTTTAATTGCCAAATAATGGTCCAAAAAGTCCTCATTTTCAATCTATTTACTTTAATCTTTTTTCCTTAATAAAAAAATGAAAACCAAATCCAAAAATTTGATTGTTTATTAGAATCAAAGTAGACTTCAAAAAATTCAAATTAAACCAAAATTCAAGGATCTGGAAATTTGTTTTTTTAATCGTAAACCTAAGTAAAAGTGAATTTTTTTGGATTTTTTGATTTACTGATTTTTCCTTTTGCAGACGAAATTGACTTTAAGATTTTAACAATGGGTATTAATCAAGTTTGAGGAATATCATTTTCAGTTGTCTTCATTGATTAGTGGAACAATAAGTAACAAAATATTTTTAAAATGTTCATTTTCATTTACCATCTCAAAATTAAAAACATTTTACAATTTTTTTTCAGAGTGGTAAAACGATAATTCAGTGAAAAAATACTATTTTTTTTTTGAAAGTGGACTTTTTTCAAAATGAGAGTCACACAATCGACTTGGGCAAAGGTTTTTTTTGGTTAGATTTGCCAATTATAACCATTGTTTTATTTAAACTTCAATTCCCGATTAGTCTTGTCCAAATTTTTCATTTTTTAATTGTTTGTTATCCATTTGTTGTGGATCATTCATGAAATTTCTTAGTTTATCTAATTAACGATCTATTGTCGTTGTGTATAGATATTTTGAGGAATTGTTTACATTTTTCAATTCTTGGAAATTTTTTTACAACGATAGTTTCATGCTAGAATAAGTTTTGATTTTTGGATTTCTGCAAATCAAAAAACAAAACCAAAAGACACGATTTAAATTAACAAAGAAAACGAAAGGTTATTTCACAAAAAGTTGTCCCAATTTCGTTTCTAAAAAATATTCAATCCAAAAAAAGAAAATTTATCTTCTGAGCTGTCCTGAAGAAAACAGACAAAAAAAAAATTGTCTAATTGCAGTTTTTGAAAAAGGAATGGAAAAACTTTTCAAACTAAAATGTACACTAAAGTGTATAAGGTTTAATTTAAATCATCATCTTCTTTTGTTAAAAAAATAAAATTAAATTTAAAAAAACAAAAGAAAATTCAGGTTCCTAACAACAACCACCTTGATGGTTCTTCTTTTTTGTAGATTTTTCCTTTTCTAATTCGTCACTTTCATCCCCAGAGAGTTTGAAAGCCCCTTTTGAAATTTTTCTGATCTCCTTCACATTTTCTCTGATTTCAATCAATTTGTCCAACAAACTAAAAAAGGCTTTGTCGATCCCGATGTTTTCCTTTGCGCTGGTGAACTTATAGTCAAAGAAGCCATTTTTTTGGACAAACTCCTTGGCCACTTCATCTGAAATGGTTGTGCTTTCTTCCAAATCGCATTTGTTTATTGCAAGCAAAACAGGGATGGGCTTTTTATTGGGCAAAAAAACTTTGTTGTCAATATCGTTTTTCCATTTTGCTGCTTCTTGTAAAGTCGCTGGACGTACAAAGTCACAGACCACAATCCCCGCACTGGCGCCTTTGTAAAAGGTTCTTGTTAAATTTGAAAACCTTTCATGGCCAGCGATATCAAAAATGCGAAACTCTGCTTTGTAATTATCCTTTTCAATTTGCTTGTTTGAAAAATCAACACCAATCGTTATTTTGTAATTGGGAGTAAATGATCCTAAGCAATACCTTCGAATTAAAGAGGTTTTTCCAGTCGCATAGCTACCGACAACAATTATCTTGTAAAGATCAATCGAGTCAAATTCTTCACTTGAGCTCATCGCTGATTATGTTTGGGAAAAGGAGGAAAGAAAGTAGCTAAAAAAATTGAAAAATGAATCGATTTTCGAGTGATTTTCTACTCTTTTTATAATTTCGAGGACATCTTTAAATATGTTCTTTTTTATATAGAACTTGTATAAATAAGTAATTTGAATAGTTTTTCAAAAGAGCTTATAATTAATCTGGATATTTCGGATAAAAATTGTTTTTTTTAGATCCTCGAAAAAAGTAATATAAAAAAATATCTCCAAAGTAATCTAGAATAGAGTACTGTCAGAGTAATACTTTCTTCATAAAGTTTTGAATTGGTTAAAGCATCAAAAAATTGTTTCATTCTTTTAGAAAATTGTTTTATTATATATAGTAGGGAAAAAAATACCTTACATGAAAAAAATCCCGTACAAAATTTTTAATTGTGAATATTAGTAAAATTTTTGTCTAATTTCAATGAAATCCTTATTATAAATAACCAATTTTTTTATGAGATTAGTAATAAACCTACCTAAAGTTCATCAAAGTAAGGTGTCTCTAGAATACTTGAGTAATTGTTTGATAGCCTAATGTTGATCAACTTTTTTTGAAAAATAATCCAGTTTTATTGAGGTTTACTAGAGTTTGGAAAATGATAATTTTTCTTCTTGTTTTTTGATTGGTTGAATGGTGTTTTGAACAAGTGTGATTTCATCAATCATCATTCTAAAAGTGGGGGGGGTTATAATTGAAAAAGTTCGATTCTTAAAAAAAGGATTTGATTGTAAAAAGCTGAAATTACATAATAATTTTAGTAATATTCACAATTAAAAATCTTGTCAGGGATTTTTTTCATGTACGGTATTTTTTTCACTGCTCTATAACCAATACTACTTTGAATGTTAAAACTTAATATTAAAGTTCAAGACAATATTAATTTTATGGTGATTAAATATTCTTTTTCTTGCGAACAACCTATTTGTTGGCTTTAAAGAATGTTGAGTCAAGAGACACTGTTAAAAATTAAAATTTGTATTTTTTTTTGAAATTTTCATTTGAGAAAAATTAATTTTTTCACTTTCCTAATTTGTGATATACCTTGAAAAGTTTCATAAATCCAAATTCTTGTTATACATAACTTTCCACTTTATTTTATGATCTAATTGGATTTAGGGAAATGGCATAAATATACTTTCAGCTAAAGTGGGATATATGTGAAATTAGAGGGTTAACAAATTGATTTTGTTTTTGCATATTTTGGACTTGAATTTCTGATAATTTTTTTTTTCCCAACAATAAAACCAAAAAAATACAAAGAAACCCCATTTCATCCAACTAGTAAAGCTAAAAATGAAAAATTCACTTTTTTTTTAAGAATCAGCTTACATACAATTATTTTGAAATAAGATAGAGTATTAATTTCGGATTAGAGTTGATATTCATAAAAGAAAAAGCCTGAACCAAATATTCATAATCGAAAAAAAAATGTTAAAAAATATTTTAAGCACCTTTCATTATAGTTTTCTTTCAAATTTTCTCAATTTATAGAAAAATTAAAATTATTGAAAAAAAAGACCTTTTTATGAAGGCAGGGGTTCTATTATCTTAATCATTATTTCTTTTTGTTTACCATTTTCTCAAATAGCCACAACGGTGTAATTTTAATTAAAATTCTGGCTTATGCTTCTTAGAACCACTAATTCTTAGAGGAAATCGTTTGACCGAATTGAATCTTTTTGACTATTATAAACTGAACTGAATTGGAACAAAATCCCTCTCAATTTATGGAGCGGATCCGATTGTTGGGAGAAATTACCAGCTCTCACTTGGTTCAACAATATCTCTAATTCAAATTCGGGATTTTGGCAAACAGGTGGACTTTTATTACCTAATCTTTAATGGAAAAAAAAAAAAAAAAAAAAAAAAAAAAACTTTTTAATAGCAAATTTATTGATTTTATTCCAAAATCATAAATCCTCATTTTTCTGAAAGTTAATTTTAGAGTTTCAACCTTTTTTTTTTGAATATACTTTTGTGAGATAAAAAGAAATCAAGAAAGAAGAAAAAAACAAAAAAAAAGCAGTAACCAATAAAAGAAATGTAAAAAGTCTAAAATAATAAAAATAAATTATTTGGGTATATTAATAAAAATGATCAAATCAAAAAATTGAAAATTTATTTTGAGAAGAATACTTGATTAAAAAAATATAATTTGTTCTGTTTCTTCAAAAAAATTGTAACTCTATAAATGAAAGGGGTTTTTTAATATTTTGGTTTACTTTAAACTCCAAACCTTTGCTGCTTTTTTGTTGGCTAATATATTGTATTTCAACCCCTAGAAAACAAAAAAGTAGGCGTTTCTTAACTAAAACTCCAAATTTTAGAACAAATCTTTTGTATATAATTTTTACCCCAATTATTGAGATTTTCATGATTATTATATAATAAATATTCATTATTTACCAGTATAAATATTATTTTAGACATTTTTTTATCAGATAATTCTTTTCGATTAACAAAAAATAAGGTTATTAAAATTATTAAAAAATAATTGTATTTCTTTAATAAGGATTGTTATAATCATTAAATTTTTCGAATGGATTTTCAAATTCTTACTGAAAGTATTATTTTTTTAGAATTTGAAATTTGACTTTTTTTCAAATAGAAATTTATTTATTAATTAATTGAAAGAAAGGAGTTTTCTGAAAGAATATATGAGTATTCAATTGAAGCGAGTTTATTAAAGTTTTAAAATCATGATGTAAAAAGGAAAAAGAATTGGGATAATTTCCAATTTTCAATCAATAAATTTAATCTATTTTACGTATGAAAATATAGTAGACTAACTTTCTAAAATTATGTTATCACTTGAAATTATAAATTTAAAAAAAAATCTGGTTCCTTTTAGTAATCAAGAATAACTAATAATTAAATATGAAGAGTAATTCACTTTTAAATCCTTATTCAAAATATATAAAAACCTGATATATTAAAAATTATAAAAAATAAGATTAAATACTAAAAAAAGTTAATCAAAATTTTTGAAATGATCATTACCGATTTTTTATTACGAACTTTTATGGAAAAAATGTTTATAAGAAGATTTTTTGCTAATAATTAATTTCGTTTACAAAGGTAATTACGTAGTCTCAATCTAAATAATTATTTGTCTTGAGAAGATCTTTTTTTTTTTCTACTTGTTCTTTTTTTTAAAAAAATAATAAAAAAAAAAAAAAAGCCAAAAAAATAAAAAAAAGTACTAAAAACAAAAATTAATCGAAAAAAAAAAAAAAAAAAAAAAAAAAACAAAAATTTAGAAAATGAAAAACAAAAATTCGAAAAAGCACAATAGTTTTTTGTAAAATTAGAAAAAATGATTCGGATCCAAAAATTTGAAAAATTTTATTTTGATATTAATATGATATAAAACCACACAGAACCGCTTCCAATATCATCATAAAGTGAGTAAAGATTTTTTTTAAAAATAACTTATTATTATAATGAGTGATGTTATTATTAAGTAAAATTTATTCAACAGAAAAATTATTTCATAAAAGTTGGAAAAAAAGCATTTCAAACAAGGTTTAATACATCTGATAAACATACTATACCAATTCTCAATACAATTTTAACTAATTTTTTATTCACACTTTTATCAAAAGGCTTTAAAAGAATTTCTTTGATTTGGGTATTACTTTGTCAGTTGAATTTGTTTCAAAACGAAAAAAATAAAAAAAATTCAATAAAAATAAAAATAAAAATTCAAGATAAAAAAACAATATTTAATTTGGTGATTATTTTTTTCAAAATAATTTTAAAAAAAGATTCAAAAAATTGAAATTAATCTTTTTTTAAATTTTTTAAAAAATATACAAATAAAGCAAATAGTAATTAAATAGGAAGGTATTAAAGTAGGGAGTGATACGACAAACCAATTTAATTTTTTAATATTTGAAACATTTAGATAAGTTAAAAAGAAAGTGAAGGTAAAGGGTATACCGAAAAAGAAAGCGACCAAGCAAACTAACACAGATTGGCCAAACATTGGGAGGCAAACGAAAAGGGAAACAAAGGAGATAAATAGCCCAATCAGGGAGACGAATTCGCCAAGAAATAGAGGGGAGAATATCAAAACCCAGGATATTGGGATATTGTAGTCTATTTTTAATACCAGCAGAAGAAAGGATATAAAGGATACTGATAAATATAGGTTGGAATAAAAATATTGTGATCCTTGCATGATTATATATTGTTTGGGTGTGTTATCATTATTTAAATAGCCAAATTTTTTTTTATAGTATTTTCTTGAAGAGTAAATGGATACACAGACGATCAAAAATAGGAACGTTGCCGGGAAGGTTAATGTTGTAAAGAGAATTTTGTCCGCGCGTAAAGATAACGAGAGAATAAAAAAATAAAAGAGCGATAAGCAAGAAACCATTGCCTTCTGAAATATTTCATTTGTAAGCGAGCATACGATCGGAATTGCCATCGAAAAAATGAGCGTAATTAAAGCAAGAAAAAGTGGGATGAGCAAAACGGTCCAGGGAATTGCCGTAAACATGATGTTTTCTAATTTTAAGCATAACAAAGTCATTGTTAGTGGAAAGATGAGGATGAAAATGAAAAAAATTGAAATTGGTGAATAAAGAATTTCATGGATTTTTTCAATTTTTTCTTTTTTCTTTAAATAATCCCTTTGGAGGTATGTTTCTGTTTCAGCATTTACTACTTTTTCTATTTGTTCAACAAATATTTTTTTGGGGTTTTTTCGGATTTTTCTTGCCAAATTTTCAATTTTTGATGATTGTTGAAATTGTTCTTCTCTTTGTTGGTGATGGCTGTAGTGATGGTGGTGGTGATGATGATTGTTGTTGTTGTTGTTGTGGTTGTGGTTGTGTTGTTTGCTTTGTGCCTGCATTTGTTGGGGTTGTTGGTGTTTTAGGGGTAATTCATAATTGTCTTCAGAAAAATATTCCACAAGTCCCATTCTTCCTACCAGTTGTGTGGGTTTGAAATAGTTTACTTGGATTTCTTCAAAATCTAAAAGATCACAGTTCTCTTTTAATACTTGTTTCCACAGTAACCAATCGTCAGCTACGCGGTTAAATCGTTTATTAACACACGAGCAATGCCCAAGATGTACTGGTTTCTCAAAATAGGAAAAAATCTGAAAAATTACTATTTATTAAAAAAGAAAGAAATGTTAATTTTAATTCAAATAATAATTGTTTGTTAATATGTTTGAATGTATGAAGACAATGTATTTTTTAAAAATTTTGTTTTTATGAATATAAACGCCTAAATTCGATTAAAATCTGGTTTGGCTCAACTTTTGATTCACTATTTGAGTCCAATAAAACTCCCAGAATCTTGTGCTAAAAATTGAAAAAAAATAAAAATATTTTCAATGTTTTTTTTTTATTTTTTTGTTACTAAAATCAAAATAATTTCAAGATTAGTAAAAGGGTGACGAAAAAGCTTGTTTTTCTCGGAAATTGGAACAGTTATGAAAAACAATTTTATTTTTTTTTAAAAATCAAAATTTAATCACAACTTTTGACATAAAAAAACACATCTCCTTTTTTTTCTGTAATGGGTAGAATACACACCAACAAAAAAAAAAAAAAAACGATTTTTAAACCAAAATGGAAATTAAATAATTCTTTCTATGGGCTGAGGAATTAACTTTGTCTTTTTTTTTAACTTACTTTAATCAAAAAAAGATAAAATCTAACTATTATCAATACATTCGTGCTATAAATGGTTTTCTTTTAAGAGTATATTTGTAATTTCTTCAAACTCACTTGGGAATAAATAATCTCAAAAAGTAAATCTCAAAAATGGAAATGAGTGCCAAATCCCCTATGTCTATTGAAGATTTGATTTTTAAAGACAAAATTTATTCGAAAGGACAATTAAATAATGTTTTCCAGGAACATTCTAAAACTAAATAAAGTTTTTTATCCTTTAGAATTAGAAATTGTGAAGATAGTTTTCAAAAAGCTTACTTCAAAAAAAAAAATAAATACCTACTTATTTTTCGTAAAATTATAGTATTTCAAGGCATTTCATTTTTCAATCCAAATTTATTTTGGATAAATCTTTTATGATCAAAAAAATAGATTAACTAAACTTTTTTAACCTTATTAAATTCAATTTTCTGGCAAGTAACTCTTCAATTCAATTACAAATTAATATGCTTTTATTGCTGTTTCCAAACAATAAGTAAAAATTGTTTCAGTTTATTATCTTTGAAAAATTTTTTCTTTATTAGTTTTTTGATCAACAATTCCCATTTAATTTTTTATATTCATAAAAGAGTCAAAATTATTTTGTGATGTTGTTAGCCAAAAATTAGAAGAAAAAAAAATGATCAATTGCATTTGTTTCTTCATTAAAAAGTAATTTTGCTTCAAAAACGAATTTTATTGAAACTTAAAATGAAAATTTTATTACAAAAAAAATTAAAGCTGACATATTGAAATTATTTTTGAATTATCCTTAAAATAATAAGGTTTGTGCAATAATTTTAAATTTAAATATTGTCATATAGACAAATTCAGATAATTGATCACCTCTCTTCAATATTATTAAAAAAATTATGTCGATTTTCACTTGAATTTGGTTTGAAGGTATTTAAAAAATCATATTTTACTTTTTTAAGGGAATATTTGAAGCAAAATTAATTTATTTTGCAAAATTTAGAAAGATTTCAAATGTATTTCACTAGCACCCCGAATAGCCCAATTGTCTTTTAAATAAAAATTTTGTTAATTTGAATTGTAATGAAAAGATTCGAAGATATAGAATTTATAAATAATTCTCTTCAATGGGTAATTTTAGAATTAAAAATTGTATAGTTATATACATAAAAAAAAATAACTTGAAAATTTTTTTCAATATTTTAAACAATTTTTTTTGATTTTTGGGGTTTGATTATTTTTTAAAAAGGAAATTTATCCAAAAAAAAAATTAATTTTCTTTTTTTTTAAAAAAGTTTGTCTTGAAATCAAAAACTTCCAAGTTGTAATTATTAAAACACATCGTTCTTTTACTGATCTTATATTTTTTAAAATTGAAAAAATAGAAAATGGAAGGAAAGAAAGTTGAAACAAACAAGTTATCCATTTGGAAAATTTTTAATTCTTTTATTTACGAAATTGTGATACTATGCAATTTGGGAAAAAAAATTTCTTACTTTTACATTTCTCACCTAGTACTATATTGAATTCTTAAACTTTTGCCAATTTCTGTATCAGTTTTATTAATCTTCTAAAATAAAATAAAAAATATTGTTTTATTAAACTTTTAAATATTAATATACATGCAATTAAAATGGTCCATGTTATTTTTTTTTACTGTTTAAGGTCCAATTTAAATAAAATTTAAGTCAAAGTTTTAATAAGCAAGTTCCAAATTTTAATCAAAAAAAATTTTTTTTTGAAAGATTTTGATGAAACAAGGCTTTGGGAAAATAATAAAATAAAAAATAAATTTGAGTTATTAATTAGAAAATGAAGGTGTAATTGAAGTTAGCCTTGGTATTAAATCAAAATGTTTGAATGGGTTTTTTTTTTATTCTTATTATTAAAGTATTTGATTAAAAAAATTTGGTTAAATTCATTTTAAGGATTATCCGAATATTATGTTCATTAAATATTATTTTTATGACTAACAACAGATTTACAGACAAAAAGAAAGTTGAGTCAAGAAATATTGTTCAAATCTAAAATTTCTTAGGTTTTTTTTTTCCAAATTTGTCATTTGGTCAAATGCTATTTTTATGTTATTCAAATTCGAAATTTTCCTTGAAAGGGTTAGGAAATCAAAATTCTCTTATGACTAGGACTTACCCTTTATTTTCAAATATAATAGAATCGGGTGAATGGGTATAAATATTATATTTACAGATAAAGTGGAAAGTGGGTGGGACAAGAAGTAAACCAAAATTGATTTTAATTTTGTCTTGTTTTGTTCAAAAATTTTGAAAAGTTTTTGGTTCAAAAAAGATTTTCATTAAAGGAGTATTTCGAGTATAAAGAAAAAATCCGGATTTTGAAAATCATTTATTTTTAAGTCTTTTTTCAAATATGAAAAAATAGTAATCTATGTCACGAAGTAAAGGGTTCAAAAATTCAGAGAATTAAAAATGGGAAATAATTCATCATTGCAAGATTTATTAATGGAAGAATTTTTCAAATAGAATAAAACGAAAGTTGAAATTTTTTCAAAAAGAAAAGAAAAGATTGAAATTTTAGTTCGTAGATGAAAAATTAAAGAACAAATTTTTTTGTTTGGAAACTGAATTGAATTAAACGAATGTATTTAGCAACTATAGGCCTTGCAATAAAAAAAAATTCAAAAACAATTACGTTTCAAAAATAAATCGAAAAAAATAAAAGAACAAAAGTGAGGAAAAATAATAGATTTTAATGTATGGCTCAAGATCGAATTTAATTAGAATTCCAAGGGTTTATTATTTTATTCCAAGTAAAGTCTGTTTTGTTATTGAGATCTTTCAATGAAATTTTTTGATTTATTTGTTTTTATTTTTTTCCTAATTTTTTTAGAAAAAAATTGGAAAAGAACTTTCCAAAAAAGAGAAAATAAAAAAAAATGTAAATCTTAAAAAAAATGTAAAAATCCTGAGTTTTTGTTTTTATACCTTTACAGGTGCTTTAAAAATTCAAAAAATTGAAATTTTTAATATTTTTACTTTCTCTTTAATTTGTAAGCTTTAAATCTTTTTTAGAGACGAATATATTATATTCAAATCCGAAGATCATAAAATTAAGATAGTCCTTAAAAAATTTATTTTAAAAAAGTGTATTACTTGTATTCGAATAATAAATGGTAAAAAATTTTCACTTTATTTTGATTTATCGTTTTTTTTCACAAAATGAGATATTTTCAGTAATAGATTGGGCTTTATGATCTCTGTTTATTTGTTTGAGACTTTTTTGTAAATATATTTTTATATGTATGTATGTAGATATATATTGATAAACGAAGAATTCTAAATGAAATGGAAGAAATTAGAATTGGAAAATTTGAGTTCTCAAAAGAGTAGGTTGTAATTTTTGGCTTTGTTTGAAGAAGAAAAAGAAGGAAAAAGAAGTGAAATTTTATCCCATTTATTATTCGAATATTAGAATTAAATATTTTTTAATAAATCCCCGACAATAGACCTATTACTGTTGATCAAATGTTTAAGAGATCCTTGTGAAAACTTTATTGTCACACTATTTTAAAATGTACCTTATACAATATTTTTAAATAAAACGAATCCAATAAAATAAACCAAAAAAGAAAACGAAAAAAAAACAACGAGTTTGTTTTTCATTAATTGTGCAACTTTTCGAAAAAGTAAAATTTCTTTTTTTGTTTTTCTTTTGCATCAATACCAAGAAGATCTCAAAATGTTAAAAACAACAAAATGGTCAAAAGAAAATTCTTAAATTTGATTAAGTCTAGAATTTAAAAGTTGTCTTACATCAAAATCTACAATTATAAAAAAAAAAAAAAAAACTTTTGTTTAATTGTCAAGAATGTACGTAATTTTAACACAAATACGAGTTTTTGTGTTTTTTTTTTTTTGTTGTACAAGTTCTTATCCTGATTTCTTCTTCAGAATTTGGAAAAGGAGACGTTTTTTTCTTTATTTGAAAAAGTTTTCTTGGAAAAAAAAGTTGTGTTGTTCGATCAGTATTAAAAAAAAAAAATGTGTTCATTTCTTTCAAAACAAAAGAATTTTGGCTTTAGGAGTCGTGAATAATTTTTATTATTCTGAAAAATTAAAAAAGAAAAAAAAAAAAAAAAAGAAATTATTACTTTCATCTGGTAAAAGCTCAAAGTTATTCAACTCAAAATCATCTATATTATCTGAGGTTTCAATAATTTCTGTTTGTTTGTGATCTTGTTGGTGGAAATTTAAAAGAGGTTTAAATTTTAAGTGATCAAAGCTGATAAAAGAAGAAGGCTTTATCATCAAAAAAATTCAAAAAAATAATTTTTATTTAAAAACAAAATAGTTGAAGATTTTGAAGAACTTTTGAGAAAAAATTAAGTCGAAGAAATACACTAACAGAGAGTAAAGCCGAGAATTAACAAAATAACAAAAGTATGAAACTACTTCTTAACAAACAAATTTGTTTTTAATAAGGTAACAAATTTCTAATTGTTTTAACAATGTATGATTTTAAAACAAGTTACCTCTAAGTCTTAGTACAAAAACTTTTGTCTCTTTATCCTTGGTATCCAGAAAGAAATAATTGAAATTTGAAAAGGTAAATTATTCAAGAGAAACAATTTTAAAATTTATTATGACTTTTTGTCTTTGTATATCTTTTAATGTGAAGGATAGGGGAATTGGTAGGATATTTGGAGGTAAGGAGTATCTAAATACAAAGAGATAAGGTCAATTTAATTACAAAAAAAATAATAAATCACTTAATTTAACAAGAAACACATATCTCAATTAATAATTTCATTTAAACAGTTTTTCAACTTTAGTTTTCCTGATTTATCTTTTACACAATTAATTATTTATTTAAAAACTCCAAATTAAATGATTTTATATCCCAGATAATTCAAATAAATTACAGTTACATCAAAAAAAAATCAATAAAATTAAATAGTTTTTTTCATTTTTTTACAATTAAAGTTTGTTGTTCCTGATGCAAGTAAATCTTTAATTCGCTAAAACCACCCACCAAAACCTAATTTTTTTCAAAAACCTTTTTAAATTTCTGTTACCTTTCTTCAAAGAACTTCTTTAGTAGTAATAAAAAAGATTTTTTTGTTCAAAAAAATCTGAAATCACGCTCAAAAATCCAAGATCAAACCCTCAAAAAGCCGCTTTATGTTGCATTCACCGAGGTTAAAGGAAGAGAAAAAACAAACAAAGATCTACTTGTGGGCCATTTAAATAAATTTAAAGAACCAAATAACCTTGAAGAGCTCCTAGTTACATCAGAGGAATTTATGAGTGTATTAACATCTTTTTTTTTTTTTTTTTTGTTCTCTTTCTCTTTCTCTTTTCTGTTTTCTTTTTTCTTTTTTGTTTTTTATTTCCTTTCTTTTTCTTTTTCTTTTTTTGTTTTTTCTTTTTTCTTTCCAATCAAAGATCTTTTAAACTTTTTTTCAAACTTTTACTCTTTGACTTTCATTGTCACACACTTTAATAGTATTTAAAAACCTTAAATATCTTCCAATCGGCACAAATTGAATATGATGCAGAAAAACAATATTTCTGCCCAAAAAAACAAAAGAGTTCTGTGAAGATTTTATTAAAAGAACACTCCTCCCACCCTCGATTTAAAACCTTTTTAGGACTTTTTTCAATCGTAATTCTTTTCTTTTTTTTTTTTTTTCTTCTTCTTCTTCTTCTTCAGGGCTCTTGGTGATGTGGTTTACCTTTCAAATTCAAAGATTAATTTTTTTCTTTTTTTATTTTATTGATTTTTTGAATGAATTATTTTGCTGCTTCTTTTTTGAATACTTAACCCAAAGGGGAGTTTGCTTTCCTCTGTTAATCTCTTTGGTGGCGGAGAAAGAGTAGATTTGTTTGCAAATTTAGGAGTGCCAATTACAGATTTATATTTTGGCTTTACCAAGCCACTACTAAGTAAAAAGGATTTAACACTAGATGGGATCCATCTTGCTGCATACAAAAGCGATTATTCGATCAAAAACAGATCTGAGAATCTTGTGAGAAAGGGGGTTAAATTAACGCTTTCGACGCCATTTGTGCGGCACTATTATCACCAATCCCACTTTAAAACAAAAAACCCAGGAACGCACTCTTTAACGTACCTTTTGGAATCCAGGGAGATTACAAACCAAACAAAAGAGGAGAGCTTTAATAATTTTGATGTTGAACTAAATTCAAAAACGGATAATAATGATTGTGGAAACAATAATCAGAATTTGAAAGCTTCAGCAATTTATAGGTATCGTTTTGATAACCGCAATAGCCCCGTTTTCCCATCAAAGGGCATCCTTTTTGATTTTTCTAATGAATTGGCAGCTCTTTATCAAGGCGGATCCTTTTTCAAATCGAAATTGAAATTTGGTCTTCATTTACCCATTTTTAAAAAATTTTCAGTCTCCTTAAAAGGAAACAGTGGGATTGTGACTTCAACTTCGTTTCCCATGGCAACTCAAAACGTTTCAGTTTTTGAAAGGTTTTACCCAAGATATCAAAAAAATTTAGCTGAGACAAAACGATACCTCCTTGGGGAGAAAAAAAGATTTGCCAAAAAAAAATCAAATAAAATTAAATTTGGTAAAAGTCTTTTATCAAGCGAATCTGATGAGAACAATGAATTTGAATTACAAACACTTGTCGAAGACGAGAAAAATAGCAACTATTCCCATTCCTTAACAAATCAAAATTATTTAGATAGCTATGGCGCAGATGTGCATGGAAACCTGACAGCAGCCATTAACCTAAGAATACCTTTCCCTGAAGAATCCAATTTCACATTTGGTGTTTCAGCATTTATCAGATCACAAGTTTTTGGCTTGACAGATTTGTCAAATCAGCCTTTTAAAGACAGTGTTTATAATATCATTAAAAAACGCAAAGACGAAATGGGTGTTGGGTTTTCCACTTGTTGTGGATTCAAAAGATTTGATTTGAATTGGACTGTTCCTCTTGAAAATCCAAATAAAAAATTATTAAAACAATTGCAATTTTCTTTAGAAATGGATTTGGATTATAATTTTTAAATATGCTTTTTATTTTTTATTTTTTTTGATTTCTTTTTTTAATATTTTTTTTCGTTTTAAGAAATATACTCGTTTGAAATAATAAATACCAATTCGATATAATTAATTTTCATTTTTATAAATTGATCATTCATGTTTTTTTTTTTTTATTATTATTATTACATTAAATATGTCATAGTCAAACCAATTTTTGGTAAAAATGAATTTTTTTTTTATTATTCATTTTTCTTTATTATAATTTCTAGTATGCTATTTAACCCAGAAAATTTATTTTTAATCAACTCGAAAGAAATTTAATAGTTGTAGATCCAGAAAAAATAATATCAAAAAAAAAAATTTCAATTAATAGATTTTCAAAGATTTTTAAACTTGAATTGTTTAAAATAATGAATTTCAAAATTTTCCAGTGTGATTTAACCATAAAGTTATGAGTGAGCCCATACAGATTGTAATCAGAAAAATATGGAAACTGTTGTAATTTCTTGATTTTATCTTGGTCAAAGTGGAATTCCAATAGTCCTTTGAGGGGTTAGATTCAACATTTGTTTTTTGATAATAAAAACTTGTGTGGTTGGGAGTAAAATGTAACAGTGTTATATGGTTCAAATTTCTTTAAAAAATCTATTAAAACTATTTTTAAACACAAATTGCGTCAAGTTTTGACAAAGGTTCAGAATTAAAAAGTTTCCTTTTTGAGTATTTTTTATTGATTAAATTTTTAAATTATCTGATAAAAAGGGAAATAATTGTGTTTCAATATTTAATAATTTATTGTAAAAAATATCCAAAAGTAATTATTTTTTCATTTTTTTTAAATTCCAAGATTTATTAGTTAATTATACGCATAAAAAAATAGAATTGATTCTTTAATAAAGTTTTTTGATTTCCAATCTAATTGTATTTTGTATATGTTTCTATTACCATAGAGGAAATAATAAACTTTATAAGCATTATAAAAAAAATATTTTGAAAAAAAACCGAACTGTTTGATTAATAATCTTCATCACGATTAAAATTTAAGAAGGATATTTTGCAACTTTATACTTTGAATATTTATGTGCCTGACTTTATATTCGTTGCAAATACCAATTTTTTTTTTAAATGAAAGTGGTGTATTTTTTTTACATAAATATGGAACATTGTTAATTTATTAGATCAACTTAAAAAACTATTTCCCAAATCTATTTTTTAGATGTATTTGTATGATGAGTCATTAATGTAATTTTTAGTCAATTATTATAATCTTTAATTTATGAATGTAATGTATTTAACGAAATCATGAAAGGAATAATAAATAAAATGTGGTTTTTTAACCCCTAAAAGTAGAAAAAAATAAAAGAGGGGATATACATTTCATACAACTGAAAACCAAAATTTCAAGTTATTAATCCATAAAAATGATAATTTTTTTTTGTAACTATGAAATACTTTTTTAAATGAAAATAGAACTATTTAATTACAAAAATTACTTTTAGAAAAGAACGAAAACGAAGACAAACAAGCACACACGCACACACACACACACACACACACACACGCGCGCGCGCGCATATATATATATATCTTGAGTAAAAAAAAAATCAAAGAACATAAATAAAATTTCCAATAACAATTTTTTCTTAAAAAATAGCACTGTAAAAGAATTTTTTTGAACAAAATGCTAATTTATCATTTAATAATAGTATACATTTCGTTTTATTTATAGTTGATTAAATTTTTGGACTTCTTTTTTTATAACAACGAGTGCTATTGATTCCTGAATTATTTATTGAGAGACTATATCCACCAAAGAATTAAATACCTAGTGTACTAAATAAACCTTTTAATGAATTTTTTTCTAATTATTTTTGTACCATCTTTTATTTCAATTTTTTCTTTCTTTTTTTTTTCTTTTATTTGTTGAAACAATTTTTTCAGTTCATTTTTTAACAGAAATTATTTCTCATCATCGTTAATCATGTCTATATTAAAGTTAGGAAAATTCTATAATTAAATTCAGTGCTTCTGAAAAGACCAAAGAGTTCCATCAAGCATATATGTTTTCGTGATGTTTTCTGTTTTATTGTTAAGTGTTCTAGGTTTTTTTTTACTTTTTGAAATGAAAAGAAAATTTTAATAAATTTTCGGTTTCTTTCAAAAATTAAAAAAAAACTAACGAAAATCTATTGATTTTCCAAATAAACTCAAAAATCAAGGAAAGTTAAATGTGTTTTTTTTTTTTTTTTGATGGTTGAAATGAAATGAAAATTCATTAGATTTTATTTTTATCCAAATAAATATAAAACCCCCAAAGGTGGTTTTCTTGAAGTTTACTGTTTGATTAATAAAAATAAGAAGTTTGGGAGAAAAAACTTTACACACAAGATAGTTGATTGGAACTAGTACCTACTTAATGAGCAAACTTGGAATGAATATCACTACAGATAAAAAATCTCAAATCACCAAAAAAATTCTGATTCTAGGAAGATAATCTTTACCAAAAAAAAAACAAAAACAAACTCAAAATTCTACTCTATTTGGATTTTATTTTTACCTGAATTTTCATGCAGTTAAGGTACATTAAGGTGGAATTAGTTGTTATAACTTATTGGTAAACTAAAATAAAAAACAAATTCAAATAATCAAAATTTTAAGTAAATAGTTTTTTACGATACTTTAATTAAAAATGCTGAATTCTTCTATTTTGACTTTTTAAATCAATAAAAAATTTCAATTCTATTTTAAAAGTTAATTTTCAATAAGTTGGATAAATCCAATAAAGGTGAAAATAATTAACAAAAATCAAATAATGCAGAGCTTTTATTTTTAACATTCATTTCAAAAGTGGTCTGAAGGGTTTCACTTATCTTAAATTATTATTTTAAATTAAACTTCGGATAAACAGAAATATCCGATATGACACAAACAATTTTGGAGTTCCAAAACAAAAAATTATAATAACCACAACATTCTGAAACATCTTTTCAATTTTTTTTTTAACATTTTGGAATTATTTAAAAAAATTCATTTTTGGAAGGTATTTTCAATATTAAGGAAAATAATTCAAGATTTAATAACAAAGTAACAATTTAAAATTCCAATTAAAAGGGGTTTAAAGAAAGTCTAGTTAAAAAGAAAAATCCAATGCAAGTTAAATAGTGAACCAGGTTTGAAATGGCTGTGTTAAACTGGATTTCATATTTGAAAAAATAAAAAAAATAATAATAAAAATAATCAAAAATGATCAAAAAAATTAATGTAGTTTATTTAATATTAATTATCTACAATTTTAATTATTAAAATTGGAGTAAGAATTACAAATATAAATAAGTTATTAAATAAGTTATTTATAAAAAATGGATATTTATATTTAATATGTTCAGTTTATTTAATTCAATTAAATTAGATTAAATCAGATACGATTAAAAAAAGTTGATGGTTTATAATTGCTTTGATTTTTTGATTTTCCAGACTAAGGAAATGTTTCTGATATCGATTGGTTTGGAATTGTTTTTGCTTTTTTGGAGATCCCATCCATTAAATAAGGAATTGTGTTTATTTTCGCAGGATTCAAAAATGGATTGTTTTTTTTTAGTGACTGTGAAAGTGTCATTTATTGAATATCTGGGGTTATTTTCTTTTTCATTCATAATATTCTCCAAAAATTGGTTTTCTTCCAAACCATCCCCCCAATCAATTTCTTCGTCATTCCCAACCCACATATTTAAATTCTTGTCAAATTCCATCCCGTTGTAGATTGTAAAGGTCATTTCTCCTTTAATATTTGGAATCAAAGTTGGCAAACACTTTTCATTGATGTTATTATCGAAGTCGCCAGTTTCTTTTTGCTTTAAGCATTCCTCGAATTCTTGAATTTCGTCATCGTTCCCGATCCATTCAAATTTGTCTTCGTCTAAAACCATACCGCCTATTGTTTTTGGTATCCAACCAACTTTCTCAGGTGTTAATAAAAGTGGTGTTTTTTTTTCTTTTTCTTCCTCTTGATCTTTTTCTTCTTGTTCTTGTTCTGAAAACCTGGCTAGCTTTTGTTCTAAGGATTCAAATTGATCGATAGTATTTGATTTTTGAGAAACAGATTCTTTGCTATTTTGTGCATTTTCTTCTTCTGTTGAGCTGTGTCTGTCCGAGCCCGACAAGTAATTGGGAATTTCAAATTGGGAGGTGAATTGGTTGTTGTGTTCCGAACATTCTGTGCTTTGCTTCTGTTTTTGCAATTCCTCATAATTTGAAAAATTGTTGCTTTGGATCAAATTTTCAAGCTTTTCGTTTCCAACGCTATAGTCTCTTAAAAAATGTTCTTTTTTCATTTTGGTTTTGTTCTTTTTGTTTTGAGGTGGATTAAGACTACATGCTGGTAAATTTTTTTGATAATTATGAAGATTTTTGATAGTTCTCTTGAAAGTTTCTTCCTCTTCTTTTTCTTTCTCGTTTTCAGAGTTTTCTGTTTCTGAAAATGGTGTGAACGAAAAAGAACCGTTTTGTTCTTCCTTTAATAAGAGATCTAATTTTTCTAACGTTTCTAATAATTTCTGCGATCCCTCATCGTTTGAAAAGGTTAAAGAACAATTTGAATCAAGGAATTCTTCAGAAGAAGAGCTACCATTGAAAACTACTTCATTTGATCCAAATTTGAAAAAATTGCTTCTTGGCTTGTTATTCATTGAATTGTTATAATCAAGATGGAGATTATTTTCAATTTCTTGAAATTTGCGCTTTAATTCTTGACCAAAAAAGAAGCTTTCTTGATTGGTTGTTGGTAAATAAGTTGTTGTTTTCATCATGTTTTGAATTGTTAAAAGTTTGTAAAATAATATGTTCAAATTAAAAAAAATGAATTTGTTTTTTTGTTACAAGTTTTTAAAAAGATCTTTATTCTTTTTACTTCTTTTTTTTTTAGCTTTTAAATAATTCACTTTGAAATGTTTTAGGTGTATTAGGGTCGTTTTTTTGTAATTTGGGATTATTCAGGAAAGTTTGAACAAAAAATTTTTAACTTTGTTTTTGGAATTTAATTTTTTTTTTAATTTTTTTTGGAGTAACCTTTCTGGCTTTTTTATTGTTAGAAATGTGTAAAATAATATCAAAACATTGTGTTTTTTGAAATTGGAATATTTAAAGTGGTTTGAGTAAAATTTTTTTTTTGAGATTTTTTGAAGAAAAAATCGTTAATTTGAAACCAAAACTAAAATTTGAATTTCAGAGTTGAAATACATCTTAATACTCTTTAGGTATTATTTTTTCGTTAATTGTAAAAGAAGGTGTTTTTTGTAAATCGAAATTTTTTTAAATAATCACCTTCAGTTATTCAAAATAAATCTATCATTGTTCCCAATTCTAATGGGGAAGCTATTTATTTAAGGTTGTTTTCAGAACTAATAAATATAAAATGGTTCAGGATTTTAATATCTTTTGTTGTAAATCTGAAAGAAAATTTTATTATTTTTATTTTGTAAAAAGAGTATTTCATAAAGTGATTTTATTTTTGAGCAATTCAATTTATTTAAAATGAAAAAGGGGCTTTTCAGAACAATTTATTGTTAAAGATGAAATTTACCAATGAGGTGTATGTTAAAGAGACAAATCATATACCGTTTTGAGGAAAAAACAAATACCAGTATTTTTTTCAACTTTTCTAAAACCCTTTCATTTCACATCTTATGGAAACTCCATCTTCAAACAAAACGTGAACATAGTATAATGACCTGGTCAAGCTCAAACACACACATAACCTCCAACAACTTTTAAAAGTAGATTAACTAAAAAAATTAATAAAGAAAATTATTGAAAAAATCAAACCCATACTGGTATTTAAATTTGAAATTGTACAATATTTTTACTTGATTTTCTATATTCTTCTTGTGCACATAGAGATTTAAAAGAAGTAGATTGGATTTAAAACACTTTATTAGAAAAAGGAAATTTAAAACGAACTGAAAATTAATCCCATTTGCAATTCAAATACCGGTAATAAACAGAAGAAAAATTTACGTTCCTCTTGCCAACATACACAATAAAAAAAAAACACAAACCAAAGACCCAGTTGTTAATAAACTGATTTCAGATAAAGGAAATATACTTGGATTCAATTGTGATCACAATAAATAAATTAATAAATAAAAAAATTAAATAATTTGAATGCCACACCATAAAACCTTTCGATATCCAACTTTTTAAAAAGTTTTTTGAATTTTAACAAAGTATCTATTTTTTTTTTAATATATATAAATTTAATCCAATAATAATCAAAAAAAAAAAAATTAAATTAATTAATTTTTATTATAAAACAATCAAATTAAAACACTTTTTGTTTAGAGTAAAAAAGTCAATCAAAGATTTCAAGTAAACCTTTGAGAAATATTGAATTCATAAAATTTGGTCATTTTGTCACATACCCCAAAAAAAAGAATGGATTGTTCGAATATAATAGTATTCAAAACCTCAAATAAAACATAAAACAAAAACCGATTCAATTATTCTAAATTTGAGAGATAATTATTTTTTTAGATTTTTTGGTTCTTGGATTTTTCTAACCATTTAAAATTTGCTTTAAGAGTTTAACAACAGGCATTGGTTCAGTTTGTCATTTAAGAGTTTCAAACATCTTGATAGATGTATGAAAAATTAATTAAAAAAATAGAGTAATTTTCCGTTTTATTTTCTTGTTTGTTAATTAAACCCAATTTGCCAATTGTTTTCAGGAATGGCATTTTTGCTTTCTAAACATCTCAAAAACAACAATACAAAATATTTAACTTTACCAAAGAATCAGAAAAATCAATATGAAGGATTTTATCTGATTGTTCATTTAGAAAATAGTTGCAAGATCTTTTTTTGAAACTAAAACTTTTTGCAAAGCTCACTAATAAACCAAAAAAGGAAATTATTAAAGAAATCAAGTCACTTGTCGACTTATTTTACAATTGATCTATCTTTATAGAATTTTGAGATACTTTCAAGCAATGTAAAGCACACTTTCAAGAAAAATATAAATATTTTCATTAGGGTATGTAGTCTTAATCCCAAGATAAAAAGATAAATTCTTGTTTGATAAAGAACAAATTCCAATTTCACAAACAGTTGAATAATAAGATTCGAGAACGTGAATTTGTTTTGAAAAATACACTACAAAAAATCTTGTGACTTTTACTGGTATTTGAAGTCTAAATGGGAAACTATTTTCAATTCATTTTCCTTATTTATGACAAACAGAGTTTCCCTACAGGGCCAGGTTGTAAATTGGAGTTTTGTTTGAAAAAGGAAATTGTAAACAAAGTGAAAAAATTTCCCATTTGTAATTCAAATACCAGTACAAAGCTTGACACTTTTGTAAAGTATTTCCTCTTTAAAAGTGTTGGTAAGTGTTTGAAAGCTTTTTAAATTGTATGAAAGTGTTTGAAAGTTTGAAAAAGCTGTAAGCTTGATAAAAGTCATGAGATTTTTTGTTGTGTAAATAGATTGTGATCTTTCATTTTCTTGACTTTTTATTCAAAAAAAAGTATTTTTTGTCTCAATGCTCTCGAATGAATTGGACGTTGGTTCGATAATCAAAAAGTTACGGAATAAAACAACAAATGTTCACCCATTAAAACTGATTACCGAAATCCAAATTAATACGCTTGTTGGATTAGCAAGGAATATTTTTATAAACCAGCCAATACTTTTAGAATTAGTAACTCCAATAAATATTTGTGGTATGAGACAACTTTGTTTACAATTTTAATAAAGACTGTTTTTTTTTTTATATAAAAAAACGACTGTTTGTTTCTTTCCGAATTAAATCTTCATCTTTCTTGATCCTCATTATTTTTTACAAAAAGGTGATATCCATTCACAGTTTAATGATCTTGTTCGTTATTTTGATAAATATGACGAACCACCAAAAACAAATTATTTATTTTTGGGTGACTTTATTGGTAAGTAAATCAGCTTTCTTTTTGATCGTCCCTTTTCTTCCATTCTTTAATTGTTTTTTTTTTTTTTAATTTTCTTTCTTCTACTTGATTGGAATTAACAAAAAACAAACACTCAGATCGAGGAAAACAAGGTTTAGAAACAATCCTTCTTTTGTTGTGCTATAAAGTAAAATTTCCAGAGAACTTTTTTATGATTCGAGGGTAAACACTTTTTCTTTTTTTATTTTTGTAAATCATGTTGAAGGAGCTTTTGCAAATTAATGGGCTTTTTCTGGAATTTTTCTTCTCATTTTTTCCACAAATAGAAATCACGAGGCAAGGAGCATTAATCGTACGTATGGCTTTTATATGGATTGTAATATAATCATTCCCACTATTAGAATATTTCTTTTAATTACTTTTTTCTAGCTTGAGGATTAAAACTCTTTTATTAACTTTCAATTAAAAATTAAATTCCAAAACAAAACAGGTGCTAAACACTATTCAGAGAATCTATGGTTAAGGTTTTCGGATTGTTTTAATTGCTTACCTTTAGCAGCGCTTATTGACGAGAAAATCTTTTGTGTTCATGGTGGTTTATCTCCTGAATTGACGGTGATCGAGCAAATTAAACAAATAAGAAGACCAACAGAAATCCCCGAAAGTGGAATCCTTTGTGACTTATTGTGGAGCGATCCATGTGAGAACACTTCTGAATGGGGGCCAAATGATCGTGGGGTCAGCTACACTTTTGGATCAAAGGTTGTTGAACGGTTTAATGAGAGAAATGAAATTGATCTGATTGTTAGGGCACACCAAGTAAGTTCTTTTTATTGACACTGTCATTTTTCTAATAATAAACCGAGATTTTTTCTTTAGACTTACCAAATTATTTTGCTCAACAATTAGCTGAAAAAAACTGAGATCTTTTCAAAATTAAATTAAAAAGCAAAATTTCTAAAGCTTTCATTTAACCCTTACTTATTGAACTTTAAGGGACTAGTAAACTAAAAAAAATTTTACCGTAACTTGAAATTGAAAAATAAAGTAAAAATCTGATAACTACAAGACCAAACTTACTTTTAATGCTATTTTCAGAAATGAATTATTGTTTTTAAAAGACTGATCCATTTTTCTCATTTTTGAAAAGTTCAAAATCCAACATATTTCTGAATTATTTAAAAAAAAAATATTTACTTTGAAACAAGATTGAAATCTTATTGCCTGTAAAGGAAGTGTACAAAAATACACTTTAAAAATGAAACCACTAAGTTCTATAATAACTCAGTTTAAAAAATCTACTTAATCTCAAAAAAAATACCATAATTATTTTAAACTTGTAAAAAATATATTTTTTTGATTCAAAGAACAGACCAAATCTATTTTTTCTAGGGATTAAATGAAAAAATATGAGAAACAGAACCAAAAAACCGAATTAAAAATTCTCCCGAAATACTTTTTTAAAACCTTGAAAATTCAACTTATAATCTAGAGAAATACTTTTTAATTTGATTATTTATAATTAATAATTAATAACCCAATCTTAATTATTTCAGCAAGTCATTAACAATCCAATGATTAACTTTATCAAATATACTTTACAATTATTTCTCAATTTTTTAAAGATTTTTCAACAAAAAAAAGAATTCAAATGCACATTTTTAATAAAAAAAAAAATATAGATATTATCAAATACCTGATTTTAATACAAATTGTTCCTTGTTTATACTCTTGATATTTGAAAAAATATATTGACAAGTCTTTTAAATTTCAAGAAATTTAATAAATATTTGTGAATAAAATAAATGTTCAAATTTTTTTAGATCTTCAAGGATACAATATTTGATTTATTTTTATTGTATTTTTAAAAGAAGATTAAAGTTTCAACGTTAATTATTCCTAAAGACTCTCAGAAATTACTAAAAGCGATGTTTCTTCAAAATTAAATTTTTTTGCAAATTTTTATTTTTCAAATTTGATCCTAAAGCCCAAAAAAAAACGGATCAGATCTTTTGACTGAAAATTTCATTGGGAAAATGAAATCTTTTAAAAATGATTATTCATTTCTCAAAAGTTGATAAATGAAGTTGCATATCGGGGTTTAATTGTATCCTTATGTAAATAATTACTCTATTACCTTTGGGAAAAAAAATAAATAAGAGTTACTAGTCCCTTAAGATAAAATTTAAATTTTATTAATTTGAATTTAATACTATTAGTGAAGATGGAAAATTAATTTTCAACTCGTTTTTTAGCATAATATCAAACAAATTTCAAAAACGGGCTTTTTGGCCACAAAATTCATTTTTGATAAATTCTTTATTAAACAATAATTCCCTAATTCGAATTGTAATTAGGGGTAATCCGGATTTGGATACCATTGAATATTTCTTTTATATTTAACGTCTATATTTATTAATCTTTAAGAATATCAAGTCAACAGATCTTGTTCAAATTTCTAAAATCTATGTTTTAGTTTTTTCTTCAAAATTTTTCCATTTTGGTTAAACAATTTTGTAATCCAAATAAATTGATTACAATAAATAAAAAAAGAGATTTTTATGATTAATTTTAAAAAAAGGGATCAGATCATTTAAATTGGTGGAAATCCCCATTACGAATATAATTTTAAAAATACTTTTTATTTATTTCCCCTTTAAAGGAAAATAGGAAGTTTATTTCTATTAAAATAAAATAAATCACGACAATCAAAAATTTTAAACTTAAAGCACCTCTGTCGGTATAAAAACAAAAACTCCGGATTTTTACATTTTTTTTTATTTTCACTTTTTTGGAAAGTTCTTTTCCAATTTTTTTCCAAAGAAATTAGGAAAAAAATAAAAACAAATAAAGAAAAAAATTTCCTTGAAAGATCTCAATGACAAAACAAAAGTTACTTGGAATGGAATAATAAACCCTTGGAATTCCAAGTAAATTAGATCTTGATCCAGACAATAAAAAATATTATTTTTCTACACTTTTGTTCTTTTATTTTTTTCGATTTATTTTTGAAACGTAATTGTTTTTGAATTTTTTTTTATTGCAAGGCCTATAGTTGCTAAATACATTCGTTTAATTCAATTCAGTTTCCAAACAAAAAAATTTGTTCTTTAATTTTTCATTTATGAACTAAAATTTCAATCTTTTCTTTTCTTTTTGAAAAAATTACAACTTGCATTTTATTGTGTTTGAAATTTTCTTCCATTCGTAAATCTTGCAATGATGAATTATTTCCCATTAATAACACCCCTTTTTAATTCTCTGAACATTTGAACCATTTACTTCGTAACACAGATTACTGTTTTTTCATATTTGAAAAAATACTTAAAAAAAAAATGATTTTCAAAATCCGGATTTTTCCTTTGATACCCAAAATACTCCTTTAAAATGAAAAAAAATTAGAGACAATGAAAATTTTCATTTGATTAAAAATCAAACTTTTCAAGTCATTAACATATGGAAATAATACCAGGGTTTTTAGTCCATTCAAATAATACAAAGTTTTTAGCTCCACAAATAACTTTTAAATGAAAAATTATACCCCTTTAAGACTGCAAATTACTTTTGAACAAAAATTTTATTTGTAATGTAAACTCTTTTTCAAACAAAAGCGCACACCTCTCAAATCGTCAATACTATTGAATTTGATTGTTAATAAGATAATTACTCAATTGGTGATTTTCATTTTAATTATTCATTTTTTCATTTTTTTTTTATTTTTTTATTTATGGATATTGAACAGTTGGAAAATGAAAAAAAAAAAAAACAAGATAAGAAGAAACCAATTTGGAAATAATCTAACAGTATAGAAATAGAAACCATTTAATTTTGATTTCAAATGAGCTAGATATAGGAATTAAGAAAGAAGGTTATTGGATTGAGGTCTGGAACAAAGAAAAAAGAAAAAAAAGAAAAAAATAATTCCAACAAAAGACCCATATGAATTGTGGCTTTATATCAAAAATGAAACTAAAAAGAAAAAAAGTTTGATGTGTAAAGAGTTATCAATAAAATGAAAAGAACTTTTCCCCAATTCACCTTGTTCAACAGTTTTTATTGATTTTATTATTTTTTTTCTTTACAATTCACAAAACGAGATTTCTCATTTCAAATAAAAGTGCACATCAATTTTTAAAATATTTAATTTTAATTGTTATTATTTTGTTTTAATGAGTTTTAAATCTTCAATTGAGTGTTTTTTTTTCTGTTTTAAAGTGTTTCTTATATTTTAGAATGATACTAAAAGTAACTTGATTCAATTATGAATAATTTTTGGAATTTTCTGTGCACTTTTATTTGAAAAAGAGTTTATTATTTTTGAGATTTTTTTTTTTTTTTTTTTGATTTGTTTGAGAGAATTCATTATATAATTATCCTAAAAAAAATATCAACCAAAGAAAACAAAAGATGATGATTTCTAAATGATTTACAATACATTTTCAATTATTTCTATAATTATAATAAACAACAAATCATTTTAATCCTATCATTCTCATTTATAATTTATTTTTTCTTTATTAAAAGGTTGTGCAAGATGGGTTTAAATTTTTTTCAAATAAAAAAATGGTAACTGTTTTCAGTGCGCCAAATTATTGTGATCAGTTTGATAATGCGGGGGCAATGATGATAGTAGAAGAAGATTTAACCTGTTCATTTTTTGTATGATTCCACTTCACTTTTTTTTATTAGTTTTTTCTAATTTAAAATAATTTAATATTTATTTATTATTTATCAATTAATTAATTAATTTATTTTTAATAGGTTATCAAATCAAAAAATAATTCAAAGGATCGAAACTCACTATTATTATCAAACATATTAAGAAAATAATTTTTCTTATAAAATTAATAAACAAACAAATTTAATATAAATATATGTTATATGAAATTTTTTTTGCATATTTCTTACAATTTTATCAATAAAAACTAGAATTTAGAATCAAATATTTTTTTCTCTCAAAACTTTATTAACCTTGATATTTTTCGAAACACATTAGAGCTAGCAGTGATGACTGAACATTTTGAAATAGTTTATATATTGATATTTATTCCCAAAAAATATTTGCTATGAAAAATGACAAAAAATTGTTTTGTTTATTAATGAATGAAGTGTAAATTACACTCTAAATGTACTTTTAGCTTAAATTTCCTCAAAGGTAATTTAAGCTTAAAATCATAGATTTCAAGATTGTTCAAGGGAAAGACACATCCCAATTTTTTTTATGTTTAAAAAGCAAAAGCAAAAAATTGAAAAGAAAAAAGGAAAAAAGAAAAAGAAAAAAAAAAAAAGAAATTTAAAAAGGGTTTTATAAGAAGTAATTGGTAAAAAATCAAAAAAAAAAAACAAACAATGCTATCTTTAATTAAGAACTCCCAAAATCACAACCACGATACTTTTGGTTGATTTAATTATTTGAGAATTGATCATGTTAATCATGAATGTTCAAATGGGGATCGTTATTTAATTGTTGTAATTTCTTTTTTTTATTTTTTGATCTGATTTGGGATAAACCTTTGGTCATTCTAGCCTTTGCTTTTTGGTTTTTATTTTCAAGTTACTCATACTTTCTTGCTTCAGTGTCGCAGTATTAGCAAGTAACCACTTGATCTTTCAAACTTTGTAACTCTTCTTCCCAAGATAAAGAAGATTCATCCAGGGAAAAAATGGAAAAAAATAAAAAATTGTTTTGTTAATATTTCTTTTTTGAGATTTAATATTAAGTCCATAGTTTGAAAGAAATTGCTTTTTTTTTTTTTTTTCATTAGTTGTTTTTTTTACTCAAGATCTTTGAGATTTGCCAAACTTTTAATTGGAAAATCTTTATTTTCATGAATTTTTTAATAATCAGTTTATCTTTTTGTCTTCTCATCAAATTATTTTCAAAAATTAAACTCTTATCCAGGATTGTTGACTTAAAAAATAACTTGATATATTAATTATTTCTTATAATTTTCAAGAAAGAATGAAACAAGTCAAATAATACTGATCAAAGTTATTTTGGTACTCTTATAAATCTAAATATATTTTAAAAAATTGAAAAACGAAAAGGTTCTGGAAGCGTAGCAGGTTTTACAGAATTTCAGTTATTATTGAGACAATCTATAAAATTTCGGAATAAACAAAAAACATAAGAAAGGTCAATAGAGTTTTTATTTTAATTTTAGAAATAAAAAATTTAAAGATCCATTGAAAAAAATTACAATGGACTTTTCACCCCCCCCACCCCAAAAAAAAAAAAAAAAAAAAAAAAAAAACACAGATCATAGAAACATCAATATACATTATACAAATCGTACTTATATTTTTTTTTTTTGTAAAAACTAAAAAATTTACAAAAATTAATAAATTTACTTACCAAATCGATAATGTACCTTGAAAAAGTTTACAAACTAAATTCATTAAATAAAATAAAATTCCAAAATTTTGACATAGTTAAAATATTGAAAAGAATCACAATGATACTACAGTTCAATCCGATTTAGAAATAACTTTGATTTCTGTGAAATATTAGTATCATTTTTACATTTTTTTGATTTTTGTTTTTATTTTGTTTTTTTCAATTATATAATAGTTTTACTTGATATCGAAATATTTATTTTTTAATGATTGATATTAAGTTAGAGTTTAGTTCTTTTGAATAGAAAATCCTGAATAAAATTAGTTGGTTGTTTATTTGATCATTCGATTGATTAATAATCCTTATGACAATTTAAACAAATTTATTACAATATATTTTTATTTTTTTGCTCGTTTCAAAATTTTTAGAAAACTAATTTTTTTAAAAAAACTTCTGATGGTTGTTTCTTAACACTTTAACCTTGACACTATTTGTATTAGAAGACGCAAATTTAAGTCAATTTAAAATTCTCTCATTACCAGATATATTTTTTTAACATTAAACTCTGAACAATAAACCCTCGCTCCTACACTTTATTAGGAATGATATTTTTTTCAAATTTTGATTAATAAATCAATATTATTTGTTTTGTGGATATATTGTAAAATATTAATGATTATTAATATTTCAGTCGGTGATTTATTATAATTTAATATTTCTTCAATAGTAAATTAATTAATAAGATTTTGTTTTCAAAAATTGAAATTTAGTGTGTTAAATATTTTAAAGTGAGGTTTATTACTTACTAACAATTTGGTATATTATTAAATTTCAAATTTTTACAAATTGAATTTTTCTGTTTTTTTGAAGACTTTCTTAATTATTTTCATAAGTATGAAAGTTTGTTATAGTTTTTTAAAATTGTGAGTGGAAAAATCAGAAAGACTATTTGGTGATTAGTTGTATTTTATTACTTAACTCTTAGAAATTCCACAATGTTGAAATCATCAATACTAAATCTTTTTAAAAATTAAGTAAAACTTATTTTTACCTCAAAGTCAAGTGGAAAATTTTTACCCCTTAAAATAAGTGAAACAACTCTAATTCATCTCTTAAACTTTTTTCGTTCAAACCCCTAGATCAGAAATTCACTAACATACTATTCATACCACCCAAACACCAACCCCCCCCCCCTAATATAATCGAACCGATCAAAAAAAATGGTTTTTAAATACCTACAAAAAATGTCTTTCAATAGAATTTACTCATGTGAAAAAATTGAGAATTTCACCAATTTTGAAAAGTAATAGTATTACACGAAAACTTTCAAGCAATTAAAAGTTTTGACTTGAGCTATAAATTAAACATTTAAAATCTTGTCCAAAATATGTCTTTGTACATAAAAAAAAAAAAAAAAAAAAGGTTTAAAATTGATGTTGATTAGGTTTGAGAACTCGTTACCTTTTATGGATAAAAAAATAATTTCTATTTAAATCTGAAATTGGCACATATTTTGAATTTAATTCAACAAAAAATCTCTTAAAGGAATTGTATTGTTCAATACAACGAATATCAATAGTATCTAAACCTTAAAATTCAGATAGCGCTTAAGACTTGAGTGTGAAGATTTTTAAATGAAAAAAGTTGAGAAAAAGATCATAATGAAATTTATTTCTTATAAATTTTGGTTCATCAACAAGTAAAAAAAAAGCTATTTGGAACCAATAAAGTAAACAGTAGTAATCAAATGAAATAAAAAAAAAAAAAAGATAAAAGGAAAAGTACTTTTCAAAAAAATATAAAGTCAAAAAGCTCAATAAAAATATAAAAAAGATCTTGTCAATAAAAAATGAAAATTTTGATAAAAAAATAAAAAAAAAGAAATTAAAGATTGTCAATATTGTCTTTTATGAAATCGATGATTTGCTGAGCGTATGATTGAGAGGAAGTTCTTATATTGATATTAAGAACATTATTATTGAAATTTACCAAAATAACTGCATGCTTGTCATTGATAGTTTTAGCGTATAGTGTAGCAACTTTAGGATTGCTTTCGCAGATTTGAACGTTTAATAATTTGATCAGGTATTCGACATATTTATTAAAGCCGCGAGGAGGGCTGGGCAATTCAAATTTCGATAAAGAAGAAATCTCACCGCCACGTAGAATTGAAACAAGGCTTTCTCGATCGATCTTGATTGGAATTAAGAAGGTTGCGGGATAAATCGCGAATTGAAATTCCACTTGGCTTTTGGCTTTTTTACCGGGATAAATATAAGTGGCCTTACATTGCGCGGAAAGCGCGCTTTCGATTCCTTGAAGAGAAAAAATAAGCTTTGTGGTGGCACGTCCAGATGCGCTTGCTTTGATTAATTTAAACGAAGATTGGGAAGTGGAAGTTACTTCAATTCTAAAATGGTTTAGTGGTCTTCCTGATCGGGTTCTTCCAGACAATTTTACAAATACCTTGCTTGGTTCATTTTTTTCGACATATTGTTCCATTTTGATGATTATTTTTCGATCTTGATAGGCCTTATTGAGATCTTTTTTTTTTTTTTCGCCTGTTCTGTGTGAATGTGTTTTTGTTGTTTGCCTTTTGGGCTGTTCTTTAATTTCTTTTTTTAGGGTTGTTTCCTTTGGCTTTTCTAATTCAGTTAAAAGACCTTCGAAATTGTTAGTTTGCTTTTGTGTTTGTGTTTGTGTTTGCTTTTGTGTTTGATTTTCTTTTGGCGTATCAAAGTTAATTAGGTCGAAGGCTTGATATGGGTTTTTGCTTTCTTGTGTGGTCGTTTTTTTATTTTCTTTACTTTGTGAAGTTTTGCCATGATGCTTGCCCTGGTGTTTGCCATGATGTTTACCGTGGTGTTTACGATGATGGCGATGATGCTTTTTTCCCTCTTCTTTTTCATTAACCTTCTCCTCGGTTTTTTGATGGCGTGAATGGTGCTTTGAAGAATGATGCTTTTTATGATGTCTATGGCGAGACTTGTGCTTATCCTCTGTTTTATTATTGGCCAATTTCATATCCTTTCTGGATTTTTCTTCTTTTTCCTTGCCATACTGTTGGACCTTCGGCAAAATGAAGCCCTCTCTTTGAGAAAGATCGAGTTTAGCAAGCGAAGAAAAGAGTTCGCTCGTTTTTTTCTTTGATTTTTCGTCATCTGAAGAAGGCAGGGCATCCTCTGGCTGATCCATTACGCTGGCAACTTCAACAACGACATCTGGCGATTTGTTTCTGGCGCGCTTTGGCTTTCTCCTTGATTTTCCCTTTTGAGTGCCAACTTTAATATCAATGCCCAAGTCTGTAAGTTGCTTTGTTGGAATTTCCTCTGTTTGATCGTCACTGTCTCTATTTTTCGAGCGGCCACGGTGATGCTTTGAATGACGGTGTCTTCGATGCTTAGAACCGTGACGTCCACGGTGGCGCTTTTCGCCGCCTTTAATGATATATGGGTTTAATTTTTTTTCACTTTCTCTTTCCTTCTTTGACTTATGGCCTCGTTTTTTGTGTTTGTTCCTTTTCCTTGCCATTTCTTTCTTCATCCTTCTTCTTTTTGCCCTCTTCCCTTCATATCGGAACATTTTCTCGAATTCATCCTCATCTGAACCATAATTATCAGATTCTTCTTCCTTTGGTGGCTCATTGATCCACGCATCTAAATCAAGATCCTTTGGTACCCTGACCTTTTTTTGGGCGTTTTTTGCCACTGGGTTGAGCTCTTCAGAAAAGACACTGAAAAGTTCTTGATCAATTGAAGTGCCCATTGAACGCATATCCTTATTTAATTTCAAAATAGACAAAAAGGTGCATGCCCTTTCTTGTACTTCTAAATGAATGGATTGTGTAAAAGTTGGTAAATTGGTTTCAAGGATTTCTTCTATTTCCAAAATTTCTTCGTCACCATTGCTTTCTTCATCTTCTTGGTTTTGTTTCAAAATATTTAAATATAATTTTAACGAATTTTGGAGGAAGAGGGCTTGCACTCGAGGGGACTGAGTAACAGATCTTGGCTGAAGCAAATATTCAATCGCGATTCTTGGCTCATCCTCATCGAGGAAATTTGAAAATTCACCAAGGCAATAGGACGCAGCATATAAGATCTCGCCAGACAAATTCTTAATATTGCTATTAATCAGTTTTAAAAATCTGGAAACTCCATATTCTCTTAAGGCCTTGACCCTTACCATAACATCTAATATTCGTTCAGAAATTTTTGGTCCAATTTTGGTATCAGGAGTCGATCCTAAATTGATCAAGGTATTTAAATACCATTCAAAGTCTCTGATACGTCCATAATTTTCAGCATAGCAAATGGAGAGTATTTTTTCAATCAAATCGTCTTGGAAGGAGCCCTCAGAGGCAGAAACGTGCTCCAATAATTTTCGCACAATGTCAATCAAATTTTGGCGATTGGCCATATTGGAAATCAAATCTAAGGCCCTCATCCTGATCATTACATCATCATCCTTTAAGCACTTGACAATGATGTCACGGTTTTCTGCTACCAAGCCTGGGTATTCTTTCATCAATTTGTTGTACGCAACTAATCCCAAATACTTCAAGTTTCGATCACTCGATTCAACAAAGATCCTCAGCTTTTCCGCAGACAATTTGACAATCGATTTGTATTTAGTCATACCAAGAAGAACAACGTTAATAGCTTCATATAAGACAGACTTGGATCCAGAATTATTCAGGATTTCTGATAAGGGCTCAACTAGCTTTCTAGATAGCCTTTTTTCAACAGTTGTTAAAAGTGAGATCGCCTTTAAGACCTTAATGAGCATCCAATTGTTGGAGTATTTTTTTAATTTTCGAAATAGTGCTGGAATCAGTGCAGTAAAGTTTTTGGGTGTTTTTGTTACAAGCTCACAAACTACATTTACAGCTGCCCATTGAACATCTTTAAAAAAATTTAAAAGATTTTTTTTTTTTGAAAATTTTTGGAAAAAAAAAAATGAAAAAAAAAGTGAATGGAAAAGAAAAAAAAAATAGAAAAAATTAAATTACTTGGATCATCATCATCAAGTCTCTCTTTTAATCTTGGAAAAGCACCTAAAAGTGCGTCTGGGTATTTAATAAAAATTGAATATAGAGTTAAAATTGCCATTCTTCTTAAAAAAGGTCTATTTTTGTAAAACAAAAGATGAAAAAAAAAAAAAATTGAAGAGAAAAATTGATTAAATTTTTAAAAAAAAGAAAAGGATCTTATTTTTACCTATTTGAAGTAGTCATTGTTAAAACATCAGAAACAAGATTTCTAGCAAGTTCAAGAGTGCAAACATTTGACAAAGTATCAAGTGCAACACATGCTTGGTAAGTATTTTGAGAAATAAAGTCCTATTGTTAGTTTTTGGGATGATAAAATTTAAAAAAAAAAGGTTTTAAAAAAAGATAAAAGAAAAAAAAAAAACAAAGGAAATTAAAAACCTTTTTAAGTTGACCCGTCAACATAATTAATACATCTGTTTTTTCATGAAAAGATTGTCGTATAGCAAGATAAGCAATTCTTTTATTTTCAAAAGAAGGACTTGGGAGAATTTCAAGCATAAAAAAACTAGCAAATCCCATTGATTGACCAAACATTTGAAGATAAGTAAGTTTTTGAATCGCAACTGCTTTGACATCGATATTTGTTCCCTTTAATTCATTTTTGATTTCATTCATACATTCAGAAATATATGCAGAGGGGTGTTTGTTTGTTTTACGTATCCCTCGAACAATATCAGTAAGAGATTTTCCCATTTGAAAGAAAAATTATTTTAATAAAAAAAATTAAAAAAATGAAATAATGTTTGATTTCTTTTCAGGTATATGTTTGTGTACCTTTGTTTATTTGCTCATTTTGTTTATTTTGGAAATTCGTTTGGTTTGTGAAAAAATATACTTAGAAACCACCTCATTTTTATTTTTAACAAAAAGAGCCTTAGGAAAATAAAATATGAAGTACTAACTAAAATACTGATAAATACCTTTTTACATTAAGAATCTAGATCTGGTGTCTGGAGATCTTTTGTTTGAATTAAGGCGGTAAGGAACACTTACACCTTATTTCACTTTTTAATTTCAACAACTTAATGAAAAAAAATTTTTAGAGTTCTACAAGATATTGAAAATTGGAAACCAAAATACCATTAATTACTCTATTTATGTGAAAAAACCAAGCCTATAAGAGCTGAATCTTTCATTTTTCAATTTTTTGATTCCATTTTTTTAGAAAAAATTTTTGATTATCTTAAATTTGGTTTTGGATCTAGAAATGTTATTCAGATGGGTAGTTGAAATAAATCATTAGAACACACCAAAAAAATAGACCCAAGAAGGTGTGCATTTGAAACAAATATTTTCTTTTTGAACAACAGAAGAAGAAATATCACCTTTCCCGAATAAATTTGTAAAAATTATGAATGCTGAATAAAAAATCTATAAAAGCCTATTTTTGAAGATTTTTTTTTTCTTTTTCTTCTTGATTTAGATGAGTTCAAACAAGTTATTACCTTGGAATGCTCTCCCCATTCTTATTTATTATTTATTTTACAAAACATTTTTTTACAAATTTGCTTTCAAAATTCTAATTTCAAAAATTTTTATCAAACAAAGCCAAAGTAAAGAATAGTATTCAAAAATAAAAATAAAGGGATTGAATTCTCGAAATCAAAAAACAATAACAAAAGATTCAACCCAAAGAAAATGAAATTTGAGTAAAATATAAAAGTATTATTCAGAATTATTTTGAGTTTTCAATTAAATAGAAATTAAATAATTAACAAATCAAATCAATATATTCACTAAATTTTTATTTTTGAAGCAGAATTTAAAAAATAACATAGATTCTTGAACTAAATCCAAGTTAGACTATTTAAAGATAATTAGAGATAAAAAACCATTTTAAAAAATTCTTCAGAAATATTAAGTTATTTTTTTCTTTAAAATTTTCAAAAGTTTTTCCTTAACTAAGTTAAAATAGAACTTGGCCAATAAAAATATATTGTCACAAATATTACAGAAAAGATCAGTCAATTAAATAAATGATTTTTATTTATTATTTCTTGATTAATTTTTTCATTTTTTTTGAAAAAATCAATTTAAATAAAAAAATCCTTGAAAATCCAAATTATCTTTTGGAAAATTGATTTTTGACATTTCTTTAAAAATTTATACACTTAATCTTAAACAATCATATTATTAACAAATTCTAATTTTCCAAAGAAATTGAGAAATTTTTAAATGTAACATTTCAATAAAAGTGCCCAAAAATTCTTAACATTTTTATTTTTTGAAACAAGTTTAGAGTTTATTCCGGAATTTCTTATTATGAACATCAACTTTAAATGGGTATTTGATAATATCATTTATTTTCTACCAACCTTATGTTCGTTGATTCTGAAAATAAAAAAATTGAATTTTTCATATTTGGTTGGGCTGATTTGAGCGAAATGGAGTTAATTATTAAACTTTTCACGAATTATTTTGAAAAACAATCAATATAATTTTGAATGAATATTTTGAATATCTGAAAAATCTTTAAATTTGAGTTTACTTTTTTGCAACTTGAAACAAATTGTAAAATAAAAGATTTTTATGAGAAAATATCCAAAAATCATTTTTTAATAACATAAATTTTTTAAAAATAACTTTTTGGTGTGGTTCTTGAGAATAAAAAAAAAACTAAATGGCTTGACACTATTTTGTAAAAATGTTTTCCCAAAGCTGGTAAACAAAAAAAATTCAAAAATTGAAAAATCAAACGTTTAAAAAAAAAAATAAAAATTTTATTCTAAATTAAAAATTTATTTAAACAACAATATGTAAAAATCAAAAATCAATAAAAAAAAAAAAAAAAAAAAACCCGCTAATTATCTCCAATCAGCAGATCCAATTCCTCTTTTTCCAGAAAAGAGATGTTTTGGTCTGTAAGTAACGATAGATCTGTCACCTTCACCCTTTGGCATGTATCTGTTTTTCTTTTTTTCAAATTGCTTAACTGCAATTTTTCTAGCCAATTTGAGTTGAGTTTCGTCTTTGAAGCCCTTATAGCGAGGGTCAACACTTCTGGATCGCACCCTGGATCGATCTTTATTTAAGACAACACCTTGGCCGATCTGAACTTCCTTTTGGGTGTCCTGTAATTCTTTCATCATTCCCTTTCTAAGTTTTTCTCTGCCTCTTTTTGTTTTGAGATGCCTTTTTTTAGCTTGCTTCAAAGGGAGGTCTGGAAGACCCATATCTTTCAAATGTTCCTTTAGAGAGGAAATACTTTTTTTAGTATTTTTATTTGTAGGAATTGATTTTCTGCCTCTTGTTTTTTCTCTGTTCTTTTTCAAAATTTTTAACATTTTTTTCTCTCGAATTTTGTCTAACATTTTTTCTTGTGTTTGGTTCAAATCGTTCACTTCCATTTCTTGCGAATCTGCTTCCTCCATTTTTCTAATTATTTCTTCTTCTTCCTTTTCTAATTCATCTAATTTCCTTTCAATTTCAGGGTCGATAAAATCAGCAATATTCTTGCCTTCCCAAATTTCGGGAATGATATCGTCCTTCCATTCTTCATTTTCTAAGATCCATTCCTTTCGAAGATCAATATCATATTTACCATATCCTCCGTTTTGCTTTTCAAGATCTCTTGAAAGTGTTTTTTTTGGTTTCACATATCCCTTCTGTTTTTTCTTTTCTCTCATTTCCAGGATACTTTTGGGGATATTTGGTGGCCTTTCAAACTCATCACGCTTTTCAGGGATTGCGACATGTAACCTATTCAAATTTTTATCCATTTCACTTGATCTTACCTTCTTTTCTACTCTTTCGGATTTTAATAAATCACATGATTGCTCGATAACCTTGGCGATACCCATTTCTCCTTTGGAGCTAATTGCAACTAATTTTACTCTTTCGTCGCTGGCCATTAAAAATCCATCTTTTAATTCCCAGTCAATGTCCCAATTTAATTCCCTATTGAATAATGCCATGCCGAGGGACTCATCATTTTCCTGTCCAATTATCAAGTCTTTTTCTTCGTCTTCTTCGTCTAATTCTTCTTTTTCATTTTCATTTTCATTTTCATTTTCTTCTTCATCTGAAAAGGTTTCCTTTGGCAATTCCTTATCCCAAACACATTCAATGATCTTTCGTTCCTCCTGTGAGAGTTCGTTTGGCTTCCTAAGATCAATTTTTGATAAGACAAGTACAATTGGCTTGCCAACAAACAGCCTTGAAATTGAACGGAAGAGGGTAACCTGTTGATGAATGGAATAACCACACGTCTCGGAAATGTCGATGAAAAATAAAATTGTCGATTTGATATAAGCAAGTGCTGTGATTGCTTGCATTTCAATTGTATTACGCTTAATTAATGGATGGTCCAAGATACCCGGTGTATCAAGACATTGCCATCTTTGGAAATCATAATCAAAGTGACCAACAAACAAAGACTTTGTTGTAAATGGATAAGGTTGCACGTCAACGTTTGCCCGTGTGATGGTGTTCATAAAACTTGACTTACCAACATTGGGGTACCCGGTAATGATCAAAGTCCTTGTTGTGGGATCAATCGATGGGTATCTTGAAAGATGCTGTCGCACTTGTTCCAAATAGCTCAAGGAATCCTTTTGCTTCCTGATTACAGTACAAAGCCTTCCCAGTGCTGCCCTTTTTAAGGTTTTACACCTAAACAAAGAGTCTCCGTATTTAATTTGAGAAATGTAATGCTTGGCAATATGATCAACAATGTTACGTGAAATGGACATCGATCCCAAGGCAATTTTATAATGATCCCGATCATAGAGGATGTTCAGCAAATCAGAATAAAAAGGATGGATCGAATTCAAATCAGGAAAGTCATCCAAGATTTGTCCAAACTTGTCGTGGATCATCGACTGAACAGTCCTTACTTTTCGAATATAAAAATCACGAATTCGAATAATTTTAAATCCTGGTCGGATCACAGTTGGCGTTCTTCTCTGGGTCTTGTTCAACACATTATCAACAAACTGCTTTGATGGTAAGACAGCTCGGATCTTTCGAAAGTTATAATGACTCATATGCTTTTTTTTTTTTTGTTATTTTTTTTGTGTTTTTGTTTGTTGAGGAAGAAAGAAAAACAAAAAGTAAAAAAAATAAAAACAATATTTTTATCTTTTCCGTTTAAAAAAATTACGTAATTTTTTTTTTCTTCAGAAATCCAAGTTCTAAAAATTTATTTGAGTTTTCTTTGCAAAGATGGGAACTGTTTTCTTTTTTTGTATCATTTTTTTAAGGCAGTTGTGACCATCAAGTTAAAATTTGTGGTTTTTTATCCATTTCAAAAGAGGATCAGAAAATAATTGTTTTTACTTTGGATATTATTGACTTATAATTATTCAAAGTACTTGTATGATAACATATTATAAATTGTTTTCAGAATAAAATACCCACTACAGTTATCAAAATAATGCGTATACAATGACTATAATTAGTGATTCAAAATAGTATCCGTATTGATTTTTCTTCTTGTTCCTATGCAGAATCCAATTGATTATCCAAATTGTATACCTACGTTCAAATCAATTTTGAAAGTCAACTCCTTAATATGTTTAGTGATATTTAAATTATTCAGGCAATTAGTGGAAAATTTTCCAAGTTATTTTCTATTTTTTTCGAAATTATTTATTTTTTTGATGATAAATTATCAAAAAAATTAAAGATATTTTTTGAGAAATAATTTTTCAATTTGATCCTTTATTTTTAGAATTTCTATTTAAATATTAGAGCTTTAAGAAACCAGTACCATATTTTATATGGTTTTAGTGTTGGTTTCTTATATTGGTTGATGTATAGGTTTTCAATAACAAAAAGACACACTTTTTTATTTTGAAACATGTATTAAACTTTTTTGTATAGGATATTTTAAAAAAAGTATATCATTTTTAATTGAATTGTCTTACTATTAATTGTAAAATAATAAGATCGATATTTTCATTCAGCTTTCCAAAAAAAAACAACTTCTCCAAGAATTAAAACAAACCATCATAGTTCCCAATTCTATAAGAGAAAATTAATAATTTAAACTGATTTATGGAATTAAAAAAATGAAATTTTATATGATTTCAAATATCTTTTTTTGGAAAGCTGAATGAAAATTTTGTTCCATTTATTTTTACAACAAATAGTATTTCCTTTGAGAAACTTTAAACCAGTTAGCGTTTCTTCCTATCTCATGATTCATATTGAAATTTTATTTTTTTTTTTTCAAAAAAATTGATTAAATTATTTTGAAGGAGGTAAATTTGTTGGATAAAAATCAAACAAAACAAAATTAATACATACAAACAAATTTTTTTTCTGATCCAATTTAAAATTAATAAAAAAGTGAATTTGTTGGCTTTTGGTATTTCACTCTTATTATCATTCAATATTCTCTAAAAATTAAAATGGATCTTGGGAGTTCAACAGGCCAAAAAAAGAATTACCCTTAACATAGAATCCAGGTTTCATAATAAAATCCGTACTTTTCTTCTTTTATTAAATCATCTAATCTTATATTAAATGGTTTACAAGGTGAAAAATCAAATTTTAAACTAAAAAGCTTGTCCCTTTATGTTTTTTTTTTAATTTTAATTTGAATTTGTTTTTAAACTTTCATATTTTTTTCTTTTTTTTATATTTCAAAAAAACTTTTCTTTATAATTGATTATTTTCTTTTTGAGAATAAAGTTGATATTTAACCTTTTATTTTTGGGATTTTATTATTTAATCATAGAAATTTAAGAAATGCAATATCATATTTGCTTATTTGAGTTTTTGTCTGGCAATTTTATGAATAACCTTGATAGAAAAAAAGAATCACTGTTTTTAATTTTAAATACATACTTTTTTCAAATCTAAACAGATTATTCAAAAGAATATCAGATCAAAAAAAGGGGGCTTATTTTATTAATCTATGGAGATAATGAAGTCATTCGATATAATTTTCAAAATAAAAAAAAAAAAGAAGAAAAACAAATAAAATATCAATTAAAATAATTTTTTTTGATTATATAAAACTCTTTTAAAGCAATATAAAAATAAAACATAATAACCGGAATTATCAAATAATTAATCAATTGTTATGTGATTTATATGTATTATTGATATTATTTTTATCACTCTTTCGAAATGTAAGGAATTATTATCAACTACAGTATCATTTTTTAATTTGATGAATCTAAAAATAAAAATTTAGATTTTTTTTTTTTTTATATTTAAAAAAAAAAAAGAAAGTTTTTTGCATCAGTTTCATTCTTTTTTTTGGTCAACAAAAAGAAAGTAGATAATTTTTAATTTTTTCATATTTAGTGATTATTATTATTTTATCATTTTGTTTTAATTACAGTCAGTTTCACTTTTAAGGTACAAACTTTCAACAAAATTTAAAGCACAAAAAAAACTCAAATTAAGGAACAAAATTTGGAATTTTTTTTTTACAAATTATTTTGCTAGAATCCAAAATTTTGTGCCTTAATTTGAGATTTTTATTGTGCTTTAAATTTCGTTGAAAGTTTGTGCCTTAAAAGTGAAACGGACTTTATTGTTTTTTTCTCCATTTTTATTCGGAAAATTGTTGTGATTATCACTACTTAATAAAAAAATAACGATATTATAAATATGCTTTAGGTTTAGACTTCATTTCACTCATTGACGTTCACTAGTTTAAATTTGGAATCTTGTATAAAATAAATTATTTACAATTTTAGAGATAAATAAAAAGTTCTATATATTTACCACGAATTTATGTAATTGAAAATATAATATCTGATTATCTTATTAGATTAATAAGAATTTTAATCCAAAAATCTTTTGGTGAACACAAATCTTTCAATTTTTTTAAAAAAAATAATTTTTCAAACAAAGGATTGGTATCCCACAAAACAATTGTATATTGAGAATCCATTCTAGCCCAAAAATCAAAACATGTGTTTGGTTTACTATAACAAAAATCTAGATAAATACAGGGAACTCTTTATTTATCTCTAAAAAATTGTAAAAATATTATTTTTTACCACATTCCATATTTACTCTTATGTCAAAATAAAAATGAAAAAAATACTGTATTTTAAGAATCATTATACTTAAGATTCTTATAAAATAAGAGAAAGTAAATACTAACCATTAAAGTTGATATACATAAAAGAAATTTCTGGACAAATCATAAATTTCAAAAAATAAAAAAAAATGTTTAAAATAATTTTTGTGATCTTTCATTAATGAATCGCTTATAAAATTTCTCAATTAATTTCTAAAATTAGAATTTAAGCATAGAGATTCTTAGATAGTAAATGTAAAATTTTTAAATTTAAATATAAAGTCTCAATTTTTTTGAAGTTACTTTGATATTTTCAAACATCTTGTATTTAAATTAACTTACTCAAAAAAAAAAAAAAAAGAAAGAAAGAAAAAGACTTTGATGAGGTAAAAAACAAGAAAAAATTAATAAACAAAAATCATAAAAAAAAGCAGAAATAAACATTTAACTAAATTAGAAAAAATGATCAGATTTAAAAATTTGAAAATTTATATTTAGAAGAATACTTGAATTAAATTTAGAGAATATGATCTGTTTCTTCAATAAAACTGGGTAGAATCGACAAAAAATATTTTATTTTACTAACCCTCTTAAAAATAGAATTTAACAAAAGTATAGAAGATTATTTTATATTATTTTATAGAGGTCCGAAGTTGATAAGTTATATATCATTATTATAATAGTATTTTATTAGACAAAGAAAATTAATTCTTGTAAGAAAAATAATTTATTTAGGTTAAATTATAATGGAGAAGAAACAGAAAAAAAAAAAAAAACAATAAAGTAATAATAGATTAAAAAAATTATTAATTCCAATAAAAAAAAATATAGTATTGGATAATGATAATTATTTTATAACTCAAATATTATTTAACTGATTGTTTAAAAATAAAATTGAATTTTCAAAACTAAATAACAAACTATTTCTTTGATAAAAATATTATTACGAAAAAAAAAAAAAAAATGAACAATTAAAAAATAATGACAATAAGATGTTGATTTATTATCTTTAAGAATTAAATATTATTTCAATATTTTTTATAAAATCAGTATAAATGATCTACAATATATAAAAGTAATTTTATAAATAGCATTAATGAAATAATTAAAAAATTAAAATCAGAACAATCCAAAATAAGAAAGGAATTTACATTTAAATCATCAGACTGAAATACTCTAAATTGAAATATACATCAGCCACTTCTTTTTCAAATCAATTGAAATTTGAACAAAAAATATTTGAATATTTGTACTAGTGAATATAAGAGTATTATTATCAAGCTTATCTGAAAAAAGTAATATTAATTGATAAAATAAAAAAATTTTTAATTAATATTTTAAGACACCTTTAAAAGATAATTGAATACCCATTCAAAATTAAAATCATTTATAAGTCAAAATTTTTATTTTCAACATTATTAAAGAAATTATTTTCATCCAAACACCATAATTCTATATTTTCTGATTCAAGATCTATTTGAGATTGATCATCTTGAAACCCAAACGTGGATAAATTATGATTATCGGTTTGTATTATTTTTTTTTGCAAATAAGGATCAATACATTTTTCTTGTCTTCCAAATTTATTTGGATTTTTTTTATTAATATCATTCAATTTTTGATTTTTTAGTTGAGTACCATTTATTTTAGCTCTATTCTTTTTTCTGTTATTTATTTCTTTCTCTACACCCGTTTCTGAATTCTTTTTAAGAGTTTCAGTAAAACTTTTTTGAAAATTTGAGAATTGATCTTCCCCCTTCTGGCTTAGAAACTGATGAAAAAATTCATAATAGTCATCATTATTGAATTGTTTGAATATTGTGGTTTGCCCATTTTCAGAATTTTTACTAATATATTTCTTTTGCACATTCCGATTATAAAGATCATGTTTTTCTTTGTTATTTTTGTTACCCTCAATAAGATTTAAAGGCTGGTTTAATTGAGTATTTTTCCATTTTAAACTATTATTTGTTTTATGAATTATTTTCATTTTTTTCTTTTTTTTGAGTAATTGTGTTTGATTGATATTTGGTTCAGAAGTATAATTTTGGTGAAGAATGTTTTTTTCTTCTTTTTTATTATTATTCAAAATATTAATTGGTAAATTTGAGAGCAACAAAGGATTTAGGAAATTATTTTGTTGGTAATTATTAGGATAGCTGTTATTAATAACATTGTGCGAATTATTGTTCATCGATAAATTATCTAAATTTAAGAAACGCTTTCTATTATCGATTTCTTGGTTTATAGTACTACCTTGAATAATTTGGTTACATTTATTTAGATTGATCGAGGACTCCGAATTTAGATTGTTTTGATAAAAGTTATTATCAAACAAATAATTGTTGTCATTAAAATGTGTTAAACCATTGTTAATTGGAGCCCCTTTCTTTATTTCACTCTTTTCTTCCGAGACAATATTTTTGTTATTCATTTTAGATCTGATCTTCACTTCAGATCGTGGCCTAAAAACCATCCAATCCCGAGAATAGTCTCGTGAATTGACCAAATTATATGCACTTTTAATAAAACTTGTTAACCCCCTTTCAATAGATTTCTTCGATAAATCACAGAACTTTGCTAAATCTTCAACTGTGGCTCTTCTTATTTTAATATATTTGGGATACTCTGTTTTCAAGTGTTTCGTTTTGTTAAGAAAAAATTCCTTCCTCAAGTGGGATAGGAATAACCCTTCAAAATCGTCTGGTCTTATTTGAATCAACTTTTCTAATCGGTCTCTATAGGATCTTTTTGATCCGAATTCTTTTTTTAATTCATCAAAGTTATTGTTCATCAGCTGAGAAAATCTTATTAGAGAAAAAAAAAATAATAAATTATTTCATACAATTTACAAAAATTATTTTAGATAATTGATAATTTTTAAATTAAAAAAGAATTCTACTTTATTTTAATTTTAAGCACCTAAAGATGATGAAAATATTGGTTAATAAATAATTGTCATTTTAACAATAGTAATTTTTTTATTATAAAAATTATTAATTAAATAAATAACATCAAAATAATTCCCCAATTTTTTTTTTTTCTTTTCTATTAGATATTTATTATTAAAATTGTCAAATAGGCTTTAATTGTAAAACAGAAGTCAGTGTTATCATTTTATGATATTTGTAAAAGTTTTTTTTTTTTTTTATTTTAAAAAAGAAACCAAGTCCAAAAATTAGATTGATTATTGGAATCAAAATATTTTTCAAAACATCATAATAACCAAAATTTAAGAATGTTCAATTTTTACATTTTGTGATTTTAATTCTAAACTTTAGTAAAGTAAATTTTTCTAGATTTTTGTTATTGGAATAATTTTCCAATTTCTCAGAAATTGGCTTTAAGATTTTAACAATAGATATTAATTAAGTTTGAGAAATTCAGTTTAATTGATCTTTATTGATCAGTAACATATATTCATAAAAATAATAGAAATATTCACCTTTTTCACTATTATTAGACAATTTTTTTCAAAATGGATAATTAACTATTTTCTCAGTTTTAATTCTCAATTTAGATTATACAGATATCAGTTATACATTTGAATATTAATTTTTCAGGAGTGAGGAACTTTTTGAAATCTTATTACGGTTATTTTCCAATTAATAAATTAAAATTTTTATCTCAATTTCCAAAATAAAGAGTAATAATTACTGTCACATTCAAATTATCAGAGTAAAAATTTTGTCTCATAGTTAATTCAGGAAGTTTAATTTGTTGTCTAAAAATATCCTTTCTAAACGATGTTGTAAAGATCTTCGGATTTTCTTCAACTTATAAACGAGAAAAATATTTTAGAATGTGAACAAAAAATTTTCATTTTTTAATAGGATATAAATAGGAATCTATTAATTATCATTGTCAAATGATTTTTACAAAGATGTTGTGTAAGTATTGGGTTTTTGCATCCAAAAATTTGTGAGTATGAAATATTTAGGCAACTAGAAAATAAAAAATTCCTAATTTCATCTGAAAACCATAGTGTAAACAGTAACCTGTTTTAAACAAAAATTTTTTGATCTTTGGTCAAGTAAGAACTAATCTTCCGTCCTAACTTGAGGCTAACAATTGAAAAAGACTTCTAAGATCGATTTGATCATTTTATTATAGTACTTCTTTTTGAAGTTTCTACATACCAAAAATTCTTCTTCTTATCTTTTTTCAAGTATTGCAATACCCTTTCGTGGAGCGGAATTTGTTCTTCCACAATAAATACAAATATACAACTTGAAAAAAAGAAATACCTACAAAATAAAACCATGATCAAAAATTAAATCTATTGTTTCGAAAACAGATTTTTCTGTCAAAAATAAAAAAAGTTGAAGTGAAAGTTTTTACCTTATATTTGGCAAACAACCTTATTCCATCGACCAAAAACCCATCAACAAGCCATTTATACCTTTCTATCAATAAAAGAAGAGTTGACCAACATTTACAAAAGCTAGAATTTATATTTCTACAAAAAGTTGAAGAAAGTTAAAAAAAAAACAAGATAATCTTGGTCAAAATTTGTGAGAAAATTATTTGATTATTGGACAAAAGAACCAAATAAAAGAGTACACTAACTACCAATCCATTCTAATTCACATAGAAAATTCACAATCCATAACCCATTCAAAAAATGAAGAAAAAAAAATTATTTTTTATAAAACTAATTATTTTTAACTTTAAAATGAGTTTTTTAAGGAGAAATAAAAAAAACAAAGGTGAAAAGACCGACAAAAAATCTAAAAAAAGCTCAAAAAAGGAGAAGAAACCAAAAAAAGAAAAAAAATCAAAGAAAGACAAAAAATCAAAGAACAATAAAAAGACAAGGAGAAAATCAAAAAGGTCAAAAAAATCAAAAAAGTCTGATGTTAGTGACTTGCCACTTCCTGACATTGATGGTACATTTCTTTTTTGTTGCAAAAAAAAAAAAAAAAAAAAAAATTCTTTTTGCACCAGTTTTGGGCTCCCTTTATATTTTTTTTGCATCTAAATCTCTTTTCTTTATACTTTTTTCTTTTTTTTCTATTCTCTTCATGAATTGAACAGATCTCCCAATGGATCTTCCAGAAGATCTACCAGATATGCTCGATGATCTCCCAGAAGATCTTCCTGATCTCCCAGATTTAGATCAAGACCTACCACAAGATTTGGTTTGAAATTTTGTTTTTCTAATCAAGTCTCCTTGTAAAAATAAGCTTTTTTTTCACTCATATCTTTTTATTAATCCTTTTTCACAATTAAAATAGCCAAGTATTGAATCAACAGAACAAAAGAAAAAACCAAAATGTTTGTATTTTCTTCTGAACCCTTAATTTTTTTTTTTTCTTCCAAATAAGAATCACTCAAATTTTCTCAAACTATTTTTTTCAACACAAAAACAACAATTTTCCAAACTTCCCTTACCTTCAAATATTTGAATTAAAAAAATAGCCAAAGTAAATACAGGAGGGGGAAGTATTCAAAACAAATTAGCAATGTTTCAGCAGCAATCAGAACCAAAAAAAAATCCACAACTTGATAAAAGAAAAACACTTGCAACCACAGGAGGTATCCAAAATAAATTGGCAATGTTTCAACAATCAAAACTTCAAAGAACCCAAACAGACAAAACTACAAATAACAAAAATGGTTCGTAAAACTTTTTTTTTTCATTTTCTTTTTTTTTTTTTTTTATTTATTTTTCAAAAGTATTTTTGTTTCTGAAAAGAACACAAACAACAAAACCAAAAAAAGTTTAAAACAATACCAAATTGTAGAAGAATAATTTTTCTCAAATATACAAATCAAAAGAATCACTCACGTGATTATTCAAAATATATTTTCCATGCACTTTTCCAAGAAAATGCAATGGGATGTAAGAAATGTGTCAAATTTTTATTAATCAGGATCTTCAAAATTAAAAACTACTTAAGAACTGTCTGAGTCTGATGTTCTCAAACAATTGAATTTCACCCTGTTCAGTATTACGCTTTTAATTGTTTATTTGTTGAATGTTATTTAACATTTACAAAATTTTGATTTAACTGGGAAGAAATATAAAGCTAAAACAAAATTTTCAAAGATTTCTCGGACAAACCCCAATCAAATAGATTTTTTTTAGCCTTTCATGAAAAGATCAGTCGATATTATATTCCAGTATTTTTATCGGCTAAACTCTATAAGACTTGAAAATATAATTTATGTGCAACTAAGTATTCTCGAATTTTGATTTTCAAATTAATCAAGGCCAAAATTAAAAGCAATTTTGTTCACAAACAAATGAGATTAGGGGACGATTCACGAGAAGGAAAAAATAAATTCCGAAACTTAAAGTTGGCCAAAACTACATAATGAGTTTAGGATAACTATCTTTTCTTAATTTACAGAAAATTATCATAACTTTTTAAAAATAATTTATAAAAGATGAATAACTGAAATCCAATAAGATTCGAATACCCCCTTTTTCAAAAATACCGACTTTTGAAAAAAACGCCTATTCTCGGGATATTTTTTTTTTTGAAATAAGTCACAACGAACGAACTTTTATATTGAATATTAAGAATGCAAAAATAATAAATGTTAAAACAATTTGCAGAAAAAAACAGGGAATATATGCCCTTCGCTACAATTTCGGGATTTTCTATTTTTCCTAAATCCCAGCAATCAACACCAAAAATAATATTGGCTCTTGTGTGAATATTAAAAATTGTTGGGGAATTGTTGATCAAAAAAACTAAGAAAAAATTTTTCAAAGCGAAAAAACTGGAACATTTTTTACTTTTTGTTGAAAACATATAATTAAAAATCTATTAATTTGGAATTGAATGAAGAGTTACTAATTGGAAATTGAATTTAAAAAGGTTAAAAAGGTTTAGATACTCTGTTTTTTGATCAGAAGAGATTTATACAAAATAGATTTGTTTTAAAAAACGATATGCCTTGAAATTCTACAATTTTTCGAAAATAAGAGGGAAATTTATTTTTTTTGGAATAAATATTTTGAAAAAAACCATTTCAATTTCAAATTCTAAAGTAAAAAATGGAATTCAGGGAAGAGTAAGACTGGAAAGTTGTGTTTAATTCATTTTATTGAAATGAAAAATTTCAATAAAAAAAATTCAATCTTCAATATACATCGAGGATTTGGTAACCATTTACATTACTGAGATTTACTTTTTGGGATTATTTATTACCAAGTGGATTTTAAATATTACAAATACACATCGGGAATAGAACCATTTGTAACTTGAATGATTGATAGTAGTTAGATTTTATCTTTTTTTTTGACTGAAGAAAATAACAAAAAAGTTAATTTATTTCCTCGACCCATAGAAAGAAGAGTTTAATTTCAATTTTGGCTTTAAAATTGTTTTGTTTTAGTGGTGTGTATTCCACTTGATACAGAAAAAAAAGGAGTTGTATTTTTTCAAGAAAAAAATTCCAATGAAATTTCAATTTTCTTCAAAAAAATAAAATTGTTTTCTTTATTTGTTCGAATTTTGATAGAAAAACTAGCTATTTCGCTCTATTTGGACTGATCTTTAAATTAATTTGATTTTAGTAACTAAAAAATAATAAAACATTGAAAATATTTTTATTATTTTTCAATTTTCAGCTAAACATTCTGGTTTTTTTTGAACCAAAATATTGAATCAAGAACTGTTTACACAATATTCTAATCAAATTTAGATGCTTATATTCATTAAAAAAAATTCTTTTTAAAAAAAAATTATCCCTGTATATTAAGACATATATTAAAACACAAACATGATTAAAAATAAAATGATAAAAAATATTCCAAAAACAGGAAAAAAATCAATTTTTTCAATTTAATTTAGCAATATCTTTTGAAACTAATATTTTATTTTAAAATTGAAAAATCTGATTCTTTTTAGACTATTAAAAAAATAGATTGAAAATTATCTCTCCACCAAGCCAAATAAAATTTTAAAAAATTTTACAATTAAAAATGAAAAAAATATTACTGAAAATTTTCATTTTTTTTTCAATTCCCATTAATATCTAATAAAGTTGTAAAGCTTTTTCAAAATTGTTATATATAATAATGCTAAATTATCTGAGTGTATTTTAAAAATACAAAATTTAGAGATTTTTTTTTGAAAAAATTTTCCGAGTTATGTAGTGTTTGAATATGATTTGGATTATTTATTGTTAAACCTAAATTTGAGAATGGGTTGCTGGAAAAAAAAAAAACAGGATAGCTATTGACATTACTATTATTTGCAGTTTAAATGGAATAAAATTTCAACAGATTATTATCTTTTTTCAATTCTTCAAATATTACTTTCATTGAGGATTCTTAGTTTACCCAATTAGTACCAATAAAAATTGAACCCACGAATAAATAGAGACCACAAATTATAATCTTTATCTGTTGTAATAAATGAGTAACAAAAAAAAAGGATATTAAAGTGAAAAATTTTCCCCATTTACTATTCAAATATCAGTAAAAAATTTTCGAATTCAAAGCTATTTAATAGTAAATTTTTGATTAGGATTAGCAAAAAAAAAAAAGAATACTGTTTTAGAGATTAAATAAAAATGCTTTGAATCAAATTATTAAAATTTCAAAAAAAAACCAAAGTTTTAAATTTTTAATACTTTAAAGAATTTTAGTTCAATGGAAAATCAATAAATATGAAGTTAGAAATAAAAGTAATCTGGAATGATGGTCAAATCCAGATCTTCCTGAACAGAGAATTTGAAGCAACAACTCTTCATACTATTTTTTACATAAATGTCAAATTATGAAAGTAAAATGTTAGATTTACAACCTGGAATTTTCAAAAATTGAAAATGTCCTTTCGTTAGAATTTAGCTCCAAAATATTTTTAGTTCGAAATATAAATATTAATCTGAAAAACCGAAAATTGAAAAAAAAATTCAATATTAGTTTTTTTTATTTCAAAAAAATGGGATAAAATTTTCATTTCAACTTCCTCGCCTTTAAGCTAAAATTTTACACTTTTTTAAAATAGACACATCGTTAAAATTGTTCTTTTATCTCTCTACTACACTCCATTCCAAAACTTTGGACATACTTGAATTCAAAAATAGGCAATAATAAAACTTAATTTTCTGTATTTTATTAAACATAATATTAAATCATGTTTAAGTTACCCGTTATTACTGTTTTTATATGCAATCATTTTAATCCAAATAAAAGAAAAAAAAAAAATAAAAATTAAAAAATCAAAATTGGAATGTTGTCAAAATGATTAAACAAACAGAAAAAAAACATTGTATGGCTTAAATTTGTTTAAATTTAATGATCAATTATCGATCAATCAAATGGTTAGATAAGATACATCCACAACTAATCTTCTGTGATTTTTCTATATAAACTAACTCAACACTAACCTTCTATCAAACATTGAAAAAAAATTTATGATCGAACGAAACAGATTATGTAATAGAAAAAAAATAAATGAAAACAAAAAACATTAATAAATTGATAAATTTTAAAGAAACAAACGAGAAATTTTTTTTTTTTTGAAATATTAACAATACTACCAACTTTGTTGTTATTTGAGATCAAAAAAAAAAAAAAAAACAAAGCCATAAAAAGTGAATTTTAAAACAATATTAAAATGTGCACTATTTTTTTAGATTTTGTTTTAACAAAAATTTTTAAAAAATAACAAATAATCCATTTTCAACATAGTTGGATTTACACAATCTACATTACATTTTTTTTTGTATAAATTTTGAAAATTAAATATTTTTTCCTCTATGGAGATTGATATTAAAAGAAAGGCCTCAACACAACCAAAAAGAATTCAGAAAATCACCCTAAGCCTAATTTAATCAAGTTGTCATGATTTTAATTTTGATAAGAATAAATTTAAAATCAGTTAAGGAACTTTTACATTTTGGAAACGGTTATTTCAATAGTAAAGTTTAAATTTAATCTCGATAACAATTTTTTTTCATCGATTCTACCTTTGGAGTTACCATATAAGAACAAAAGATAATAAGCTTAATTTCAAAAATAGTGTCAAATTTTTCATCAGAAAAAAATTTCTTTAATTGTATTTTTTTTTTTGAATAATAATGTATTTGAATAAAGTGTTTAAAGATAATAACCAATAAAGATTAATAAATAAAAATATAGTGTAATGATTTTATTTTTTGAAACACAAATGAAAAAAGAAAAAAAAAATAATAAAAAAGTTTGCCACTAATTTGGAAATTTGGTTTTATGTTTTAAGTTTGCAAAATTTAACAATTATAAAAACATCTTTTCTTTTAAATTATTTTTATATCTCTGTTTAATATATTAATATATATATATATATATATATATATATAACTCCTTACAAACTAATAGAGCCAAAAACCAAAAAAAAAAAGAGTAAATACTGTCGATTTTAATGATCGAAAAAATGCAATTGCAAACATGTTTGGAGGTGGTTTTAACCCTATGGCAAGACCAAAATTTCCTGTCAAAAAAAAGGATCCTGATCTTGTTAAAGTGAAAACAGAAACAAAATCCATTCAATCTGAAAGTTCAAATACAGCACAAAAAGAAATCTCATCCAAGGTTGATAAAATTATCAAAATAACAAGCTCTGAAAAAACAAAATTAAAACTTGAAGCAATCTATGATTTTGAAGCTGTTTTGGATGGAGAAATTGCCTTATCCATTGGTGATAAAATTTGGTTTATTGAAATGGATGACGAGGATTGGGTTGTTGGAGAAAAAATTGATTCGGAAGAAAGAGGATTTTTCCATAAAAGTGTTGTTATGAAATGTAAAACTGAGGCACAGATCGCGATGGAGAAATTGGCATTAAAATCCGAAAACTCCACAAGGCTACAATCGGTCAGACGGCCAACATCTGGAACGAGAAGAAGAAGGCCGCCTTCAAACAGGAGAAGGCCACCTCAAAAAAAGAAGTTTTTGAAAAAGAAAAAAAAAGTTAAAAAAATTGAGGATCCTTTTGAACATTTAAAATTTGGTTCAAAAGAAAAAGAGCCAGTTATTGATCGCACCTTAAGAATGCCAGAAGAAGAGTTACCACAAGACGAGTTAGAAGGATTTGAAATTATCGATGGACTGCCAGAAGAATTGCCAGAAGGATTACCAGAAGGATTACCAGAAGGATTACCAGAAGGGATACCAGAAGGATTGCCAGAAGAATTACCAGAGGGGTTACCAGAAGAGTTACCAGAAGAGTTACCAGAAGAATTACCAGAAGAATTACCAGAGGGGTTACCAGAGGGGTTACCAAAAGAGTTACCAAAAGAGTTACCAAAAGAGTTACCAAAAGAGTTACCAAAAGAATTGCCAAAGGAATTGCCTAAAGAATTGCCAAAAGAATTACCAAAAGAAATACAAGAAAAAAAAAAGGATCTTACAAAGAAGGATAAAAATACAAAAAATAAAGTTTCTTTACCTATAATCCAAGGCAGAGAAGATTCTGTTTCAGTAATCATACATAATAATCAAATTTGTTCAATAAAAAATATCCCAGATGGAATTGTTGAAATAACTTGGTTAAAACAAAAGGAAGAAGTAGAAAAAATGTCATCTTCACATCCTCATGCTTTAATTATTGTTCTCGACAAAGAAACAGGAATTCTTGATTCAGTCTTTCATGGATCTTCTCAAATTCCATTTCAAATCAAATGCATTTAAGAAACAGTTTTTCAACTCAAAATGATCATACATATTTCTCTATTATTTATTTAAAATTTTTCTATTTTATTTTTTTTTTTTTTTTCTTCTATTTTAATTATTATCTTTTTTATACCATAAATCCAATTTATTGATTTTTTGAGTATCTTATTTCAAAAGATAGACCTTTTCAGAATAATATTTTTTTTCAACAAACTTTTATACACAACAAATTTATGATAAAATTGATTTTTTGAATATTTTTCATCAAAAATTTTTTTATTTTTCAAGTTTTTTCAATTTGTTCAAATAACAAAAGAATTCGCAAATGATTACTCTTTATTTTTTACGATTTAGTTCTTTGAAAACAATTTTGAAAAGCAAACCAATCAAAAAATTAAACAAAAGGAAGTTCTTTTATTAATTGATTCAAATTTTAAAAGATAATTTCTTCAAATTGTGTACTAACCAATTGAACCCTTTTGGGACTTTTTTCTTAATTTTCAAATTATTTTTCCAAAAAAAAATTAAAACTTGTATTAAAGTATTCAACTAAATAAACCTTATATTAAATTTTTTGTACAAATGAAAATTAAAATAATAAAAATTTTATGATTATAATTGTTAGAAACTCAATTTCAAACTTTTGAATACAATTAAAATAAGTTATAAGAATAAAAATACTAAGTTACTATTCTATTTGGTAATAATTTTGAATTTAAAAACTATAGATTTCATTTTTTAATTTTTCTGTAATTCTTTATAATTTCTTTTTATCCAGTTAAGTAATCTGTTTGGTTAGATCTGGTGTTTTTTGATGGTTGATAGAAGGTTAGTGTTTGGTTTAGTAAGATATTAAAGACAGGGAATTAATTTATGATATATTATCATTTGATAAAACAATAAATGTTGGTGAAATTTCAACAAATTTGTAAATGCTTTTTTTTATTCAGCTCGTTTCATTATTTTGTGTACACCAATTTTTATTTTTTTGGAAACACAAATTTTTTTTTTTATTTTTGGATAAAAATGGTTACTTTTAAAGACATTAATAATGGGTAACTTAAATGTGATTTGATATTAGGTTTTACTCAATTCAATAAATTATTCTGATTTTTTGCTGATTTTTGATTACTGGTGTGTAGAGAAGTTGTTATAATTGAGTTCATTTTAAGGATTTTTCTCAATTAATTTTAATATAATTATAAAAAAAAATTAAAAAAAATCAATTTTTAAACAAAATCAGTATAAAAAGTTTTATAAAAATATTATCAAGGTATAGAAATTGGTATATTCCATCAGGGTAAAATATCGCCTTTAACATTTAATATTATTTCACATTACTTTTTATTGGGATTTAAAATCATTAATAAATCCATACAAAGATTAGTTGATCAAATAATTTTGAATACTAAAGGGAAAAGAAAATCAATAGAAGGAATAAACATTGTATATATATTAAATAGTAATTAAATTTGGATCAAAAGTTAACCTATAAAATACATAAATTTTACAAAATAAATTAAGTTTCAATTATTTAGATGTAATCTTGTAAATTTTCCAATATAAATTCCAATTCATCAATTTTGACTTGCAAAGTTTAATTTTTGAAAATAATAATAAACATAATAATGAAATACAGAATTAAAACAAGAGATAATGAAACTTTCTTAAAAACGAAAATTATAAAAAAAATTATAATGAGTTATTGAATTCTACTGCGTTGTAGGGTTTTTTAATTATAGAACAAAAAAGAAAATTTTTGAAATTTTCAGTTTATTACTTGATTTGAATAAAAACTATGCACTCTGCGACACTCCACAGCACTTGGCGACACTTGACGACACTTTTAAAAAATATTTGAAAAGAATAAAAACCAAAAACAAATATATTTAAAAATCAAAGATATTTAATTTATCCATCAAGCTCAACAATTCTAAAATTCAGAACACTTACTAACTTTTTAAAAAGATATTATTATGCAATTAAAAAAAAAATTCAAATAAAATTTGTCCTTTATGTTTAAAATGTGAATAAAAAAAAAATAATAAAATATATTTATAATTTTTTATGGGTATTTCCTATCCTATGAAAATGTTAAATTAATGTATTTCGAAATACATTAACAGAAATAATTAAACTTTAATAAAATAATTTTAACTACAAGATAATTTGAAATTATTTTCATTAATAAAAATTCGTGAGATATATGATTTCACGCTTACATTTCTGAATTGGAATTTAAGTCTAAGAACAAATAAGGGGTAATTTACACTTCTTTTTCAATAATTCACAAAATAAAAACAATTTTTTTCATTTATTTAATTTCTAGAATTTTCTAAAAATGAAACTATCAAAGGATTTAATAAACCCTAAAATTAGATCTAAAAAATAAAAAAAATAGAATATTAGATTGGATTAGAAATTTTTTTTAAAATGAAATATTGAAAAAAAACAAAATTATAAAAGTTTAATAAAAAATGAGATTCAAATTTTCAAAAAATTTTGAAATACCAATCAAACAAAAATTTCAATTTCTAAAAATTTTTTATAAAATAACCAAGAGAAATAGTTGGAAAAAGCTAAGAATTTAATAATCATAATTATTTTTTTCTTCTGTTTCTATATTTTGGACTTCTACTTCTACTTCTACTTCTGCTTCTGCCTCTGTTTCTACTTCTACTTCTGCTTCTGCTTCTGCTTCTGCTTCTGTTTCTGCTTCTGTTTCTGCTTCTGCTTCTGCTTCTACTTCTGCTTCTGCTTCTACTTCTTCTGTAATATTTTCGTTCATGATAATTTGGGGATCTATTGTTATATCTTGGGCGATAAGAATTATTTTGAGAAAATCCAAACCTTCTACCTCTTGAGGTTTCATAAAAACCTTTGAAAAATAAATTTATGAAAATTGATTCGAAATATTATGAGAACAAGTTACATAAATTATTGAAAAAATTAAAAAAGATTAATAATAAGAGAAAGTATTATAAAAATATGGAATGTTTGTTAAAAAAATTTTTTTTTAAATACGCATATATTTGACACACTATTTATTATTTTGTTTTTATTATTCATCGTTTTATAAATTTCAAAAATTAATTAATCAATTAATTATAATTGAATTGATAAAACAATTTTTATTTAAAATTGTGTAAATTTTAAATATATTGTTGTATTTTCTTTTGTTAATTTGAATTGATTTATTAATATTATTTATCAATTAAAATAATAATAATAATATTGTGGATAACTCTTAAAAGGAAAAGTGGGAAGAGAGTGAGAAAGACTATTTGATTATTTTTTAAATAAAATAAAATTAATTATGGATGAAGTATAAGTTTTAAAAAATGGCCAAATTTCAACATTGTTCAAATTCTATATTTTATAAAAATCGTATTTTCTATTAAAATTTATTGCAGATTGGTTTTTTAAAACTCCTTTTTTTTGGGATATGTGAGGTATACTAGAGTATCTCAGTTTTGGATGTTTGGAGGGGGGTAATTAAGAAAGGAATTAGACTGTTGCAACTTGTGCTAAGGGGTAAAAATTTCCCACCTAACTTTTTTTGTAAAAATTAGTTTTGAAAACATTTTTAAAAGTATTTAGTATTGATAGTTTTAATATTTTTATATTTTCTACAATTTTAGAAATTGAATATCAAAAATCACAAAAAAATATTTTTTATTTTTACTCTCAAAGCCATGAAAAACTTTAGAGCAAATGAAAATAATCAAGAAACTCTTCAAAACTACGAAAAAATACAAATTGACTATTTTTGAAAATTTACCATTGTGGAATAAAAGTGAAACACAGTTTTTAATTGGGAACCTTACTGAAAATGAAAAGTAAAGTAAAATTAAAAGAATAAATAAATAAATAAAGGCAAAATGAAGGATTCAGCACAATAAAAGTTTTTTTAATACTATCTTTTTAGTATGGGGTTTTTCTTTGATTGATTGATCAATTATTAAAAATTTGTTGAAAAAATTGACTATTTTTGAAATCTCAAAAACCACACATACAATTTCGATAAGAAAGTAGATTTAAATTGTATTTGTTGGGTTGATTGAAAATAATATAATGGGTTATTATTTGAAGTTAATTGGTTTCTTCTTTTAATTGATTTTACTTTGAATTTTCAGTTATGTTCCCAATGAAAAACTGTGTTTCACTTTTTTTCCTGCTTCACTTTTTTTTCCAAAATAGTTATAATAGACCCTTAATAATCGGTATATCAATATAAGATATTTTCAAAAAAGTGGGATATTTTTTTTTTACGTTTCATATAATAAACTTTGTTTCAGTCAAAGTGGCCCAACATTTTTTTCAAATATCAATTATTTTTTATAATTGACCTTTGAAGAATAAATAAAAAATAATTAGAATAATAAACATCAAAGAATAGTTGGTATATGTCTGAAAGAAAACTAATTAATCAATAGATTTTTCTTCAACATGACTAATCAAAATTATGAAATTTATTGCGCTTGTCGGGAATTTTTTATCAAAGCCCTTATGGTTAGAAAACTTAAGGTAATAAAGAAAAAATAATAAAAATAAAGTGAAAACAAAAATTTTTTTAAATAGTAAAAAATATATAAATTCGTGCACCCAGTACCCCACTCTGAGAGTCGTGGAATACCAACTATTAATCACGGAATGTGGAATTTTTATCTATAATCGATAAACTTTCTATCGGGTTTTTGCTCCTCCTGTGTATTCTGGGGGGGTGTGTCTAGGTTTTCCAGAATTAGAAAGAATTTAGAAAAATCAAGGATTTTACTAAATTCTTTCAAATCCTGGAAAACCTAACGACAGTGGATAGTTTCTAATTTGGTCATGAAAATGATAAATTTATTTTTTATATATATTTTAATTCTTTTTCTTCTTCTCTTTTTTTTATTTGATGGTTTTTCTTTAATTACTCCTTTCTATAAATAAATAAATAAAAAATCAATAGATTTTACTTAAAAATAGAAAAACCCAAATTCTTGGTTCCCTATTGAGAAAAGCAGCAATGTTCATTTTGATCTTCTATTGAAGATCCAAATAAAATCCCAATAGAAATAAATATTATTTCTCTACAATTATTTTTACTGTTTCAGTAACATTAGAATAACACTTTTTTACCAAGTGACAATCGATCCTGCTAATAAAAAAAATTCCAAATGAATTACGTAAAATAAAAAAAAAAAAAAAATTGGGTACTTTTTTTTCCAAGATATATTCCAGGTGAATTTTTTCTTGGTTTTTGTCTTTTTGATAATTCCACAATAATTGGCTGTCGGTCAAGTTCTTTATCGTTGAGAATAGATATTGCTTCATTTGCTTCTTCAACTGAAGACATTGTAACAAATGCAAATCCTCTAGATATATTTGTTCTGGGCTCTCGAACTAAATAGACGTTAAGAACATTCCCCGCCTTTTCAAAAAAATGTTTAAGGTCGTCCTCATTAACACGATATGAGATCCTTGTAACATATAAGCAGGTTCCAACATTTTCGCTATTTCAAAAGTACAGTTTAAGAGGAGACATGCACATGGGATTAATTATTTTTGTTTTTTTATTAAAGTTAAAGATTTTAAATAAGATCGCATTTTTTTCACTTTCTTGGATACTTTGTTAATGCTAATATCCTTACAAAGTTAGAAATATTTTATTTGTTAGTGTTGGAATTATTGATATATCGAAAAAAAAATAATTAATTTCACTTTGATAGTAATATATATATATATATAGATAGATAGATAGATAGATAGATAGATAGATAGATAGATATGTCTGTAAACCACTTTCAATAAATATCACATGTTCTTAAAATAAATGAAATAGAAATTCTTTTAAGTTTCAGATAGAGAGATTAGCAAAATATTTATGTTTTAGCATTTATTTATTAATCTTTTTCATTCCTTGAAATAAATTAATCTTCTTTTTTAATTAAAACAGGAATTGCTTTTCAAATTTTGAATTTACTTTTATGATGCATTTTTCAACTAAATAAAACAAAAAAAATCATGGTAATACCCACAAATTTCGATAATTTAGAGACCTTTTTTGAATAGAAAAATCACAGAATTTTCATTTTAATTGTTCACCTCAAAAAAATAATTTTTCACAAAAAAAATTCACAAAAATATAAAAAAAGTTGAATTGATTTTTTAAAAATTGATAATACAATAAATTTTGCCCACTTTCAACTGTTGTTCCATTTATTGTGAGTTTTTGTTATCAATTCACAAATTATTGTATGAAAACTTGTCAAAACTATTTTAAAAAATAAAAATTTATATTGCTTCAAAGATTCTATTAAATTTATAGAGGTGTACGAGAAATTATGTTTTAAAAAAAAGTCACAATTACATTCTCTATTTGTGAATTATCTGAAAAAATGTTCCCATTTTTGTGATTCTTTTTTGAAAAAAAGAGATCTCGAAATATTTGATATTGGTGATTCATCCGTAAATAAATATTTATTTTCAAGGTATGTATATTAACACTGAAATAACAAAAAAATGTTTTTTCATTTTCTTTAGCAAATTTTTGTTTTTCAATTTTTTTTTTTTTGTGAATATTTATGAAAGGTTCATATCAATTTGGGAATGATATGATGCTTTTTAAACAGCAACATATTTTCAAAAAAAAAAAACAAAAAAAAGAAAAATATTTTCCAATGTTACTGTTATATAAAAAAAAAATGCTACATGCTAAAAAAAGTGTAATATTTTTTTTGTGAAATATTAAAAATTTAATTAAGAACTTCAGTAAAAATGATCAAAATCACCAGAATTTTTTAGTAGTTAATAAGAATTTAAATGGGTATTAAAATCCTTTAAGAAGCATAGTATCTAACTTTAATTTTTCTTCATTCCAATTACATCAAGATCCTTCAAATAGAATGTCTTTAAAATCAAATTACTTTTTTTTTGATTGTAAAATCTTGTAAAAAATAAGTAAAAAGTGCATTTTTATGGTCAATTCATATCTGGTGCATTACGGTTTTCAAATATATCCCTTAATATTTAATCTGAATTATTTTGTTAGTACTTGATGAAAAACTTGGTTCTTGTTAAAATAAAACAATTGTGAAAATGATCAATTTTCTGATTTTTCGATTTTTAATTGTAAATCACAAGAAACATTAAAAATTTATTTTTTGAAAAAATTAGCATTGAATATCAATACTAATGATTTAATACCAACAATTAATTGGTATAAAATTCAAAGTACAAAAACAAGAAATAATTTTTTTTAATATAAAGTTTAAAATGAAAAAAATCAAAAATAGTGATAATTCTTCATTTTTGGAGATCAATTAAGATTTAGTTTTACAATAATCTTTCGATTTTTAAGACATTCTATTTGAAGGATCTTGATGTAATTGAAACTAAGAGAATCTAAGTTAAATGCTATGCTTCTTAATGGGTTTTAATCCCCATTTGGGTTCTTATTCACTACTAAAAAATTCTGGCGATTTTGATCATTTTTACTGAAGTTCTTAATTAAATTTTTAATATTTCACAAAAATAATATCACACTTTTTTTGGCATGTAGCATTTTTTTTGGCAACAGCAACCAAATTTTTATTGAACCTAAAAAATAAGCCTGCCAAAAGTCAATTAAAGTGAGATGTCTATAGAATACTCATTTAATTGTTTGATAACCAAAGGAGATCTAACTTTTTTTGAAAAAAAATTAGGGTTTTATGGAGGTTTGCTCGGATTTTGGAAAATGATATTTTTTTTCTTATTTTTTGATTGATTAAATATTATTTTGGACAAGTATAATTTAATTAATCATCATTCTAAGAAGTATGTTAGTTATAATTTTCAGAGTTTGATTCAAAAATATTACAGCTGTTCCAAACCTAGTGTGAAATCTTTGATAAGTAGAAAATTCATTTTCTATCTCACACTTTTCTTTTTATGACAAGATTTTATGGTTATATGAAAGCCTATTACAACCCGTGAAATTTTATAATAGAGCAAAAATTTCAACTAGAGAATAAATTAAAATTTGATTTTTTCACTTCAAACCTTTCTAAGTGATCAATAATTTAAAAAAATTTTTAGGTTTTTGGTGGATTTTCATTAATTTCTAAATACCTTAAAATCAAAAGGCGGGACTATTTTAAAGAACCTATTAAATTGGATCTCCATTCTTGGGAATCTTTGTTTTGGATTTTTGAATTTATTTCATTAGAATAAGATTTTTTTCTCAGTTTTATCACAACAAAAATTTTTGGAAAAAAACCTTGGTCAAATTACTAAATTTTGTAAATGATAGCGTATATCCGAAGATTTTTTTTTGTATTTGAAAGAGACGAAAAAGTCAATTTCTAAAAATGACAAACCATTGTGAAAAAAATTTGGGTAATTAAAAAAAATTGGGTCAGTCAAAAATTTGTTTTCGTTTTTTAAATAATAAATATTAGCAAAATGGTTTTTGATCAAAGTAAAATTTTATGAACAAATCTTACATTTAATAAAAACCAAAGTCACTATCAATAATAATTTTCAAATACAATATTATCTTGTTGCATTTTGAGCTTTTAGAATTACTATGGAACTCTAAAAAAAAAAAATTTACTTTTAATTGTAAACTTTACTAAAAATGTTGATTTTTTCTTTATTAGATTACATTCCAAGATCAAGTTAATCATTGTTTGGGAAAACCAAAAATTAATAACCATTTTAAATTAAGGTTTGTCTATGGGGATTTTAAGAATTTAAATGGTTTCTGAAATCATGATATTTCGGTATTTTGAAGTTTTGATTGTAAACATTAGTGGAAAACAATCTCTTTCGAAAAAACAGCTTTTTTGGAAGATTTTATTATTCAATTTGATTTAAAATGTCATTCAAGATTAACCGTGATAGATTTGCGTTCATTAACAATGATAAATATCTTATTAAATTAATAGATTTTAATATTTCCTATTAAATAGTTCTCTTATTTTTAGTAAAGTTGACAATTAAAAGTAAATTTTTTTTTTTTTAGAGTTCCATAGTAATTCTAAAAGCTCAAAATACAACAATTTAATTTTACTTTTGAAAATTATTATTGATAGTGACTTTGGTTTTTATTAAATGTAAGATTTGTTCATAAAATTTTACTTTGATCAAAAACCATTTTGCTAATATTTATTATTTAAAAAACGAAAACAAATTTTTGACTGACCCAATTTTTTTTAATGAACCAAATTTTTTTCACAATGGAAATTTCAGATTAGAACAAATTTTTGTTTATTGAAAATGCAAAACCATTGTATGATAATAAACCTTTATAAATGTAAATATACACCAAATTTCGGGAAAGCATTTGCTTTGTAAAGAAGAATTGATTTCGATCTCATCAAAATTTGATAAAAAAAGATCATTATTGAGAAACCTGCCTCGGTGACACTTCTTTTTGAAAGGTATTTTTTCACTGTTTTTTACTTTCTAAACAAAATTAAATTTTTATGTTGTGCTTTACTGTTATTTGAATTCTAAATGGGACTAAATTTTCACTTCCTTTTCCATATTTTTCTTTTTTCCAAAAGATATTTCCAAGGAATAGGTTATGATTTGTGTTATCATTTTATTTGTTTGGTTCTTTTTTTATTGTTTGCATTATGAACTTTGGGTCAATAAAGAATCCTTAACGTAAGAATTTTGAACTGAAAACTTTGAAAATGAGGTGAAATGTAACCCCATTTATATTTCAAATACCAGTATTTGTTTAAAGAATATTTTGATGAGAAAACGAATTCTTTGTTTTTTCCTGTTACTTGTTAGTTTCAAAATCAATAAAAAAGACATCAAGTATGAAAAAGTATGTAATGGATTTTTAAAAAAAATGAATAACGATTTCTTACGAATTAGGACTTCTTCTTCTTCTTCTTCTTCTTCTTCTTGGTGGAGAGAAACTAGGACTACGGTGACACGATCTTCGGTGTGTTTCCCTTTTTTTGTCTTCGTGCCTACGAGATGATTTATAATCTTTTTCTCTAGATCGAGATTCTGATCTTTCTCTTTCTTTACTTCCTTCTTTTTCTTTACTTCTTTCACGACTTCTTTCTCTTTCTTTATTCCTTTCTCTATTTTTTTCATTTTTTCCACGATCATACCTAGGTGAGCGAGACATCTTCCAAAGTAATAAAAAACGAAAAAAAAAAAGTTATCAAATATGGTAAAAATTAAAAAAATGATTAAGAAACAAAATTTAAGAAGATCACTACTTGGAACAATATTTTTTCAGATTGGTTTACACTATCAAAGTATTAATATTGATGACCCAACATTAAATAAGAATCTATTTAAAATATTTCAAAATCTTTTGGGTTTTTAAATAAGGTACTTATCTCTATTAAATTTTTTTACCTAAAATCCATAAAGATTTATAGTATTTTTTTCCAATTACTTAGATTTGAAAACCTCTGTTTATTTTCAATATTAAATATATTTCTTGATAAAGAATCCTTATTTAGGTTTAGGTTAAAAAAAAAAATTATAGAGATAATTCCCTTAAGGCACAAGTACAAAAAAAAATCTTCAAGTAAATTTAATAGCCATTCAAAAAAATAATCCCTGATCTTGAAATTAAAAAACAAATTAGAAAAAATCTGATTACTAAAAGACTAAACTTAATATTTAAATGTATTTTTCCCAATGAATTATCGTTTTTCAAAAGATTAGATTCATTTTTTCAAATTTTTTGAAAAATACAAAATTCATATATATTTTGAAATTATCTCAAAAAAAAATTATTTTCTTTAAGAAGAAGAAAACTTTTTTTTTTTTTTAAGAGAATGTAAAAAAACAAGCTTTAAAAATAAAACCACGAAGTTTGAAAATAAATTAGTATAAAAACTACTTAATTTCAAAAAAACAATTGTATATTTATTTTATACTTGAAAAATTGAAATTCTTTTCTTCAATTTAGATTTCAAATCATTTTTCTTTTCACAAGTGTATATAGGGGGAGTTATAAAAAAAAGAGTTTTTAAAATTGTCTTGATTAATGAAAAGTTTCAAACATTTATATAAAATTAGGTAATATTAAATGAAATTTATCCTTTTTGATTTTTGAGTCCAAAGAGTTTTCAAAATAAAATTGTTTAGTCAATACTAATACTTTGTTCGAAAAATATTTTTTTAAAAAAATTGAAAGAATGGTATTTTCCAAGAAATTTTGATAAAAATTAACATTAGTCGATTTAAATAATCAGATATTATATTTACTAAATAAAAATTCTAATAAATATGGGAAATTTTTATTTATCTTGAAAAATGTAAAAAATGTATTTTTTACAACATTCTTATTTACACTAGTGAAACTTTGATGAGAAATTATGATACAAAAAAATTTAAAATTAAGGCACAAAATTCAGATTCTAAATAAATAATTTGTGTAAAAAAAAAATAGCAAATTTTGTGCCTTAATTTTATATTTTTCTATGCCTTAAATTTCGTTCAAAGTTTGTGCATTAAATTTGAAAAAAGGACTGTATATAAAAAAATTGTTTCTGTCAAAGATCCCAAAACATTTTTTTCCAATATCAATCATTTTTTATAATTTTCCTTTGAAGAACAAATAATAATTACGTAGAATAATACCCATTAAAGGAAAAGTTGACAGATATGAAATAAAACTTTCAAATCGATATATTTTCTTAAAAATTGAAAAATTAATATTCTCAAGGTAAATAGGATAAAAAAATAATGTTCGTTTTGATCTCCTATTGAAGGATCAAATTTTATTCCAATGGAAATCAATATAATTTTTCTAAAATCATTTCTAATGTTTCAATAATATTGACATAATTATTTTTATCTGAATGGCAATAGATTTACAATAAACATTTTTTAAATGGCAAAGAAAAAATTGATAAACAAAACAATCAAAAATAATAAAAAATGATTTCAATTTTAATATTTCTCCATATAAATTTTTTCTTCAAATTTTATTCAAATCCTTTAAGTAGATGTAATTTACTCACCAAAACTGTAAATTCTTTGATTAGAAAGTGCTTTTGTATATATATATATATAGATATATATAGGGGGGGGGGCATAACAACTTAAAAAAAAGGGAATTTGAAAAAAGTAAAAATAGTAAAAAATAAAAAAGTATTTATTTTATTAGCGTTTTCTGAATTTTTATTCAAAATATATATATTATCAAATTGGGCATCTTTTTAAGAATTGTAAACAAAAAAGCAATAATCAAAAAGAGTGCCAAAAAAATGAATATAGCTTTATCAAAAAGAATAGCGTAGAAGGAAAATAAATAAAAAGTAAAAGTAAAAAAAGTGATTTCTCAATTTTTTTACAATTCCTTATTAATCTTCTGGGCATCAAAAAATTACCAATAAGATCAAAAAAAATATTTCTTTGTTTCAACATATTAACAAAGTAATTCTTGATTTATCATTTGGGAAAAAACTTGAAATAAGATTTTTAATTGATATCCTTAAAAGAAAAAGTAAAATCAACGAAAAGAAGAAATCAATTAACTTGAAAGAATAATCCGTTTTTTTATTTTCAACCAAGTCAACAAAAACAATTGAGATCTCATTTTTCATCGAAACGCAAAGAATTGTTTTGGAGATCTCAAAAATAGTCAATTTTTCCAACAAATTTTTAATGAAAAGAGTAATCAAAGAAAAATCCATACCAAAAGTTATGGTATTAGAAAAATTGTTATTTACTTTGGTCCACCATTTTGTCTTTAATCATTTATTTATTTTGTCTTTTATTCTTTTATTTTTTTTTTAATAGATCTTACTTTTTCATTTTCAATAAAGTTACCAATTAAAAAACTTATTTGACATTTTTTTCGCGCTTTCACCTTTTTTTTTTCTCAAATAGAAACAAACAAAAAGTTTCTTCATAATTAGAATTAAAAAGAAGAAAAAAAGAAAAGGAAGGTTAGATTCAGAATTAAGGATCAGAAAAGAGGAATAATTCAAAAACGGACAAAGGTATTAGTTCTCTCTTACGAACACTAATTGGGTACGAAGGTAGTTCGATTTGTTCCTGAAACCTCTCTTTTCCATCATTTTGACAACCCCCCTCTGTGAGTTTCGGCATAGCTTTATGAACATAGCCTTATTGGTTTCCTTTGTGATTTCTTTTGTAAGTAAGACAAATAGCTCAAATAATTTCTTGTCAAGAATCACTTTGTTACCACATTTGCATTTCTTGGAATCACAAAATACTTCCCAGTTTGTGACTAGAGTCTGGTTGTATTTTTGGATCATACCTATCCTCTATATTATCAAAATTTAAAGATACAATTTGCAAAAAAGAAATTCCAAATTAAAAAAAGGGGGCAAGAGGAAAAAAAAAAAAAAAAAATGTAAGCGTTAGTAAAACATTTTCAAATTTCAGAGGATATAAAAAATAGGAGATGTATTACCTGTATCCAATTTGGCCGAGGTTTCGAATTAAGAAATTCTTTCAACTCTTCTTTTGTACAGGTGTCAATAGGTGTTTCTTTTCGTTCGGAGTCATATTTTGTTTGGATATCAGTTGGGGAAATTTGTTTGATTACAAAAAAAAGATTTTCTAAGGGTTTTTGAGTTTGGAATTTTAAAGGACTAAATTGTAAATTTGCCAAAATCTTTCCAAATTCGTATTCTTGTTGAAAATTTTGATGTAACATTTGTTATTTAATTGGATCTTAAAAAAAACTATTTTAAAAAAAAAATGAAATAATCCTTTTGAAAAACGCAAAGAATAAAATTATTCAACTTTTAGCTTTGACAAAAAAGTCGTTGTATTAAGTGGTGTTGTTTGTTTTCATTCGTTGAAGCTGGGAAGATTTTTCGAAAATGGTGTGGGTCAAAACAAAAATTTTGTCGAATTTTATTTTCCTTTTGTTAAAAAAGTTGGAACCTTGACAAAATGAAAACATTTTTTTGTATTCTTAACAAGTTGCTATTTTTCTACTCACAAAATTTTGTTGTTAGCTAATAAATATAACTTTTATTTTTACATGTTTAGGAATAAAGCAAGAAAAAAAAATTGCAATTTTAAATTGGGATAAACAAAAATATGATTGTGGGTGGGTTAAAGCAAATTCATTTCTCACCATTTTTTCTTTTTAAAAACAGTTTCCAAATAAATAGAATAAAAAGTTCTGAAAATAATTGGCAAAACTGAGTGGATCAAAAATTTCATGGTTTTTCAAGTGATAGTGCTTCACTGTTTTTGTAACTATTTTTTGAACCACCAGATTCTACTTTCAAAAATTTAATGTGACACAAAAGTTAAATCAAAATTCTTATTTTCATTTCCAAAGTAAGATTGTAAAATTTTTATTTCAAGTTTTCATATATTTTGACAAGAAGTTCATTATTCGTTGAAAAAAACCAAGGTCTTCGCAAGTTCATTTGATATTGATAATCTTGAGTTTTATGTGAATTTGGATCTCTTTATATTTGAGGCTTTGAGTTAAAATTTATTTTTTTTGCAGATAAAAAGGATAGTACAGAAAACAACATGTTAGTTATAGTTGCCATCTCCTAATAATTTTTAATCAGATCTGGATTTTTTTATCAAATAAAAATAATTGTTTAAATAATTTTCAGAATTTGATTACAAAATTTTGCTTTTGATCCAATGGAAAATTACATTAAATAGAAAAACTTATTAAGATTCAAATACCACAATTTCCGGTCACATTCTAAGCTGTGTTTTGTTTTATTGTTCTTAGATCTGGTTTTGTCAGGCTGTGACAATTGGATACTTTTATTATATAAACAAATCGGAATTACCAAATAAAAGTAAGTGAACTTGAAAAAAAAACTGAAATAATTGGAAAGTGGTGAGCTATATCAAATCTTGTCAGTTTCAAATTTGAATTAAAGTATGAAAAATCTTTAATATTTTTTTTTTGTCAATGATACTTAATACAACCCAAATGCAATTTAGTCTCTTGTTTTCATGGGGGAAATGGAACCCTTGTATTCTGAATTAAACTCTTCATAAAGTTGAACTTTTTCTTTCGATTGCCATAACTTTTTTCAAAAATAAAAAAAAAAGTAAATGGTAATTGTTTGAAATGGGTTTGGAAAGGGAACGATCATACAAGACTAAGTAAAATTTTATATCCTTGGTTTGATCTTCATGTTTGATATACTCATCAACAGTTGAGTTTTGTTTTTGGAAGAAAAATACTTTGATTGAATATATCTTCTCAACAGAGGTAAAGAACCTCCACCACTTTAAACTCTAATTATCAAAATTCCCCAAGATTAAATTGTATATTTCTTAAAATGGGAAAAAAAAAATTTCCAAAATTGTACCAACTTTTTTCAATTTGAGTTGGAAAATATTACTCTGACAAATATAAGTTGTCATGTTTTTTTTTTGTATTTAGCAATACAAGAATATAAACAACGGGATTCTTTGTATTCTAAGTATTCAAATTCCTTTATTTTGAAAAATGACATATACGAATAAGTTGCCCAGAAATTCAACTTTTCAATATTAAATTTTATTTTAAAATTCAATTAACGGCTAATGTCTACATTGGAAATTCAATGGAACAAGTATTTTAAAGACGAAATGAGGGTTTATAAATCTCAAACATTGTTATTTGGTGAGATCTAAGAAGGAAAAAAAGAAATATTAGTACTAAATATGTTTGAATTTTATAGATGTGTTCTGATATTTTAAAAAATGAAAAATAAAGTCTGGCAAAAATCAACCTTTGGTGGAAATTTTACTAAATATCAATTTTGAGAACCCTGACACATTAGTAGTAATTTTCTATTATTATTTCTTAATGATTTCTAATAGCTGAGAAGGCTCTCAAAATTGTTCTTAGTCTTCAAAATGAAGCAAAATGTAATTATTTTGGAATTATTTTTTGTAATTTTTCTTGTTTGGTTATAGTTTGAGATAATACTTGCAAAGTTTTTGCTATGGAGAGAATTGAATTAACTTAATTTTTAATTTTATAAAATAAAATCTTTTATTATCTCCTTAACTTTTTAATTTTTTTTAAAAATAACAAAACTTTTTACTCATTCCAACAATTTTTATATTCATTAAGAGATTTGAAATACAAAATTCCTCATAACCTTAACCCAATTTGCCTTTGAACTAATATCATTGTTTTTGCGGGAAATAATATAAACAAAAAAAATTGTCACAAAAAAATACACCAAATGTTGAGTATTTGGTCTTGGAGATTCAATTAAAAATACCAAATAGAGTAAATTACAACTCTTGAAAGTGTTATTGTGTACTTCAATCCAAGAAAAAACAAAACGAAAAAAGACAATACAGTCCTGTGCCATTTTAAGACACAGGAAAAATCAAGAAATAAGGCACAAAATTTTGTTCACTTTAAGGCACAAATTTTTTGATTTAAGGCACTTTCCCAATTTCAAGATATGATTTCACCGAATAATTACAGAGTTAGTTTGAGTATTTTCTTCAATATATATATATAGAATATTTTTGAGTAATCTTGGAAATTTACACAGAAAAATTGTGCCTTATTTTGACCACTTTGATTTTGTGCCTTAATGGGATTTTTTTGTGCCTTATTTCTTGATTTTTCCTGTGTCTTAAAATGGCACAGGACTGTAACCAAAAAAACAAAGAGAACATTACAACCCCTTTTTAAGGGTTATTCTGATTTCTGTTGGCTATTGGACATTTCAAGTAACACAATGGTCAAAAATATAGGTATGTCCAAGCTTTGAAAGAGTTAAAGTTGTTTATTGGGTGTGTCTGAAAGAGTAATCATTTTTTAGACAAGAAAATCATGGGTCTTTTTCTTATTGCTTCTGAAAACTTGGTTTTTTAAGTTTTTTCTTATTTTTTAGAAAGCATTAAGAATAAAAGAAAACTTTTCTCTTATTGTTGAAGGGACTAGTGTCTATTATTATTTTTTTTTTTGATCTATTTCTAAATAAGGATTCTTTAAATAAAATAAGTTAAAGATTGAAAATAAACAGAGGAATTCAAATCAAAGAAATTAAGTGTAAAATATTCACAATATCTATTAAATTTAGGTAAAAAAATTTAAGAGAGATTAGTCCCTTAAAAGAGAGAGGGTGAAAGAAATTGGAGAAACCAAGTTCCAAATCCTTTTTTCAACATTCAAATAATTAAGTTGTTTTTTGGTTGGTTCAATTAAGGGTCCTTTAGTGAAAAAAATGCCGAATAAGATTTTTAATTGTGAACATTAGGGAAATTTGTTGTGTAATTTCTTTTATTGAAGCACAAATTCTTCTATTTTTGAATCAAATTTTTAAAATTATAACCCACCCACTTCTTAGAAAGATTTTTAATGAAATTACATTTATTCAAAACATCATTCATTCAATCAATCAAAAAAACAATGAATAAAAAAAGATCATTGTATAAAGCATTATCAAACCTCTATAAAACCTTATTTTTTTTAAAAAAAAATTCGATCTACTTTGGTTATCAAAAATTAATTAAGTAGCCTCTATACCTCCTACTTTAATGAACTTTAGGTAGGTTTATTACCTGATTCATAAAAAATTTGGTTAATTATAAAAAGGATTAAATTCAAGATAAAGTAAACTATTTTATACATCTTTGGGATTCTCTATTTTCAAATTCTTAATAGATATTTCTATTACTTAAGGTAATAAGAATAATTAATAATAAAAAATCGAAAATAAAAAATATATAATAATAATACTATATATATATATACCTGGGTAACTATTGTTTCACTCTGGGGGGCAGTGTCTGGTTTTTTTTTTTTTAATTTAAAAGAATTTAATAAAAAAATTTATTTTACTTCATTTTTTCTAATTAAAAAAAAACATAATAACAGCAAAATACAAATTAAATATCCCAGATTGTGAAATTATTATTTTAAATGATAATCTTTTTATCGGGTTTTTGCCCTCTCCCGTGTATTAGGGGTATTTCGTCAAGTACATAGTGTTTTTTTTTTTAATTTAGGATATAAAAAGAAGATTCAAAGAATTTTTTTTGATTTGTTAGATTTAAAAAGGGCTCACAATGAGTTTCAAAAATTTAAAATACTTAGTAAAATCTTCAATTTTACTCAATTATCCCAAATATGGTAAAGAATAAAAACTGTGAATATGTCTTTAACTTCACCATGGCAATGATATTATTATTATTTATACTGATATATGATTTATTTTTCTTCTTCGATATATTTTATTAGATAAGTTGTACTTTAATTGTAAACTTTTCTAAATAAAAGAAAAAAAAAAGCATGACTTTTAGATTTTATCCTCGAATGGAATTTTTAATAACTATATTCCTTCACATCATCGGTATACTTTTTTTATTAAATTCCCTTTGAATAGTCTTTAATTTTTGGTTAGTGTAGATAAGGCATTTCCAAAAAAGTGGGGCATTTTTTTTTTTACATTTCATAAAAAATCATCTTTGTTAGTGGAAGTATTCGTTTATTGAGCATATCAAATTAAGTTTAATATTAATATAAATTAAAAAAATAGCTAAGGTATTTAGTTCAAAATATGTTGGATGAAATATTTCAAAAAGTAAAAAAAAAAAATGCCTTTAGATTTTGCAGAAATTCAAAAGGATTCAGTGAATTATTTGGTTTCACTCAATTCTTTTAAATTTTGGAAAAAAGAACGAAAAGTGTCCGTAGAGTGCTTTCAAGTGACATAGAGTGCTTAGGTTGTTTTTGATTTTTGAAATGAAAAGAAAATTAAATAAAATTTCTTAACATTTCAAAAGGTAAAAAAAACTTAACTGTGGTTTTCTTGGGATTGTCTGTTTAATTTGTGAAGTGTTATAGGGTTTTTTGAGGTTTTCTATTTTATTTGTGAATTTTTCTGGGTTTTTTTTTTACTTTTTGAAATAAACAGAAAATTTTAATAAATTTTCGGTTTATTTCAAAAAGTTTAAAAAACCTAACAAAAAAAATATTTTTTTCTATTTGATCAAAGAAATAATTCTTTAATAATCAAGATAATTGATTATCCATTCAAAAGTTATTTATTACATTTAAAATACCTTTAAAAATATTATTATACCCTCTTAGTGGTAAAAAAATATTCTCAAATTTTTAACTAATAAATTTGAAAAAAACATTAATAGAACCTTGAAAAATGTATTTTCAACTTAAATTGTAAAATGTATTGAAAAATAAATTTAATACGAGATCTTTCGTTGACCAATAGTTTTTATTCTAAGTGGGGTTATTAAAAAGTGAAAAATTAGCAAATCTTTATTTTTTTTTATAAAAATTTTTTTCATGATCTTTTGGTACCAAACCAATTTCAAAATTGACTGGAAAAGTTTTAAATGGTAAAATGTTTTTGGAGGTTTGCTTTACATCTCATAGTAAAGTTTTATGAAAATTACGTCATTGATAAAACAATTTTAGAATATATATATACATGTTTGTGTGTGTGTGTGTGTCTTTATGTGCATAAAAGGGGATTTCCTCAATTATATTCTTTTCCTCTAAATTCGCATTATTTGAGAGTGTTATTATTATTTAAAAAATTAGTTAATGGGAACCTCCTTATACTAAAATGATTATTTGGATATTCTTTCTGAATATTAGTATAAAAAATATATTTATTTTCAAAAATAGAAACTAAATTTCATAATAAATAACCCAATTTTATATTTAAATTTTGAATTTCTTTTATATAGTTTTGAATTTTTTCCTCTCCCAATGAAAAGTTTACAAATAAATCATTTTTTATCTTTTTTATTTTTTCAAAAGTGTTTTGTTAAAATGAAAAATGAAAATGAAAAATTCAAAACAAGTAATAGATGAATTAATGGAAAAAATTGGTTTCAAATATGAAAAAGAGATTAGGTTTAGTTTTTCAAATGGAAGGAGATTCGATAAATAGGCTTTATTAATTTTTTAAATTTTCTATTTTTTATTTAATACTTCTTTCAAAATAAATGACCCAATTTTTTTTAACTTTTTTTTTTATTTTTTTTTCTTTTATTTTTAGACAAAAAATAAATATCTCTTGAGTATAGTATGGAATATTAAAATCGAAAATTGTTTTTATTATAATAGATAACTTCGATTATTAAAAATATTTTTCTTTAAAATTTGATTTTTAATACGACGATGATTTTGAAAGGGAGTTTATATTGCATTCTTTTCAACTTGGTAAAAATAATATATATATATATATATATATTCAGACTCAAATTTCAAAACAATTTTTTCATTTTATTGAAAAAAAAAACTAAGAAAAACAATTAAACCTTTAAATTAAAAAATTCTCCAAAATACCTTATTTGAAGACTATAAAATTCAAACCTAAATATGTCTGTATGTCTTTTAATTTGTTTATAATTTTTCATTAATAAATAATTAATAACCCAGTTTTAACGGATTTGTTGGGTTAATAATAATCCAATGGTTGAAAGCATCAATAGACTTTACAATTATTTCTCATTTTTTTAAAGATATTTGAAAATATATAAAACTAATTATAATTAATAATTTGAATAAAAAAAATAATAGATATTATCAAATAACTGGTTTTAATCCAAACACTTTGTTTTTTGCACTCCTAAATATTTGAAAAAGATTATTGTCTAATCTTTTAAATTTCCTATAATCTTATAAATTATTGTGAATAATTATAAATGATCAATTTTTTTGTTAGATCTTCAAGGATTCGATATTTGATTTATTTTTATTGTATTTTTAATATAAGATTAAACTTTCCAGGTTATTTGTTCATACAAATCTCAAAAATTCCTTAAAAGTGCGATTTCTTCAAAATAAAAATTTTTTGCAAATTTTTTCTTTCTCTAATTTGTTTCTGAAATCTAAACAAAAAAAATCAGGTATTTTGATTGGAAATTCCATTGGGAAAAATGAACTCTTTTTAAAAATAATAACTTATTTCACTAAAGAAGATAATTGGAGGTCTGTTTCCCTGGTTTCGTCAAATCTTGATAAAATTAATTGTTATTGTGGAAAGCGTTAACTAAGATTTGATAGTCCCTTCAATAATACTTTTTTATTTATCTAACAAAAATTGTCAAAAGGAATTCCAAAAGATTTAGAATTTAACATCCAAGTTTGATCTCTTTTTAAAAGATAAGTTTGATTTTTTCAATGTTTCTCTTGTTCAGAAATTTGTAAGACAACTGAAAGACAAAAAAATATTTAAAACAGATTTGCAAAAAAAGAAACTTTTTCTGATTATTTCTCTTTTCGTAATCATAGTTTTGGTTTCAAAAAATGTCTCTTCAATTTCAAATTCTAGATCGAAGAAAAAATTTTTTGTTATTCATTTACAATAATAAGACGTTTGATCCAATTATTGATTTTTTTTGAAACTTTATTGTGTTTTGAAGCAAATTTTCCCAGAAAAGAAATATATTTCAGAGTAAAAAAATCATTTTTTTTCATTTAGTTTTTGTATATTTTTAAGATAAAATTTTTATAAAAAAAAAAAATGTTAACAAGCTCATCTTCATCATCATCATATGAGTCTTCGGGAGAAGACTGGTTTGAAATGAGACGACGTAAAAGACAAGAAAGAATGCAATTTGATTTTAATAAAACATGGGTCAATGTTGAAAAATCCGCTACTTCAATTATGGACGATCTTGGCGCAGGGCTTTCAGGGGAAATTTGGATGAAAAGTTACAAGTAATATATTTTTTTGTTTTCAGAAGAAAACTGAAAAAAGGAAAAACAAAAAACAAAAAATTTTTTCTCAATTTCTTTCTTTGACCTAAAAAAATTAATTTACTTTTTTCTTTTTTTTATTATTATTTTTTTTTGCAAAATTTACTTCACCTCTTCTTAACTTGACCAAAAAAAAATCATGTTTTAAAACTTAAAGTGATGTATTTCAGCTTTGTAAAAAAGGACCAAATTCAAGCCAAAGAGGAAGAGGTAGAGGAAGAGGTCGAGGAAGAGGCAGAGGAAGAGGTGCTCAAACAAATGCAGGAGGAAAAGAAGTTTATCGAAGACTCAGTGAATTGTTAAGAAAACGTGTTGAAGTAATGTATAAGAAATGTGAAGGAAAAATTGAAGAACCATTATTAAGTACCCTTGCTAATAGTTGGACAAACTACATCACTGCTGCAAAGTATGTCAAATCTATTTTTGCACATCTTGATAAAATTTATTATGAACCAACAAAAAGAAGAAACACAAACCAAAAAAACATTTCAAGCGATAAGATTTATGATGTCTACACTGTAAAATTTTTTTTACTTTTTTTTTTTATTATTTTTTATTATTTTGTCTTTTTCTTTTTACATATTTTTTCTTTTTTTTTTTTTTTCGCCTCTCTTGGTTAGTATTCTTCTTCCACTTATTCAAAATTTCTTTCAAGTTAGACAAATCCCATAAAATGAGAAAAAAAAAAAAAAATATTTTTTACAATTCCAAGCGATACCCACAACCATATTTTGAAATACACAACAAACCAAAAAAAAAAAAACACTCAACATTTTCTGGGACAACTCTACACTTTCACTATTTCTTTTTATTTCTTTTTTTTACTTTTGGAAAAATTTTCTCCTTTTTGCACCTTCCTTTACCTCCAATCTCTACCACTTCCTTTTCCAAATTCTCTTTCTCTTTCTCTTTTTCTTTCTATTTCTCTTTTTCTTTCTCTTTTTCTTTCTCTTTCTCTGTTTTTTCTTTTTTCTTTCTCTTTCTCTTTCTCTTTCTCTTTCTCTTTCTCTTTCTCTTTCTTTAACAATTTTTTTTTTTTTTTACAAAAAGAAAACTAATTTTTTTTTAATTTCTTTATTTTCTCTAATTGTTACTTTCAAAAATAACACCAAACCTAAACTAAATCTAAAATAAACCAATCTAAATAGTTACATTTAGTCTTTTTCAATAACATCACATTTAAGCCATTAAAAAATAAAGTCTTATCTGCAATGCTTCAATTTATTCAAAACGAAAGAAGCGGCGAACATGTTGATCGACAATTAATGAAAAGAATTTGTGATATTTATGTAGCACTTGGGCAAACACTCAACCCTGAGGGCTCACTTGAGGTCTATAAAAAGGAATTTGAGGATCCATTTTTCAAGGACACTGATTTGTTTTACTCTCGTGAAGCAAGTAAAATTTTATCTGAAAACAATGTCTCCGAATATATGATCAAAGCTGAAGCTAGAATTGACGAAGAACTTTTACGTGTCAATTCATATTTACACCCCTCGACCGAAAAGGGGTTAATGGAGAAATGTATCCGAACCTTGGTTGTTAAAAAATTAAAAATTCTTTGGAACGAGTTTGAAACTTTGATTAAGGACGACAAAACTAAGGATTTAAAAAGAATGTATAAATTATTAAAAAGAATTGAAAACGGGCTTCAACCCTTAATTGAAACCCTTGAAAAGCACATCCAACAAAAGGGACTTGAACAATTGGATGAAGTTAAACAAACCGCGATCAAAAAGCCAAGGCAATACGTCGAAGTAATGCTTGGCGTATATAAAAAATATTATGAAGTCGTCGAAAAGGCATTTGAAAAAGATTCTGGATTTATTACCGCACTCGACAAGGCCTGTAGAAGATTTATGAATCAAAACCCAGTCTCCAAATTAGCCAAGTCCCAATCAACCTCGCCAGAATTGGTCGCCAAATTTTGTGACATGCTCTTGAAAAAGTCATCCAAAAACCCCGAAGAATCGCAATTAGAGGAAACCTTAAATGACGTTATGGTTGTATTTAAATATCTCGAAGACAAGGATGTCTTCCAGAAATTTTATTCCAAAATGCTTGCCAAGAGATTAATTTATAAAACTTCCGTTTCAGAAGACGCTGAAGGAAGTATGATCAGTAAATTAAAGGCTGCTTGTGGTTATGAATGGTCTTCAAAACTCCAAAGAATGTTTAATGATATCAAAGTCTCAAGAGATATGAACGAAAATTTCAAAGAATCCTTAAAAGAAAAAGAAATTAAACTTCAAGTCGATTTTGAGATCATGGTTTTAGCGACAGGGTTTTGGCCATTGTCGATCCCTAACACCAAATTCGTCATTCCAGGTAATCTTGAAGGCTGTGTTGTTAGATTCTCAGACTATTATGGTAATATTCACAATGGTAGAAAATTAAATTGGTTGCATCAACTTTCTAGAGGTGAATTAACAACTAAAATTAGAAGTAAATCTTTTGAATTTTTTTTTTTTTTTTTTTTTTTTTTTTTATGTTTTGATCTATTTTTGAATATTATTTCTTCTATTTTATTTAATTTCTTTTTCAAATTCTTCAATGCTTTTTTTTTTTTTTTTTTTTTTTTTTTTAATAATAATAATACAACAACTAATATTTAACCACATTCTTTTTTATTTCTTAATTGATATTCTTTCAATTTTATAATTTGAACCTTTAATTCCAATTAGATCGAAGATATATTTTCCTAGTATCAACATACCAAATGGGTGTATTATTGCTTTTTAACGAAAAGGTTGAAATCAAATTCGAAGAAATTCAAGAAAATTTACAATTATCAAACGAATTTTTAGAAGGTGTTTTAGCAATTTTAGTCAAAACTAAAGTTTTGAGAGCAACTAAAAAAGTTCACGAAGAAGGAACAATTTATAAAGTTAATAACGGTTACAAAAATGAAAGAAACAGAGTTCAATTAAATATTTCAATGGCTATTCAAAAAAAACGTGAAAATGAAATTACTCATCAACAAATTGAAGAAGAAAGAAAAATGCTTATCCAAGCCTCCATTGTCAGGTAATATTCATTTTAATTTTTTTTTTTTTTTTATATATATATTGCTTATTTTTTGATACAAAAGACCTAAATTGTATTTCTTTTAATTTACATTTTTATTTTTATTTTTATTTTTATTAATTCTTTTAATTTTTTATACTTATTTTTATTCAATTATAGAATTATGAAGGCACGTAAAACCTTAAACCATAAAGATTTAATGACAGAAGTTATTTCTCAATTACAAAGTAGATTTAGACCAAATATTCGTATGATCAAAAAATGTATCGATTTGTTAATTGATAAAGAATATTTAGAAAGAGCTAAAGGCCAAAAAAATGTTTACAATTACTTGGCATAAGTCATTCTGATTGTTCCAAAAGAAAATCTTAATCTTCGGATTCCTTTTCTGAAATTTTACAAACAAACTAATTTCAATATTTGTTAGAATATTTTAATTTTTTTTTTTTTTTAGTTGATTTATTTTCAAAACCGTCAAAATAAAAATTTTATGATCTTAATTTTTTGTTTTTATATTTTTTTTATTTTATTTTATGAGCGGTTTAGAGATAAAACACATTTTTATAAAACAAATAAAATCACATTGCTACTAATAATTCATTGTTAAAATTTTTATTTAATCAAATTATTTATGATTATAATGAGAAAATTGGATTTAAATACTTGATTTAAAACGAATTTTTTGTTCAAATAATCCTTTAAAACCTTTTTTTATTTTAACTTTGGCTCATTGAAATATTTATTAATTTGGTTTTTTTTTTGAATATTTTTTTGTCTGTTTAATTTTTAATGTTTGTTCTTGGAAGGATATTTCTTGATAAACATTGTAATAAAAAATTCAAGTGATCATTTGGGCAAAAAAGTTTAACAGCTTTCAGTAATTGTATACTTTGCTGAAAATGAAAGATAAAACTATATAAAGTAAAAATAATTAACTTTGAAGAAGAAATAAATAAATTTTACTCGACATTACAAGAAATTACCAGGAAATTTTTTTTGAAAAAAAAATCTCTAAATTTTGTATTTTTGAAATACACTCAAATAATAAACATTATTATACAGAAAAATTTTCCAAAAGGCTTACAACTTTATTAGGTATTAATGGGGATTGAAAAAAAAATGAAAGTTTTCAGTAATATTTTTTTCATTTTTAATTGTCAAAATTTTGAAATTTTTCTTTGATTTAGTGGAGAAATTATTTTAATCTAAAATTATAATAGTCTAAAAAGAATAAGATTTCTCAATTTTTAAATAAAATCAAATATTTTTTCATATTGATGGTTAAATTAAATTGAAAAAACCGATTTTTTTTCTGTTTTTGGAATACTTTTAATTATTTTATTTATTTTTTTTTTTATCTTTGACTTGAAAATATTTCTCCATTTTTTTCTGCAAATTGTTTTATTTTCAATTATTTTTTCTTACCGAATATTCTATCAAAAATTATTCATTGTAAATAATTTTTTTTTAAAAAAAAATACCCCTAAAATGTGTTTTTTTTTTCAAAAGTAAGGAATTTTGATAAAGGAGGCATTCTATCTTAATGAGTTTAAAAGCTATCTTTTCTTAATGATATAAAATTATCATAAATTTTGAAAAATTATTTATAAAAGATTTATAAATGGAATCAAATAAGTAGTTTTGGCTAACTTTAATCTTCAGAATTTATTTTTTACTTGTTATGGAATATCAAAAAACAAATTTTAAAAATCAAGTATAAGTCAGTTTCAAATTTAAGGCACAAACTTTCAACAAAATTTAAGGCACAAAAAGATCCCAAATTAAGCCACAAAATTAGTAATTTTAATTTTTACAAATTATTTTACTAGAATTTGAATTTTGTGCCTTAAAAGTGGAACTGACTGTATACAAAATTATGACTTTAATTAACATTTGATTTTTTAACAATACAATTTATTTCCAATACAACCATCATTTAAGAACTACACAATCTTGAGAAAATTTCGTCTATTGTTATTAGTATTAGTTATCTTTGATAAAACTTAATAGTCGAGAAAAAAAAGTATATTTTTAGGGTAAAAAATTTTAAATTGATGCTTCGATGAATTGTAGTTAAATTAAATTTTGAGATTTTTGTTTATATAAATATAACTCAAAATGATAAAAAACTCTATTTATCTAAAAAAAATAAAATTAGGAAAAAAATCACATATATAAATATTCCGAGTGTCACACGTTTTCCAGAATTCAAAAAAATTGAACAAAATCTATGATTTTACTCATTTATTTTAAATCCAGAGAAACCTAACGAAAAATATTCGTAGAGAACCTAACTTTTCCAAAATTCAAAAGAATGGAGAATAATCATAGATATCACTCAATTCTTTTAAATTCTGGAAAAGCTAACGTCGATTTTTTATTACTTTTTGGAATAAACCGAAAATATCTTAAATTTTCTTTTTATTCCAAAAATTAAAAAAAACAATAACAGAAATGTTAATCTATTAATATTTTCTTTCATTTAAAAAGAAAAATAACTCTTTAATAGTTAGAATAATTGAATTTTTAGTTGAAGATTATTTATTATGTTTAAAACGATTCAAAATACAAGAAAGAGAATTCTTAGTTGCCAAGATAAATGTATTCAAAACATTTTATTCTTAGATTGAAAAAAAATTTCTGAAAAATTGGATTTTTCATCTTAAATTCTTCAATATCTTAAAAACTAATTTCTGATAAAGAATAACTTATTAATTAATATTCTTGATTTTATATGAAGTTATCAAAAACAAAAAATTTGAAAAAAAATAAATATTTTTTTTTTGAAAAGAATTAGTCATGAATGTGAAATCAATAAAAAGAATTTAAATTAACTTTTTTACCAAAAAAAAAAAAAAAAAAAAAAATGGGCAAAATTGTGTAAATCTCAAAAATATTAAAATTTTTGAACATTTTTAATTATCTAGAACAATACTCCCCACAACTAAAAAAATTAATTTTCACAATTTTAAAAATTGAAGTTTAAATAATTAAAAAACAATTTTTTACAACCAAAACTAACATTTAATTTAGAATCAAAATTTAATTCCACATTAACTTTTAAAAATTTATAATATAATAATTATTTCTATTCATTTTTTAAGAACTTGGAAATTTTTAATATTCAATTTTATTATACAAACTTCTATTTAATAAACAGATAATTTATATATGTTATCTGTTTTGTTCTCCTATTAGTAACTGAATATATATATATATATATATATATATATAATAGTATTTTAATATATTATCAAATATATCGACTACATGTACTTATTAATCTTAAAGGTTAAATATAAATCACCTCATATGGAAATTAAACACATCCAAAATCACAAATAAGCAAATAAAATTTTATTTTATTATTTTTTTATAGTCAGTTTCACTTTTAACGCACAAAATTCCAAAGAAATTTAAAGCACAAAAAGAAATCAAACAAAGTCACAAAATTTGGAATTTTTTTACATACAACCAGTTCCACTTTTAAAGCACAAACTTTCAACGATATTTACGTCACAAAAAAATCTAAAATTATGGAACAAAATTTTTAATTTTTTTTACAAATCATTTTACTAGAATCTGGATTTTGTGCCTTAATTTGAGATTTTTCTTGTGCTTTAAATTTCGTTGCAGTTTGTATCTTAAAAATGGAACTAACTCTTTTATTTTACTATACCCCAAAAATAATATGCCTTAATTTAAGATTTTTATTTTTTTTTATTTTAGTAAGGTTTTAGTTTGATATCTAGGGTATTTTTTCCAACAATTTTACAGAATACACGACAAAATAAATAATTTATATTATTTTAATGTTCTATTATTTTAATGAACCTATTATTAATTCTGGGATGAGAAATATCTAAAATATCATTTAAATTTTAAAAACAATCAATAAGAATTATTGAAAACTAAATTTACAATAAAAAGTTTTCTGAACTATTTGAATTTTATACTTTATAAGAATGTTTTCCTATTATTTAATTGTTTTAAACTATTATCAGGAATTTTCGATAAATATAAATTTATAATATATTGAGAAAATAGCTAAATAATTGGATTTGTCAAAAAGAAGGACTTTCAGTACTAACTTTTAAAAGATTTATAATAATCACAAAAAAAAAAAAAAAAAAACAGTATTTCTGTACAAAATATTTCAATGTAAGCACACACACACACACACACACACACACACACACACACACACACACACACACACACACACACACACACACACACACACACACACACACACATACATACATACATACATACATACATACATACATACATACATACATATATATATATATATATATATATATATATTACGTGCATATAATCGAACTGTTTGTAAAACGAAAAAATGAATAAGAATTTTGAGGAAATAAAATGAAAAATAACTTTATGTTATTTTAAATCAAAAAAAAATTTATATAAACAATGACCAAAAGTATGTTGATATATATCAACTTTTTAAAATGAATGTGATTTTAATTCACCCTTTAATTTCGATTGTATTAATGAAATTTTTTACCTAAATCTAAAATAATCTGAGTGAATCATTCTCAATTTTAAAAAAGCATTGGAAAGTTAATCTTTGTTCCTTTAGAAAAGATTAATTCAGAGCATGTCTTTCCAATCAGATTCTTATTTCAAATGCCCTGAAATCCATTTACATAACTTCAGGTATTTAAAACACCGAGAATTGTGTTAAATTTAGACCTGGGTGGGTACGTGTGAGCAAAAAAAAAATATTTGAAAAATTGAAAAAGGAAAAAATTAAGAATTTATTTTTGAATGGATTTTGATGAAAAGAGAAAAAAATTAATTATTGATTTTTAAGAAAAAAAAAAAAGTAATTTTTGTTTTTTTTTTATTTTTCACAAAAAATTTCAATTTGAGAAATATCCCAATTTTTATGGGAACCTGCTAAAAAATTATTGGCTTGTGTTGATCCAAATTTATATCCAAATGGGGGTTTATATACGTAACCAAGTTTTGAATAGGACCATTCATTATCATTCATATTATATTTGCCATATCCCAAAAGCAAATCTGATCCTCCTCCAAATTGTGGTCCTTGATTCGAATCGCAACATATTTCATGATTTTGATTCTGATAAATAGACATTTTTAAAGGTTCTTTAAAATTTGGATCAAGACTAATTAAGGAAAAAAGAAAGGATTTATTTCCTCTTGATTGTTTAGAATAGTAGCTTTTTGAATCCCATCCGATTGCTGCAAATCCCCCAAATAAGGATTTATTTTTTAATTTGACAAGAACTATGGATTTCCCTTTATTGTCGCATTTTCGATGGAAGGTTTGATATTTCCATCCATCAATTCTTGAATTAAATCTTCTTTGGAAATTTGAATTGCACCCGGCTTCTTTGATCCATTTTTCCAGAATTTTCTTGAATTTTATGTTGTTTTCTTTTTGAAGGATTTCTGATTCATTTAAAAAAAATTACCAATTACTTTCACATTAAAAGGAGATTTTGGGAATACTTGATCATTTATTGAGAAATTAATTTGATATTCCCCTTCTTCTTTGAATAAATATTCTCCAATTGATTCTTGATTGTTTCCTTCTGTAAATTCCATTATTTCTTTGATTATTTTATTAGAATTTGTTTTGACAATTTGGGCCTTGATATTGAATTCTTCAGCATTTATAGTTTCATTAAATTGATTTTTAAGAAGAATTGAAAATTGTAATTTATTTTCTAATTGGATTTCAGTGGGAAGATTGATTTGAGTTTTATTGAGATCAAATGGAAAATTTAATTTCCAATTTTCTAAATTATTTTTTAAATCCTTTGAAATTTTATTTATTTTATTAAAATTTGAATCACAAATTAATTTATAATCTTTTTTATTATTATTTAAAATGGGTTTTAATTTTTTTCAATTTCGAATAATTGACCAATATTTCTTGATAGTCATTGTATTTTTTGCAAATTTCAATTTCTTTGATTATCATTTCAGTTTTTTGAAAATTATTAATTTCTTTTTGGATTTCATTTGACTGATTACTTAATTGTAAATATTTTTCTTTTTGCTGAATTGTGATATCCTCATTCATATTTTTGAATTGTTTTTGGGTTAAGTGATTTAATTTTTGATAATTTTCTTTGACTACATTGAGATTTATTTGTATTTCTTTTAAGGAATTGAATTTTTCATTTTGGATTTTTCGAATAAATTCTTCTTTTTGCCACTCCTTGATTTTATTTTTTTTGTTAAAATTTCCAATTCATTTTGGATTTTTTCATATCCTTCTTTGAAATTATTTGATTTTTGACAATTGTTATCATTTAGAATGGCACAATCAACACATAATAATTGTTTATGATCAAGACAAAAATATTTAAAAGGCTCGTTTTTGTGTTTTTTACATAATTTTGGGAATTGTAAATTTTGATTCTCTTCATAATCTATTTTTTTTTTTTTTTTTTTTTTTTTTGATTAATCAATAAAAAAATATTTGAAAATTTTTAAAACAATTACAAATATAATAAAAAAGGATTGAATTTTAAATAAATAAAAAAATTGATGAAAAATTACAAATATAATAAAAAGGGATTTTAAAATAATGAAAACACAAACTTTTGGTTAATTGCATTTGAGAGAATAATTGGAAAAATTCAAATGAATTTGATTGATTGATTTTTGTTTCCACTTCATTAAATTGATTCAACAATGTTTCAGTTGAAGACTTTGAATCACTCATTGATTGTTTTTCTTTTTTCATAATTGGAGAAATTTGTGTAAAAAAATCATTGGTTAATTTTTTTTCATGTTTTTCAAGTAAATCCAATAACTTTTTTTGCTCCAAATAAAATTTGGATATTTCTTTTAAAATCTCTTCTTTTTTAGTATTCATGTGCTTTTCAACATTATTTAATTGTTCAAAGTTTCCATTGATTCTTTGGAAATGATTTTTAGTGCATTGCTTTTGTTCTTTAATTAATTCTTTATAAAAATCTATTGATTGATCAAATGGAATTGTTTCATGATTTGTATGACCAAAGCTGCATTCATTACAAATTAAATTTTGACAATTCTTACAATATCTGGTTAGTTTGCTATTTTGATGAATTAGACATTTATCAGCAGAATTATTATCTAGTTTTATTTTTGTTTTTTGAAGAAAAAGAATATATATTATTTGTATATATAAAGAAAAGTAATTTATTAAAAAGATATAAAAGAAGAATATTATTAAAAAAACAAAATGAAATTAGAGTTAATTTTAGTATGGATATAAGTTTCTTTTCAATTTTTTTGCAAATTATTTTTTGTTTATTTTTTGGGTATTATAAAAATAACACACAGTAGAAAAATAATTTGTTTCATTACGATGAAACTTCTCCAATAGTATTGTGTAAAAAAAAAAAAAAAATTATTGATAAAAACATAAATACCCAGAGGAAAAAAATGAAAGTTTTTTTTTGATTTATCAAAAGTGATAAGTCAGGGTTTAAATAGAAAGTTTTTGAATTTGTAATTGAAGATATTTTTCTGAATATTTTTTGAAAAATTCAAATTTTCCAAAATTAATCTATTTCTTGATATTTTGTTGAAATTTGGGGATAATATTGATTTGTAAAAAGAAAAAAACATTGAAAAGTTGTGATGCATTAATTTGATTTTTTAAGTTTTTAGAGAACCGACAATGAGCCAGTAATTAATGCCCAAATACAATATGAAGACCAGGAAATCAGTTCCATAACTATATTATTAATCATTGTTAAACCTTTTTTCAAAAAGGTAGTAACATGTAATTTTAATTAAAAAAAAATAGGAATTATACTCCCTAGTATTGCTAATTCTTTGAGGAAGCCTTCTGATCGATTTGAAACCTTTTGAACTTTTATAAAAATCAAATCTGAATAAGAATTGCAACAAAATCCTTTGTAATTTATAGAATTCATCCCATTTCTGAGTGAATGGCCATCTTCACTTCTCACTTGTCTCAATAAATTCTCGAATTCAAGTAGGTGTTCGGGTGTACCTTAGTGTTTGAATGGATATTTGAAGAAAAAAATATATTTTGGAAATTTCTAAACGAAATTATTTTTTCACATTTTTACGTTTTTTTTTTTTCAGTTTTTAATAATTTTTTTTTGGTACATAATTAAATTTTAATTTTTTTTTATTAAAAGATCGATAGTCACTTGGGTAAAAGCATGTTGTTCAAAGGTTATTGAAATCATCTGAATAATTTTTAAAAAATCCTATACGAAAGCAAAGTTGGATGTATTAAAAAAAACTTATTTTTTCAAATATTCTAATTTAATCTTTTGTATTTCTCCCTCTATGAACTTTTTTTGATTTTTAACGAGAGTTTGAATTTTAGAAATTTCATTCCAAAATTTTTTGCCCACTTCTTGTTGGGGAATATTTTTTAAATAACTTTTTTAAATAATAATCAATAAAGTACTAAAATATCAAAAGAGATAATTATTATCAAGAAAAAACATTTTTTTTTATTTGTAAAACAAGGATTAAAGAATTAGGTTTTAAAATAAATTGTTTTTTTTTCACTTTTTGATATGTTGTAATTATTAGAAAAAGGTTTTTATTTCAGAATAGTGACTTTAAATAATATTACAGTTTGTTTTTTTAGATTACAATGAATTTGATTGATTTAAATTGGCTGAATTAATGCTATTTAATACTTTTTTACAAAATGAAATGGATTTAAACACTAGAAACAAATAACAATCTATAAGAGTCTGAAATAAAACTATTAAATTGTAAGATCTTTAAATAAAACTATTTCATTGTATTTAAAAGTTGAAATTAGATTTTAAAGCCATCTTTTATTTCATTTTATTACCAACAAATGAAATATATTTTTAAGTGTACTATTTTTGTTGTGAGTTTTTCGATCTTTATTAATATTCCCTTTAATTGCAAAAAAAAAAAAATTATGTTAATAAAAGAAACTGTTTTATCACATTAGTTTCACAGATCTTAATTAAATTGAAAAAAAAAAAAGTTTCACATATTTTTTAAAAGTTAGATGATTTTTTTGGTTGACCAATTACAAGTTTAACTACAAAAGATAAAAAAAAATATAAACTCTTTTTCAAAAATTGTGACAGACCTGAAATAATAAATTAAAAAAAAAAAAAAATAATCCTTTTTTATTCAAGAACAATTAATAACTAAATCTGATTTTTAATTCACTTTTAAGGGAGTAGCTACACCATAAGACATGATAAAAATTGAGAGAAATGAGAGAAGAATATTTTATTTTAGTGGTGTGTGATCGTAGATTCTCTAAAATTTTTTTTTAGAAAAAAAATTTGATATTTTTTTTTTTTAGTACTGATAAACAATAAAAAAAAGAGATTATATTGATAAAATAGTTTTTTTTTAACCCTGTTGGTAATTTATTCATAAATCACAATTTGGGTTTCGAAAAAAATATGATACTCGAATTGCAGTCTTAAATTTCTTGAATATATATAAACAAATAAAATCAAAAAATGAAAATGAAAATGATATAACTTATATTATAATGATTGATATAGCTAAATGTTTTGATTCAATTAATTTTAAAATAATTCGAAAAACAATAAAAAAGTTTATTTTAAATAAAATTATTCAAAATTTTTTATTAAAATATTATCAAGGAGAAGGACTTGGTATATTCCAAGGAGACCCCTTATCACCTATCATATTTGCTCTTATTTCACACTTTCTTTTATTAAAAATAATACCATTAACAAATCATTGTCAAATGTTTGCAGATGATTTGATTTTAATTATAAAAGGAAATATAAACCAAATAAATAGAAAATTAATATTAATATATCAAATAATTATTCAATTTGGGTTAAAACCTAATAAAGACAAAACAGAAATAACACAAGATTTATCAAAGATTAAATATTTGGGAATTTTTTTAGAAAAAATTTCACATTTAGTGTATAATCTAAAAAAGGCAAAAGAAACTTATTACAATTCTAAACAATTATTTAATAACAATTTATTAACAAATAATTTGAAAATTAGATTATTTCAATCTTTTATACTAAGTCAACTGACATATGGTTTAGAAATATATAACTATAAAATAGCAACGATAAATTATTTAAATTCATGGATTAACACATGTATTACCAAAATATGCAAAATAAACCGAAATATGCAAGTTCTTATCTATAAAACAGAATTTAAATTCGAAAATTTGGTAATTTCAATTAATAAAAAAGAAATTCAAATTCAAAAAATAAATTAAAAAAATCTATCGCTGCCTTATCTGAATAAACTAATGAATTTTAACCAAAGAATTAACAATAAAATTAATTGGAATTCAAAGAATTTAAAAACTTCTTAAAAAACGAAATTTATAATTATAATTATAATGAATTGTTAAATTCTACCAGCTGGAAAGTACAAGAATACTTTAAAATAATTAAAAATCAAAAAAAAATATTTACTAATCAAAAATACTTATGTTACCCATCAAGCTCAACAATTCTAAAATTCAGATCGTTTACTAACTGTTTAAATAGATATTACTATGCAATGAATAAAAACTCAAATAAATTTTGTCCTTTATGTTTAAAATATGAACATAAAGAGATAATAGAAAACATTGATCACTTTTTATGGGTGTGTCCTTCCGATATAAAAGATAGATTGATATTTTTAAATAAATTAAAAGAATTAAATTTTAATGCAATAATTTTAAACTGTGACAGCTTAAAATTATTTTCATTAATTAATAATCGTAGAATCTATGATTTTACGCTTAAATTCCTGAAAGGGAATTTAAGTAAAAGGGCACTCAGAATGTAAAATTTTACACTTCCTCATCAATAAAAAAAAAACTTATTTCTAAAAATTTGGGCACAGTTTAAACAGTTGAAAGAATAATAATAACACGATTTACACCAATTGCGAAGTAATTTTAATTTAACAAACTATTTCATTTTTTTATCTTTTTTGTTTTTGTTTTCATTTCCTTTTTTCCAGTTACTTAATATGTTTCGTTAGATCTGAAATTTTTTAATCGATGGTTGATAGAATGTTAGTGATGAGTTTCTTAGATTGAAAAATCCACATATAATTGGTCCAATGGTATCTTATCATTTGATCGATCAACAACTGTTGGTGTAATTTTAACAAATCTACCAATAGAATTTTTTGTTTAGCTCGTTTCCTTATTTTGGACACACCGATTTTGATTTTCTGTTTTATATTGTTTTCTTTTATTTGGATGAAAATGATTACTTATAAAAACATTAAAACTATGTTACTTAAATGTGCTTTTATATTACGTTTAGAAAAATATAATAAATTGAGTTTTTGTTTTCCTATTTTTGATTTTAGATGCGTCCAAATTTTTGGAATGGGGTTTAGTTTTTTTTTTGGGAGAAGATAATTTTAGATTCTTAGAATAAAACTTATAGCTATTTTATGGTTTACACTTTGATAACATATAGTGATATTCACTTCTCCAATTCCACCAAATCCAACGATTTAAAATCCTAACAAGTAATGTTTTGACTTAATTATTCTATTTTTTTGGATTTCTTCTCGCTATTTAAGTCCCATTCATGTTTCTTTTGTACTTCTCCTTGATTGTAAGGTTGTTGTTCATTTTAAATTATATCCATTAATCCGAAATGTCACTGATAAAAAAAAAAATTTCTAATTGTTTCTGTTGTCATGATTAAAAAAATTCAAAAATGATGAAAAAATAAAAAATGTTAAAATTAAATGCCACAATAGAATGTTGAGATAAGGATAAAAGATAAGTTATTCAACATTCAAAATACTATTTTAAGCAATTCAACTCAACATTCTATTGTGGCAATTTCTTTGAGACATTGAAAAAAAAAAATTAAAAAATCTAATGAATGAAGTACTTTAAATAATAAAAATCAATGACGTACAAACCAAAGTAAAAAATGTTATTTTCTGATCCTCTTTAAAATTGTAAAAAAGTGAAAAATTTTCCTTTACCGTGGCTACTCCCTTAAGTCATTCTAAATATATAATAATCTAATATATGTCCCTACGACCCAAAAAACACCAAAAATGGAAAACTGATCAAATACATTCCATTATAAAAATAAAAAAAACTAAATGAAAAAATAAAAATAAATAATGTTTCATTTAACTTTTCCTTGAAAATATTTTTTGCCAAAATGATTGAATTCACACTTGAAATTATGTATATTTTTATTTAAAATATCTTATTTTAACTCATTTACTAAAACAAATTCTAAATTCAGGGAATTTTTTTTTCACAAAAGGCACTAATTTGTTCTTCAAATGTTTTTTTATTTTTAAATTTCAAAATTAAAAAAAAATTTATTTAAAAAAGATAAACTGTCTCGAAAAATCTTCTAATTTAATACATTAACTTATTCTTTGATTTCAAAATTTTTTCAACCCCAATTTTTCAAAAAAAATAAAAAAAGTGCTAGTAATTTCAAAAAATATTTTCTATATTCCAAAGTTGAGATTGTTTTGATTCAAAAAAATTTTATCACAGTGGCTAATTGAATTTAGTTCTAAAGCTAGATTTCAAAAAATATTAATCAGAAAAAAATAGAGCTTTTTTATATAGAGCACATATTAAAAATTAAAAAAAATAAGCCCAAAAACTAAAAAAAAGTGAGTCACAATTTTTGAAATGAGCATTTCGGATTTTTATTTACTGAACTTTCACTGAAAAAAAAGTTTAACTACAAGATTTTTTAATGTCAAAACAATCAAACCAAATTACTCAAAAAACATTTATCTTTTTTTGGGGTAGGTTGGGAATCAAAAATAATCAAGCAAAAAATAAGAAAAGAAAAGAACGAATAAAAAGAATGAAAAAAAAAAGAAAAAAAAAAAGTTAAAGAACAAACTTTGTTCAAGATCTTTTCGAACATGCTTCCGAAATTTTTTTGTTTTGTGAATCGAATCACATTCTTCACATTGGTTTTCATCACAGTCTTGACAATAAACAATTGCTACAACCTTTTGGTTATCTTCATTAAGACAACAATCACACCAAATTGTCTCTTCTTTTGCTTCAATTGGAATGTTAGTCGTCATTTTTATTATTACTGTTAACAAGGGCAGATAGAGGAAATTAATAAATACCAAATTTTAAATTGATAAAAAGAGAGTAAAAAAAATGACAAATTTACTTGAAAAATTATAATAAATTTGGTAAAATAATTTTTTCTTATGAGACAACTAAAATACAATAACTTTTTCTTTTTAGTGGTATTTTTTACCAAAACAAAAAAGTTACCAATTGAATTTCTTTGGATTTTCTTGGTTATTTTTGAATTAACCAATTTAGACTTGTGATTTTGAAAACATTATTGTTGAAGTTTTTTTGTTTTTTCACTTAAAATTAACCTTAAGTTTCGAGTAACCCTTATTTATTTTTTTTACTAAAAAATGAAAGTAATTATTTACATTTGGAGACCATTAAACCTGATAATTAAACTTCATTTAGAAACTTTAGAGAAATGAGTTATCATTTTTAATAAAGTCGATTTTCCCATTTAATTGCTGAGTAAAAAGATCTCAACCTTTTTTTAATTGGATTTTTTTGGATCATAACAGAAAAGAAAAAGTTATCAAAAAAGCATTTTTAAAGAAATCTCACTTTAATGGATTTTTGAGATTTGTATACAGAAATAGATTTGAAACTTTAATCTTATATTAAAAATAACATAAAAATAAATCAAATATTGAATCCTCAAAGATCTAGAAAAAATCGATCTTTTTTTTTTATTACAAATATTTATTAAATTTCATGAAATTCAAAAGATGAAACAATCCTCTTTTTCAAATATTAAGAGTATAAAAAACGAATTATTAGTAATAAAATAACATTTATTATTATTATTTTATAGAATTTTTTATTTTGAATTATTTATATTTGTTTGAAAATTTTTAAAAAATTGATGTATCATTCGTAAAATCTATTGGTATTCTTAATTTTTGGGTTATTATTAACTCACTTAAATAATTAAGATTGGATTATTAATTATTGATTAAAAATAATTAAAATTCAAAAGTATTTTTTTAGATTATAAGTTAAATTTACCAAGGTTTTAAAAAAGTAATATGTAAGAATTTTGAATATGATTAACTTTGGCTTTTTTTTTTAGTATTTTTTTTATTAAATAAAGAAAAAAAATGATTTGAACTCTTCTTTGGAAGATATAAATTATTTTTTAAAGATTAAAATAATTATTGTATTTTTTTTTGAAATTAAGTAGATTTTTTAAACTGAGTTATTCCAAAACTTGGTGGTTTTATTTTTAAATTATTTTTAGATACACTTCCTTCAAAAATATTAAGATTTCAATCTTCTTTCGAAAGAAAATAATTTTTTTTTAAATAAATCGGCAATTATTAAATTTTGAACTTTTCAAAAATGAAGAAAAATGGATCAAACTTTTAAAAATAAGAATTCATTTTGAAAAATTGGCATTAAAGGTAAGTTTTCTTTTGTAATAATAAGATTTTTACATAATTTTTATCTTCAAGATTTGGTAAAATTTTTTTAGAATTTGAAAAATTATACTTTTCACATGCAAGAAGATTTTACTGCTTTTAAAACAAAATCAATCCAATCATAAGACACGAACTGAAATCTAAAGATGAGATTGAGTTTGTTGATATTAAAAATTGCTCTCGGAAATTCATTTTTTTTATTTTCCCAAATTAACAAATAAATGACAGAGAAAACTAGTACAACAATCGATGAATCGCTTTATTCAAGACAATTACTTACATTTGGTGCCGAAACTATGCTAAAATTAAGTCAATCAAAAGTTTTAATTATTAGTGCTAATGGTTTGGCGGTAGAAATAGGTTTGAATTTTTTTTTCTCTTTTTCATTTCTTTCATTGAAAATTTTTTTTCTTACTTCTTTTTTTCAAAAATAAAATACAAAAAACAAAAAACAAAAACAAAAAACAAAAAACATTTATTTCTTTTATTGTTTTTTTCTTCAAACAACCCGAAATCTGTAACACCAAAATCAATTCAATTTAACAGCAAAAAACTTGGTTCTTGCAGGTGTGAAATCACTTACGATCCAATCAACCACCAAAGCTACATTATTTGATCAAACGACACATTTCTTTGTCTCCGAAAAAGACATGGGTAAAAATTTAGCGATTGTGAGTGCACAAAAATTACAAGAATTAAATCCTTATGTTGAAGTTAAATCATTAACATCAGAATTCAAAGATCTGTCTGAAGAAACAAAGAAGCAGTACTCGATAATAATTTGTGTTGACACCTTGATCGGTGAGTCAACAAAAATTAATCACTATTGCCGAAGCAAGAACATTAAATTTATTTATACGGGTTCATACGGTTTATTCAGTTGGTGTTTTTGTGATTTCGGAGAGGAGTTTTATATCCAAGACCTGACTGGCGAAGAATTAAAAGAGATTTTGGTTACACACATTACTCGCGATTCACCAGGTATTATCACATGTGACAAAAGCCATAATTTGTCAACCGGCGACAAAATCAAATTCCGAGAGGTTTTGGGTATGGAACAATTAAATAACGACGATCAGAAATTTACAATTAAGAAAGTGGATCTTTTACGCTTTTCCATCCCGTCAACTCTGGAGTATTCTGAATATTTAGGCGGTGGTGTCATTACGCCACAAAAGCAAGGGAAGGTTATGAAATTCAAATCACTGGAGGAGTCCATTCTCAACCCAGTTTTCCAACTTTGTGATTTTGCTAAAATGGATTCCACGCAACTTCACTTAGCATTCCGTTCAATCGACAAATATCGAACTGAATTTGGAAGTTATCCAAACGGATGGTCAATTGGGGATACTAATAGGGTCCTTGAAATGGCAAAGAAAATCAATGAAGAAGCCATCAAGACAGGCTCTTATATTGAATCCAAAATAGATTTTGACTTAATTCAAAAAATGAGTTTAACTGCTAAAGGTAAAATCTCTCCGATCGCCTCAGTGATGGGGGGGTTTGTTGCCCAAGAATGTGTCAAAGCAGTTACTGCTAAATATACGCCTTTAAATCAATGGTTACAATTTGATTGTAGAGAGTTATATCCAAAAAAAATCTCAAATGATCTTATCGAAAAAAGATATAAAAGGTGCGAAAAGATTAAAAATAAAACCAGATATGAAGCTTTAGAAATTGCCTTGGGGCGTTCTTTAGTTGACAAATTATCTACGCTTCGATTATTTATGATCGGCGCCGGTGCAATTGGATGTGAATTATTAAAAAATTTTGCTTTATTAGGGATTGGTAGAAAAGATATTCCTAAAAAGAAAAAAGAACAAGAACAAGAACAAGAACAAGAAAAGGAAAAGGAAAAAGAAAAGGAAAAAGAAAAAGAAAAAGAAAAGGGACAAGAAGAAATTCAAGAAGAAATTGTCAAAAAAAAAGAATGGGATGGCAAAAATGGATCGGGAATTATAGTTACGGACATGGATTTGATTGAAAAATCGAATTTAAATCGACAATTTTTGTTTCGATCAAAACATATTCAAAAATCAAAATCCAAAAAGGCAAAAAAAGCCATCTTAAAAATGAATCCAGAAATTAGGGTGCAATCTAGAATGGATAAAATCGGGACAGAAACAGAGAATATTTATGATAATAATTTCATTTCTTCGTTTGATTGCCTAGTAAATGCCCTCGACAACATCCCGACAAGATTATATATGGATAACCGATCCATTAATTGTAATATTCCATTATTAGACAGTGGCACGCTGGGTACAAAGGGACACACCCAAGTCCAAATCCCATATTTAACACAGACCTATGGCGATTACCGCGACCCACCAGAGGAATCTGTGCCCTTTTGCACTTTGAAATCATTTCCTAATTTAATTGAGCATTGTATCGAATGGAGCCGAGATAAATTCGAAACCTTATTTACGATGAAAATAAAGGCGATCGAAACATTAATCTCGCAATTTGATTCGATCCAAGATTATTTAAAAGTTGGCAAGGAAACGAACAAAATAAATCAGTTTTTAGGTGTCAAACAGGCAAATAAAATTTTAAATAATTACCCTAAGGATTTCGAAAAGTGTGTCCACTTTGGCCGAGTAATTTTTGAACAATGGTTTGTTCACAAAATCCAGTTATTACTCTATTTTTTCCCTCACGATCATAAGGACGAAGATGGTTTTAACTTTTGGAATCCACCAAAAAAGAGACCACCAAAGATACTCGAATTCGATGTCAATGACGAAGCGCATTATTCCTTTGTCCTCAATGCCGCCTTAATATTTGCCAATATTTGGGGTGTGAGTGCTCCAAACGAAACAGACTTAAATAAACAGTATATGGCGAAATGCCTTGAAAATTTAATAGTTCCTGAATTTGTGCTTTCAAAGAAAGCCAAATCAAAAACGATAGTTACCGACGAAAAGGAAAAAGAAAATCCTCTTCAACAAAAGGAAAATAATCTCACTTTAGAAGAATTAAATAGCCTTTCCGAGAAATTGGTATTACTCATTGGAGAAAGCAAGGAAAAAGAAATTAAAATAACCGCACAAGAATTTGAAAAGGACGACGACTCGAACCATCATATCGATTTTATACACGCATGTTCCCTATTAAGGGCGCGGAACTACGGTATAAAGCCTGTGGATCGATTAAAAACAAAAAAAATAGCTGGAAAAATAATACCGGCGGTCGCCACAACAACTTCAGTTGTTTCTGGTTTAATAACAATAGAATTAATAAAACTTGCCACAAGCTCTGCTTTAAGAGGGAAACACCCTAAAAAGGTTTTGGAAAAATTATTGAAAAAAAATTCAATACTCTCATTAGATGATTTTAAATGTGCCTTTTTGAATTTGGCATTACCAATTATTACCTTTGTTAGCCCAGGCACAGTGAAAACAAATAGCGTGGATTTAAATCAAATGGGCAAACTGACTTACTCAAAATGGGACAAACTTGAAGTTTGGCATCCTAACCTGACAATCAACAGATTTAAACAATTCTGGAAAAAAAAAATTGGCCTAAATGTTGTAAGTATTATCCATCGTGGAGTCTTCTGCTATGATGAAATGACCAATAAAAATACTTCCAAAGAAATGTTAAATAAAAAAATTATATCCCTCATCAAGCATCGAAGAAACCAAAAATTTATTGATCTTGTTGTCATATTTGAAGATTCCAAAAAAAAACTTGTAGAAACACCAATAATTAGATTTTATTTGTCAACTAAAAAATCTAACAAAAAAAAAAAAAGTAAAACTAAAAAAAATTAATTAATTATTTTCTTAGGTTAAACACTATTTTTTAAAAATAAATAAATGAAATCTTTTAAAGATCTTTAAATTTTTTTTTTTTTTATTTAAGTTTTGGTTTTATGAAATAGAAGAGCTCGAATTATTTAAACATTTTATTAATTTGTGCCTATTTTTTGAAATCAAAATTTCAAATATTTGCAATATAAAACGAAAAAAAGTAAACTATTATTTTTAATAATCATTAAGTTAATTCTTGAAAATTGTTTAAATAAATATTTTTCGTTTTATGTTGGAAAAGTAATGATTTTGAATGAAAAATTTTATATTTTGTAAGGATTTTTAATTATCTTTATTTCAATTCTAATTTCTACAAATAAAAATAAACCGAAGTATAGATAATTAAATAAATTTAAAATTTGACAGAAATTACATTAACATTAATCAATGAAATTGAGAATTCTTAAGTCAAAAATTTTTTTATGTCTTTAAAGTTCTAAAAAAAGATGTTTTCTTGTTTTGAAAAATGTAAAAATTGAAAAAAAATTTCTAATTTTGAAAAATTTTTTTAACAAATTATTTTGTCTTATTCACATGAATCTTTATTAAGATTTTATTTATTATTGGCAGAAAAAAAATGATTTTGAATTTTGAGGATAAAATTAAATAATTCCCAAATATCTTTAAGAAAAATTTATTGTAAAAAATTCAATTTTAAATTATAATAAAAAAATTAGTATCTTGGTCAAAATATTGTAAATGGTTTTAAAATTTCAATAATTAGAACTATACTTCTTAAAAAAGCACTCTGATTTTATGATATGTTCACTCAAACAATGTTTTGTTGAACAAAAAGAAATTTCTCAAAAAAGAAGTAAATTTTGAATATTAATGATTAATACAACAAAGACTATTTATTGTATAACAACGGTGAAAGTATCAATAAACAAGATTAATAATGATTATATCATTATGTAAGAAATAATTTCAATTCAATAGTTTTATTTTTCGGAAAAAAAAAATAATTGATCTCACTGTAAAAATTTTACTATTCTTTTTTTGTTTTTTAGTTGATTCGAATTGTTTGACGCGTTGCGTTGACAAAATTTATGAATATAAAAAAATACCAATAATATATTTTAAAACTGTGTGCTTTTTTATTGAAAAGATAACCCCTCATTTTGTTCTATGCTTTCTCACTTTACCAAATTTTATTTTTTAAGTTGTTTGATTTCCTCACCTTTTTGTTTTTTTTTTCTCCAAATGTTTTCGTTGAGGAACATTCAGAAAAAATCATTAGAAGAATTAATTAACTTGTTCAACTTTCAAAAGGAAACTGAGATATTAAACAAACTAACTAAAGGAAAAAAATGTGATTTGAAGTCAACTTGTGCAATTTTAAATCGAACTGAAGTGGGTTGAATCAAAATTTCACGGTAATATGTCTAAAGTATTTCCAAAAAACTGGGGCATTTTTTTTACATTTCCTGAAAAATGTTCTTATGTTAGTGAAGGTATTCATTAATCAACAATACCAAATTTATTTTAATATTAATACTGATTGGATCAATGACTAAGGTATATATTTATAAATATATTAATTGAAATATTTCCAAAAAATGAAAAAAAAAAAAAAATAACACTTTTTTTTGGTGAAAATAATGTAAGACCAATTTCAATAAAAAAACATGGAAATAGGGAAAAGGTATCAATGATTTTTTACACAATAAAATGCAGTTATGTGCTTTCAATTCTATTTGAAATGTTCTTGAGATTAAACAAGTAATGAAAATGGTTTTTTCGTTCAAAAATAAAATAATAAAAACCCAATTTTTACCGATAAAAAATATCAGATAAATCAAGATCAGAAATTTTTATATCTATTATTTAGTAATACAATACACATAAAAAAAATTGATTTATTGAAAAGAATAAATAAAAAGTAGTTATTAGTTTTGGATGTTTAAATACTTTTTTGAAGATTGACTTTATAAGATATATTTTAAAATAAATTTACCCCACTTTATTGGAAATAGCTTAGTTGATATCTAGGACTTGGTTAATACTCTCAAATAAGTATCTTAAACTGGAAAATTGTCGAAACAAGATTTTGAAAACTTCTAAAAAAAACAATAAATAAAACCAAGAATTTGACATTTCCGAAAACACACAAAAAGAAAATTTCGAAAAACAAATTCTTCTTCGTAAAAACCACTTCTTTATAGATAAACCTTCTATAAAGTTCTAATTTAAAATAAAGTAAAATAATTCATTTAATCCTTCATTCTTCAAATATTTAAACTTCTTTCTGAAAATAGTAAAATCTAAAGTTTTACAGATAAATTTCTTTTTTGAAAGTTATGTTTTGGGATTCCTAGAGTGTACTCCACAATTCTTCCTCAAAATAATAATAATAATACCGTAATTTCACAATAATTTTGAAATAGAAACAAACAAAAAAGCGAAGGAAAAGTTAATGAAATTAAATGCACATACATTTTTGTTTTCACCATTTTGCAATATTTTCGAATCAAGACTAAACTATGACAATAAAGTTAAAAATAAAAAAAAATAAGTCTTATTTAATATTTAATTTTATTTAATCCCAATAATTATTTGAGTGATGAATTTAAAAAAATATTTCAAAAATTTTAATTATTAATATTTGTATCTATGTTTATTAAAGAATCTAACAAATCCTGAGAGCATTGTCTTAACAAAGTTCTTTCGTATAAGGGTAAAAACACTGAAAGTCTACCCTTATTTGGGAGTAATTGCAAAAAATCGTCTGTGTTTTGGAAAGTTACCAATTTATTTAAAATTTTATAATAATTACTTGTTAAGATTCTTGATTTGTTTTCTTCAAAATTATTTTCTGTTAATAATTTTTCTAACAGATCCATTATTGGCTTGGGCTTGAACCATTTTTCAGAAAGGCAATAAATAATTAAATCAGATAATGAATCGATCCAATTATCGATTAAGAAAATTAATAATTTATTTAATTGTTTTGATCTTGTTAAGCAGAGTAATACTAAAATGTTTTTGCCTTCAAATTCCAATTTCTTATTTTTTTCTAATAATTGTAAAATTGATAAGGCAATTGATTTATTAATTATGTTTGAACAAAGAATTCTCTCAATTTTTAAGATATATATATTTAATTGGTTAAATCCTTGGATTGGGAAGATTTTTTTTAACCAATTTTTTCTTTTCCCAAATCTATCGATTTCTTTTTCAATTTCTTGAGTTTTATAATTTATTAATTTTGGAATTTCTTTAAATTTTAATAATTGAATTATATTTTCTAAATATATTGAAATTAAATTAAATGATATTTCTTTTAAAAATTCATTTCCATTTCCATTTTCATTTTCATTTTCATTTTCATTTTCATTTTCATTGACGATTTCATTTTTATTTATATTATCTTTTTCATTTTCATGATTTCCAAGTTTTTTATTTAAAATATCTTGGTTTGAATTTATAAATTTCAAAAATATTTCTTCCAAATATTTTTCTACTAAAATTGTTTGTTTCACCTTTTCAATATTTTTATTCCAATTTTCATCCAAATATTCTTCTTTTAACAATTCAGTAGCAATATTTATTGGAATTAATGGAAACATTTCAATAAAAATTTGAATTAATAACCCCGGTAACACAGAATGCAATAATTTACCTATTGGTGGGAATGTAATAGTTTCTTCGTTTTCATTATTTTTGATTTGAATATTTAATTCATCATCACCATTCTCCTTTTCTTTTTCTTTTTCTTTTCCCTTCCCCTTTCCCTTTCCCTTTCCCTTTATCCTTTCTTGTTCTTTTTCGTCCTCATTTAAAAATTTTGATTTATTCTTAATTGATTGCTTTGGGAAAAACAAAGATTTTTTATCTGGATATAATAAAGTGGGATTTTTAACTAAAAAATTAACCAAATGTGAAGGTTGGATTTTAAAAAATAAATCAATGGTTTCTTGAATTTTACCATTGTCTAAATAAAGTAGTGCTTGGTCAAGCAAATTATCATTTTTATTTTTTGATGATTCAAGTTTATTCAAAGATTTTTCCAATAATTCAATTGCATATAATTGATTATACATTTTTAATGAACTTTCAAGAACCAAACTAGGTAATTGAGAAGGGCAATAATCAAAATAGAGTTTAAAAATTTGATTTGAAAAATTTTCGTCTTCATTAATAATTTCTTGATTAATATTTTTTCCAAATAATACCAAACTAAAATATTGGATCCATAATCGTTCTGGTACTTGCCTTTCTTTACAATATTCATAAGTTTCACGGATTGGCTTATTTGATCTCGCAAAAAAGTTTAATGCTATTTCATAAGAATTCCTTTCCAAATACATTTCAGCTAATGTATTTGATATTTGACAAAGTCTTTTTTTAATTTGTGATTTTTCATCTTCGTCATCGTCATCTTCATCATCGTCGTCATTTTTATTTTTATTTTTTAATAAATGTTTTTTATTTAATTCCAAATAAGAAGTTAACAAAAAGTGACATTCAGTTAACCACATACAACGTTCTTTTGGCGATTGTTGTTGGAATTGGAAAGAATATTCTTTTATTTCATTAAATACATTAATTGGTGAGGTTATGCGGAGCGCATAAATATTCCAACCAGTGCATTCTTCCTGCTTCGCTATTGATTTTTTTTTATTATTTGTCTCGTTCACATTTGATGATGATGTTTTTTTTTTTTTTTTTAACATTTTTGGAGAATTAAAACTTTGAGGTAAGATCATTTCGGAACTTGGATAAAATTTTGTGAGTAATAATAAATGGTTTGAGACGTTCGTAATACTTTTAACACCAATAAATGTTTTTGTGCCAAGAACAGCACTTTCCACCTTTTCTTCCGAATTTTCTGAAAAATCCGATGGCGGTAAGGAAAATGTAGTCACGGAATTCCCACAAAGTGCATGCATATAGTACCCATGGCTAAAGGTAACTTGGGTAACTGGGACAGGGAAATGATAAGTAGTAATTAATTTTGGCTGATTTAATGAATATAAGCAACCAGAATTAGACGAAGTAACAAAGAACCTTACCTTTTCATCCCTAGTACCAACTTGACCATTGCTTTTTTTTTCGTTAAATTTTGGAATGTTTATTGAAGTGAAATCTGGGAGAATTCTTAAGACAGCAATTTTCTCTCCTTGAGGAAATCTTTTTTGCAAATAAATAGAGAGAGATGTTGGCGTTGGTACCATTGGCATTGCTGTTTTATTAACAACCAACGAATGGTAAGTGTCCTTAAAGATTCCTAAAATCTGGTGCTCTTTTTTTTTTTCGTTATATTCTTTATATCCATAATTTTCAAAGCCTAGCCACGAGTTAGGCAATGTTTTGATTGTCAGTTCCTGTGAAGAGTTTAATTTAATATTGAGGAAATTTTCACTTTTTTCTGGATAAAATGTCGAAATATTTTGTTCATCTTTTTCTTTTTCTTTTTCTTTTTCTTTTTCATCTTTTTGATTTTTCAAATTATTCCTTAATTCTGATCCGTTTTCAATTTCAAGTTCTTTTTCTTTTTCTTTTTCTTTTTCCTTTTTTTTTTCATTTCCATTTTTGTTTTTGTTAGAATTTTGGTTGTAGTTAAATTTGATTACCCGTACTAATCCCCGAGAAGAATAGGCAAGAAAATCATTATAAATTGAAACTTTCGATAAATAACACCCTGTCCTTATTGTGCAAATATGAACTGGAATGACACTTGGCGAAAATAGTTGATAAATGTGCAAATCAGAATGATCAATAACAGCAAATTTTCCAGTTTTAAAACACACACCAAGGATATTTGAAGTCAGTTTTGTTGGTAAAGTAAAGACTCGAAATTGTTCAGATTTTGTTTGTTCTTTTTTTGGTGTGTCAACCTCAACAGGAATGCGGCTCGCTTTTTCATCTTGTAACTTTTCCCAATTCGAATAGATCCTCAGATGATATTTGTTTCGTGGTAATGATTCCAAACACAAAAGTCTGTAAATTGAAAAATAGGCAGAGGAAGAGGTGAAAGAAGAAAAATAATGAAAAAGGAATGAATTGTTTTTTTTTTCTTATTTATGAGAGGAATTTATATCGACCTCTGAAAGTGGTTATGATTTTTTTCTTTTTTTTTATTTTTTAAATCCTTTTGTAATCAAAAGAATGTCACTAGGAAATAAAAAAAAGAAAAAATTACTGTTTGTTCAATTGAATTATTGTCTGTGCATGTCCGATGGTCTTTAAAGAGTAATGAAATTGAAATTTGTTATTTGCAGGAAACACTTTTATTTCGTTTTCAACTGTTGAAACAAAGGCATTTTGTCCTTGGCTTGTAGCCAAAGATGTTGGCTCAAAGTTTGAACTTAAGATTTTTTGATCATCAAAAAGCTGAAAAGACATTTTTGAATTGTCTGTCTCGATCGCAACCTTTTTTATGAAATTTATATTGTGAGAAAAGAAAATTCAAAAAATGAAATTATAGATACTTGTAAATAAAATCAGGAGAGAAACATTAACATCCAAACCAACAAAGTGTAAAATCATTTTAATTATTATACAACCAAGATTTTACCTAAAAATAAGATTAGCTTGAATGTTGATGGATAAAGCTGTTTTCTCAATGATTTGAAATTTACAAAATAAAAATTCCAGCTTATTATAACTTTTTATATATTCTCAAATATACTTTAATTGAGGGTTATAGTTCATCAAAGGTATCTCACAAAAAGGGAATAGACAAAGAAATAGAAGTATCTAATTTCAATCGATTTCTTAGAAGACAATTAATGAAATGAACCAAAGTGGGATGTTGAAATTTTCACTTTTTTTCACATTTTTTTGATTAGTTTTTTGTTTTATATATTAAGTTGTAAATCTGGTAATATATTACAGTGAATCCTTGAATTTAATCCAAAGAATAAACAAATAAAACAACCCTCAGAAAGTATTTCTTTAAAAAAAATCTTTTCTTTTTGAAGGCAAAAAAAAAAAGAAAACCTTGACTAATAAACTTATTTAAACCAAAAATATAAAAAAAAATTTTGAATAAAAGAATAATTTGGTAGATCATTTGTCCATTGTATAAAAAAAAAAGGAAATTTTGGAAATCAAAGATGATCTAAATCATTTACTCTGAAATTGCCCAGTCTATAAAAATAATTATATAATCTTGATTTCTGAATTTATTAAAAATAATTTTTTAATTATTTTAGATAAAACTCATTTATTTAATATTATTATTTACCAAGTTTCAATATCTTTTATTGTCCCGGGTTGAGATTAAAAGCATATTTGAATCTTTTTTAAAAAAATATATAGATACTTTGTTTAGGAATTGGGGAAGAGTTTTCAAGTCCCGATTGGGTGTTGTAGAGTGAAATAAAGTGCCTAGGCTTTTTTTTAAATTTGAGAAATAAAAAGAAAAATTCTGAATTTATCTTTTAATTTTTAAAATTAAAAAAAAACATAACAGCGGTTTTCCAGAATTCAAAAGAATATAGAAAAATCTAATATTTTACTCAATTCTTTTAAATTCTGGAAAACCTGACAGTGATTTATTTTCTCCTTTTCTTATTTGGTAAATCTGTTAATTTTCTAATCATAAACAAAATTAAAAATAAATCTAACAATATTTTTCTTGAGATTTGCAATATTATGAGGATAATCTATTGGTTTTACAAATAAAGAAAAAAATGAAAGTAAACCTAGCGGTGATTTTTTTATTTCTAGAATTTAAAAATAAGTATAACAGTTAAAATAGCAAAAATTCACACTTTTATTACAATAAAAAAGTTTCTAATATTTTCATATTCTTTATCTTCTAAATTTATATGAATGTAAAAAAAAAAGGATTTCTCACCCCCGACATTAAAACTATTTATTATTATTTTACAAAACTTTTTTCTTTACAAATATGCTCTCAAAATTCTTTCTTCAGATATTTTTATCAAACAATACCAAAACAAAGATTTTTTTTTTCAAATATTAAAGAATAAAGAAATTGAATTCTTGGAATCAAAAAACAACTTCAAAAATTTCAAACCAACGAAAAAGAAAATTTTGTTAAAATAATAAAAATTAAATTTTATATATATTTTGTTTTTTAATTTTTTTATCAAAAATTTTTCTTTTGAAACCTATAAAAAATATACTCAACTAATCTTTCCTTTTCAATAAGTTTTTAAAAAATATATTATTTTCTTTAATAATTCTGGATTAGATAAATTAAAGGAAAATATGAATTCATATTCATTTCATTAAAATCTATAAAAATATTAGTATTTTATGTTTTAAAAAAGTTTTTTATAAACGTTTTTCAACGCAGAATTACAGATAAAATCAATTATAGAAAATCTAATTATATCAACTGCTACATAAATGACCAATAAATAAATAATAAATATTATTGATTCTTATCAATTTTTTGAATTATTTTGATTTCCTTTTTTTTATTTCAGTCTAAAATTTTATTGTAAAAGAATATATACTACTCTTATTAATTATAACAATCATAAATTGTCTTAAATAAAAGATTTTAAGGATTTAATTTCGAAAAAAAAAACTGACATGAAGTTGGTAAAAATGTTATGAATCACTAAAATTTTTAGTTTGAACACAAATAAATAATTTTCAATTTTTTTCTTAATGTAACATTTATTAAAATTTTTTAAGAAAAACAATTATAATTTTATCTTACTTTCCTTTTTTATTTATTCTGTTAATCATAAAATAAACAAAATTATTTTGTTTTTATTAAGGAATTAGCGTCACCATAGATTTCTCTATAATCAAAGTATGTTGTAATAGGGTGTATATGGTATTGGTGCACCATGCCTCAAATAACTCTAAAAAATCAATTATAAATCTTTTTTCACAATAAATTATTTCATTTTTTACTAATGATCATTAATTAAAAATTATCATTTTTGGAAATTTTTTTTTTAATTCCTTTTCCAAATCTAATAATAGAAACCAAAAGAACAGTATTATCGGATTTAATAATTTAGATTTAGAACTTCCAAAAGTAACTATTTTTTTAATTTTTTAATTTCAAAGATTAACTCAATAATCATCAACATAAAAGTACAAAGACTGATTAGTATTGTTTATTTTTTGATAATGATACTTGTAACATCAATATATTCCCATGATTTGAGAAATAATTTGTCAAAAAAATTTATTGGTTTAATTATTTAATTTTTAGAAAAAAAACGAATTTTTTGGTAACGAATCTACATTTCACCACGAATTTAAGAAAGATAATGTGTGACTTTTTAGTCTGAATATTGATAATTCAATCTTTAAATTTATCACAAAATGTAGATTTTGATCTGAAATTCTTTGGTTTTTTACTAATACATAGTTCATTTTTAATTGATGAGATCAACAAATATGACTACTTGACTGATCAATTTTTTACATACATTTGAACCATGTAGCACTAATGTGGTTAGGTCCAATAAAATTATACTTTTTTCCTAGGCTTCTCCTTGGTAGACGCTAATTCCTTAATAATAAATAAAATATATAAATGTTTTAATTATGAAAATAATCATAAAATTTCTAATTTCAGAAATTGACAAAAAAATGAAATATTAAAAAAATTAGAACAAAATCAATATTTTTTTCCCCAATTATCAAAAAAAAAAATAAAATACCATTCCTAAAAACTTTTTCTCTCGGTTTTTTTATATATTATTAGAAATAATATTATTATTCATGTTAAATATAAAAATGAAATCATTAACCAATCAAAATAATTTTAAATATTTTATTTTAAAATAATGCAATTTTAAGTCAATCAGGTTTCTAAAGGGAATACAAATGGTCTTGTATAAAACCACAATAATAAAAAAAATTAAAAAAAAATAAATTAAAAAAACAATTAAATCAATTTCAAGTTAAAGAAAAATAATAAAAAAATGTTTTTCAAGTATTCTCTATCATTGAAAAAAAAAAAAAATAGTGTAATTAAACAATTTAAATGTACACATTTTATTTTTTTAAACAAAAAAGTATTTGTCAAAATTAATGAACAAAAAAATGTTTAAATTTTGGGTATCTATTTAAATCGGACCATATTTAAACACAATTCTGATTTTTTTCAATAAAAAAAATGGAGATATTTTTTTTTTTTCAAAAAAGGTACTAATTTGGTATACAAAGATTTTTTAATTTTATCTTTGTATAACAAGAATAAGCTTTCAAAAATCTAAACTTCTTTAAAAAAATCTTTCAATTTACTTTACACTACTTATTCATCAACTTTTAAATTTTATCTGATCCAACTACTTGTTAAAATCAAAGTTCCAAACTATCTGAAGAAATATTTTTTTTTTTTAATCTTTAATTCTAGAGTGTTTAAACTAAAAAAGTAATGTGTAATAAGTTTTTGGAATAAGTTTATCTTATGAAGTCGAAAAATCTTTTTAAAAAAAAAATAAAACCTTTTCATTTTAAGTACATATGGAAAAAAAATCAATTAATAAAGGATGGTATCTGTTTATAATGAATCAATTAGAGTGTAAATTTTTAAAATCTTTAATATTTTATCGTACTAGCAATTTTCTAAATTAATTTTCTTCAGATTTGATTATTTCTTTCAAAAATATTGATATTTTTTTTTTTTCCAATCCTAAAATTAAATTTCAAAAGTAAAAACCAAAAAATAATAAAAATAAGAAAAAATTATTGTTTAGTTATAAATTTTTTTTTTAATAAAAAAAATGTTAAAAATTAATTTCAAAATTCTAATCTAAATTATAATTAATTTAATTTTTTTTTTAATAGCCAATCCTTTTTAAAAGGCACCTCTAATTCTAATAATTGACTAATTTTTTTTCTAGATTTTTGAGAGGTTTCTGTTGTTTTCCCTTGACACAAATTTAATAATTTGGAGTTATTTATAAGGTTTTTGAAAGGAAAATGCTCCAAAGAATTTTTTGGGTTGAAATTCATTCTCGAAATATAATCGTTTGAAATTATTGACCAATAGTCTCCATTATTTAGCCCAAACTCGCTGATTAAAATTTTAATAATTTTTAATTTGTCGCCGCGGTTATGGAAATATAAATTCAAAGGGTCCTCATCATATGATCTTGTAATTAGGTGGAAATAGCTTTCAAGTTCCTTTCTTTTAAAAATCATTTCTTTAGCTAATAGCATGCAGCTTAATAGAAATTTTGATTTTCCAAGATAAAACATGTGCTGTTGATAAAATAATGCTTGTTGCTTTGTTGGGAAGTATTGCCCCAGACGTTCTGAAAACCTTTTATTAAACCAATACATTAAAACGTGCTGCGGATAAATTTCTTCATAAATTTGTTCAAGTTTAATACTTATCGGGTCCGATTCATTAGATTGCTTCCCATTCTTTGCTTCCATTCCTATGTTCGTTTCCTTATTATTACGGCTATTAATATTGCCTGAAAGATTCTTACTATTGTTCTTACTATTATTGTTGTTGTTGTTGTTTGGATCTTCTACTATTATTTTTTCATTTTCGTTATCCTCTTCGTCTGATTTGACAATATTTTGTTCGCATAATTCTTCAAGGACATTCCAGAATTTATGTGTTATCTGTGGTATCGAATCACTATATATTAACGAGAGTACTCCGATAAAAATCTCTAAGATAAATTCTGTAAAGGTTCTTCGTGAATTTGATAATAAATATTTTAATTGATTTTTAATTATTTGCACTTCCTTTTCGGTCGCTGAAAAAACGTTTCCTATTTTCTCGGCAAATATTAGCGTGTATGGCTTTAATGCTTTGATTGTGCCCCCTCCCATGATTACCCATAATTGGCCAATCATTAATTTGAAAACATCTTTACCTGCTTCAACAACATTTGAATCTAAATTTTGTGAGGTTGTCTTTGTAGAGTTACTTTTTGGTTTTGGTTTTCCAATTGTTAATTCTCGTTTTCTTTTTTCTTCTTCATGTTCAGAATGATCTTTTGTTCTTTTATTTTCAAATTTTTTACTATATTTTTTTTTTTCAGTCGTTGTCTGTTTCTCTAATGTTTGGGTTTGTTTCTTGGCTTTCTCTTCGAGTTTTTCATTTTCGATTATTGTTTCCTTTTTCTTTTCTTTTTCTTTTTCTTTTTCTTTTTCTTTTTCTTTTTGTTGTCCTTGTTCTTGTTGTTTTTGTTTTTTATTTGTTTTTTCTTCAATAATTTTATTGTTTTGAGATCGATGTAATTTATTGCTGTTCGTTCGTGTTTCTTTAACTTCCTTGACTTCCTTCAGGCCTAAAAATTTATCTAATTCGTCATTGTCTAAATTGCCCTGAGGCAAATCCATCACCTCGTCTTCTTCTTCAGAGTCAGAATCAACGCCGCTACCCTTAAGATCGGTATTATTCATTTGCGAATCCAAGACAGAAATTAGCGAATTTGTTGGCCGAAACAAAATGTTGCTCTTCCTTTGTATCAGTGTTGGCGAATAAACGTCGATCTCCTTTTGTGAGGTCAGTTTGTTAATTAATTCCGGGTTGAACTCAAAATGCTCTTCGACTTGATTGAAGCCTTTGATTTCGGGTTCAAATTCCTTGTCAAAAAGTTGGCTGGGGCTGATCGTATTCATTGTATTAATCGTGTTGATCGAATTCATCGTATCAATTGAATTGATCCGATCTTTTTGTAATTGCTTTTCGAACCGTTTATTGAAATCAGGATTGGAAGGCTTCCGAAGTGGCTCAGAAACTAAAATGGAGGACTGGCTGGTCTTCCTTGTCATTGATCGTAGTGGATAGGGATTGGGGTTTAGGCCCGTTCTTGTGCTGATTATCACCGGTGATAAATTCTTTGCAGAGATCTTTCTTGCCAAATTGCTAATGACAGGCGAGTTTTTCAAGGAGAGATCAGAGGTTTTGCTTACAAGTGACGTTTCATTGGATTCCTTTTTTTCTTTTTTAATACCCTTCTCATCAGTTTCTAATGTCGTGTATTCTGTTCCACCAAAGGAAAAAGGATCGATCAGATTCTCATTTAAAAAAATTATATCTTCATACATTGAGAAATCGTTATTATTTATAAATGGATCATTTTGGTCCATCTTTAGTCTTGTTTTTTGTTTTTTTGTTTTTTTTTTTTGTAGCTTTTTTCTTTTTCTTTATTTTGTTTGTTAATTCAAAGTTTTGAGTTTTGGTTTGGATTTTGTTGGTTTTTGTTTTAATTGTTTCGTTTTTTATGTTTTAAAAAAGATTCTTTTGTTAAGAAAAGAAAGATAAATGCGTAAAAAAAAAAAATGGTAAATCATTGATTTTGAACACAAGATTTGCTTAAAGAAGAAGAGAATAGTAAAGTATTGCTATTTTGTCATTAAATTTCCTCAGTTTTATCTATTTTTTAGTCACCCTCAACACTAAATGTTTTTTTTTTTTTTTTTTTTTTTGTGATTTCTTCAAATTTTTCGAAGCAATATTTGATTACATGATTTTGAATATTTAAAATTATTGTTACATTCTTTAAGAACATCTTCAATTAAATATATTTTTATAGTATACACGGAGTAAGTTTTTTTATGAGTAGAGAGAAAAGGTTTTAGTGTCTTTATTTTTTTTCATTAATAGTATTTTTTGATTAGTTAAGCATTTCCTTTGCAATTATTATTTTTTGATTCTAAAATTATTTTCTATTTGCTTGTAGAAAATGAAATTATTTGAAAATACTTCAAGTTAATATTTGTGGTTTATTTTCAAGTAACTTGATATTCTTCTTTAACTTTTTCTGAAATTAGGAGTAATTTAAAAATACAGTCACAAGTAGGGTACATTGATAGCACCAAAAATAATTATAAAAATTCAGTAGGCTACCAAAATCCAAAAAATAACATTTTACAAGTTTAAAAGAATATTATTTTTTTAAAATTACTTGAGATTAATTTTTATAGTTTAAAGAATTAATATTTGCTGTTATTGAAATAATAAATGTAAAATATTATTCACTTTCATTTTTCAATTGTATTTATTCAAAGATCGAAAAAGATAATGATTTGGTATTTATGTTCTTGATTTATTTGTTTTGTACTATTTTTGTGTTCGACATTTTTGTGTGAACTCAGAATCCTAAAAGTACGGAATATCTCAAAATAATCTAAATGAAGTCTGAGGCATAAATATATCAAATTTAAATTTTCTATATTAATAAGAAAAACACTACTTTTGAATCATTTCACTTCATTAAAAGAAGAGTTTTTTACTCCTTTTTGTTGAAAAATAAATGAAACAATATTTTTATACAGCGTTCCCTCCAAAAAGTTTGAAACAAACAACAAAATCCATAATTCACTTTTTTTTCAACCGATAAAGAAGTAAAGGTTAGTATATCGATTATAGAATTGATAACTTTGGTGATGTTTTAGTTCTTCTTTTCTTTCTGTTTTTTAGATTAATGTATGGATTTTTTTTTTTCCTTTTATTTTGAAATTAATAGTTAACAGATATCCACACTAATATTGGAATTACCTTTGAGAAAGCTAGTCTGACATCAAAAGTGAAGTTTTCAAAATAATTTTTGATCCAAGTAAGAATATATATTCAAAATAACTTTTCAATTGAATTCTTTGCTGTGTATAGTTACTAATGAGATCTCGGAATTCAATTTAATGGTTGCATAAGTTTAATTTTTTTTGATTTGGGTGATATATGGATGAAAGTATTAGAAAATAGAAAAAAGGTAAATTCATATATATTCCCAAAATTTGTTATTTTGGTTATTAGCAGATTGAAATACAATTCAATATGAATTTTAAAGGTTATTAAAATATGAAATTGTTTTAAAATTCGTTGAAATTAGGATTTGAGAACAAAATATAGAGTACTAATACATAGTTAATAATCACTAGGATTTAAATGTTTAAATGTTGAGATTTTTTTATTTGTTTTGGGTTTTATTTTTACTTTAAAAGTTATTTCAAAAAGTTTGTTTCTAAACTCAAGTAATTGGAGAAAGAAATATATGGATCTTGTTCTTTTTTTAGTTAGGGTTGGGAAATATGAATATAACTACTAACAACTGAAAATAAAAAAAATATTTCTTTGAGAAGAGAACATTTTGGAAATTTTTTTAAATGGTTGAAATACAATACCTTTATTTTTATGGACAAGGAAGATAATAAGAAAATTTTACAAAATTTTTAAAACAAAAATCAAATTTCAAAAATTCTTCATATAAAAAAATATTTTTTAATTTTTCTTATTGAAAAAAATCTTTCTAACCTATATTATTTAAAAAATAATTAAAAAGATAAAAATACTCTATAAAAAAATTGATAAAGTAAAAAAAAGAATAAGTAAAATATTATTTGGAAAAACTCAAAAGATAAAAATAATAATCAACTGAAAAACGGGAAATGAAATATCTATATTAACTATTGGGTTTTCAAACATGTGAATAGAAGAAGAATTAAAAAATAATAACTTCAAAAAAAGTATAAAATAAAAAATGAGGTTAAAATTTCAACATATTTCGAAACATAAAAAGGTGGTTGAAATTGTAATATAAACAATATAAAGTTCCAAATTATATGTTTAAATAAAAACATAAGAAAATAATCTAGATTTCATACTGGAAAGAACTATTATTCTGCTACAATCAAAAAGTACTTTAATACCCTTGGTATAATACTTTTGCAGTTAAAAAAGATACTAGTTGTTTATAGTCATTTATTTATTTTTTAATCTGTTTAAAGAATTATTAAATAACTCTTTTTTTCATTTTTTTTATTTTTTTTTAAATTATTTGATTTTTGAAATATTGAAAAAAAAATTAATAATATTTTAGGTACTTCTCAAAAATTTATCAAAATTAAATCAAAAAATCTTTTTTTATTAAAATAGTATAAGAGTAAAAGATTTAAAAAAAAAAAATTGATTTCAAAAAAAGTAAAGACTCATAATTTTTTTTTAAAACTTCAATTTTATTAATTTTGAAATATTACTTTCTTTTTTTTTTAATAATATAATAGTTTATTTTTACTTTTTCATAAATGGTAAATTCATTATTTATATTTTTAATTACAAGATAAAAGTTTTATATTTTTTCTCATTCTAAAGTCTTTAATATATATCGGTTAATTCATTAGAAAGAAAAAATTCATTTTTTTTTACACATAGATGTATTAGAAAATTTTATATGTACTTGATATCAATTATAAATAAATCAACAAATGAGGTTGAATAGGACACTTTGAAAAAAAAATTAAAAATAATGAAATTTAGTAAAATTTTACTCCAAAAAGTGATACTCTATTGCTAATTTAACAATATCATTAATCAGAATTTTGAATAACTTGTATTGGCTAAGATGTATCTCATTTTTATACTTTTTGGGTTCACGGAGATTTTTTTTTTATGTTTTTCATTTTTGAAAAGGTTTTATTTTAAAAGAGGGGTAATTTCAGGTCTGGATATACCAAATTAAAGGGGTTTTCAAACAATAAAAAATTCCACTCCCTTGAATTACAACCAGATCCACTTTTAAGATACGAATTTTCACAAAAATTAAAGGAACAAAAAAAATCTCATATTAAGGTACAAAATTCAAATTCTTGTATATTTATTTTTGTAAATAAAAAATTACAAACTATGTACTTTATATTGTTATTTTTTTTGTAGATTAAATTTTTATGAAAATTTGTTTATTAAAATTGGAACAGGCTTTAAGTTGAATTTTTACTTTAGAAAATAAATGTATTAAATTTAAGAAATATTAGTACTTGTAAATATATAATTGGAAATTATTATTATTATTTTTTTTTTTCTAGATTTGAATTAACGGAATTTTTTCTGAAAAAAACTTCTATCAGATTCCTAAGTAATTCAAAAGTTGATAAAAACCATTAGTTTATGTTTACTGATTTGTACTATATTTTTAAATTGTTAGCAATGATTTTTTTATTGAGATCCTTTTAAATTTTTTTTTTAATTATAATTATTTTAAGTAATTTTGCTTGAATTTTTTTTTATTTGATTTTTATAATTAATATCTTAATATTATTTTTTTATTTATGAAATATTTGCAGCCAATAGATTTTGAATTTCACTATACGGTCAGTTCCTCTTTTCAGGTACAAACTTTAATGGCAAATTAAGGTACAATAAAAATCTCAAATTTATGCAGACAATTCAAGTTCTAGTAAAATTAATTTTTGTATAAAAAAAATTCCAAAAAATGTGCTTAAAATTGAGATTTTTATGTGCCTTAATTTGCCATTAAAGTTTGTGCCTTATAAGTGGAATTGACTGTTTCATTTTTAATGGTAAACTACCTCTTGGAGCATTATCGGTATCCAGGGTAAGTGATAAGACTGTTAATAGAATTAATTTTGTTTAGATTAATTAACGAAAGAAAAAATCAATTTTTATCGTTTTTTTTTTGAAGAAAAAGGAAGATCTTTAGAGAAAAGTATTGTTTTTATGGCTTTTTTTAGTTTTGTAAGGTATTATTGGGAAAAAATAAACAAAAAGGGAAAATAGAATATAAAATCCTTAGAATTAACATCTAGATTCTAAAAAGAAACAATTGACCCTAAATTTGAAAAAAATCAAATTGAACCAAATGATATTTTTAATTGAAAAAATTTTTTCCCAATTTTGAAAGATCATCATCCTGAAAAAAAACTTTGATAAAATAAAATTAATTTTTCCAGTAGTAAAATAATTCAAAATAAAATACAATATTGTAAAGATCCTTAAAAAATTTTTTTATGTGCTTGGTGTTTTAAATCTTAAATTGATGATTTAACTACATTTTTTACACTTTATTAATTTTGGTCATTTTTTGTAATCAGAAATTTTCATGTTTCCAATATCAAACAAAAAAAGTGCAACATATTATTTCGTTATTAACAATTAAGTTAATTTTTGAAAATTGTATAATTTAATTTTCGTAAAATATTGGAAATTATTGATTTAGAAAAAAGAAATTATTATTTTGTTATTCTTTGTAATTATTACTATTTCAATCAAAATCTCATCGAATAAAACTAATTGTGGTATAAGTGATCAAACAAATTAAAATTTGATAGAAGCTTGATTAACGTCTAATTCTAGGTAATTTTGATCTATTGAAGATAGATTTTTCCTTCTTTAAATTTTTGTAAATATTGTTTTCTCGTTTTTAAATAATGAAAAAAAAATTGATATTTGAAATTTTTTAAAGAAAATTTTTATCAGTATTAACAGGAATCACTATCTTAATTTAAATAATTTTTGTCAGAAAAAACAATTGATTTTGAATTTTGTGGATAAAATTATTTATTTTTCAAATATATTCAAGCAAATTTTATTTTGTATCAATAAATTCCAACTTATAAAAAAAAAATCCATTTTCTGAGTAAAGACTCTAAAATAATTTAATTTTTATTACAACCCTTCTTTAAATAAATAGAATTATTTATCAGTCAGTTGAATGTATCAGTATTTTTTGGTTAAGCAAAACTTTTATCTGAAAAAAGAAAGAAAATCTTTATTTTATTATTCCTGGTAAAAAAGACTTGTTCTTGTAAAAATAATGATCAAAATGACAATAAATGGGGTAAAAACCTATAATAAGGTAAGAAATACAATGAATTTAATAGTTTTTTCTTTTTGATAATGAATGGAAAAAAAAAATTGTTCTCACTTTATACAATTATTCTTTTTTGGGTTTCCCAATCAAGCAGAATTTTTTGATATTGGATATAGAAAAAAAATAAAAGTGGAGAATATTACCAAAGTACTCAGATTGATTCTATTTTTGGAATTTTGAAAATCACAAAAATTAAAATTAGGAATGTTAATATTTAAAATGATTCAAATTTAGTCGGATTTTTATCAACATTTTGGACTTTTTATGGTTGCTTTTAAAGAATTTTTTAAAATAATTCAAAATCATTTAAATATAAAAAAAGAATTTTGATTTTGGTACCAAAAATATATTAAAAAAAAAAAAAAAAATAGGCTATTTTGATTCCATTCCAAAGTATAATAATTTTCTTACTAGGACTAAACATAAAAACATCATTACTGACTAAAAGATGATCCAAACTAAAAACTCAAGAAGAGTACCCTCAAACATTTATTTTTTTTTGAAATATTAAATTTTTTTTTGATTATTTTTTAAAAAATATTATTATGAATTTATAAATTTTAAGAATGATGTTATTCTTCTGAAATAACGAATTTAAACAATAAATAAGTTGAGACTAATAATTGAAATAAAAAGAATCATTTGAATTCGAGGAATCAAAAAAAAAAAAAGAATTAAATTTAAAAAAGAATCAAAATGTGAACTCTGAATATTATCAATATAATATTTTAAAATTTTCCCCTGTTGTATTAGAGATTGATCCCCTTAAAAAAAAAAAAATTACTCTTTTTAAATTTTTTGTAACAATTAAAAAATTATCAAAAAAGATAACAAATTAAAAAAGAAAATCAAAAATTAAAATAACAAAAAAAAAGTTAAATTTTTTATTTAAAATGTTTATTTTTTCAAAAAAAAATGAAAAATAATATAATAATAATAAACAAAAATATTATTGTTTATTAAAATTTTTTTTTTAGTCAGAATATTCGTCTTCTGATGTTATTACATATTCATCATTATCGGATTCTTCATCTTCATCAGAATAATCCGAGCTTGAATTTTCATCATAGCTGAGTTCTCCGGATTCTTCTGAATTGTCAGATTCTTCTGAATTGTCAGATTCTTCGGAATTGTCAGATTCTTCTGAATTGTCAGATTCTTCTGAATTTTCAGATTCTTCGGATTCTTTTTCTGATTCTTCTGATTCTTTTTCTGTTTTTAATTCAAAGTTTTCATCAGATTCTGAATCTTCAATGTGTTTAAAATTTTTCAAATGCTTTAATGAATGTTTTTTTTGAGTTTTGGTTTTTGTAACTTTAGTTTTTTTTGTAACTTTAGTTTTTGGTTTTTCTTCTTCTTCTTCCTCTGAGGAGGAGGATGATTCAATTACTTTTTTCTTAGATCTTAAATTTCTTTTTGTTTTTGTTTGAATAGGAGAAGGTTTTTTCACTTCTTTTTCAATTTTCATCTTTTCTACTTCATGTTCTGATTCGGGTTCGGATTCGGATTCGGATTTACTTGGAGAACTTGCAATGATTTTTTTCTTTTGGGTTTTTTTTTTATCATTTTTCTTTTTATTATTTTTTTGTGTTTTTTGATCTTGTTTCTTGCTTGCATTTTTTGTTTTTTTAGTTTTTGAGGTATTTGTTATATTTGCTAATTCGAATTCAAATTCATCAAACATACTTTTTTTTGCAACTGGTACAGCTTCACTTTCACTCGAACTTGAGTTTTCATCGCTAGATGCAGAATCAGACTCACTAGAATCAGATTTATCGAGGTGGAATTCAAATTCATCACTTTTTCTTTTTCTTGATTTATCTTCTTTTTTAATTTTTGATTCTTTTTTGATCTTTGTTTCTTTTTTGATCTTGGGCTCTTTTTTGATCTTTGGTTCCTTTTTGATTTCAATTTTGATATCTTTTTTGCTTTCTTCCTTTTTGGTTTTTCCTCTTCCTCTTCCTCTTCCTCTTCCTCTTCCCCTTCCTGTACTTTTTGTGGTAGTAGTTTTTGTTTTACCTCTTCCTCGGCCTCTTCCTTTTCCTCTTCCCCTTCCTCTCGTTTTTTTCTTGTTATTATTATTTGGGATATTTTCCATTTCTTCTGATTGTTTTGTTTCAAATTTATCTAATGTTTCGACAAAGTCATCCAAATCAGTTCTCCAGATATCTAAGGGCTCAGTGGCTTCTAATTCTTCTTTGGCTTGTTTTTTAATTTCTCTGTCTTGAAGAATTTTTTGATATTTTTCCCAGGTCAAATTCCAAAGAGGCATTTTTAACAAGTAATCATAATCGGATGCATTTTCTTTGTTTTCCTCGTCATTCTGTTCTTCTTCTTCGTTGTTTTCGAGTCTATTCTTTTTCTTCTGTGTGGGGAAAGGGGTGAATTTCAGTTCCTTTAATTCCTTTAACAAGGCCTTTCTTTTCTTTTTCTTAATGACCAAATCTCCATCGATGATCATTTTAATAAACCTGGCCTTATTAGAAAGTTTATTATATTCCCTTGTCAATCCGTCCAGTAAAAATTGCTTTCTTTTAATATAGAAATCCAATCGAACGTGATAAAAATTATTCAAGATTTCGAGGGGGTCACTGTATCGGATTATTTGGGACTCTTGATTAAAGGCATGCATATTTGTGGTGTTTATTTGAGAATTTAATTTAAAAACATTGGCAATTCCCTTTTTTTCACATTCCTTCATCATGTCTGCCTTTAAAAAGATCTTAAAATCAACGGTGGTATCTGTGTGGTATTCTGTGAAATCTTCGATAATTTTTTCCTTGGCGTTTATATTGGTTGTTAAAATGGTTGTTAAAAATTCCTTATAGGATTCTGTCCAACTATATTTGGAGTTGATTGGCAATTCCGTCACTCTAATGGTGGTTTCATCGATCTTTTCCCATTTCCCGTTACACAGGTATTTTTTACCAACTTTGGGCTTTTGGAATTTAGGTTTTCTTTTGGAATTCCTTTTAGCCTCTCCCAAGTGATCCAAATAATTTTGTTCGTTTAATTCAAAAATGTCTCCATTAAATTTCTTATACCAGGGATCCATTGGCAAGAAATCCTTTTCGTCCATTTTTCTTTTTAAATTTTCCACAATTTCTCTTGGGTTGTAATTAGGTATTTTTGTTGAGTACCCCGTACCAATACCTTCACAGCCATTGACCAAGATCATTGGGATAATTGGGATATAAAATTGCGGCTCGATGTATTGGCCGTCATCTTTCAAATATTTTAATAAAAGATCGTCGTCTGGGTGGTAAATGGTTCTTGTCACGGGCGAGAGCAAACAATGGATGTATCTGCTCGCGGCTGCGTCTTTACCACCTTTCAGTCTTGTACCGAATTGCCCATTACCCTTGAGCAAATTGACATTGTTCGACCCAACAAAATCGTGTGCCATGCCAATGATTGTGCTTGCCAGAGATTGTTCGCCGTGATGGTAGGCAGAATGCTCTGAAACGTAACCGACCAATTGTGCAACTTTAATTTCCTTATTTAATTTCTTTTTAAAGCAACTATATAAAATTTTCCTTTGCCCAGGCTTTAACCCGTCGATCATCGATCCAATCGATCGAACATTATCTGCATAGGAAAAAAGAATCAGTTCCTTGTTAATAAAATTCTTATATGTTAATTGCTTTTCGGAATGGTCGACAAATAAATCGGGGTTTACTTCTTTTAGCCATTCCTTCCTTTCTTTGATTTTCTTTTTGGAAAATGCCAAATTAATACTTTGATCATCTTCTTCGTTTTCATATTTGAAATCGATGACATGACGATCCAAATTACTGAAATATTTCTTGGCCTCGGTGGCACTTGAGGTACCCAGACCCTTGTAATATTTGTTTTTCCATCCTTTGCCGCCATTGTTTTCTTCCTTCCATTTCAAATATTCCGGTAGGGTGAAAAAGCAAATACTTTTCTTCCCCTTGGTCACCTTCACAATGGGGGTGACAAATTCTTGAATGAACCCTTTGACCTTCAAAAGCGATGGCCAAAAATGATGGATGAAATTGATCACCAGCCCCTTAATATGGGACCCATCCAAATCTTGATCTGCCATGATCATCAAATGGCCGTACCTGAGCGTTTTAATGTTTTGCTCGTTGTAGACTACCTTTTGCTTGAGCCCCAAGATTTTGATGATGGAGTCAATCTCCTTGTTGTTCATAATTTGGTTGTGTGTTGCCTCGCGCGCATTTAAGAGCTTACCCCTTAATGGGAAAACCCCATAGTTGTCTCTTCCAACAACGCCCAATCCCGAAATGGCAAGAGTCTTTGCAGAATCCCCTTCAGTCAAGATCAGGGTACAGTCCTTCCCATATCTGCCGCCTGCTAAATTTGCGTCGTCCAATTTAGCCATGCCCGTGAGCCTCTTTTTTTTCCCTCCGTTCTTTCGAGCCAATTGCTTACTTTCCTGGAATTTTGCCCACAGCAAGACACTTTTAATGACACCAGATTTTTCCACTTTTTTTAAAAAGGTTTCCGAAAATTTGAACCTCGATCCAAATTTGCTTCGTGGTGTATTCAAAGTTTCCTTCGTTTGTGAATCAAAAGATGGGTTGTCAATTAAGCAATTGGCAAAAACAGTCAAATGGTTTTTGATCTGAAATCCCTTAATTTCTTTGCCTCCCTTGTTCTTATTGTTGATTACAGTCGACAGATTCTTTGTGATTTGCTCAACTACGTATTTGGTGTGCGAGCCTCCCTTGTACGTGCAAATTGAATTGACAAAGGAGATCTGCTGGAATTGGCCATCGCTGGGCGCAACCAGAATCTCCCATCTTTCGTGTGGCTTTTCGTAAACCACTGGTACCTTCGTCCCGTTCTTTTCATTTGCGTTGATATACAACTGGCAGTATTGCTGGAAGTTGTTGATCTTGAGATCTTTCCCATTCAGCTTCATTTTGATCCCGCCAGTGGTTCCTGCAATGTCATACGCTCGTTTGGTATAGAGCGCAACCATGTCCTTAGTCATTTCAGTCATTCCAAACTTGGATAAATCAGGCTTGAATGTAATTTGAGTGAACCCTTTTTTTAATCCTTTTTTGATTTTTGGTTTGTCCTTTTGACTCATGTTCTTTGTGTACTTTTGATAAAATCTCTTTTTTTCTTTTGTATCGTTCGTTTCCACAATAAATTCATCTGAAAAGATATTACAAAGTTTTGCACCATATCCATTCCTTCCACCTGTTGTCTATTTTTGTAAAGTTAATGTTGTGTTGTTTGTTGTTTGTTGTTTTAAATTTGTTATGTTGTTTGTTTGTTGTTAAAGAAAACAAAAATTAAAACATCGAAAATAAGAAAAAATGAAAAATTTTGCAAGATTTAAGTAAAGATGGTTTTTGGTTTGAGTTGGAAATCCACAGGGTTTTATAATAAAAGGTGAATTCAATTGAAAAGAGGGTATTGTTGTAATTTGAAAAATAAAAAAGAATGGGATTAGACGAAGAATGGTTACCTTTTTTTTCTTATCATTAAAATTTTCTCCTGTTAATAAGTGACCAAAAATTAATTCAGGAATATAGATTTTTTCTTTTTTATGAATGACGACAGGAATACCTTTTCCATTATTCCAAATTGAAATTTTATTATTTTCTTGATCAATATCAACCTTGATCATATTCATATTTGGATCTCTTTGCTTATGATCGGCTGCATTCACTAAAATTTCATCAAAGATTTTATATAAACCTGGGACATACGTAATTTCTCGAAAGTTCATTCCGATCCCTTCATCATAAACCCACATTCGATCAGTGATCTTTTCGATAGATCCAATATACGTATCGGGTCTGATGAGGATGTGTTCATAAGGTGTCTATTCGGGTTGTTTAAATATTATTGAAATTAAAATATTCGTTAACATTTATTTTTTAATTTTTTCAATTTAAGGATTATGTTGAAAAAACAAGAAAAGCAAAAGCTAAATATTTTGAAGGAAAAAAATGAAAAATTCAAACCTTTTTTTGATATCGTTTTTCGATTGATCCTTCATCGTCTGTTTTGTTGTTTTCTTTACCAGTATCTGATTCATAGTTTGAATTGTTTTCCTTTTTAATGTTTCTCTTTTTGACCGTCTTTTTACCTTTTTTTGGTTTTTTGGTAATGTTTTCTTTGGTTGAGTTTTTTTTAGCTTTGGTTTTTTTATTTGTTCTTCTTTTTTTAAGAGGTGAAATCTCCTCCATTTCGGATTCCGAAGCTGAACTCTCTTCAATTTCGAAATCACTTTCAGAAGTTTCAATTCTGTTTCTGACTTTAAGAATTTTAGACATGTAAATAATTAATATTAAAAAAAAAAATAATTTTTTTAGGTGTTATTTTATTTACAATTTAAAAAAAATGAATTTTTGAGAATTTAAAATTCCCTTATTTTTACACAACCTATTCTCGTTTTCAAGGCCTGGTATTGTTTTATGTTTTAATTTCATTAATTGCTGAAATTATTTGATTTTGATTTTTTTAAAAATGACCGTTATGAATTAATTTTAATTTTATTTTTTCTGATAATTTTTTAACGAGTATCTTGATAAAAAACTTTTGAAAGATTCAATTAAGAAAACGTGGTGGTATTTTTTGTTTGTTTGAGGGAAAAAATCTTCTCATTTTATTTTGAATTTTAGATAATTTTCCAAAGTTATAAAAAAATTATTTGTTGAATATATTCAATTTTGAGGTGACAAATATTGTAGATTTCAAGAATAGAAACGAATTTTCAATTTGGGTTATTTTACATTATTATTTTCGAAAGAAAAATAAGAGATCAAGACTCTACTGTGTTATTTGATAAAATATGTTCAAAAACACTTGAACAATTTAGAACAAATCTTTTCTTTTTAACCATATTGATTCTAGACGTTAGATATTTTTTAAAATAATTTTAAATTTCGATTTTCCGTAGCAATGTTTCTTCATCATTTCGAGTTATTCTAACAAATTAAAAAAAAATATAGGTTTTTAGTTTATAGGTTTTTGTGGTAGTAATACAAAAAAACTTCAATTGGCAACTAAGAAAATTGTTGCGAAAAAAAATCTGTTTTTCTTTTTGGTAAAATATATTGATTACATTAAATAGTACAGGTAGGAACAATAACAAATATCAAATGGAATCATTTGGTTGGGTAAATTCAACAAAAATAATCATAAAGTAAGGGAATTTTCAAATACAAGTATTAACATAATACATGATAAAAAATTTTCATTTCATTTTCTTTTTTCTTTTCCGATTCAAGTTAACAAAGAATTCGATTGGAATTTAGTAATCTTGTTTGTAAAGGAAAAATAAGGAAAATGATTTGAAAGTTTTTTACATTTCGTTTACAAATACCATCTCAATAATTTTTTTATATCCAAAAAAATCCATTTTTTGAACAAAGTTTTGGATATTGTTCACTATAATTTAATTCTTCAAAATTCAAAAGTATAGTTATCAAAATAATTCGTGACCAAAGCCTAAAACCAGTGTTTCAAAAAAATTTTCGGCGGTGTTTTATTTTCATGTTTTCCTCATGAAAAATCTAATTGATTACCCAATGTTATACCCAAGTTCAAATCAATTTTTATAGTAAACTTATTGATGTTTTCAATAAATTTTAAATTATGAATGAAATTTGTTCAAAGTTTTTCGTAATATTCTCAAATTTTCTATTTTTTTGACTGATCACATAACTGTCCTCGAAAGTTTAATTCGACAATTTTTGAGAAAAATTATTTATTTGATATTTCATTTTAAAATTTCTATTTTACTTGTAGAACTTTAAGAAACCAGTACCATGATTACTTATTGTTTATGGTAAGTTTTCTTTGATTATCAAATGGATAGGTCTTCTTGAAAAATGAAACAAACTTTTTTTTAGGAATTGGGCACAAAATTTAGGAATTTGGGCAAAAAAGAGTGGTTAATAACCCCCCCTTAAATAATAAAAAAAAGAAAAAAACTTTTTATTTTGAAGTATATTTTGGCCTTTTTGCCATATAACATTTTGACAAATATACATTGGGAAAAAATTCAAGAATCTTAGAACAAATCTCGAATTTAATCACAAATTTAAAAACTAAAATCTTTAATATTGACTACTAAAAGTTAAAAAACAATTTACTTTATTTTTCTTGAAAATTATATTACTTGCTAGAAAATTTGAATTTTTTAAACAATGGAATAATTAACTTTGTGATTATTTTAGAAATATTTTGGAATATTGGAAAATTCTTTATAATACAACATGTTTTAAATCCTATAACAGGGGAAACAGAAACATCAAACTTTATATGTTTTTATCAATGTTTATTGAGTTAATCTTAGAATCAAAAAAAAAGCAAAAAATAGTGGTGTTTGGAGAGTTCTAAAATGTGGATTATTAATCACTGATGATATTATTATTTAGATTTTTTTTTTTTTACATATTGAAAGGTGATTAAAAAAATATTTCAAAAAATCATTAGTTTTAATTACCATCATTACCTAAAAATATCATAATTATCTATTATTCTCTAAGATTTATAATAGTTTTTTTTTTGAGTCATTTGAGTCCTGTAGAACTAATATCATATACTTTCAATTACATTGTAATTTAATTCAATATTAAACTATTAAACAAGATAAAACTGCCTGTTAAGGAAGTAGATATATTTTCCCATTTTTAACACTCTTAATTGCAACAACCTTTACTGAATAAAGTTTTTTTAGATAACCATTAGACATTGAAGTCATGAAACCAAAATATGTTTCACAACACTTTATGTAAAAATAATAAATCAAAAACAGAGTTGAATATTTAATTTTTTAATTTCTCAAACAGTTTATTTGATTAAAATTTTGAGTTTTATAAATTAGGTTTATAGATCTTGAAATGTATTTGCTTGGAAAGTTTGAAAATCAATAATAGAGTAAACCAAAAAAAAAAAAAAAAAAAAAATAGAACCGAATAGGTGTACATTTTAAATAAATATTTTCTTCTAGAAGACCAAAAAACGAAAAGATCACAATTACAAATATAAATTTGAATATCAAGAATTTCAAAAAAAAAAAAAATTAGAGAAGATTTTACTTTCAAAGATTTTTTTTCAATATCTTCTTAATTTGTCTGAATCCAAATAAGTCATTTTCTTGGATATTTCACCCCATTACTATTTATTATTATTTAATATAATCCATTTTTTACACTTTTTTTCTTTAAATATTGTTATCTTACTAATCAAAAAAATAGAATATCCTTTTAAAAAAGAATAAATTAAAATCAGTCATTTATCAAAATCAATAAAAAAATCCCAAAAAAAGTTTAATGAAAAGAAAAAGAAATTATGGTTAAAACATTGAATGCAAAATCAGAAATATTTTGAGTTTTCAAATAAATGGAAAAATAAATAATTATCAAATCAAAAAAGATGCCAAATAAACCCTTATTTCAAAAGTAATTCCAAAAATACCCTATTACCTTGAAATAAACCAAAAAAAGATGAATTAAACAAAAAATCAGATTTTTTAATTGATTTTGGAAATTCTTTAGAAAAAATTAAGTAATTTTTTATTTTCAATCATACCCTAAATGCTTTCAACTCGATTGATACTTGGATAAATAAAAAAGTCACCAAATTTTGAAAAATTAATCCACACTCCCCAAGAATAATTTATAAAAATGAGACAAAAATTGATCCAAGTTAGAATTTCAATATATAAAAGAAGATTTAAACTCAAAAATAAATTAAAAAATCTTGGATTTGAAAACATATCAAAAAATTTAAAATTTTTAAAAAAAGACAACCAAAATATTTTTTGGGAAATATAAAATTAAAAATAGCTAAATGCGAATCTTAATCAATTTAGAGAAAACTTAATAATAAATATTACATGGCGGAAAGGCCAGAGATATTTAACTATTATTAGGTATATTAACAATATAAACAAACAGTGCCGTCGTCAGGTGTCATCAAGTGCCTATGTTTTCTTGAGGTTTTTTATTTTATTTGTGAAATCTATCAATTTTCCAAATAAACAGAAAGCTCAAACCTAACGGCGATTTTCCATAATTTAAAAGAATGGAGAAAAATCAAAGATTTTACTCAATTCTTTTGAATTCTGTAAAAACTAATGGTGTTTTTTTTTTTTGATTTAAGAAATAAAAAAAAAAAAAATTAAGGACAAAAAATATTTAAAATGGAAGGGCTCTACTCCCATCTTAAAATTAAGAAAATTCACAAATTATCTAAATAGATATTCTTATGTTTATGATAAGAATAAAATAAAAACAAAATCTTACAATTTAGGCAAAAAATATTTAAACCGAGATACAGATGAAGACACCGATCATTTTTTATGGGATCGTGTCGTCAAGTGCCTAGCTTTTCCAGAATTCAAAGGAATATAGTAAAATCAAGTATTTTACTCTATTCCTTTGAATTCTAGAAAAGCTAACCGTGTTTTTTTTTTAATTTAAGAAATAAACAGTAAAATTAAATAATTTTTTAGTTTCTTTCTTAAATTAAAAAAAACCTAACGACGCCCATTCTATAAAGAAAATCGAATAATTTGGATTAAAGATTTAATTCAAATAAACAAAAATAATAAGAATGATATCTTTGATATTATTCAAAATAAAGACTCATTATTTATTTTATCATTAGTTAATGATAAAGAGAATTATGATTCTTTATTGAAATTATAAACAAAAATTTGGAAATTATGGCTGTAAGAGGAAATCAATCCCCCCCCTTCAAAATAACAAAAAAAAAAAAATTAAGTAATTTTTTAAACAAAAATTTTTCGAATAAAAAGATATTCCATGAAAAATTAAATACAAAAATCAAGTTTAAAAAAAGAAATTATTGTACCTAGTGTTATATTAAGATCATGAGATATACAGCTTATTTATTTTTTCTTGATCTATTTTATTATTATTTTGATAGACATTTTTTTAAATTGGTATGTAAATTTAACCTTAAATATATCCAACTCTCCTATTTATCAAAATATACTTTTAATTAGTTCAAGAAATGATTTGAACAATTCAGTTTCGTTTCAACTATATCACCCAAATTTTCATAACATTTACCTACAGCCTTAGGAATTGTTTATCTATTTTAAGAGATTTTCGAAATGCATTTATTAACACTGAACTACAAAAAACTTTTCCTGACCCCTTTTAAAAACAATTCTTATCTAAGATCTTCAAGTTTTCTTTTTGAAATTTCGGTATTTATTTTGATTTGTTTTCAAATTAGAACTTAATGATATTTGTTATTCAAAAAGGATCAAATTTTAACTTTTATTATTTTATCAATTCTGAAATCTTGATTTTCATTTATGATTATTCTTTAGACCCCAACATATTTACAAGACAAAAAAGAAATACGCAAAGAAAGAGCTATCACAAATTGAAGTCTATTTCCTCTGAGAACTCTTTTTGTAAATGGCAACAAAATGAGAAAATAAAGTGAAAATTATTTCACATTTCTTTTTCAAAAACCAACAAAACAATTGAGTTAAACAATTAAATCTACCCTTTTTAATAATTTCTGTGAGGCTGTTTAATTGTTTTGAGTAAATCCTTTCTAAAACTTTGGAACAACATTCTTTAAAAAGTAGCTAATTTCGAGTTATTTTTCAATTCGAAAACTTTTTGTTCTATTTTTTGAATCTATCCCTAACCTAACTAACCTAACCTAACCATAAGAAACAAATTTAAATTTTGTTTTCTTTTTCATTCGAAACAGTCGATCTTCTTAAAAAAACACAGACAAGTATTTCATTTTTTTCTTTTTTTGTCAAAAAGGCTAAAATTATAAAAACATCAAGATTGTATGACCTCTCTCACTCTCGAAAATTCGTTAAAGGTAAAAATATCACAAAACTTTATCGTTTCATTCTTTAGAATAAATAGATTTTGTTTCTTGATAATTAAAACTTCAAAAACATCCTCAAAATTATTTTTCAAAATAAAAAATTCTAGGTCTTTTTAACAGCAAAGATTACAGTGAGATTACCAAATGGGAAACGAAAAAGGTTTAAAATTGATCCTCACCAAACGAAGGTAAAACATATTTTGACGAGGATTGATGAGTTTTCTTTGGAGGAAAAGGAAATAAAAACAATTGAAAAAGAAAAAGATAAAGAAAATGAAAAAGATAAAGATAAAGATAAAGAAAATGAAAAAGAAAAAGAAAAAGGAAAAGAAAAAGAAAAAAATGAAACAGAGAAAATTAATCCAACTTATGGTCTCTTTCATTGCTTTCAAACAAAAAGGCGTGACATTTTTGATGACTTTGAAGGTGAGTTTGTTGGGTTGGATCAATTAATTCATCCGCTATCAAATGAGCGACTCGAAATACGCCCAAACCCACCAAAAACGTTTAAATTCAAAATCACACCACAGCTACGTTCGAACCAACTCAAAAAATTGACATACAATTCAAATAAAAACATTTCTGAAATTGTTCGAGAACTTCCCAAACAAAACATAACTAATGGCTTTGAAATTGGGATCGTAGCCGAAAAAAGAATCGATCTGAGAAATTACCCACCTTTTTTGCCACTTGAAATTGAAGACAAAAAAGACAATTTAAAAAAAGCATTAAAAAAAGTGATCAAAAAAACACAAATATTTGGGTTATGGTTAGACGCTAAAAATTATAAAGTGGAAAATTATCTTTCCTGTATTAGGGTAATCAATATTTTTTTTTTTTGTTTTTTTTTGTTTTTTTTTATTTTTTGATTTCTTTTTCTTGTTGTAAAAAAAATTCTTATTTGAATAAAGTCTTTTTTTCACAATTCTTTAAATTGTTCTACTCTTTTAACCAAAAAAAACTCCAATTTTTCCGTTTATTGGGAAAATATCGTTATACAATTTTAAAACAGTGTTATAAGAGTATTCAATTGTATGAAAAAAACAATCAACAAAATTAACGAGGCACTGTTTCAGGAATTTTGAAACAATTGTTTTGGTCACACTTTAAAACGACTTTATCAATCACCATTTTTCTCTTTTGCATTATAAACACTTTTAAGGACTATTCATATTTTGTGCTCGATGTCAATTACTTTTATATCTATTACGTGAATTATTAGTTTTAAAGAACGATAAGTTAAGAGATCTTGTTAAAATTTAAAATTAATGCTTTTATTACCTAGCATTTTCGATTTGATGTACAAAAACCATTTTTACTAACTAAATTCAAAATTTACCTCGAAAAGGTTTAACAGTCCAAAATCCCCTGCCAAGCAGCGACCCCACTTTATATCAAAGCACTATTTAGTTTAAAGCCAAGACTATAAATATACTTGAAAATTATCTGGATGGAAAGTTCAGCAAGGGGAAAACAAAATCGATTTTCAAATTTGCAATGAAAAGTTTAAAATTTCGAAAAATATTTTGATTAATAAATGATTTTCCTCAAAAATCAAAAAAAAAAACCTAAAATTTCAATATTCCGACTTTCCTTCAACACACAACCAATTAAATGTTTTTTTTTTTTGTCTTGCAACATTGTATTTCAACTCCTCAGAGAGTATAAAATACGGATAGTCCTTAATCCATTTTGAACGCAATAAATTTATGATGATCAAAACCATTTTCAAACCAAATTACAATCACAATAAAACTGGTAACAAGACAACTTATAATTCAAAAAAAAAAAAAAAGAAAAAGAAAAACAGGTCTTTGCAAAAGGGTTTGGTATGTTGTCAAATAAATTAAATGAAAACAAAGAATTAGAAATAGATTTTTCTTTAAAAAATACTAGTATACAAAAATTAAATTATCGCCATTAATTTCTCAAAAAATAAAACGTTTTGGAGAAATTTTAAGATATAAAATCAAAGTTTTATTGGAATATGTATTTCGCTACAATTTCGGTATTTTTTATTTTTTCTAATTTCAAGTTATTGACACCAAAAATAATATGGGCCCTTATGTGAATATTAAAAATCGAATGGGAATTGTTGATCAAAAAAACTAATAAAGAGAAAAAAATACCAAAGAGAATTAACTGAAACAATTTTTGCTTATTGCGAAAACATAATTAAAAATCTATTAATTTGGAATTGAATGAAGGTTACTTGTTAAAATTTGAATTGAACAAGGTTAAAAAAGTTTAGGTAATCAGCTTTTTGATCAGAAGGAATTTATATATTGCTATAATTTACACAACGACGATAATTCACTTGAACAATAAAAAAATTGAAATAAAAAATTTGACAAAACTTAAAATAATGAATTTCTCGAATAAACTTAAAACTTCTGGGAAGAAACCTATTGATTAATTAATAAATAAAATTTTCATTATTTTTTTTACACAAAATTAAAAAAACAAATATAAATATATATATATAGCCATTGGGATATTTACATGTTGGCGTTAAACCTTTACCTATTGTTATTTATTTAAATTTAAAAGGGGAAACACTGTATCCATTGATTATCGATCCAATAATCAATGTAAGAATTTTGATACATAGTGTAAGAAGATATTTCAATATTCATCGGCATGAATCAAATAAAAAATATAATTTTGTTTTATTTCATGTAATTTTTGAGAATCCAGAGGAGGCAAAAAAAATTTCAAATGGAAAGAATATTAAAGAATTAATACTCTTAAAGCCAAACAAATCTTTATATGAGCAGTTTGTTGTCTCAGGTTCACAAATTAAATTTGTTAGAAAATCAATTCAAAACGATAAATCAAATAAACAAGAGGATAACAATAACAAAAAAACAAAAAGTAAAGAGAAGGCAAGTGGTGATAAAGAAGAAAAAACGATTCAATTAAAAAAAGACAAATCGCCATTTATACACTTTGAAAAAACGAACAATTTAATTGATGATTTTATTAATTTATGGGAAGAAATTGGGTCTGATACTTTAAATTTAGTTTGGGAAACGAAAGTTATAAGTGATCCAAAGACCCAAATTTATGATCGAATAAAAGCCGCAAGCTTAAATAGAACTATTTCCATTTTGACTTCACCGAAAATTGCCTCGAATGAGCTCTTAGCAATGTTTCTTGAGATGCTAATAATAGTTGAACAAGATTTGACAATTCAAAAATTGTTTGAAAGGTTTAACGTTCCAAAAACACATCCAAGGACCCAGCATCTTATACCAGTTAAATCAAAAAGAAAAGTGCAAAACAGTGTACTTAAAATCTTAATTACATTATTGTTATGTTCTGAATACTTGCTATCAAGAACCAATAAAGAAAGAATTAAAGAATTCATTCATTCAATTATTCAGAAATATAATGAGATGAAAAATAAAAAGAAGAATGTCGATCAAACCGAATTACAAACAGAAAGGAACATAAAATTTTGTAAAAAAATTGTGCAATTGATAGACCAAGAAAAATCACAAAACAAATCAATTCTATCAGTTTGCAAATTAATTGATTTAGAATTTTATGAAACCTTAAAATCTACATTTAAAGAACCAGAGCCCTATGAGCCAAAAGAACAATATTTTACCAAACTTCATCTATTAAATATCCATTCACTGGAGGCAGCAAGGCAATTATCTTTCATAACCTTTCAAATTTTTAAGAATATATCCTTTAGAGAACTCTATGATAACGCTTGGGCATCAAACGACAAATTGGTAAATAGCCCAAATGTAATCAAACTAATTGACAAATTTAATAGAATTTCGGAAATAATCGCTTCGCAAATACTATCCGCAGAAAATACGAAAAAAAGAGTCAAAATGATTGAAAGAGCAATACAAATCGCCATACACCTCCGCAGTTTAAATAATTTTGAAGACCTTTTAGCAATTATTTCCGGTTTATCTTCTTCGCCAATCATTAGACTCAAGTCCTGTTGGAAGAAAGTCAAATCTGAACATATCAACATTTTTAAACATATGGAAAATGAAGTGAAATTGGATGATCCGGAACAAACGAAAAAACTTTTCCAAAATATGGATTTACCCACAATACCCTATCTCGGGTTCTATTTGACAGAAGCAAATTACGCCAGTGAGATGAGAACCAAAACTGAAAAGGGATTGCTAAATTGGAGAAAGGCGAAAGCCTTTTGGAGAATTGTTGAAAATTTAAAAAAATTCCAAATTATTGGATACAAATTTAAACCTATTAAAAAAATACATGATTTCTTTTTGAAAAGTCCCGTTTTAGAAGAAAATAGAATGTGGGAGATAAGTGTTACAATAGAACCCATAAAAGAAAACAAATAAATAAATTATTATATATTATTTTAAATCTGAAGAATTTTTTTTTTTTTTGAATAAATACTGAAAATCGTTACAAATAAATATTACATATTGACGAGACATCTTGAACACCACCGCTAATAATAATTTAGCTAAGGGAAGACACACCTAATGAATTCAAAATTTTCAATACAAATGCCAAATATATGTATTTGTTAAAGTGATCAAAGTATGATGTTGAAGAATTAAAAAATTCTATTATTATAAAAAATGTTGACTGTCTTTATAATGTTATTGAAAATGATTTTGTGGTTCTAGATCATATTTTTATTAAGAAAGTAAGCACAATTTTAAAATTTTGTGTGCCACCATTTCTTTGAAACCAAATTCTTCAAATCATTTTCTTTAACCAAATATATTGATATTATAATTAATACGAGAGTTGAATATATATTAGTCTAATATATTTTCATACCAACAAAAAATTGAATCAAAAAAATGAAAAGATTGAATAAGAAAAAAATAAATAAAAATCATTTATTTATTGATCTTATCTATAAAATTTTATACAATTACTTCTTCTTAATTTGGTTTTATTTTCAATTCGTTATGAAAATACTTTTGTTTATAAAATTTGTGGGGTACAAATTACTTTGGATTTCTAAAGGATTTCAAATTGAATTTTTAAATTTCTGTTTTCATTTAATTCATCAAATTCTTGATTTATTTCAGAAAATTGGATATTTTTTAAATTCATTCTTCAGAAATTTAGGTTTATTGGATCAGATTCATTTTGATTTGATAATTATTTATTCTCAATTAGCGTGAGAAGTAAAAATATTTCTGAATTCTGATTGAAATTTTTTCTTAAAATTTTCTTTTATTGTGGGTTGAATCCTTTGTAACTGTTTTTTGGTTCCAAGAATTCAACCATTTTTATTTTAAATCTTTGAAATAATATTCTTTATTTTTGTATTTTTTTGATAAAAAATATTTTTACAAAAGAATTTTGAAAGCAAATTTGTAACAAAAGGTTTTGTTAAATAATAATAAATAGTAATGGGGCGAGAAATTCAAGGAAAAAAAATATATTTGAATTCCAAAATTACCTTTTAAATAAATCAAAATACTATTTAATATTTATTAAAATGAATTCCATTAACTATTATAATATATTTGTGTTATAAATTTTATTTTTTTAAGAAAACTCCAAAAATTTTTGCTCAAACTTTCCTTGATATGAATATAAAAATGTGTTACAATTTAATTGTTAATTTTTGTAAGAAACTTCAAGTTTTTTGAAGAAAGATAAATGTTTCACAAGTGAAACTTAACATTCACAAAAAGTAAATATCAGATGATGTATATCATTTAGGATTGTCTAAAAAGGAACTGTTAGGGCAATGTGATTCAAAACATTGTTAAATTATACCCCTTTATCTCTGATAATCCAAAATAATTATCTAAAGTTCCAAAATTTTTGGTACTTGAAATTTTGAATGATTACATTCTAAATTTAAAGTCTATAGGTGCTACGTTAACACAGCCGTTTTACTTCTAAAACAAGTATTACCCAGTTTCAAATTAAAACCTTTGTATAAATCAAGTTTTCTTAAAAAATTTTTTAGGTTGGAGTTTTTACTACCTATTTATAATTAAAAATAAAATCTCTAAAAATATCTATTTCTGGAATTTATTAGTTCTTCTTGGGTCTAATGAGATAAAGGTCATATTTATATCTTTTTTTTTTTTTTTTTTTTTTTGAATCATATTGTCCTCATATAACTTTATTTTAGATAATCCTTAAAAGAGGATTTTTTTCAAAGAATACCTAAATTACTGTTAAATAAGGAGATAAAAGAAATCAAATTATATTTCTCAAAATAATGAAACACTTATATCTCTTGTTAAAAAACTTTTTTTAATAATTATATATTTTTACTTTTTGTCGAAAAACCAAACAAAAATAATTCTTGAATTTCCTTGGAACGAGTTAGATTTTTTGAGAAATTCTTGAATGAAATGAACCCAATTTTAATAAAAATTTATAGTTGATTTTATTATTCCAAATACTATGAGAATTCTAAAGACAAAAATACCAGAAATACCACTTCTTCAAAAATCTGAATTAAAGAGGTTGTATTGTAAAAATAATCCCATTCTACAAACTCAAAAAATAGTCAATAATAAGTATGCTTAGAGATCTGAAATAATTCTTTTTTAAATATTAATTAAATTTCATCTCGGTAGAATACATTTTGAGTCTTTTATTTAACCTCTATTTCAATTTTTAAATTTATTTGTCTGATGAAAAACTTTTAAAAATCAAAAGTAATTTTTTAAAAATAAAAAAAACCCAAAGAAACTAAATTTTTTCAAAGAGAGATAATCAAAAGAATCTCCAAAACCCATAATTAACAACAACTATAATAGAATACCTCTTAAAATATTGATTTCGTTTTGAAATATTTAAAAGATAAGAGGAATTATTACCAAATGAAGAAATACTAAAAATTCAAAAGAGAGAGAATCACTTTATTTGACTTTTAAAAAAAATTCACCATACTTTAATGATCTAATCAACTTTATGAATAGATACTCACACAAACATTTACCTTTCCTTTATAAACATAATAAATTTTTTTACAAACAGGAAAAACTTTATCGAAAATTTTTTTCAAGACAGATTCATTTTTTTCTCATTTCTGAAACCCAACTTTAAATTTTGACCTTACTTTAATTATGCTTTCAAATCTTATCACATTAAAAAAATCAATATTCAGTTCATTAGGCAGATATTTTTCAATTAAACTTCCTGACGAACCATCCTTTCTTGAACAAGTAGGTCTTTATTTTGATCAAGCAGCAAAATATACTGATCTTCCTCAAGGGTTATTAAAATATATTAAGGGATGTAATGTTGTTCTTTCTGTCAAATTCCCAATCGAGTTGACAAGAAATGGAAAGTCTGATCTTCATGTTGTTGAAGCTTTTCGTGCTCAACACTCTCATCACAAACTCCCCACAAAAGGTGGTATCCGGTACAGCGAAGATGTTTGTCAAAATGAAGTAGAAGCCTTAGCATCTTTAATGACTTTCAAATGTAAATAAACCTTTCTTGTTTTATTGACCTTTTTATTGGTATTTTTTCGAAAGATTTTTTTTTGGCACTTTCGTTTGTAATTATTAACCCTTCAACTTTTTTTAGTTAATTTTGTCTCTTTTTCTAATTTTTTTCTCCTTTTTTGTTAATTTTTTTTTTTTATTTTATTTCTTTAACTACACATTTTGTGCTCTTCTTGTTTACAATGCAAATAGGTGCTTGTGTTGATGTTCCCTTTGGTGGCGGAAAAGGTGGAATCAAAATCAATCACCGTAAATTCACAGAAGAAGAACTTCAAAGAATTACAAGAAGATTCACTGTTGAATTACTCCAAAAGAAATTCATTGGACCAGCAATTGATGTCCCAGCACCAGACTACGGAACAGGCCCAAGAGAAATGGGTTGGATCATGAACACCTATACTGCCTATAACCCCGATGACATTAATGGACACGGTGTTGTAACCGGAAAAGGTATTAGACAAGGAGGTATCAGAGGTAGAGCTCAAGTACGTATCTTTTCACAATTTTTTCGATTGACTTTCGAAAACTTTTACAATTTAACCCTTAAATTCAATTTTCTAACCTACCTTTGTTTTCTTTTTCTTTTGTTCTGGATCTTCTATCATAATTGTTTTTTTGTGGTTTACCTTCTTCTTATTTTTTGTATTTTCTTCTATAGGCCACTGGACTTGGACTTTACTTTGCTGTTCGTGAAACAATGAAACTTGAAAAAAATGCAAAATCGATTGGCCTTTCTGTTGGGCTTAAAGATAAAAAAGTCATTGTCACTGGTCTTGGTAATGTTGGGTATTGGGCCGCCCACTTTTTCAATGATCTTGGCAAATCCAAGGTTGTTGGTGTATCTGAATGGAACGGCGCTGTTTACAACCCCGACGGACTCGATGTTGAAGCACTCCTCAAATATAAACAAGAACACGGAACACTCCTTAACTTCCCAGGCGCACAAAACATTCCAAACCCAGAGGACATCATGTCCATGGATTGCGATATCTTACTTCCGTGTGCCCTTGAAGCCCAAATCAACAAAACCACAGCACCAAAGATCAAAGCTAAGGTCATTGGAGAGGGTGCCAATGGGCCATGTACATTTGAAGGTGACAGGATCCTAAACGAAAAGGGGTGTATCATTGTCCCAGATTTATATGCCAATGCTGGTGGTGTAACTGTTTCTTACTTTGAATGGTTGAAAAATCTTTCACATGTCAGATTTGGTAGAATGACAAAAAAATACGAAGAAAACTCCAAATCCATCCTTGTTGATAAATTAGAAACCAAATTCGGAAAGAAATTCACAGACCGTGAAAAGAAATTAATTGTACAAGGCGCAGGTGAAGAGGATTTAGTTAACAGTGGACTTGAATCCACAATGGTAGATTCCTTCAAGCAAATTGAAGAAATCAAAAATACCCAAAAGATTTCTTATAGAATGGCTGCCTATATCCTTTCAATTAAAAAAATAGCTCTCAGTTACACGGACGTAGGATTATGGCCATAAGTGTATTATCAGTTATCTTTTTTTAGTTGAAGTGGGAAGAAAAGTTTAAATTTTAAATGTTGAATGATTTTTAATACAGTTAATGTTTTATTATTTACCTAATCTTTTCATTTCTTTTTTTTTTTTTACTGAATTCAATTCTTCAACCATTCTTAACTTCTTTGAAGAAATCTTTTTCACACAGAATATTTAAACTTTTAAGTTTCAAAGTAACATATAAAACAATAAAAATTCATTTTTTTAGTCACAAATTTTTTAAAAATTAATCCTACTTCTCCTAGAATAATTTATAAAACTGAAGCATAAAAGGCCAAGTCAGAATTTCAATTTATAAAAGAAGATATAAACTCAAAAATAAAACAGAAATTCTGTATTTTAAATATACTCAAAGTTGCTCAGTTAAAAAATCAAAATTCAATTTTTCAAGAATATACCAACCTATGATTATTTAGAAATAAGAGAAATAATAAACTTTAGATTAGAGCTTATATTCATAAAAGAAATACCTAATACAAAACATAAAATGTAGAAAAAATTAAATTTTTAAAAAAATTTTAATGCTTCTTTCATTTGAATTTCATACAAAATTTTTCAATTTTTTTGGAAAATTTTAATAATTGACTGCAAGATGTTTAAAATTAGTGAATGTATTTCTTTTCAGAGAAATTACAGAGTCTCAATTTTATTAAAATTAATTTAGAATTACAAACATTTTTTTTTTTTGTATTTGACTTTTTAAAAAAATAAAAAGGAAAAGAAAAATAAAAAGGTAAAAGAAAAAAGCAAAAAAAAAATTACTAATTAGAAAAAATGATTTTGATCCTAAAAATTGAAAATTTATTTTGAGAAGATAAATTGATGAAAGTGATGTAATATGTATGTTTATTCAAAAAAACTGTACTCAGTTGATTGAAAAACGAGTTTATACCAGAAAAATTAAAATTATCGTAAAAAGAAAATGAAAATATTATTTAAATATTAAACTCGATTGTAAATTATTGGAGTTTTAAATCCAAAATATTTTAGATGTGAATTAATTATGAAAAATTCTGGATGGGAATGATCAAGAGTATTTTAAAATTGTTAGGTAGAATATTACCAAGAACAAACAGTTATACCAGGGATAGCCTTCAAGTTTGTAAAATAACTAATCTTTTCCATCATCCAAAAAAAAAAAAATACAAAAATATTTTTAATTCTATTAGTTTCAAGAAAATATAAAAGCTATATTTTTTTAATTTTAGAAAATAGAAGAAAATTTTTTATATTTTCTTTTAATTTCTAAAACCAAATTAAACCTAATATTAGTTTTATAGAATTCACAAGAATTGGGGGAAATTAACAATTTAAGTAACATATTTTGAATTCTGGAAAACCTAAAAGTGGTTTTCTTCAGGGTTTTTGTCTTCTCTTTGTAAAATATATTGATTTTAAAATTAAGAGAAAATTCAAGAAAACCTTACTGCAACTTTTTTTTCCAAAATAATATAGTAAATTAAAAGATTTTAATTGATTCTTAGATTTTAAAAAAAAACAAAAAACTAACACCTAATAGAGGAATTAACCCCCTCTTCAAAATAAAAAAAAAATCAATATATTTTCTTAAAAATTGAAAAACTCAATTTCTTATGGCCTATTGAGTAAAACAACAAGGTTTCATTTTGATCTTAAATTGAAGATCCAAATAAAATTCCAATAGAAATCAAAATGATTACTCTACAATCATTTTCAAAATTTCAATAACATTAGAATAACATATTTTTATCAATTGACTATCGATTTTACAATAAAAAAAAATTCGCAAACCAATCAAGTAAAAAAAAAAAAAAGCAAAAAGCAAAAATTCAAAATAATAATTTATTGAACTGGAATAAATGTTGTCTCGTAAAAATAAATATTTTTTATAAAAAAATTTTTTCTTTCAAAATTAATTATTGTCAAATAATTGACAAACAAAAATATAAATATATTCGTATAATGATTTAAAAAATAAGCGGAAGAGATTTTCTTTCTATTCTTAAAATTATATTTTTCTTTCAAATAATTAACTCATTTTAAAATCAATTAAATATCTCTTTTTTTATTCATAACGATTGTCGGGAGTTCGTTATTATTCTTTTCTCTTTTTTCTTTGTCTGTAAAGAAACTATAAAGGAATGATCCAAAAATGGTTAAGAAATTACCAAATAAATTTAAGCCAGTAAATTTATTTGACCAAAGTAAACCTGCGAGTATTGTTTGGATTGCGCCTTTAAAGCTACCAACAATCATATGGGTCAATGGAGAAACGTTCTTAATTTGTAAGACCATAGCAAAGCTCATGAGAAATGATAAAAAGATTGAAAAAAATAATTTGCCGGCGAATTGGAATGTGAGGAACAATCGAATTTTTTCGGGCTTTAAATCACCTGTAAATAGGAGGAAGGGGATTAGGATTATTGCAGAAAGAGAATTATTATACATCATAAGTTCTTCCTTTGTAAATAGTGGAACTTTTTGGTTTGGCTTATTCAGTTTCAGTTTGATTGATATTGGATATGCTGCAGAGAAAATGGAAGCGAGAACACCAAAGATCAACCCTTTCCATGTAAAATCAATTTCACCGACATTTCCAATAATGTACCCAATGGTTACAACAATACAAGCACTCAAAACATTTCTTGATGGCATTATATGGAATAATCGATATGAAAAGGTTACTGTAAATAATATATGAAGTGATCTTGCTATCTATAAAATTTTGAAGAATGAATTTTAAAATTAGAATAATCAGAAAAAGAATATTAAAATATTTGTTTAATATTAAGATTGTGAAACAATAAAACCAATTTGAAAAAAAAAAAAAAAATTAAGAATGGATTTATTTTTTTCGAAACTCTTTCCCAAAATTTTGTATAAATGAATATTTTAATTAAGAAAATTTCTTTATTAATATTTGATCTTATGAGAAATAAGATTAAAAATACACTTGATGTATCTTTTGTTATTATTGAAATTAATATCTTTTGTTATTATTGAAATTAATTTCTTTTGTTACTTGAAAAATCTTACTAATTAAAACAATAATAGAAGATTTAAAAAAGATGTGTGCCCTTAATTACGGGAAATTGTTTATTTCAAAAAGAAAATGGATTATATATTCCGGGTGTAATTCGAATTTAAAAAATCAAGAAATTTTAAAAGAGACGATGGCTGTGTTAAATTTAAAGAAAAAATTAATTTTAATTATTATTTGTATTTGTTTACTTTTTCTTTTTTTTTTTTTTTGAAAATTTATTAAATTTAAACCTTTTTTTGTATTCAGATAACATTTCTTTAGTTAACTTGATTTTTTTTTAAAAGGACACAACATTAAAATACCCTTTTTATTACCTTTTCAGACTTTACGATTATTTCTATAGGTTGGACAGTTAAAAAACTTGACTTGTTAAAAAAAATGAAATTCAAATTTTGGAAAATGCACAAATTACTTGTGATTGAAATCTTAAAATCTGGACACCCAAATTAGAAAAAAATTACTAAATCAATTATATTAAAAAAAAATAATATTTTTAATATTATGAAGAAAAAAAGACTCGTCATATCTTTATTCATACCAAGGTGGATAATATAAATATTTTTGGGATCTTTAAAAAAATTTCTAAACAAAAATTTAGAACTTAGAGAAGTGTTGTCAAGTAACGTAGAGTGCTGTAGAGTGACGTCAAGTGCCTAGGTTTTCCAGAATTCAAAAGAATAGAGTAAAATCAAAGATTTTATTCATTTCTTTTAAATTCTGGAAAACCTAACGGTGGATTTCTTGAGTTTTTCTGTTTTATTTGTGAAGTGTTCTAGGTTTTTTTGAGGTTTTCTATTTTATTTAGAAGTGTTCTGGGTTTTTTTTACTTTAGAAATAAACAGAAAATTTTAACAAATTTTCGGTTTATTTCGAAAAGTAAAAAAAACCTAACGAAAATCTATTAATTTTCTAAATAAATAGAAAACTCAAAAAAACCTAACATGAAGTGCCTGATTTTTTTTAATTTGAGAAATAAATTGAAAATTGTATAAATTTTCTTTTTATTTCAAACTAAAAAAAAACCTAACAGCAAACAAGATGAATTAAAAACCCCTCCCTTAAAGTATAATAAAAATAATTATAAAAAAAAAAAAAAAATTATAAAATTTTTTTTCTTTAAAACTAAACCGAAATCAAAGGAACTAAACAAAGTAACTAAAGGAAACAAACGGCCCAAAACGAATTTAACAAAAACAAAAATTTTATTGCAAATTGTTTTTTATTCTTTTCAAAAGTTGAGATGTAAAAGTTTCACTAGTTTTCACAATAAACAGAAATACACTCTAAAAAAAGTTGAGTAATTTCTTTGTGTTTGAAATGTCGGAAATTGTATTGGAAACAAAAAAAAAACGTTCTAAAAAAGCAAAAAAAATCTATAAAACTGTATAATTTTTATTGAATGGAGGAAAACAGCTTACTAACGATGGTATGTTATTCAAGAAATAATATGTTCTAAGATTAAAAACAAATCAAATTTGATTGCAATTATTTCACCTTTTGGAAAGAAACTTAAGTTTCATTTACCTTGTCGCCATATAATATGATCTAATTTTTAGGGGATCAAAAAGACAAATAAAAAAAGTTTTTTCAAAACTCAAAGATCGATCATTCGAACAAATTGGAAAAGTGTTGTATTTAATGATGGATACTGGTTTTAATTTAACCATAAAAAAAAAAAAAAAAAAGAAATATTGTGTCTAAGGGTTGTAAAGAGATGATCTTTTTGTTCTCAAGACTTTCAATTCTGAGAAATTTAGCTTTTCTGTAACGTAATTTTTTGTAAAGCAATTTTTTTTTTTTTTTAAAGTGAAAATCATTTTTTTAATTTATTTGTGAACAGTATATATAGAGAGAAATTAGAGTATTACTATGATTAGTCAAATCGTTGGTATGTTCTTGTTAAACGAAAA